>CM031378.1:39456746-40056746 GCA_018208015.1 Medicago ruthenica
TAGTGGAATAAATAAGGACTCCTTTGTTGATGCTCCATGCCAAGCTAGCCAAATGTGGTTTGATCCAAGGAACCCATAACAATTGTGAAGAATGCGCCTTAAGTCCCGAGGGCTGTCAGTTGGTCAAAGAACAAGTGCAAGAATTGATAAATCAAGGCATATTACAAGTCAGTCGAGCAAAGAAAATGGCAGATGTCTCAGTCATTGAGCCATACTTTGAAAGCAAGAAAGAAGTCCTGAAACCGGTTGAGATCCTCTATCAAAAAAGAGATGCTCAACCATTGATGAACCATAGGCAGCCTGTTGTCATATATGTTCCTTCGCCATTTCCTTACAAAAGTTCTAAAGTAGTACCTTGGGATTATGATGCAAACGCCGTTGTCTATGAACCAGAAGGGAGAGCGGAAGGAGAACCTACAAAAGTAATGGAGGGTGTTACCCATATTTCTGAAGCCAGCGGAATGACCCGAAGTGGTCCAATCTTTGCTCCCAAACAGCTTAGAGGAGAAGACAATGAGGTAGCAGAAGAAGCCCAGAAAAGGAAAGAAATGCCCAGTCAAGACAATGGGCAGGAATACGGTGATCATCCAACATCAAAGGAAGATGATGAGTTCTTGAAAATCATCAAGAGGAGTGTGTAGTACCCTAATTTTGTCCAAGTTTTTTTTCATTTTTTTCTTTTTTTAAAAAAATAAGTAATAATAAAAAGGAAGATGTTTATTATTGTTTATTATTTTTCTTTTTTTATTATTAATATTATTATTTTTATTTTTATTTTTACTTTTTATTATCTTTATTATTTTATTTTTATTTTTATTTTTTATTTATTACTATTTATTATCACTATTATTATTATTATTATCATTACTATTATTACTATTATCTTTATCATTACTATTATTACTATTATTATCTTTTTCATTATTATTATTATTATTATCATCATTATTATTATTATCATTATTATTATTATTGTTTTCATTATTACTTTTATTATTATTTGTTTTATGTTTATTTCAAAGAAAACAAAAAAAGAGAGGAAAAGGGAAAGAAAGATGCACGTGCCAGGCACACTGTTTCAGAAGCAAGTGGCTGCCCCAGGGGCAGCACTTCTTCCCTTCCATTTTTTCCTGCTTCTGACCCTGGTTTCCAGCAAACCACCTGGCCATTTTCTTCCCTTCTCTATCAAAACCAGGCAAGGATGGCTGCAAAACTGCTTACCCTGGTTCTGAAACTGCTGCCCCTGTTCCAGCATTTCTTCCTTCCCTTTTGTTCTCTGCTGCTGCCCCTGAGTGCACGACCTTTTCCATGTTTTCTCCCACCCTCTGTACAGGACAGCACACTACCTTTCCTGTTTTTCTTCCCCAAATCTTCAAAGATCAATCCCAAAAAGTATCACAAGTTGCAGCCTGCACTCTGTTTTCATTGTTTCCAGCAATTCCTGTCAAACTCAGCCCCAACTGGTTCTAAAATTAGCCAAAGTCTTCACCATAATCACAAGGCAAGGTCACTTCCTTCCTTTTGCATTAAATGCTAACCAATGTCTTGGTCATAGCACACAAAACAGCCCTGCTGTTAAGGGATTTTTCATGATTTCAAATGATGACGGTTTTGCCTATATAAGGAAACCAATGCAGAAGGATTACACAGTTGGTTTTATGCTATTCAGAGAGAATTTTCACACAATCTCAAGAGAAATTCAAACAGTTTTTTACACAATTCAGAACACAGTTTGTTTAAATACAATTCAGAGTAGAAAAACACACAGTTTTAACACTTAGTTTTTACACAGTTTGTTTAACAAAATTCAAATCTGATCTTAGATCAATTCAGACAGTTTTTGAGAGGAATTTTAGAGCAAACTCAGAACCAGAAAGAATAGCGAAAATACACAACAACCTGTGAAAGCCAGAAGCTCTGTTTTCTGTTTCTTTCTTTGCAAACAATCACAAACCAATCAAGCAATCAAAACAACCATTAAATCTCTATAAACATCATACCCAGAGTGAAGAATAACAACAAAACATTATTTGTTGTTGCTGTTCTTATTCTTCATCACTTCCATATTCAAGAAATCACAATCATACAAAGCCCCTTTCATTTTCTTGCAACTAAAGCCTTGGCTAGGAATTTGTAAGTCATCTTCACCTTTTTATCTTTCATTTGCATTTCTGTTTGCATTTGTTCTGGTTCCTGTTGATTCAACATCAGTTTTCTGCATTCTTAGTGGTTTTTTTTAACTCATTTTGAACTAAAAACATCTTTTGAAACTCCAAAGAAATCTCAAAGTAATCAAAACACCAAAACAGAAGTAGTTTACTTCTTTTTCTAACTGAATTCGAAAGTTTTTCACCCCTTTGAGGTTCTGAAATCAAAATCAGAAGCAGTCTGAATAGTACTTCAGAAGCACTTCAGAAGTAGCTTCTGAACAGTACTTCAGAAGCAGCTTCTGAACAGTAGTTCAGAAGCAGCTTCTGAACAGTACTTCAGAAACAGCTTCTGAAGGCAGACTCTGAACCTCAGAGTCTGAAGGTGCTTCTGAACCTCAGAGTCTGAAGTTCAGCTTCTGAAGTTCAGAGTCTGAAGGCAGCTTCTGAACCTCAGAGTCTGAAGTTCAGCTTCTGAAGTTCAGAGTCTGAAGGCAGCTTCTGAACCTCAGAGTCTGAAGGTACTTCTGAACGTCAGAGTCTGAAGTTCAGCTTCTGAAGTTCAGAGTCTGAACAGTGCTTCTGAAGTTCAGAGTCTGAGGGTCAACAAAAGTAAACGTCTGAATAGTGCGTCTGATGGTCAACCAAAGTCAACGCATGAACAGTGCGTCTGATGGTCAACCAAAAAGTCAACGTCTGAACAGTGCGTCTGATGGTCAACCAAAAAGTCAACTTCTGAACAGTGCTTCTGAACAGTGCTTCTGAAGCAGCTTCTGAAGCTGTGTTCTTTTTTTTGCATTCTGAAGTCAGTTTCTTGCTTCTGAAGGTTCAGAACCTGGGTTGGAACTCTTTGTTTTGGCTTGAAACTCATTTTTATTCAATAAGTGTTAATGCTTTCAATTTTAGTTTTATATACATCTCTTTTCAATAAATTGTCATTCTATTTTCAACATACTAAAACATAAAAAAAACAATTTTCTTTTGTGTGAGTGAAAAAGGAAAATTTAGGTAGACACCCGACGCTTCCCCGAATTTTCGGAAACGAGGTAAACACTTCGCTTTTGTTTGAATATTCATCCTCCGTTTAAAATCAATCCCAACCCACCAAATTTTATCTTTTCACGCCCATGCGCGTTTTCAAACGGATACTATCGCCCAAGTGCGAGTCCGTCCTTTTTAATCAAACCTTTTCACGCCCATGCGCGTTTTCAAACGGATACCATTGCCCAAGTGTGAGTCCATCTTTTTTAAAGCAAACTTTTTCGCCCAAACACGATCAAATCATTTTTTAAAAATAAAAACAATTCACAAACAAACATTTGCTAACAAAGAACTACGTAGCTTTGAATTCTCCATCGCACCAGGAGATACGTAGGAGCAAGATCAAATTCTCAAGCACACTAATAAAAAGCTTTTTTTTTTTTTTATCTTTTAATCTTTTCTCTTTTTGTTTCTTCTATTGTTTATTTCTTTACAAACATTTGGCATAAAACTAACACAATTAAACGCTAAACTAACTAACGGTTCCCGTTGAGTACAACGGATGTGAGGGGTGCTAATACCTTCCCCTTGCATAACCGATTCCCGAACCCGAAATTTGGTCGCGATGGCCTTGTTCTCGTTCTCAAAGGGTTTTATCAACGTTTCCCTTTAAAAATAAAACTTTGGTGGCGACTTTACTGTCTTGAGCGAGCGCTTACCGCTCGCACATTTTTCCCGCCGCTTCAGCTGACGACTTCACTGGGGACGACTAGAGAATCAACCCTAGTTAGTTTGTTTAACTTTTAGTGTTAGTTTGTTTGCCTTAAATGTTTGTTTATTTGTGGTCTTTATTTTCTTTATTTCATTTCCGTTTTATTTTGCCTTTATGTTATTTGTGCTTTTGTATTGAGGTTGTGGTATCCAAAACACATTTTTGAGTGGAGCTCTACACCCGAGTTTGAAAAACACATAGGCTTAGGATGGTGGTTGCGTAGTATTGGCTTTCGAGATAGACATCTCGTTTAGTCAATATGAAGACCCCGCTTAGAGATGGTCCTCTTCGTGAAAGGTTGTCATATAATGGTTAACCCGTTATTATGGCGAAATTCTGAATTGGTTCCCTAACTCTAAGAACCTTCTTCTTAGCACCTTTTCAAATTTTTGTGTTTGTATCGACTTTCGAGGTAGACATCTCGTTTTGGTTAATACAAACTCCACCTAGAGGAGACGCACTCGTGAAAGGTTGTCATATAATGGTTAACCCGTTATTATGGCAAAATTCCGAGATGCCTCCATAACTCTAGGTACTCCTAAACTCAAAAATCATAGAACTACCCTTGGTGAGAACCTTGATATAGAAAGAACGTAGAGCTAAACCCTCGTAGGGAGCCATCCCTTTAAGCTTTATTTCCCATTTATCCATACCCACATAAAACATACATGCATTGCATCCACATGCATAAAATCATTTTTTTAATATACAAGTTTATTTTAGGGAATTGCAAAGGCTAAAGTTGTGTTGCAAATGTCTAACAAGTTAAACATGGGCTCCGAGAAAAGAAGAACTTTGTCGTTAAAAGTCGAACTCCCGGATTTAAAAAGTCTTAGAGACTTGAGTGCCGAGTTAACCGCAATTCCAAAGAGTGCTTTTGTCTTCAAGTATGGTGACATCCTTGACTTCTTGTTCACTAATGTTCGGGCAGACGCTATTACAGCATTAGCACAGTTCTATTACCCCCCATTGAGAAGTTTCCTATTCCAAGACTTCCAATTAGCACCCACAGTTGAAGAATTCGAAAGGATTATGGGCATTCCTCCAAAAGGCAAGGGTCCGTATGTGGAAATTGACCATTTTCGCAAAGTTGAACAATTGGCGGAAGCTCTAAACATTGAAGTGTCCGGGTTTGCTAGCAATGTGAAGACTAGAGGGAAAACTCCCGGTTTTCTCCGAAGTTATCTAGAGAAAAAGGCTCGTGAGTTTGCTGCGTCCCTAGATATGAAGTCATTCAACAACGTGCTAGCCCTCCTTATTTATGGCTTGGTACTGTTTCCATCCACCGAAAACTTTGTTGATTTTGCCGCAATCAGTGTCTTTTGGGCTGTGCTTACAAAGGACAAAGATCCAGTTCCTGCACTCTTGGCCAATGTGTACTATACTCTCCACATGCGTCACGAGAAGCTAGGTGGCAATATTGTCTGTTGCTTTCCTTTACTCAATCTTTGGTTCACATCTCACATGTGCATGGACCAATCACGGATGAACAAGATGGATAAGAATGAATGGTCTCAGTTTTTGGCATCCCTTACCGAAAACATGATCCGTTGGTATCCAAGGAAGCTCGACATCAAAGAAATCATCATCAGTTGTGGGGAGTTCCCAAATGTGACACTCATAGGATCCAAAGCATGCATAAACTACAATCCAATTTTGTCTCTAAGACAATTGGGACGTCCTATGTGGGATAAACCCGAGGAGAAATCCTTGGAATGTCTAGTGTTACATGACTTGGGCGCCAATGACCCTGTGATGTTGCAAAAAATTATTCGAGCGTGGGGAAATGTTAACAAGAAGGAAAGTGATGGGAAACACAAGATTGGCACTACCAAAGAGACTTACCGACAATGGGTCAAAGAAAGAGTCCAAAAGGTGAAACTACCTTTCATTGTCAAAACCCCTATTCCACCTAGGTCCCCCGAACCTATTCCTATCTCAATAGAGGAAGCGGATGAGCTCAAAGCAACCAATGTGCAGCTCAACAAAGGAAAAGAGGAATTGCAAGCTACTCTACTCAAAACTATTCAAGAAAATTGTGAGCTAAAAAGGGAAGGAATTCAAAAAGACAATATCATTGAGAGTAGCAACAAAAGGTTAAGGCTTGAAGAGGATGACAAGCGCAAGGTGCAAGGTTGCTTGGGAGGAGCAAATTCTCAGCTCAAACATAAGAACCAAGAGCAGGATGAACTCTTAGGTAGAGCCCACGAGCTAAAAGAGCTATGGAAAAGATCTCAAGTTGGGAGGGGGAAACTAAAAGAAGAACTTGAGATTGCAAAACAACAGCTCAATAGCATGGCGAACGAGTACGAAGGGTATGTGTTGAATGAGAGACTGCAAAAGGAAGCGTTGGAAAGAGCGCTTGAGAGGAGTCGAGTGGAATTAAAAAGGGAACAAGAGTATTTTGAAGAATTCCAGAAGTTCAGTGATCATCAAGGAGAGGTTTGTGAAGACCTCAAAAGAAAAAATGAGGGGTGGGAACATCGCTTTATGAACTTGGTTGATTCAGTTGAAAACGGAACTCTTTTCCGAGTACTCCGGGACGAGGGTGTGCATTGGAAGAATCTGTTTTCAAGACTAGCCAAGTTGGCCAATGATGTGATTGAAACCATCCCTACAAAGTTGGAAGCAGCTAATGCGGCAATGCATCCATTGAACACTCCTTCCGAAGTCATTATTTTTGTTGAATTCTGTAAGACTATGATAAGAGACTTTAGGGAGAAAATTGAGGCAATCTAAAAATGTTGTAACTCGCCTGTTTGTACGACTCTTTGATCATTAATGAAAAATCCTTTTTTGTTATCTCTGTTTCTCTTTATCTCAATGCCTTTACAATTGGAAGATATTTGCAAAAGCACCAAAAGCCTTGCAATTCCCTAAAATTAATCATCATCGTAAATAAAAAAACTTTTTTTATGCATTTGCATTAACATCATCCGTAACATGCATACATTTGTTTTCATACCCAAAACTCATTCCCCTTCTTATTACCAGGATTTCTTACAATCCAAACTGATTCCTCGGCATTCGCATTTCACCCGAAGCAACGCACAGAGGATTATGGAAGAGGTTGAACAAAATCAAGAATCCATGAGACAAGACATCAACCAACTAAGTGGGAAGTTGGATTAATTGATGGACACTCTACAAGAACTAGCAAATAGGGAGCAAAACCCGTAGCCTCGAGTGGCGGAAAATGTTACCCCCGAGCTACAACCAGCCTCTGCAGCAGCCGTCATTTGGCCTCCATTCGGTCTTCCTCAAGGCTACACACCTCCATTTGAGAGCCATAATGAAAGTGGTCCGTCTCCAGCTCGTCCTACTCAAGCATCGGCACCTCGTGCCAATGAAATCCCTGCGATGCAAGAGCACGCTGATATTGCGGCAAGATCTCTAATGCCTCAAGGAGCAGTGGAGGATCCATTGTTGGTGTATCATTCACCCAACCGGTCAAACCCTCCTATACAACATACTGAACCTCCGTTAGATCGACCACATACAGGGGGTGAGAATGAAGGAGATAAAGGAAAAATTCTTGGTTTGGAAGAACGAGTCAAAGCAATGGAGGGAAATAGCGAATTCGGGTTAGACGCTCTTGATATGTGTTTGGTCTCGAATGTGGTGATTCCTCCAAAGTTCAAAACTCCGGATTTCGAGAAATACAAGGGATTGACTTGTCCTCGCAATCATTTAATCATGTATTGCCGAAAAATGGGTATAGCTGCTCAGGACGATAAGCTCCTCATCCATTTTTTTCAAGACAGTCTCAGCAGAGCTTCGTTAAACTGGTATATGCATCTTGAAAAGAGTCGGATCCGGACTTGGAAGGATTTGGCAGAAGCCTTTGTCAAGCAGTACAAATACAACATGGGCATGGCTCCCAACAGGATGCAATTACAAGACCTAACCAAGAAGGGAACGGAAACGTTCAAAGAATATGCGCAGCGATGGAGGGAATTAGCATCGCAAGTTGAACCTCCCTTGTCGGAAAGAGAAATGACAAGGATTTTTATAGGCACCCTACAAGCTCCATATTATGAGAGGGTGATTGGAAGCGCCTCGGTTGGTTTCTCCGACTTGGTCGTCATTGGGGAAATGGTGGAAGTAGGTCTGAAAAATGGAAAGATCCAAAGCGCTCAAAGTGGTCAAGTGGCTGCAAAGAAATTTCCGACCTCTTTCCCTAAAAAGAATGAAGGAGAAACCAATGCAGTAATGACCGGTATTCAAAATTCCTATCGCCCGCCTATGAATGCTTATCATCCCCCCATTCTTCAAGTACCATATCAAGATCAGCATTATGTTGCCGCCGCAGCACCTATACAATATCAACAACCATCGCCTCAAAGGCCTCCATATCAACCAACTCATCCAAATCATTGGGGTCAATCCTCAGGTCAGAATCAGTATCGACCCTCTTACAATCAGCGACCAAGGCAGATTGACCCGATCCCCATCCCATACAGTCAACTTTGGCCACTCTTGATAAAGAATTCTTTAGTGATACCTAGAAATGTCAGACCTTTGGAGCCACCATATCCGCATTGGTATAACCCAAATGCCAAATGCGAGTTTCATTCCGGGGCCATTGGTCACTCCATTGAAGACTGTAGAGCACTTAAAGAGACAGTGCAAGAGCTAGTCAACAACAAAAGCCTATCCTTCAAAGAGAAGGGGCCCAATGTGAAGAACAATCCTTTGCCGGGTTATAACGGCCCAAATGTCAATGCTGTGGAAGAGGATACGAACTTCGACGAGAGCAAGAAGGTTGAGGAAATAAGTACTCCTTTGTTGATACTCCATGCAAAGCTAGCCAAATGCGGTTTGATTAAAGAAACCCACAACAATTGTGAAGAATGCGCTTTAAGTTCCGATGGCTATCAGTTGATTAAGGAACAAGTGCAAAAATTGATGAATCAAGGCGTTTTGCAAGTGGGTCGAGCAAGGAAGATGGGAGATGTCTCAGTTATCGAGCCACACTTCGAAAGCAAGAAAGAAGTCCCCAAACCGGTTGAGATCCTCTATCAAAAAAGAGACGCTCAACCGTCGATGAACCATAGGCAGCCTGTTGTCATATGTGTTCCTTCACCGTTTCCTTACAAAAGTTCCAAAACAGTACCTTGGAATTATGATGCAAAAGCCATCGTTTATGAACCAAAAGGGATGGGTGATGTTACCCATATTTCTGAAGCCAGTGGAATGACCCGAAGTGGTCGAATCTTTGCTCCCAAACAGCTTAGAGGAGAAGGCAATAAGGAAGCAGAAGAAGTCCAAAAAAGGAAAGAAATGCCCGGTCAAGACAAGGGGCAAGAATGCGGTGATCATCTAGCATCAAAGGAGGATGATGAGTTCTTAAAAATCATCAAAAGGAGTGAATACAAAATAGTGGACCAATTGAATCAAACTCCTTCCAAGATATCTATCCTCTCACTGCTGCTGAACTCTGAGGCACATAGAAAGGCATTGTTGAAAGTGTTGAATCAGGCGCATGTAACCCAGGGTGTTACAGTAGACAACTTCGGCGAAATAATTGCCAACATCACTGTCAGTAGCTGCTTGAGCTTTAACGATGAAGACTTACCTGTGGAGGGGAAATCTCACAATAAAGCTTTACACATCTCCACAATGTGTCACGACACTGTCTTTGCAAGAGTGTTGGTTGATACTGGTTCATCATTAAATGTGCTGCCAAAGTCTACTCTCAACAAGATGTCCATTGACGGGGTCTGTTTAAAGCCTAGCTCTTTAATTGTGAAAGCTTTTGATGGGTCCAGGAGGTCTGTCATCGGGGAGGTATGCCTACCAATCCAAATAGGTCCGCACACCTTCGATATCATTTTCCAAGTAATGGATATCAACCCAGCTTACAACTGCCTTTTGGGGCGTCCTTGGATCCATGCGGCTGGAGCTGTGACGTCTACCTTGCACCAAAAGCTAAAATTTGTGGTGGATGATAAATTGATCACCGTGGCTGGCGAAGAAGACATCTTTGTAAGCCATCTGTCTTCCTTCCAGTATGTGGAAGCGGGTGAAGGATCTTTGGAAACTGCTTTCCAAGCCTTAGAGGTCGCCAATGCTGTGGCAGGGTATAAGGAAGCTTGTGTTAAGGAAGATAAAGCCCCCACTACCTTTTGGAAGAATGATACGTTATTGGCTAAAGGAGGAGGCTCCAAAGGTTGCGAGCAGCTGTGGGATATGCCTATGAAAAGAGATAGGTATGGAGTGGGCTATCAACCATCCATGGGAGAGGATGATGCTGTAAGGGTACCCATTGGTAACATTCAAGAAACCTTCTGCATTGTGGGTTTTGCTAGTGAAGATCAAGTAGCTGTCATCGAAGATATGCCGGATGATGAGGGGACACCTTGTTTGGTCTACCAGGGCTCTCCAAATGCAAGCCTCAATAACTGGACTGCCGTTGAAATCCCCGAGATAGTTTCTTTTTCAAAGTAATTTTTATCATGTTTTTCAAATCCGTTTGCTCTGCCCAAGGCTTAAGGATAACTTTGCAGGGCACCCTTTTATTTTAGATGTTGAATCATCATCAATAAAAAGTATTTGGTTTTTCACTACTCTTTATTTCTTTCATTTTCTGCATTTATTTTTTTTTAGAAAAATGGTAATCTTTTCCACTCTTTTTGTTTATTTTTGTTTTGTTCATCCTTCTAAAATCAAAATCATCATAAAACATATGCAGATCCCTGAATAAACCCATTGAATATGACACCGCTATAATCCCGCATAATCTTGAGCTCCCCATTAACCAAGCTGAAGAGGATGGTGAAAGCGATTGTGAGCTTCCCGAAGAGTTGGCAAGACTGTTAGAGCGTGAGTCTAAAGAGATACAGCCAAATCAAGAGCCTGTGGAGGTAATCAACTTAGGAACAGAGCATGACAGAAGAGAGGTCAAGATCGGTTTGTCTTTAAAGACAAAAGAGCGCGAGAAGTTGGTCGAATTCTTGAGGGAATATATAGATGTGTTTGCATGGTCGTATCAAGACATGCCAGGGTTGGATACCAAGATAGTTGAGCACAAGCTGCCACTCCGGCCAGAATGCCCGCCGATAAAACAGAAATTGAGAAGGACAAGACCGGACATGTCACTCAAGATCAGGGAAGAGGTCAAAAGACAGTTTGACGCAGGATTTCTAGCCGTGGCAAAGTATCCACAATGGGTTGCCAACATAGTACCAGTGCCGAAGAAAGATGGTAAAGTGCGAATGTGTGTTGACAACCGAGATCTGAACAAAGCAAGTCCCAATGATGACTTCCCATTACCTCACATTGACATATTGGTAGACAATACAGCCCGGTTCGCGGTTTTCTCATTCATGGATGGATTCTGCGGCTATAATCAAATCAAGATGGCTCCGAAGGACATGGAGAAAACTACCTTCATCACCCCATGGGGAACATATTGCTACAAGGTAATGCCTTTCGGTTTGAAGAATGCTGGAGCAACCTATCAAAGGGCAATGATGGCTCTCTTCCATGACATGATGCACAAAGAAATAGAGGTCTATGTGGATGACATGATCGCCAAGTTCGAGACTGAAGAAGACCATATCCTTCACTTGCAAAAGTTATTCGTTCGTTTAAGGAAATATAGGCTGCGACTTAATCCAGCTAAGTGCACCTTTGGTGTCAGGTCCGGAAAGTTACTTGGTTTCATCGTTAGTCAACGAGGGATCGAGGTTGACCCTGACAAGGTACGTGCAATCCAAGATATGCCAGCTCATCGTACTGAAAAAGAAGTTCGTGGTTTTCTAGGGAGATTGAACTACATCTCTAGGTTCATTTCTCATCTCACCACTACTTGTGAGCCAATCTTCAAATTGCTACGTAAGAATCAGGCCATCATATGGAATGAGAATTGCCAAGGGGCATTTGAAAAGATCAAGCAATACTTGCAAGAACCACCCATCTTGATACCGCCTGTTCCGGGAAGACCTCTCATCATGTACTTAACAGTATTGGAGGAATCCATGGGATGTGTGCTGGGGCAACATGATGAAACCGGTAGGAAGGAGCATGCCATCTATTTCTTAAGCAAGAAGTTTACCGATGTCGAAACCAGATACACCCTGCTAGAAAGAACTTGTTGTGCTTTGGCATGGGCTGCCCGTCGATTGAGACAATACATGATTTGTCACACAACATGGTTGATATCAAAGATGGATCCAATCAAATACATCTTTGAGAAACCCGCTCTGACTGGAAGGATTGCCCGTTGGCAAATGCTGTTATCCGAGTATGACATCCTGCACGTAACTCAGAAAGCTATCAAAGGAAGTGTGCTAGCAGACCACTTGGCTCATCAACCGGTGGAAGACTATCAGCCTATACCATTTGATTTCCCAGATGAAGATATCATGGCTTTAAAAGAAGATGGGGTCATAGGAGATGACGAGGGACCCGAACCAGGAGCTCGATGGAAGCTTGCGTTCGATGGTGCATCTAATGCCATGGGGCATGGGATTGGAGCTGTTCTAATATCTCCAAAGGGGGGCTATACCCCCTTCACAGCAAGACTATGTTTTGACTGCACGAATAATGTGGCGGAATATGAAGCATGCATCTTGGGCCTCGAGGCTGCCATCGACTTAAGAGTCAAGATTTTGGAGGTGTATGGAGATTCAGCCCTAGTCATTTACCAATTAAAAGGAGAATGGGAAACCCTTCATCCCAAGCTGATCCCGTACCACGCTCATGTCTTGAAGCTATTAAAGTTCTTCGACGAAATCACCTTCCGCCATATCCCTAGAGAAGAGAATCAAGTAGCAGATGCTTTGGCTACGTTATCCTCGATGTACAAATTGAAGTTTCACAATGAAGCACCACTTATAAAGGTCGAGCGCCGAGACGAGCCAGCATTCTGTCTATCCATCGAAGAGGCATCTGATGGCAAGCCGTGGTACCATGATATCAAGGTTTACCTCAGAGATCAAGAATATCCTGCAACCATTTCAAATAGGGATAAAAAGACTCTAAGACGGCTATCAGCTAAATTCTTCCTGAATGGTGATGTGCTCTACAAAAGAAATCACGACCTGGTTCTTCTCAGGTGTGTGAACAAACACGAGGCAGACTTGCTAATCAAAGAAATCCATGAAGGGTCCTTCGGCACTCATGCCAATGGACATCCAATGGCTAGAAAAATCCTAAGGGCTGGTTACTATTGGTTGACCATGGAATCTGATTGTTTCAGCTACGCTAGGAAATGCCACAAGTGCCAAATCTATGCCGATAAGGTGCACGTGCCTCCGACTCCTTTGAATGTGATGGCGTCACCTTGGCCGTTCTCTATGAGGGGCATCGACATGATTGGACCCATTGAAACTCGAGCTTCAAATGGACACCGGTTCATCCTAGTCGCCATCGACTACTTCACCAAATGGGTTGAAGCTGCTTCATATGCCAATGTAACTAAGCAAGTGGTGGTTCGATTCGTCAAGAAGGAGATAATATGTCGCTACGGACTCCCCAACAAAATCATCACTGACAATGGCACTAACCTGAACAACAAACTGATGAAAGAGTTGTGTGAAAATTTCAAAATCGAACACCACAACTCTTCACCATACCGACCAAAGATGAATGGAGCCGTAGAAGCAGCGAACAAAAACATCAAGAAAATCCTTCAAAAGATGGTAAAAACTTACAAAGATTGGCACGAAATGCTTCCCTTCGCCTTACATGGCTATAGGACCTCGGTTCGCACCTCAACAGGGGCAACCCCATTCTCCCTGGTATATGGTATGGAGGCAGTCCTCCCCATTGAAGTGGAAATTCCCTCCATGAGAGTCCTGATGGAGGCCAAGTTAGAAGAAGCAGAATGAATCCAAGCAAGGTTTGACCAGTTAAACTTAATCGATGAGAAGCGGATGATAGCCTTGTGTCATGGTCAGTTATATCAAAGCAGGCTCAAAAAGGCGTTCGACAAGAAGATCCGTCCTCGAGAGTTCCAAGAAAGCGACCTAGTGCTCAAAATGATCTTACCTATACACAAAGATTCACGTGGAAAGTGGACCCCGAACTATGAAGGCCCATATGTAGTGAAGAAAACCTTCTCTGGAGGAGCCTTGATTCTCACAACAATGGACGGCGAGGACTTTCCACGTCCTGTGAATTCCGATGTAGTCAAGAAATACTATGCCTAATAACAAAAGAACGCCCGCTAAGTTGAAAACCTGAAAGGGCAACTTAGGCAAAAAGGGGGATCCCGGTGGATTGAAAACTCGAAAGGGCGGTCCAGGCAAAAATTAGGGATACAAAAAAAAAAGAAAACCCGCTAAGTCAAAAACCTGAAAAGGCGACTTAGGCAAAAGATTGGGAAAAAGAAAAAAAGGCAGGTAACTACATCAAGACAGTTCGCTCCTAACATCAACTGAAGAATCAATTCCTTCGCCATCCCCAGAAGCAAGGTGTTGTGGACTTAGGGTTATTAAGAAAGTAGCAGTCGTCATAACTCAATGGGAACCTCCAGTGTCTTCCCTATTCCCATCTTCATTTCTTTTTTAATCTTTGTGGAGTTACACCTTTAGTGTGCTGCCATTCCATGTACTAAATTGGTGTTTGATCATTAATAAAGTGCATCTTTCTATTTTACCTTTGTCATTTTTTATCTCCAATAAATGCTATTTATTTTGATGATACAATTTTGAAATAAAAAGTAATAACATAAAATATGTTGAATTCATGATCACTTTGATTTAGAAGTATCTAAAGGAAATCAACGGTTCCCAGCGAGATGTTTATATCCCTCAAAATTCTCAGAGCAATCACAAATGATTCCCCTTTTGTAGCGGAATCAGCAGCTACATAACATACGAAGTGCCCGTGCAAGCACGAGATGTCAAAGGCTCCGTCAGCAGCCATTAATCTGAAACTTCAAAAGCAATGGGTATTGCGAATGCCGAAGGATCGAAACCAAATATCGTACCTTAACCATGTTTACCCCATAAAATCCCCAAAAAGCCTGACCATGCTCGGCACCCAATCATAGTTGAAGCCCAACATGTTTTTGGTTTATCCCAAGAATCAGCATACTACATGCATCATATCACACACATTCATTTACATGCATCTCATATTCATATCATACTCTCCCTCATAATTTCTCATATCCCCAGTAAACACTCCCCAGTGAGTATCCCATTGTTCTTGCACTCCCTAGTGAGTATTCCATGTTCTTACATTCACCAGCAAGTCATCCCCAATGTTCCCCAGTGAACCTCATTCAAGAACTTCCCCAGTAAGTTTTTCTAAAAAAAAAAATCCCCCCAGCGGATTTCTTCCCAAACTGTCCCATTCCCAAGTGGACCTGCTCACGGCCACTAAAGTTCCCCAGTTATCACTCCCGCAGTGAGTTTACATGATCATATCATATCATTATCATTTCACCAGCGTCAGACTGGCGATGATCATATCATATCATTATCATTTCACCAGCGTCAGACTGGCGATGATCATATCATATCATAATCATATCACCCTTTGTCATTTCACCAAGGCCCACTTTGCGGAAATCAGTCAAAGATCATCTCTCCCAGTGAATCGACTTTCAGCATAAGCGGCTGAATAAGATCACTTTATCCCCAGGGGTCCACCTCTAGCATCAGCGGCTAGATAAGATAACCTTTCCCAATGGATCGACCTCTAGCATCAACGGCTAGATAAGATCACCCTTCCCCAGTGATTCAACCTTCAGCATAAGCGGCTGAATAAGATCACTCCATCCCCCAGAATCTACCTCCAGCGTAGACGGCTGGATTTGATAACCTTTATCCCCAATGGATCGACTTTCGGCATAAGCGACTGAATAAGATCACCTTTGCCCTTAGGAATCTACCTGCAGCGTAGACGGCTGGATACGATCACCTTTTTTCCAATAGGACTTACCTCTAGCATAAGCGGCTGGATAGGATCAACCTTCCCCCTGTGAAGGCATGTTCTCTGTATTGTTTCACCAGGATCTGCTTGGCGACAATCTTTTTTCTTAATTATATCAATTTAAGGACCAGCCACGACTGGAGATGACCGTTCACATTCTCGCACCATCAATTTATTGTCTTTTCACACACTTTTTCTATCTTGAAGGACAAAATTCGGATCCTTATATTTACTTATCTTTTACAATGATAATATGAAAACCATCGTTATTCATATTTTCTAGTAAAATATAATTAAATAGGGGCAGCTGTAGTACCCTAATTTTGTCCAAGTTTTCTTTCATTTTTTTTTTAAAAATAAGTAATAATAAAAAGGAAGATTTTTATTATTGTTTATTATTTTTCTTTTTTTATTATTATTAATATTTTTATTATAATTTTTATTTTTATTTTTATTTTTACTTTTTATTATCTTTATTATTTTATTTTTATTTTTATTTTTTATTTATTACTATTTATTATCTCTATTATTATTATTATCATTACTATTATTACTATTATCTTTATCATTACTATTATTACTATTATTATTATCTTTTTCATTATTATTATTATTATCATCATTATTATTATTATCATTATTATTATTATTATTGTTTTCATTATTACTTTTATTATTAGTATTACTTTTATTATTATTTGTTTTATGTTTATTTCAAAGAAAACAAAAAAAGGGAAGAAAAGGGAAAGAAAGATGCACGTGCCAGGCACACTGTTTCAGAAGCAAGTGGCTGCCCCAGGGGCAGCACTTCTTCCCTTCCATTTTTTCCTGCTTCTGACCCTGGTTTCCAGCAAACCACCTGGCCATTTTCTTCCCTTCTCCTTTATCAAAACCAGTCAAGGATGGCTGTAAAACTGCTTGCCCTGGTTCTGAAACTGCTGCCTCTGTTCCAGCATTTCTTCCTTCCCTTTTGTTCTCTGTTGCTGCCCCTGAGTGCAACACCTTTTCCATGTTTTCTCCCACCCTCTGCACAGGACAACACACTACCTTTCTTGTTTTTCTTCCCCAAATCTTCAAAGATCAATCCCAAAAAGCATCACAAGTTGCAGCCTGCACTCTGTTTTCATTGTTTCCAGCAATTCCTGTCAAACTCATCCCCAACTGGTTCTGAAACTAGCCAAAGTCTTCACCATGATCACAAGGCAAAGTCACTTCCTTCCTTTTGCATTAAATGCTAACCAAAGTCTTGGTCATAGCACACAAAACAGCCCTGCTGTTAAGGGATTTTTCATGATTTCAAATGATGACAGTTTTGCCTATATAAGGAAACCAATGCAGAAGGATTAGAACGTTGGTTTTATGCAATTTAGAGAGAATTTTCACACAATCTCAAGAGAAATTCAAACAGTTTTTTACACAATTCAGAACACAATTTGTTTAAATACAATTTAGAGGAGAAAAACACACAGTTTTAACACTTAGTTTTTACACAGTTTGTTTAACAGAATTCAAATCTGATCTTAGATCAATTCAGACAGTTTTTGAGAGGAATTTTTAGAGCAAACTCAGAACCAGAAAGAATAGCCAAAATACACAACAACCTGTGAAAGCCAGAAGCTCTGTTTTCTGTTTCTTTCTTTGCAAACAATCACAAACCAATCAAGCAATCAAAACAACCATTAAATCTCTATAAACATCATACCCAGAGTGAAGAATAACAACAAAACATCATTTGTTGTTGCTGTTCTTATTCTTCATCACTTCCATATTCAAGAAATCACAATCATACAAAGCCCCTTTCATTTTCTTGCAACTAAAGCCTTGGCTAGGAATTTGTAAGTCATCTTCACCTTTTTATCTTTCATTTGCATTTCTGTTTGCATTTGTTCTGGTTCCTGTTGATTCAACATCAGTTTTCTGCATTCTTAGTGGTTTTTTTAACTCATTTTGAACTAAAAACATCTTTTGAAACTCCAAAGAAATCTCAAAGTAATCAAAACACCAAAACAGAAGTGGTTTACTTCTTTTTCTAACTGAATTCGAAAGTTTTTCACCCCTTTGAGGTTCTGAAATCAAAATCAGAAGCAGTCTGAACAGTACTTCAGAAGCACTTCAGAAGTAGCTTCTTAACAGTACTTCTGAAGCAGCTTCTGAACAGTAGTTCAGAAGCAGCTTCTGAATAGTACTTCAGAAACAACTTCTGAAGGTAGCTTCTGAACCTCAGAGTCTGAAGGTGCTTCTGAACCTCAGAGTCTGAAGTTCAGCTTCTGAAGTTCAGAGTCTGAAGGCAGCTTCTGAACCTCAGAGTCTGAAGTTCAGCTTGTGAAGTTCAGAGTCTGAAGACAGCTTCTGAACCTCAGAGTCAGAAGGTGCTTCAGAACCTCAGAGTCTGAAGTTCAGAGTCTGAACAGTGCTTCTGAAGTTCAGAGTCTGAGGGTCAACAAAAGTCAACGTCTGAACAGTGCGTCTGATGGTCAACCAAAGTCAACGCATGAACAGTGCGTCTGATGGTCAACCAAAAAGTCAACGTCTGAACAGTGCGTCTGATGGTCAACCAAAAAGTCAACTTCTGAACAGTGCTTCTGAACAGTACTTTAGAAGCAGCTTCTGAACAGTACTTCAGAAGCAGCTTCTGAAGCTGTGTTCTTTTTTTTGCATTCTGAAGTCAGTTTCTTGCTTCTGAAGGTTCAGAACCTGGGTTGGAACTCTTTTTTTTGGCTTGAAACTCATTTTTATTCAATAAGTGTTAATGCTTTCAATTTTAGTTTTATATACATCTCTTTTCAATAAATTGTCATTCTATTTTCAACATACTAAAACATAAAAAAACAATTTTCTTTTGTGTGAGTGAAAAAGGAAAACTTGGGTAGACACCCGACGCTTCCCCGAATATTTGGAAACGAGGTAAACACTTCGCTTTTGTTTGAATATTCGTCCTCCGTTTAAAATCAATCCCAACCCACCAAATTTTATCTTTTATCAACGTTTCCCTTTAAAAATAAAACTTTGGTGGCGACTTTACTGTCTTGAGCGAGCGCTTCCCGCTCGCACATTTTTCCCGCCGCTTCAGAGTGAATACAAAATAGTTGACCAATTGAATCAAACTCCTTCCAAGATATCTATCCTTTCGCTACTACTGAACTCCGAGGCGCATAGAAAAGCATTACTAAAAGTGTTAAATCAGGCGCATGTAACCCAGGATGTTACAATAGACAACTTCGGCGGAATAGTTGCCAATATCACTGCTAGTAGCTGCCCAAGCTTTAATGATGAAGAGTTACCTGTGGAGGGGAAATCTCACAATAAAGCATTACACATATCCACAATGTGTCACGACACTGTCCTTGCAAGAGTGTTGGTTGATACTGGTTCATCATTGAACGTGCTGCCAAAGTCCACTCTCAACAAGATGTCTATTGATGGAGTCTGCTTGAAGGCTAGTTCTTTAATCGTGAAAGCTTTTGATGGGTCTAGGAGGTCCGTCATCGGAGAGGTATGCCTACCAGTCCAAATAGGTCCGCACACTTTTGATATCACTTTCCAAGTGATGGATATCAACCTAGCTTATAGCTGCCTTTTGGGACGCCCCTGGATCCATGCGGCTGGAGCTGTGACATCTACCTTGCACCAAAAGCTAAAATTTATGGTGGATGATAAATTGATCACTGTTGATGGCGAAGAAGATATCTTTGTAAGCCATCTGTCTTCCTTCCAGTATGTGGAAGCAGGTGAAGGATCTTTGGAAACTGCTTTCAGAACTGGGTTTAGTTCAAGGGTTGTTCAAGTAACTGGGTTGTTACTTGAATAGGAAGTTAGTGGTCTCTAATACTCATGCGTGGGTAGAAGTCTGACTAGGTGGAAGTTGATTGCTTAGGATAGGAACTGGGGTGTCAGTGTCTGAGTCTTAAGGATTAATTCCAATAGTGGATTTCCTTCCTGGATTGGTATCCCCCAGAGTAGGAGGTGTTTACTCCGAACTGGGTTAACAAACCTTGTGTGTTCTTTTTATTTTCTGCACTTTATTTCTGCTCCTGAACTGTGTCTTGTTCATACTCTGTTTTAGTTCTGAATCTGCTAATTTTTATTCAGAACCAGTTTAATCATAACCAGTTTAACTCTCATTATTGCTAGGCCAGAAATTTCAATTGGCATCAGAGCAGGCACCCTGCCTGTAATTTGGGTGGGATCCAGAGGTATTTATGTCTGGCTTTATGGAGAGAGAAGGAGGCCCTGTCAACAGACCACCCCTACTTGATGGCACCAATTATGAGTACTGGAAATCAAGGATGTGTGCATTCCTAAAATCCATTGACAACAGAACTTGGAAGGTTGTGATCAAAGGCTGGGATCATCCTGTGGTTATAGACAAAGATGGAAATAAAACTGCAGTTTTGAAACCTGAAGAAGAATGGACCAAAGCTGAGGATGACCTGTCTCATGGGAACTCAAAGGCCCTGAATGCAATTTTCAATGGTGTGGATCAGAACATGTTCAGACTCATCAAGCAGTGTACTGTGGCAAAAGATGCTTGGGAAATTCTGAAAACCACTCATGAAGGAACCCCTAAGGTTAAGTTATCCAGACTTCAACTTCTCACAACAAAGTTTGAGAACCTGAAGATGATGGAAGATGAATCTATTCAGGATTTCTACATGAATGTGCTGGACATGGCCAATTCCTTTGATTCTCTTGGGGAAAAGATGACAGATGAGAAATTAGTCAGAAAAATCCTCAGGTCCCTGCCCAGAAGGTTTGATATGAAGGTTACAGCAATAGAAGAAGCCCATGATATTACCACTATGAAGGTTGAGGAGCTGATTGGATCCCTTTTGAATTTTGAAAGTGCCTTTTGCAAACAGCATGAGAAGAAAGGGAAAGGAATAGCTTTTGCTGATAAGTCTGAAGCTGATGATCAACAAGAGCTTGATGAAGATGAAGATGAGTTATCAGAAGCTGTAGTGTTGATGGGAAAACAGTTCAATAAGATTCTGAAGAATATTGACAGAAAGTCCAGAACCAAAGGTCAGAATCTCAGACTCAACAATAACAAGCAACAATCTGAAGAAAATAGTAAACAATCACAAGGTGTTCAGTGCTTTGAGTGTGAGGGCTTTGGACATATCAAGACAGAATGTCCTAATTTTCTCAAGAAGCAGAAGAAAAGCCTTGCTGTATCTTGGTCTGATGAGGATAGCTCAGAAGGAGAGATTGAAAGTAAGTCAGCTAAACATGTTGCTGCTCTTACAGTTTCAGATGCTTGTTCAAAATCTGTGGCCTATTCAGAGTCTGAAACTTCATCAGAAATTGAAACTTCATCAGAATCTGAAGCCTGTGATGAAGAATTGATTTTTGAGGAACCAGCTATTTCTTATGAAGAATTGTGTCTCAGAAATCAAGATTTGATCAAGTTATTAGAGACTGAGAAGGAAACTGTGTGCCAGCTGCAGTCTGAAAGATGTGCTCATATAGAACAGATTGCTGATCTTAATGAAGAAGTAACACTTTTGAATTCCCAACTTGATCAGATGAAAAAGCAAGTTAGGATGATGAACTCTGCTACTGATAAGTTGGAGGAGATTCTAGATGTCCAGAAGCAAGGAAAAACTGGGTTAGGTTATGTTGATCAGAGTCTGAAGCTCAAGGAGAAAAATCTTGTTAGTCAGTTTGTTCCTGCTACTCAAACTCATGATTCTATGGTTGGAACACCAAAGAGGAGACCTCAGAAACAAGCACAGATGCAAGGTCAGAAGCCAGCTCAAATGATACCTCATAAGCAAGTTCATATGCTGCCTCAGAAGCATGCTCAGATGCATTCCCAGAAGTTTAACAGAAACAAAAGAAGGAATCAACCTTGGGTCTGTCATCATTGTGGTAAAAAGGGTCACATTAAACCTTTTTGTCACAAATTGCATGGTTATCCCAAACATTTGCAACACAGAAAAGTTGAACCAGCTGTGAACAAGAGCAAAATCAAGAAAGTTTGGAGACCTAAGAGTGAAGGTATTGCTCAGAATCTGAACAAAGGAAAGGGAAAGGCTGTTGCTGATGACAGCAAGCCAATTCCTATAGCACAGAAGAATTCTGGTGCTGGACCATCCAAAGTCTGGAGCAAAGTTCATGTTCCTGCTCAGAAGGTACTATTTTCTTGTAAGTCTGAAGTTTCTAGGACTTGTGATCAGAAAAGAGTGGCTGATTTTGAGAAACAAATTGCTGGGAGGAATGGTTTTGGTTGTGGTTCTTCAAATGTTAGTCAGCATAAGGATTTATAGCAATTA
This sequence comes from Medicago ruthenica, assembly GCA_018208015.1. Taxonomy (NCBI): domain Eukaryota; kingdom Viridiplantae; phylum Streptophyta; class Magnoliopsida; order Fabales; family Fabaceae; genus Medicago; species Medicago ruthenica. Next base: position 39,478,811 of record CM031378.1, read on the forward strand.
CGGCAAACTGGATGTGAGGAAGATAGAGTACCTGCCAGATTTGCTAATGCTAAGTGTGTGTCTAATCCCTATTTGAAGTCTGAGATTTGTCATAATTTTGTGGCTAAAAAGGGGGAGAAAAACCTGTGTTGGTGTTCAGAGTGTATTCAGACATGTTTGTTCAGAACTTAGTTGTTTCAGAAGCTGTCTGTTTTATTCAAAATTCATAACCAATGCAACATGAGATGTGTTGGTGATATTGAGGGGGAGTGTGTGTCTCAGGGGGAGTACAAGGTCATTAAAATTCCTGAGTGTGATGTTGTAGTTCAGAAGTAAGGGGGAGTTTTTATGAGAAACTGAGTTGCAGGGGGAGTTGTTTATGTGCTGAGAGTTTGTGTTGTGTATGTAAAGCTTCAGGGGGAGTGTTCTATGATGATTAGATATCCTGAAGTAGTGCTGAGTATGTTCAGAAGCTGCTTAGTGTGTTTCAGTTGTTCAGAAGCTGAAACTGAGGGTTTATCATAGCACATAGTGTGTTTGTCCGCTGCTTAGCTCTATGTTATCTGGTTGATTTGTGGAGTTCTTCATTGCTGAGCTGATTATAGTGAAGATTGAAGGACTTGGATGGTTTTAGCCAAAAATTTGCCAAAGGGGGAGATTGTTGAGTCTTTAAGTGTTGGCTGCATTGTTTGGCAAAACCAATGTATGGAATAGAAGCATTTCCTTATGTTGAACATTTCTTCAGTTACAAGTTTTCTCATTTGAAGCCATTCAGAAGCTAAAATCTACATCAGAAGCTGAAATGCTCATCAGGAGCACTGTAGCACTTCAGGAGCAGTTTCAGGTTCTGAAGCCAGCGTTGACTTCTGTTGACCACATCAGAAGCTGGGTTTACTGGATTGTTTTTGCGCGTATCTTGGGAGATTTAGCAAGGAATTATCTTTGTATAATTGCTTCTAGAAGGCTGATTTATTTGGAGAAGATTTTATTGAAGATTTGGTTCAAAGATATGAAATTCATATTTTCCTGTTATAATCTTTAAAAGATTCAGTACAGTTTTATTTGTTACATTATTGGACCAATCTTATTTTAGTAACAAATCAAATCAGAAGATTAGTTTTATTTTGCAAGACTGAAGGCTATATAAGGAGGAGGGCTGCTGCTATTCAAGACAAGAAATTAGAGAAAAAATTCAGAAATAGAGTCTTAGTGTGTGTAAGCTTTTTAAGCTTTGTTTTGTGCACCACTCATATGTTTTGAGTTGGTTTAGGTTTAATTGAGTTGTAATTCATTCAAAGCTTTTAAGCAAGAATGAAGTTTTTGTTTTGAAGTGTGTTCTTCAAAAACAGGGTAGTTTTCAGAACTGGGTTTAGTTCAAGGGTTGTTCAAGTAACTGGGTTGTTACTTGAATAGGAAGTTAGTGGTCTCTAATACTCATGCGTGGGTAGAAGTCTGACTAGGTGGAAGTTGATTGCTTAGGATAGGAACTGGGGTGTCAGTGTCTGAGTCTTAAGGATTAATTCCAATAGTGGATTTCCTTCCTGGATTGGTATCCCCCAGAGTAGGAGGTGTTTACTCCGAACTGGGTTAACAAACCTTGTGTGTTCTTTTTATTTTCTGCACTTTATTTCTGCTCCTGAACTGTGTCTTGTTCATACTCTGTTTTAGTTCTGAATCTGCTAATTTTTATTCAGAACCAGTTTAATCATAACCAGTTTAACTCTCATTATTGCTAAGCCAGAAATTTCAATTGGCATCAGAGCAGGCACCCTGCCTGTAATTTGGGTGAGATCCAGAGGTATTTATGTCTGGCTTTATGGAGAGAGAAGGAGGCCCTGTCAACAGACCACCCCTACTTGATGGCACCAATTATGAGTACTGGAAATCAAGGATGTGTGCATTCCTAAAATCCATTGACAACAGAACTTGGAAGGTTGTGATCAAAGGCTGGGATCATCCTGTGGTTATAGACAAAGATGGAAATAAAACTGCAGTTTTGAAACCTGAAGAAGAATGGACCAAAGCTGAGGATGACCTGTCTCATGGGAACTCAAAGGCCCTGAATGCAATTTTCAATGGTGTGGATCAGAACATGTTCAGACTCATCAAGCAGTGTACTGTGGCAAAAGATGCTTGGGAAATTCTGAAAACCACTCATGAAGGAACCCCTAAGGTTAAGTTATCCAGACTTCAACTTCTCACAACAAAGTTTGAGAACCTGAAGATGATGGAAGATGAATCTATTCAGGATTTCTACATGAATGTGCTGGACATGGCCAATTCCTTTGATTCTCTTGGGGAAAAGATGACAGATGAGAAATTAGTCAGAAAAATCCTCAGGTCCCTGCCCAGAAGGTTTGATATGAAGGTTACAGCAATAGAAGAAGCCCATGATATTACCACTATGAAGGTTGAGGAGCTGATTGGATCCCTTTTGAATTTTGAAAGTGCCTTTTGCAAACAGCCTGAGAAGAAAGGGAAAGGAATAGCTTTTGCTGATAAGTCTGAAGCTGATGATCAACAAGAGCTTGATGAAGATGAAGATGAGTTATCAGAAGCTGTAGTGTTGATGGGAAAACAGTTCAATAAGATTCTGAAGAATATTGACAGAAAGTCCAGAACCAAAGGTCAGAATCTCAGACTCAACAATAACAAGCAACAATCTGAAGAAAATAGTAAACAATCACAAGGTGTTCAGTGCTTTGAGTGTGAGGGCTTTGGACATATCAAGACAGAATGTCCTAATTTTCTCAAGAAGCAGAAGAAAAGCCTTGCTGTATCTTGGTCTGATGAGGATAACTCAGAAGGAGAGATTGAAAGTAAGTCAGCTAAACATGTTGCTGCTCTTACAGTTTCAGATGCTTGTTCAAAATCTGTGGCCTATTCAGAGTCTGAAACTTCATCAGAAATTGAAACTTCATCAGAATCTGAAGCCTGTGATGAAGAATTGATTTTTGAGGAACCAGCTATTTCTTATGAAGAATTGTGTCTCAGAAATCAAGATTTGATCAAGTTATTAGAGACTGAGAAGGAAACTGTGTGCCAGCTGCAGTCTGAAAGATGTGCTCATATAGAACAGATTGCTGATCTTAATGAAGAAGTAACACTTTTGAATTCCCAACTTGATCAGATGAAAAAGCAAGTTAGGATGATGAACTCTGCTACTGATAAGTTGGAGGAGATTCTAGATGTCCAGAAGCAAGGAAAAACTGGGTTAGGTTATGTTGATCAGAGTCTGAAGCTCAAGGAGAAAAATCTTGTTAGTCAGTTTGTTCCTGCTACTCAAACTCATGATTCTATGGTTGGAACACCAAAGAGGAGACCTCAGAAACAAGCATAGATGCAAGGTCAGAAGCCAGCTCAAATGATACCTCATAAGCAAGTTCATATGCTGCCTCAGAAGCATGCTCAGATGCATTCCCAGAAGTTTAACAGAAACAAAAGAAGGAATCAACCTTGGGTCTGTCATCATTGTGGTAAAAAGGGTCACATTAAACCTTTTTGTCACAAATTGCATGGTTATCCCAAACATTTGCAACACAGAAAAGTTGAACCAGCTGTGAACAAGAGCAAAATCAAGAAAGTTTGGAGACCTAAGAGTGAAGGTATTGCTCAGAATCTGAACAAAGGAAAGGGAAAGGCTGTTGCTGATGACAGCAAGCCAATTCCTATAGCACAGAAGAATTCTGGTGCTGGACCATCCAAAGTCTGGAGCAAAGTTCATGTTCCTGCTCAGAAGGTACTATTTTCTTGTAAGTCTGAAGTTTCTAGGACTTGTGATCAGAAAAGAGTGGCTGATTTTGAGAAACAAATTGCTGGGAGGAATGGTTTTGGTTGTGGTTCTTCAAATGTTAGTCAGCATAAGGATTTATAGCAATTACTGCAAACTGGATGTGAGGAAGATAGAGTACCTGCCAGATTTGCTAATGCTAAGTGTGTGTCTAATCCCTATTTGAAGTCTGAGATTTGTCATAATTTTGTGGCTAAAAAGGGGGAGAAAAACCTGTGTTGGTGTTCAGAGTGTATTCAGACATGTTTGTTCAGAACTTAGTTGTTTCAGAAGCTGTCTGTTTTATTCAAAATTCATAACCAATGCAACATGAGATGTGTTGGTGATATTGAGGGGGAGTGTGTGTCTCAGGGGGAGTACAAGGTCATTAAAATTCCTGAGTGTGATGTTGTAGTTCAGAAGTAAGGGGGAGTTTTTATGAGAAGCTGAGTTGCAGGGGGAGTTGTTTATGTGCTGAGAGTTTGTGTTGTGTATGTAAAGCTTCAGGGGGAGTGTTCTATGATGATTAGATATCCTGAAGTAGTGCTGAGTATGTTCAGAAGCTGCTTAGTGTGTTTCAGTTGTTCAGAAGCTGAAACTGAGGGTTTATCATAGCACATAGTGTGTTTGTCCGCTGCTTAGCTCTATGTTATCTGGTTGATTTGTGGAGTTCTTCATTGCTGAGCTGATTATAGTGAAGATTGAAGGACTTGGATGGTTTTAGCCAAAAATTTGCCAAAGGGGGAGATTGTTGAGTCTTTTAGTGTTGGCTGCATTGTTTGGCAAAACCAATGTATGGATAGAAGCATTTCCTTATGTTGAACATTTCTTCAGTTACAAGTTTTCTCATTTGAAGCCATTCAGAAGCTAAAATCTACATCAGAAGCTGAAATGCTCATCAGGAGCACTGTAGCACTTCAGGAGCAGTTTCAGGTTCTGAAGCCAGCGTTGACTTCTGTTGACCACATCAGAAGCTGGGTTTACTGGATTGTTTTTGCGCGTATCTTGGGAGATTTAGCAAGGAATTATCTTTGTATAATTGCTTCTAGAAGGCTGATTTATTTGGAGAAGATTTTATTGAAGATTTGGTTCAAAGATATGAAATTCATATTTTCCTGTTATAATCTTTAAAAGATTCAGTACAGTTTTATTTGTTACATTATTGGACCAATCTTATTTTAGTAACAAATCAAATCAGAAGATTAGTTTTATTTTGCAAGACTGAAGGCTATATAAGGAGGAGGGCTGCTGCTATTCAAGACAAGAAATTAGAGAAAAAATTCAGAAATAGAGTCTTAGTGTGTGTAAGCTTTTTAAGCTTTGTTTTGTGCACCACTCATATGTTTTGAGTTGGTTTAGGTTTAATTGAGTTGTAATTCATTCAAAGCTTTTAAGCAAGAATGAAGTTTTTGTTTTGAAGTGTGTTCTTCAAAAACAGGGTAGTTTTCAGAACTGGGTTTAGTTCAAGGGTTGTTCAAGTAACTGGGTTGTTACTTGAATAGGAAGTTAGTGGTCTCTAATACTCATGCGTGGGTAGAAGTCTGACTAGGTGGAAGTTGATTGCTTAGGATAGGAACTGGGGTGTCAGTGTCTGAGTCTTAAGGATTAATTCCAATAGTGGATTTCCTTCCTGGATTGGTATCCCCCAGAGTAGGAGGTGTTTACTCCGAACTGGGTTAACAAACCTTGTGTGTTCTTTTTATTTTCTGCACTTTATTTCTGCTCCTGAACTGTGTCTTGTTCATACTCTGTTTTAGTTCTGAATCTGCTAATTTTTATTCAGAACCAGTTTAATCATAACCAGTTTAACTCTCATTATTGCTAAGCCAGAAATTTCAATTGGCATCAGAGCAGGCACCCTGCCTGTAATTTGGGTGAGATCCAGAGGTATTTATGTCTGGCTTTATGGAGAGAGAAGGAGGCCCTGTCAACAGACCACCCCTACTTGATGGCACCAATTATGAGTACTGGAAATCAAGGATGTGTGCATTCCTAAAATCCATTGACAACAGAACTTGGAAGGTTGTGATCAAAGGCTGGGATCATCCTGTGGTTATAGACAAAGATGGAAATAAAACTGCAGTTTTGAAACCTGAAGAAGAATGGACCAAAGCTGAGGATGACCTGTCTCATGGGAACTCAAAGGCCCTGAATGCAATTTTCAATGGTGTGGATCAGAACATGTTCAGACTCATCAAGCAGTGTACTGTGGCAAAAGATGCTTGGGAAATTCTGAAAACCACTCATGAAGGAACCCCTAAGGTTAAGTTATCCAGACTTCAACTTCTCACAACAAAGTTTGAGAACCTGAAGATGATGGAAGATGAATCTATTCAGGATTTCTACATGAATGTGCTGGACATGGCCAATTCCTTTGATTCTCTTGGGGAAAAGATGACAGATGAGAAATTAGTCAGAAAAATCCTCAGGTCCCTGCCCAGAAGGTTTGATATGAAGGTTACAGCAATAGAAGAAGCCCATGATATTACCACTATGAAGGTTGAGGAGCTGATTGGATCCCTTTTGAATTTTGAAAGTGCCTTTTGCAAACAGCCTGAGAAGAAAGGGAAAGGAATAACTTTTGCTGATAAGTCTGAAGCTGATGATCAACAAGAGCTTGATGAAGATGAAGATGAGTTATCAGAAGCTGTAGTGTTGATGGGAAAACAGTTCAATAAGATTCTGAAGAATATTGACAGAAAGTCCAGAACCAAAGGTCAGAATCTCAGACTCAACAATAACAAGCAACAATCTGAAGAAAATAGTAAACAATCACAAGGTGTTCAGTGCTTTGAGTGTGAGGGCTTTGGACATATCAAGACAGAATGTCCTAATTTTCTCAAGAAGCAGAAGAAAAGCCTTGCTGTATCTTGGTCTGATGAGGATAGCTCAGAAGGAGAGATTGAAAGTAAGTCAGCTAAACATGTTGCTGCTCTTACAGTTTCAGATGCTTGTTCAAAATCTGTGGCCTATTCAGAGTCTGAAACTTCATCAGAAATTGAAACTTCATCAGAATCTGAAGCCTGTGATGAAGAATTGATTTTTGAGGAACCAGCTATTTCTTATGAAGAATTGTGTCTCAGAAATCAAGATTTGATCAAGTTATTAGAGACTGAGAAGGAAACTGTGTGCCAGCTGCAGTCTGAAAGATGTGCTCATATAGAACAGATTGCTGATCTTAATGAAGAAGTAACACTTTTGAATTCCCAACTTGATCAGATGAAAAAGCAAGTTAGGATGATGAACTCTGCTACTGATAAGTTGGAGGAGATTCTAGATGTCCAGAAGCAAGGAAAAACTGGGTTAGGTTATGTTGATCAGAGTCTGAAGCTCAAGGAGAAAAATCTTGTTAGTCAGTTTGTTCCTGCTACTCAAACTCATGATTCTATGGTTGGAACACCAAAGAGGAGACCTCAGAAACAAGCACAGATGCAAGGTCAGAAGCCAGCTCAAATGATACCTCATAAGCAAGTTCATATGCTGCCTCAGAAGCATGCTCAGATGCATTCCCAGAAGTTTAACAGAAACAAAAGAAGGAATCAACCTTGGGTCTGTCATCATTGTGGTAAAAAGGGTCACATTAAACCTTTTTGTCACAAATTGCATGGTTATCCCAAACATTTGCAACACAGAAAAGTTGAACCAGCTGTGAACAAGAGCAAAATCAAGAAAGTTTGGAGACCTAAGAGTGAAGGTATTGCTCAGAATCTGAACAAAGGAAAGGGAAAGGCTGTTGCTGATGACAGCAAGCCAATTCCTATAGCACAGAAGAATTCTGGTGCTGGACCATCCAAAGTCTGGAGCAAAGTTCATGTTCCTGCTCAGAAGGTACTATTTTCTTGTAAGTCTGAAGTTTCTAGGACTTGTGATCAGAAAAGAGTGGCTGATTTTGAGAAACAAATTGCTGGGAGGAATGGTTTTGGTTGTGGTTCTTCAAATGTTAGTCAGCATAAGGATTTATAGCAATTACTGCAAACTGGATGTGAGGAAGATAGAGTACCTGCCAGATTTGCTAATGCTAAGTGTGTGTCTAATCCCTATTTGAAGTCTGAGATTTGTCATAATTTTGTGGCTAAAAAGGGGGAGAAAAACCTGTGTTGGTGTTCAGAGTGTATTCAGACATGTTTGTTCAGAACTTAGTTGTTTCAGAAGCTGTCTGTTTTATTCAAAATTCATAACCAATGCAACATGAGATGTGTTGGTGATATTGAGGGGGAGTGTGTGTCTCAGGGGGAGTACAAGGTCATTAAAATTCCTGAGTGTGATGTTGTAGTTCAGAAGTAAGGGGGAGTTTTTATGAGAAGCTGAGTTGCAGGGGGAGTTGTTTATGTGCTGAGAGTTTGTGTTGTGTATGTAAAGCTTCAGGGGGAGTGTTCTATGATGATTAGATATCCTGAAGTAGTGCTGAGTATGTTCAGAAGCTGCTTAGTGTGTTTCAGTTGTTCAGAAGCTGAAACTGAGGGTTTATCATAGCATATAGTGTGTTTGTCCGCTGCTTAGCTCTATGTTATCTGGTTGATTTGTGGAGTTCTTCATTGCTGAGCTGATTATAGTGAAGATTGAAGGACTTGGATGGTTTTAGCCAAAAATTTGCCAAAGGGGGAGATTGTTGAGTCTTTAAGTGTTGGCTGCATTGTTTGGCAAAACCAATGTATGGAATAGAAGCATTTCCTTATGTTGAACATTTCTTCAGTTACAAGTTTTCTCATTTGAAGCCATTCAGAAGCTAAAATCTACATCAGAAGCTGAAATGCTCATCAGGAGCACTGTAGCACTTCAGGAGCAGTTTCAGGTTCTGAAGCCAGCGTTGACTTCTGTTGACCACATCAGAAGCTGGGTTTACTGGATTGTTTTTGCGCGTATCTTGGGAGATTTAGCAAGGAATTATCTTTGTATAATTGCTTCTAGAAGGCTGATTTATTTGGAGAAGATTTTATTGAAGATTTGGTTCAAAGATATGAAATTCATATTTTCCTGTTATAATCTTTAAAAGATTCAGTACAGTTTTATTTGTTACATTATTGGACCAATCTTATTTTAGTAACAAATCAAATCAGAAGATTAGTTTTATTTTGCAAGACTGAAGGCTATATAAGGAGGAGGGCTGCTGCTATTCAAGACAAGAAATTAGAGAAAAAATTCAGAAATAGAGTCTTAGTGTGTGTAAGCTTTTTAAGCTTTGTTTTGTGCACCACTCATATGTTTTGAGTTGGTTTAGGTTTAATTGAGTTGTAATTCATTCAAAGCTTTTAAGCAAGAATGAAGTTTTTGTTTTGAAGTGTGTTCTTCAAAAACAGGGTAGTTTTCAGAACTGGGTTTAGTTCAAGGGTTGTTCAAGTAACTGGGTTGTTACTTGAATAGGAAGTTAGTGGTCTCTAATACTCATGCGTGGGTAGAAGTCTGACTAGGTGGAAGTTGATTGCTTAGGATAGGAACTGGGGTGTCAGTGTCTGAGTCTTAAGGATTAATTCCAATAGTGGATTTCCTTCCTGGATTGGTATCCCCCAGAGTAGGAGGTGTTTACTCCGAACTGGGTTAACAAATTTCTGTGCCTTTTTACTTTCCTGCACTTTAAATTTGCTGCCTGTGTGTGTTTGTGTTTGTGCTCTGTTTTGCAAACTATTGTGCCCTACGTGCTGTTCAGAACCTGTTAGGTTCAGAACCTGTTTACTCTGTTAGTTTCTGTTCATTGCCTGGCCAGAATTACAAGAGCTTCTGAAGAGGTCCTGAAGAAGTGCTACTGAAGTGAAGCCTCTGAAGTACTCCTGAAGTGGTGCTCCTGAAGTGCAGCTTCTGAAGTCTGGGTGCCTCTGATGAAGTCAACGCAACAGTCAACTCCTGAAGCCAGCTTCTGATCCGTACAACTGAAGCAGCTTCTGATCACTGTTCACTGAGAAGCTTCTGAAGCTGATGTGGCATGGATTTTAACCAGTACTGTGCGCATTTAATGCCTGGATGTGTCAGAACAACTCAATGGAACAGTTGTCTCCCTGACCCAAACATTCTCCAGTTTTTAAGGTGGGCCAATTCAAAAATGGCACCTGCCCTGTTCTGACTGATAAAGTGCAGCACACAATTGCAGTAACCTAGTCCAATTGCAATGGCTAATTTCCTTAATTCAAGCAAATCTTCAACAGCTCTATTTTCATCTATAAAAGGAGGAAGATTTGAAGAAGAAAAGGTCTAAGACTCTTTGAAACGTATTGCTGAAACCTTGCTCTGTTTTCTGTGTAAAAACTGTCAAAGTTCAAATCTCTTAGAAATTCTTCAGTCTTTGTAACTTAGAATTTCTAAAGGTTAAGAGTCTTAACCTGTGTTGTATTTAGAGAACACCTCTGATATTTGATCAAGTGTTCATCCCAAACTATTTCATTTGTAAACCAGTTTGGTCCCTCAAAGTCTTAGTCTGTATACTAAGCAACTGTAACCTCATTCCTTTGTGGTCTGAGTCACAAGTCTCTTGTCTTTGTGACTTGAGCATTGGGAAGTCTCTTGTCTTAGTGACTTGAGCATTGGAAGCCTCTTCCTTGGTGGTTGAGCATAGAAGTTTCTTTCTTTGTGATTGAGCAACTGGAAGTCTCTTCCTGTGTGGTTGAGCATTGTGTAATCTTCAGATTATAGTGAAACTCTCTTGTTGGATACAAGGGGACAGGACTACTTCTCACATTGAGAAGGACCTGTATAATTTCTGTGTGCCTCTCTTCCCTTATCTCTTTTACTTGTTTAATCCGCTGCATACATTCTGATAACAGTTCAGAACCTGGTTCTGAACTTGTTTTAAGTCTTTGAGAAAAAAAAGAACAAGTATTTAGAGTCACACAATTCAACCCCCCCTTCTTGTGTGTGTGTTTTTCTCACCTTCAGTTGGTATCAGAGCTCCAGTTCTGATATTAACACTTAACCGTGTGTCAGTAGGATCCTGAGAAAAACATGGCCTCAACTAGTGATTCACCTCCACCCTCTCCCAGAAATCCACCATCTCCCAGAAATCAAAGAAATGTACAATATGAATATAGTACTGAAGAAAAGAAGTCTAGGTCACACAATAAACCTCCTATGTTTACTGGTGACCCAGAAAAATTCTCTTGGTGGAAGAGTAAAATGTATAGTCACATTATTGGGGTTGATGATTCACTATGGGACATCATAGAAGATGGAATCACCATTCCTGTTGATGAAGAAGGTGTTGCTGTCAACAGAAGATCTCTGAGTGATGCAGAAAGAAAAATCTATAGGAAGCATCATCATGTCAGAGGTATCATTGTGGACTCATTGCCTCACACTGAGTATCAGAAGCTGAGTGACAAGTCCACTGCAAGGGCAATATTCACATCCCTCTGCTCTAACTATGAAGGTAATCAGAAGGTTAGAGAAGCTAAGGCAAACATACTTGTTCAGCAATATGAATTGGTCAGAATGAAAGAGGATGAAAATATTGAGACTATGTTCTCAAGGTTTCAGACTCTGGTTTCTGGACTTCAGATTCTGAAGAAGAGTTATACCACAGCTGATCATGTGAATAAAATCCTTAGAAGTCTGCCATCCAAATGGAGACCTAAAGTGACTGCCATTGAGGAAGCTAAGGATCTAAATACTTTAAGTATTGAAGATCTTATAAGCTCACTCAAGGTGCAGGAACTTGGACTCAATGAGGATGAGTCTGTTAGAGAGCCAAAAACATTAGCTCTGAAGTCTAAAAGAAAACCTGCTAAAGCTTTGAAAGCAATTGAATCTGAAGAAGAGTTTCCTGAGGGAAATTCTGATGAAGATTCAGATGCTGATGAGCTTGCAATGATTTCTAAAAGACTTCAGTATCTGATGAATAGAAAGAAAAAGTTCTCTAACAGAAGCAGTAACTTCAGAGAATCTGGTTCAAATTCAAAGAGGGATATCCAGAAAGAAAGCTGCTACAACTGCAAAAAGCCTGGCCACTTCATTGCCGATTGTCCTGATCTTCAGAAGGAAAAATCAAAGGAAAAAGCAAAGAAGTCCAGCTCAAAGTCCAGCAGTTTCAGAAATAAGCTTAAGAAGAGTCTCATGGCTACATTGGATGATCTGGACAATGAGTCAGAATCTGATGAGGAAGAAGCAAACCTGGCCCTGATGGCAATTGCATCTTCTGATGCAGAATCATGTTCAGATTCTGATGAAGAAGATGAGGTATATTCTGAACTCTCTAGATCTGATTTAATTGAAACAGTTAATGATCTTATGAGTCATCTTAAAAGCAAGTTAAAAGAAATTAAGTCTTTGAAAAATCAAACAAACTTGCTGTCTGAGGAAAACCTTAAACTTCAGAATCAAATCTTTGAATATGATGAGGAAGTTGAGGAACTCAGAAAAGAGGCACATAAGAAATCTGAAGAGATTCCTAATGAACAGGAAATAGCTCTTCAGGATTTCATGTTAACTGGATTCAACAGAACTAAAATTGCCTCCATAATGTATAATATGATCAGAAACAAAGGTGAAGGCATTGGCTATGATTTATTCAAACCTTCAAATGATTTAAACTCACCTTCATGTTCTGAAAATATTTTAAAAGGCAATGGTATATGCTTTGTGCCTGCTTCTGATAACTCTGAGAAGTTGAAAATATCAGAATCTGAAACTAACTCTGAAGTTCTGAACAATTCAGACTCTGAAGCTTCTGAACCTAAGGGTAAGATGAAGGCAGATGTTGAAACCCTGTCCAAGTCTAAGCCAAAAGGTCCTAAGCCTAAGAGTAAGAGGAAATCAGACTCTGAACCTGAAAAAGTTCAGAATCTGAAGTGTTCAGAACCTGGAACTAGTAAGTTTCAGAATCTGAATAATTCTGATTCAAATTTTTCTAAGACTGGGTTTATTAAAACTTCAAAATCTGTTAAACCAGTCAATGTAAAACATTTTCAATCTCAGAATGTTAGGCAAAGCAAGCCAAAGCAAACCAATCAGTTTTCTGCTTCAAAATATTTTAAGAAAGGCAAAACTGAAGCTTGCCTTGTGCCTGAAGTAAACAAAGTCAGAATTCTGAAGAGATCAGAACCAAAGTACTCAAAAAGTCAGACTCTGAACAAATCAGAACCAAAGACTTTCAAGTCTCAGGTTCTGAAGAAGTCTGAGTCCAAACCTTTGAGAACTCAGGTTCTGAAGCACTCAGGTTCTGCAAGTCAGACTTATTCAAGATATAAGGATTCATATCCTAAGTATCAGAACAAGTCTGAATATCATAACTTCAGACACAAGAAGCCAAAACCTTTCAGGATTAACCCCAAAGGACCCATGAAAATCTGGGTACCTAAGTCTGAGATCATTTCAATTGCAGATATGCTTAACATCCAAAGAAAAGGAAAGGTCCTGGTACCTGGACAGTGGATGCTCGCATCATATGACAGGAAACAAGTCTATGTTCCAAACCCTGACTCTGAAAGAGGGAGGAACTGTGGGATTAGGAGTGTAACGACCCTATTTTCGTATGTTATATTTTTATATATTTTATTTTATGGATTTGCATTTAAAAATATTTTCTCGTAATCGAGAAATAATTATTTGGCGCGAGGATAAGTTCGTAATCGAGTTTTTTAGGATTTTGGGCCTAGGGCGTGAATAGTAATGGGCTTGGTCATGAATAAGTAGTAATGATCAAGTGGATGAGATTTAGTGAGCTTGGATTGGATTGAAAGGCTAGGATTGGTCTTTGAGAGTTAGTAAGGAATGGATGGCCAAGATTGATTTGATTGGGTTATAAGATTATCACAAAGACTTTCCACAATCACTATTCATTGTCTTTTGGTGAAGCTGAAAACGTGAAAGAGAAGGGGGAAAAACGTGAGAAGCTAGGAGAGAAAGCTAGGGCAAGAGCAAGAGAGCAAGAGAAGGCTTGGAACTTTCGTTGATTTATCGATTTTGAGGTAAGAGAGGTAGTATTGCTTATTCATAAGTGATTTTGAGAAGGGGAGAATGTCTATTTCTCCATCCCAAACTTCCTTTCACTTTATCTAGGTTTTGATAGAAAGTTTTTATGATTAAAGTTGTTAATGATCATGATTATGCTTATTTGATGTTAAGTGATGTTGCTAGTATGTTTAATTGAAGTTATATGATGTTTATCTATGTTTGGGTATTCGAAAATGTTGTTGTTATTCAAGAAAAGCTTGCGTGAACCCTAACAATGGTGGGTTTTGTTAAGGCTATCATGTTGTGTGAGTATGTGCTATATAATGTTGGAATGGATAAGTTATCAAGAGTGCTTGGTAAGGATATAAGTTTATCCGAAATGAAATCCAAGAGTGCTTGGTTATCAAGAGTGCTTGGTAAGGATATAAGTTTATCCGAAATGAAATCCAAGAGTGCTTGGTTATCAAGAGTGCTTGGTAAGGATATAAGTTTATCCGAAATGAAATCCAAGAGTGCTTGGTTATCAAGAGTGCTTGGTAAGGATATAAGTTTATCCGAAATGAAATCCAAGAGTGCTTGGTTATCAAGAGTGCTTGGTAAGGATATAAGTTTATCCGAAATGATTTGGTACCACATGCATTAGTGAATGCATTTTGAGGCATGCATCCTTTGTGACATTAGTGTTCATTTGGAAATTATGTGTGCATAATGGTTGTTAAGTGATAATTGTGATTGATGAGTTTTGTGGGAACTTATGTGTGCATAATGGTTGTTAAGTGATAATTGTTTGTTGATGAGTTTTGTGCTTTGTCTATTACGTGTTATGTATTGGTTATGTATAATAATGTGTTATTTATACATGTTTATTGGTTGTGATACTAACACTCTCTGTTATGTGTTATGTGCTGGATCTTTGGGGATCCAGAATATCAGGTTGACGAGACTATCGTCGAGGAGTAGCATTTTGCTGTCTAGAAGCCTGCGTAGTGGTGAGGGCATAGCTTAGCTATCCTTACTTTTTTTTGTACTAGGTGTTGTATCCTAGTTAGAGTTTAGGGCTCTGATAGTTGTAACACCATTTTGGGTATCTGAACGTGTATGTATAAATTTGGTAATGGTTTCTGTTGTAGATTTGGATGTTAGTTTTCTAATGCCGTTGGTTTGGCGTCAAAACGATTTATAGAACTTGAGTTATGGTTAAATTTCTGCACAACTTTCTGCATAATTTTCTGCATAACTCTCTGCACAACTTTTCCGAGTTTGTAACAAAAACTGGTATTGATCGGTACAGAATTGGCCTTGGGTGTAAACATGAAAGTTTTAGATAATTTTGTTAGCTTTCCAGTGGCTTTGGTTTGACGTGAAAATGATTTTTAGTTTTTGAGTTATGATGAAAATACTCCCAGGAGGTTTTAGTGAAATTGTGCTGTGACAGCATTTTCTATTTTCATGATTTTGCGTCTTTTTCGCACGTCTCTGTTTTAAATTGGTCTTTGATATGAACATGTGAAATGTTGTAATGTGTTTTGAAAAAGGAAAAAGAAATGCCGCAATCGATTTCGTGAACATTGATATAGAAGGGGTATGAGCTAGAAGGGGTATCCTGTTAGAAGGGGTATCCTGCTAGAAGGGGTATGACCTCTGTTTTGTTATTTTTTTTCGGCTGTTTGTTTTTTTTCCGCTGCTGTATGTGAATCAAATATATTTTGATCTGTTGTTGTTTATGAAAATGCGTTTTCATTATGTTGTAACTTCCTATGTCCTTAACGTTTTTTTTTATTTAAGTTAATAATCGGCGGTTAAGGGTTAGGGTGTTACAATAGGTGGTATCAGAGCAGGTCGATCCATTGGATCAATTAAGTTTAGTATACCCTTTGTGTGACATGTGTTTCCTTAAACACTGTGTTCTCACTTGTGTTATGTGATGATTGGTAGTGTGGATATGACGCAACGAGCACTTGCGGACGCGATGGAGCGGATGGCGGATGCCATGGCTCAGGAGGCTGCTAGTAGGACCGCGGATAGAGCTGCACAACAAGCTAGAGGAGGCGGGGAAGATGAGCTGAGGCTCGAGAGGTTTATGAACAACAAACCGCCTATCTTCAAGGGAGGATACGATCCAGATGGAGCTCAGACTTGGTTGGAAGGAATTGAGAGAATTTTCGGGGCTATGCGTTGTCTGGACGCGCATAAGGTATTGCTAGGAGGATATGTTCTCCATGATGAGGCCGATCATTGGTGGGGAAACGCTAGTCAGAGGTTGGGAGCTGGTGGAGCTTTGGTTACTTGGGCTCGTTTTCGGAGAGAGTTTTTAACCAAGTATTTTCCGGCAGACGAGAGGAACCGTAAGGTGATTGAGTTCATGGAGCTCAAGCAGGGGAGTTTATCTGTTTCTGAGTATGCGGCCAAATTTGAAGACTTTTGTCGTTTTGCTCCTCATTACAACACGATGGAAGCTGAGGAAGACAAGTGCGTAAAGTTTGAAAATGGGCTGAGGCCAGACATCAAGCAGTTGATTGGGTTTAACGAGATCAGGAATTTTCCGATGTTGGTGAATAAGAGCCGAATATGTGATAAGGACAGTAAAGCTAAGGCTAATTACTACAAAGCCGCGAATGAGAAGAGGGGAAAGGACATGGCTAGAGGTAAACCGTATGGCAGAGGTGGGAAGAAACCCGATGAAGGTGGGAGTAGTGGTGGCAAGTTTGGAGGTAATAGGAATTGCTTTAAGTGTGGACAACCGGGACATCGTCTTTTTGAGTGCCCAAAGAATGATGGAAAATGTTTCAAGTGTGGTGATCCTAACCACAAAGCTGATCAGTGCAAGAAGGGTATTGTGTGCTTCAACTGCAAAGAAGTGGGTCATAAGAGCAACGTGTGTAAGAAGCCTAGAGCGGCTGGAGGAAAAGTGTTTGCTTTAGATGGTGGTGATGCGAAGGCGGACAACTTGATCAGAGGTACATGCTTTATCAATAATACTCCTTTGTCTGCTATTATTGATACGGGTGCTACCCACTCGTTTATTTCTGAGGATTGCGTTAAGAGGTTGGGTCTTAGAGTAGAAAATATGATGGGACGCATGGTTATAGAAACGCCTGCGAGTGGTTCGGTATCGACTACTCTAGTATGTGTTGACTGTTCAGTCACTATGTATGGACGACACTTTGGAATGGATTTAGTCTGCATTCCGTTGAGCGGAATAGACGTTATCTTTGGTATGAACTGGTTAGAATTTAATCGGGTTCATATCAACTGCGGTAAGAAGACGGTTATGTTTCCAAGACCGGAGCCAGAGTTGTGTTCGAAGCTCATGTGTTGTCGAGAAGTGGAAAGATCAGTGAAGGCTCAAGAGGACGTGTTTGCTATGTTTGCTTCGTTGAGAGTGGAAGTGAAGAATGAGATTGATGCGTTGCCGGTAGTGCGTGATTTCACAGATGTTTTTCCAGATGACATTTTGGATTTACCACCCGAGAGAGAGGTTGAATTCGCAATTGACATAGTACCTGGCACTAGTCCAATATCAATGGCGCCGTATCGTATGTCAGCTGCTGAACTAGAAAAGTTGAAGGAACAATTGGAGGAATTGTTAGAGAAAAAGTTTGTAAGACCGAGTGTATCGCCGTGGGGTGCGCCGGTTCTGTTGGTAAAGAAGAAAGATGGTAGTATGCGTCTGTGCATCGACTATCGTCAGTTGAATAAAGCAACTATCAAGAACAAGTATCCACTTCCGAGGATAGATGATTTGATGGATCAGTTAGTGGGAGCCTGTGTGTTCAGTAAGATTGATTTGAGATCGGGATATCACCAGATAAGAGTTAAGGCGGAGGATATACCGAAGACTGCTTTCAGGACAAGGTATGGTCACTACGAGTACGCTGTTATGCCTTTTGGAGTTACTAATGCACCTGGAGTGTTTATGGAATATATGAATCGTATATTTCATTCCTTTTTGGATCGATTCGTGGTGGTCTTCATAGACGATATTTTGGTATACTCGAAGACGGAAGAAGAACATGCCGAGCATTTGAGGATTGTGTTGGAGGTGTTGCGCGAGAAGAAGCTTTATGCAAAATTTTCTAAGTGTGAATTTTGGTTGCATAAAGTTAGCTTTTTGGGTCACGTCATTTCAAGTGGTGGTATAGCAGTGGATCCTGCTAAGGTAGAGGCCGTGCAAGATTGGGGAACGCCGGAGTCTGTTACTGAGATCCGAAGTTTTCTTGGTTTGGCCGGTTACTATCGGAGGTTCATCGAAGGATTTTCAAAGTTGGCGTTGCCGTTGACACAGTTGACTAGGAAGGGTCAAGCTTTCATTTGGGATGACAAGTGTGAGCAGAGTTTCCAAGAGCTGAAGAGGAGGTTGACATCTGCACCTGTGCTAATTCTGCCAAATCCGAAGGAACCATTCGTGGTTTATTGTGATGCGTCGAAGATGGGTCTAGGTGGTGTGTTGATGCAGAAGGGACAAGTCGTTGCTTATGCATCAAGACAGCTGAAGATTCATGAGAGGAACTATCCTACGCATGATTTGGAGCTAGCTGCTGTTGTGTTTGTTCTCAAGATTTGGAGGCACTACTTGTATGGGTCAAGGTTCGAGGTTTTCAGCGATCACAAGAGTCTGAAATACTTGCTTGATCAGAAGGAGCTCAATATGAGGCAAAGAAGATGGTTAGAGTTTCTTAAGGATTATGATTTCGAGTTAAGTTATCACCCGGGTAAGGCTAATGTGGTGGCCGATGCGTTGAGTAGGAAGTCTTTGCATATGTCGTCTCTGATGGCGAAGGAACTGAGATTGATTGAAGAGTTTAGAGACCTCAGTTTGGTTTGTGAAAGGACAATCAGAAGCGTGAAGCTAGGAATGTTGAGGTTGACGAATGATTTTCTTGAAGAGGTTGTGGAAAAGCAAAAGTCTGATGTGAGATTGACGAAGCTTAAGACGCTCATCGAGCAAGGGAAAAAGGTAAACGTTGAGATCGATGAGAAAGGCGTGATGAGGTGTCAGGGAAGGTTATGTGTACCGGATGTGCCTGAGTTGAAGCGGATGATCTTGGAGGAAGGTCACAGAAGCAACTTAAGTATTCATCCTGGTGTTACTAAGATGTATCAAGATCTGGGGAAAATGTTTTGGTGGCAAGGGATGAAGAAAGAGATCGCCGAGTTTGTTTTCGCGTGTTTGACTTGTCAGAAGTCCAAGGTGGAGCATCAGAAGCCGTCGGGGCTACTGCAACCTATGTTTATTCCAGAGTGGAAATGGGATAGTATTGCGATGGATTTTGTAAGCGGTTTGCCGAAGACGTCGAAAGGTAACAATATGATTTGGGTAGTTGTCGACAGGTTAACAAAGTCTGCTCATTTCATAGCTATCAAGACCGGTATGCTAGTACCGAAGTTGGCTGAGATTTATGTCGAGCAAATCGTGAGATTGCATGGAATTCCGTCGAGTATCGTATCAGATCGAGATCCCCGTTTTACTTCAAGGTTTTGGGAGAGTTTGCAAGAGGCGTTGGGGACTAAGTTGCGGATGAGTTCTGCTTATCACCCGCAGACGGATGGTCAGTCGGAGAGGACGATTCAATCATTGGAGGATTTATTAAGATCGTGCATTTTGGAACAAGGAGTGAGTTGGGAAGCTTGCTTACCATTGATTGAGTTTACGTATAACAACAGTTTTCATTCGAGCATTGGTATGGCACCTTTTGAAGCGTTGTATGGGAGAAGATGTAGAACACCTTTGTGTTGGTTTGAATCGGGAGAAAGTGTGGTGCTTGGACCTGAGATTGTGCAACAAACGACCGAGAAGATCAAGATGATCCAAGAAAAGATGAGAGCGTCGCAGAGTCGCCAGAGAAGCTATGCCGACAAGAGAAGAAAGGATATAGAATTTCAAGAAGGAGATCATGTGTTTCTAAGAGTTACATCGACTACGGGTATTGGACGAGCTTTGAAATCGAAGAAGTTAGCATCGAGGTTCATTAGTCCGTATCAGATTTTGAAGAGGATTGGGAAGGTGGCGTATAGGATTGCGTTACCGCCGTCGTTGTCGAATCTACATGACGTTTTTCACGTGTCTCAATTAAGGAAATACGTATCGGATCCGTCACATGTGATTGAGTCGGACGAGATACAAGTGAGAGAGAATTTAACGGTTGCAACGGTACCCTTAAGGATTGAAGGACAAGAGATGAAGAGGCTCAGGAACAAAGAGATTTCATCGGTGAAAGTCGTTTGGGGAGGCCCAGCCGGTGAATATGCGACGTGGGAGCTCGAGAGCAAGATGCGGGACTCCTATCCAGAGTTGTTTTCAGGTATTTTCGAGGGCGAAAATTCTTTTTAGGGGGGTAGAGTTGTAACGACCCTATTTTCGTATGTTATATTTTTATATATTTTATTTTATGGATTTGCATTTAAAAATATTTTCTCGTAATCGAGAAATAATTATTTGGCGCGAGGATAAGTTCGTAATCGAGTTTTTTAGGATTTTGGGCCTAGGGCGTGAATAGTAATGGGCTTGGTCATGAATAAGTAGTAATGATCAAGTGGATGAGATTTAGTGAGCTTGGATTGGATTGAAAGGCTAGGATTGGTCTTTGAGAGTTAGTAAGGAATGGATGGCCAAGATTGATTTGATTGGGTTATAAGATTATCACAAAGACTTTCCACAATCACTATTCATTGTCTTTTGGTGAAGCTGAAAACGTGAAAGAGAAGGGGGAAAAACGTGAGAAGCTAGGAGAGAAAGCTAGGGCAAGAGCAAGAGAGCAAGAGAAGGCTTGGAACTTTCGTTGATTTATCGATTTTGAGGTAAGAGAGGTAGTATTGCTTATTCATAAGTGATTTTGAGAAGGGGAGAATGTCTATTTCTCCATCCCAAACTTCCTTTCACTTTATCTAGGTTTTGATAGAAAGTTTTTATGATTAAAGTTGTTAATGATCATGATTATGCTTATTTGATGTTAAGTGATGTTGCTAGTATGTTTAATTGAAGTTATATGATGTTTATCTATGTTTGGGTATTCGAAAATGTTGTTGTTATTCAAGAAAAGCTTGCGTGAACCCTAACAATGGTGGGTTTTGTTAAGGCTATCATGTTGTGTGAGTATGTGCTATATAATGTTGGAATGGATAAGTTATCAAGAGTGCTTGGTAAGGATATAAGTTTATCCGAAATGAAATCCAAGAGTGCTTGGTTATCAAGAGTGCTTGGTAAGGATATAAGTTTATCCGAAATGAAATCCAAGAGTGCTTGGTTATCAAGAGTGCTTGGTAAGGATATAAGTTTATCCGAAATAAAATCCAAGAGTGCTTGGTTATCAAGAGTGCTTGGTAAGGATATAAGTTTATCCGAAATGAAATCCAAGAGTGCTTGGTTATCAAGAGTGCTTGGTAAGGATATAAGTTTATCCGAAATGATTTGGTACCACATGCATTAGTGAATGCATTTTGAGGCATGCATCCTTTGTGACATTAGTGTTCATTTGGAAATTATGTGTGCATAATGGTTGTTAAGTGATAATTGTGATTGATGAGTTTTGTGGGAACTTATGTGTGCATAATGGTTGTTAAGTGATAATTGTTTGTTGATGAGTTTTGTGCTTTGTCTATTACGTGTTATGTATTGGTTATGTATAATAATGTGTTATTTATACATGTTTATTGGTTGTGATACTAACACTCTCTGTTATGTGTTATGTGCTGGATCTTTGGGGATCCAGAATATCAGGTTGACGAGACTATCGTCGAGGAGTAGCATTTTGCTGTCTAGAAGCCTGCGTAGTGGTGAGGGCATAGCTTAGCTATCCTTACTTTTTTTTGTACTAGGTGTTGTATCCTAGTTAGAGTTTAGGGCTCTGATAGTTGTAACACCATTTTGGGTATCTGAACGTGTATGTATAAATTTGGTAATGGTTTCTGTTGTAGATTTGGATGTTAGTTTTCTAATGCCGTTGGTTTGGCGTCAAAACGATTTATAGAACTTGAGTTATGGTTAAATTTCTGCACAACTTTCTGCATAATTTTCTGCATAACTCTCTGCACAACTTTTCCGAGTTTGTAACAAAAACTGGTATTGATCGGTACAGAATTGGCCTTGGGTGTAAACATGAAAGTTTTAGATAATTTTGTTAGCTTTCCAGTGGCTTTGGTTTGACGTGAAAATGATTTTTAGTTTTTGAGTTATGATGAAAATACTCCCAGGAGGTTTTAGTGAAATTGTGCTGTGACAGCATTTTCTATTTTCATGATTTTGCGTCTTTTTCGCACGTCTCTGTTTTAAATTGGTCTTTGATATGAACATGTGAAATGTTGTAATGTGTTTTGAAAAAGGAAAAAGAAATGCCGCAATCGATTTCGTGAACATTGATATAGAAGGGGTATGAGCTAGAAGGGGTATCCTGTTAGAAGGGGTATCCTGCTAGAAGGGGTATGACCTCTGTTTTGTTATTTTTTTTCGGCTGTTTGTTTTTTTTCCGCTGCTGTATGTGAATCAAATATATTTTGATCTGTTGTTGTTTATGAAAATGCGTTTTCATTATGTTGTAACTTCCTATGTCCTTAACGTTTTTTTTTATTTAAGTTAATAATCGGCGGTTAAGGGTTAGGGTGTTACAAGGAGGAAGTCAGAAAGGAAAGATCATTGGTACTGGTAAGATAGGTAATTCTTCCCTGTACATTGATAATGTTTGGCTGGTAGATGGACTTAGACATAATTTACTTAGCATAAGTCAATTATGTGATAGTAATTATGAGGTCCTGTTTAATAAGAACACTTGCACTGTAATCAATAATGAAAACAAGTCTGTAGTGTTCAGAGGCTGTAGGAAAAACAATGTTTACAAAATAAACTTTTCTGATTTGGTTCAGCAGAAGGTAGTTTGTCTTCTGTCTGTGAGTGATGAGAAATGGGTCTGGCACAAAAGGCTGGGACATGCTAACTGGAGACTCATCTCCAAGCTTAGCAAGTTACAGCTGGTCAGAGGCTTACCCAGTATTGATTATCACTCAGATGCTTTGTGCTCAGCATGCCAAATAGGAAAGTTTTCTAAAACATCTTTTAAACCAAAGAACATTGTTTCCACCTCTAAACCTCTAGAACTCCTTCACATTGACTTATTTGGTCCTGTTGGAACAGCTTCAATCAATGGGAAGAAGTATGGACTTGTTATTGTTGATGATTATAGTAGGTGGACTTGGGTTAAATTCCTCAGAACCAAAAATGAAACATATGATGTGTTCTTCAAATTCTGCAAACAAGTACAAACTGAAACTGATTTGAAAATTTTGAAAATCAGAAGTGATCATGGTGGTGAATTTGAAAATGAACCTTTTGAAAACTTTTGTGAAGACCATGGAATTTTCCATGAGTTCTCATCTCCTAGAACTCCACAACAAAATGGAGTTGTAGAGAGAAAGAACAGGTCTTTACAAGAGATGGCCAGAACCATGATCCATGAATCAAAAATTGCTAAGTACTTTTGGGCAGAAGCTGTAAACACAGCATGTTATATTCAGAACAGGATTTATATCAGACCCATTCTGAATAAAACTTCATATGAATTATTTAAAGGAAGAAAACCAAGTATTTCTTATTTTCATCAGTTTGGTTGTACATGTTACATACTAAACAATAAGGTCTACCTAAAGAAATTTGATGCCAAGGCTCAAAAGGGTACCTTTTTAGGATACTCAGAGAGGTCTAAGGCATACAGAGTGTATAATTCTGAAACACATACTGTTGAAGAAGCTATACACATTAGATTTGATGATAAGAAGCCTGGTAGTGAAATACCAGAGCTGGTTGAGAGTTTTGCAGATGTCAGAATCTCAGAAGAGCCTTCAGAAGCTGAACCCAGTTCAGGTTCTGATGAAGGGTCAGAAGCTGAAAACAATGAAGACTCTGAGAAACTCTCCAGCAATGACACTTCTCCTGATGCTAATCAAGATCAGCATGGTTCTGAACAAATCCCTGATGGCCCTTCAGAAGCTAATCCATCCAGAACCTCATTCAAGTACAAGTCTTCACATCCTGAGGAGCTGATCATTGGAAACAAGAACAGTCCAAGGAAGACAAGATCTGCATTCACTCAGAATGAGTCCATGCTTGGCCTGTTATCCATGATTGAGCCTACAACTGCTGATGAAGCACTTGCTGATGATGGTTGGATTGTAGCAATGCAAGAAGAGCTGAATCAATTTCAAAGAAATGATGTATGGGATCTTGTTGCAAAACCTGATCAGAAGAACATCATTGGAACAAAATGGGTGTTCAGGAACAAGCTCAATGAACAAGGAGAAGTGATCAGAAACAAGGCTAGATTAGTAGCTCAAGGGTACAGCCAGCAAGAAGGAATAGACTACACTGAGACATTTGCTCCAGTTGCAAGACTGGAAGCAATCAGGTTACTTCTTTCTTATGCTATTAATCATGATATCATCTTGTATCAAATGGATGTTAAGAGTGATTTCTTAAATGGTGTGATTTCTGAAGAAGTATATGTCAAACAACCTCCTGGTTTTGAAGATGTTAAATATCCAAATCATGTTTTTAAACTTAAGAAGTCTTTGTATGGTCTGAAACAAGCTCCCAGAGCTTGGTATGAAAGGCTAAGCAACTTCTTAACTAAAAATGGTTTTGTAAGAGGTCAAGTTGACAATACACTCTTTAGAAAAACTGTTAAGAAAGAAATCTTAATTGTACAAATCTATGTTGATGATATCATATTTGGTTCTACTAATGCCTCCCTGTGCAAGGAATTTTCTAAGTTAATGCAGGATGAATTTGAAATGAGCATGATGGGTGAGCTGAAATTCTTCTTGGGAATTCAAATCAACCAATGCAAAGAAGGTGTTTATATTCATCAGTCCAAATACACCAAGGAGCTTCTGAAGAAGTTCCAGTTGGATGATTGCAAGCTGATGACAACACCAATGCATCCCACCTGCACCTTAAGCAAAGAGGACAATGGCACTAAGGTAGATCAGAAGCTGTACAGAGGTATGATAGGTTCTCTCATATACTTAACTGCTTCTAGGCCATATATTTTATTTAGTGTATGTCTGTGTGCTAGATTCCAATCAGATCCTAGAGAATCTCATATGACTGCTGTCAAGAGGATCTTTAGGTATCTGAAAGGAACAACTAATTTGGGACTTCTGTATAAGAAATCTCTAAATTATAAGCTAGTTGGATTCTGTGATGCTGACTATGCTGGGGACAGGATTGAAAGAAAATCAACCAGTGGAAACTGTCAGTTTCTTGGTGAGAATCTGATATCCTGGGCCAGCAAGAGACAAGCAACCATTGCTTTGTCAACAGCAGAAGCCGAATACATCTCAGCTGCAAGTTGTAGCACACAACTGCTCTGGATGAAACATCAATTAGAGGATTATCAGATTCATGCAGATAATATTCCAATTTATTGTGATAATACTGCTGCTATATGTCTGTCTAAAAATCCAATTCTGCATTCTAGAGCCAAGCACATAGAAATAAAACATCATTTTATAAGAGATTATGTTCAGAAGGGTGTTTTAGATATTCAGTTCATTGATACTGATCATCAATGGGCTGACATATTCACAAAACCCCTAACAGAAGAAAGATTCAATGTTATTAAAAAGAATCTGAACATGCATTTTGTCTCTTGAAAAATGTGCTTGAATCTAAATGTATTCCTTGATCCTGAGTTTACCATAAGCTAAGACTTATCAAACACTCATC
Source organism: Medicago ruthenica (assembly GCA_018208015.1). Lineage (NCBI taxonomy): Eukaryota > Viridiplantae > Streptophyta > Magnoliopsida > Fabales > Fabaceae > Medicago > Medicago ruthenica. The sequence continues at coordinate 39,504,148 of CM031378.1, forward strand.
TTCTGAGAGTTTGACTAAAGTTCAGCCTGAAAAACTTCAGAATCTGAAGGATCAGAACCTGGATTTTCTGACTTCTGAATCTGATAAAAATCTAATGTTGGTCAGAATCTGATAAGTATAGCTATGGGCAATGATGATTAAAGCTTTGAAAGTTTATACTAAAATCCTCCCACAGTCATCAAGTAAAAATGTGATTTTCTGCTCTGATATTCAATGTTAAAACTGCTTAACAAACAATTTTCAGTTGATATCAGTTTGTCTTCAAAAATATTTAGCACATACACATTTTAAAAGCCCAAAGTGTATCAGACAATGTTCAGTCTTTAGAAATGTTTTTCTTTGGTATCAGACTCTGAATTAAAACCTTTTAGCTGGTATCAGACTCTGAGATAAATCCTCAATTGGTATCAGATTCTGATATAATTCTTTAAAGCAAACTCAGAATTGCTCTGATACTGAACACTTCTTGAGAAGTTTTGCTCTGATACTGAACACAACTGGTTGTTTTGCTCTGATGCTGAACCAGTTAGTACTGAACAAGTAATGTCTGAACACAGAATGACCTGATCAGAAGCTCCAAACTTTTTCTGCTTCTGAACAACATTCTAATTTTTCTGCAAGTCATATACTAATTGAAAATCAAGTAGGCTCTGATGATTATCCTTGCTACTTGGTTATCCATATGTTTGCACAAATATCTCACAATCCTGGTTAGTTCAACCTCCCCAAATTCTGAATCCTTTTGAATTTTTTTTTTCAAACTTGGTGTCAGAACTGCTTTCAAACTCTTTCAAAATTCTTTTCTGCTCTGATACAGATATTTTCAAACTCTCTTGAAAAAGGGGGAGAGATTTTCTGTGTTGAGGGAAGAAAGTAAGACTTTTTGTTGATGACAAAAGGGGGAGAAAGTAAAACAAGTATTAAAGCACCTGAGCTCAAATAAGTTAAAAATTGTCAGAAGCTAAGTTTAGCTAAGTTTATTAAGCTCTGATACTGATCAGTTAAATTTAACTTATGAGAACTGCTCTTTAACTCTTAGCCTCTGAAGTGAATTTCTGGCTCTGATATATTCTGTGAGATATATAACTCTTAGTGAGTTAAGATGAATTTAAAATAACTTGGATAAGACTCAGGGAGCTTACAAAACTCATCCTGTGGATTATCAGACTTAGGGGGAGAGCTTACAAATCTCAGAACCTGAAGTCAACAAGTCAGTTTAAATTCTGAAGTGTAAATTTCACCACATTTTTTTTAAGTTAAGATTAATTAACATGAATAAGAATCAAGGGGAGCTTACAAACCTAACCTTGAGGATTATCAGACCTAGGGGGAGCTTACAAACCTCTCCTGAAGTCAGATTGTTAATTAAACTTAACAACAATTCTGAAATTTTCACATTTATGTTCTTAGCTGAACTTAATTAACTTGGATCAAACTCAGGGGGAGCTTACAAACCTCACACCCTGTAGTTAACTTGTTAATTAAGTTAACAATTTTCTGTTTTAATACTTATGTTTGTCATCATCAAAAAGGGGGAGATTGTTGGAACAAAATGTGTTTAACAAGTCTCTTACAATAAAGGGGGAGATTGTTGAAACATTATGTATAAACATATCTCTCTTTATAGTTTTGATGATAACAAAGGATTAAAGAGAAAATTGGTTTATTTGCTAATGCTTTGTTCAAGTGTTTCAGAACCACATGCTTAATAAGTATTGATTGATAATGGTTATGAAGAACAAGCTAAAGAGCAAGAAGGAAAGTCAAGAAGCATGGTTGCAAAGCTAAAAGGAAAACTGGTCCTGAAGAAATGCTTCTGAAGAAGTGCTCCTGAAGTAAGAGCTTCTGAAGAGGTCCTGAAGAAGTGCTACTGAAGTGAAGCCTCTGAAGTACTCCTGAAGTGGTGCTCCTGAAGTGCAGCTTCTGAAGTCTGGGTGCCTCTGATGAAGTCAACGCAACAGTCAACTCCTGAAGCCAGCTTCTGATCCGTACAACTGAAGTAGCTTCTGATCACTGTTCACTGAGAAGCTTCTGAAGCTGATGTGGCATGGATTTTAACCAGTACTGTGCGCATTTAATGCCTGGATGTGTCAGAACAACTCAATGGAACAGTTGTCTCCCTGACCCAAACATTCTCCAGTTTTTAAGGTGGGCCAATTCAAAAATGGCACCTGCCCTGTTCTGACTGATAAAGTGCAGCACACAATTGCAGTAACCTAGTCCAATTGCAATGGCTAATTTCCTTAATTCAAGCAAATCTTCAACAGCTCTATTTTCATCTATAAAAGGAGGAAGATTTGAAGAAGAAAAGGTCTAAGACTCTTTGAAACGTATTGCTGAAACCTTGCTCTGTTTTCTGTGTAAAAACTGTCAAAGTTCAAATCTCTTAGAAATTCTTCAGTCTTTGTAACTTAGAATTTCTAAAGGTTAAGAGTCTTAACCTGTGTTGTATTTAGAGAACACCTCTGATATTTGATCAAGTGTTCATCCCAAACTATTTCATTTGTAAACCAGTTTGGTCCCTCAAAGTCTTAGTCTGTATACTAAGCAACTGTAACCTCATTCCTTTGTGGTCTGAGTCAGAAGTCTCTTGTCTTTGTGACTTGAGCATTGGGAAGTCTCTTGTCTTAGTGACTTGAGCATTGGAAGCCTCTTCCTTGGTGGTTGAGCATAGAAGTTTCTTTCTTTGTGATTGAGCAACTGGAAGTCTCTTCCTGTGTGGTTGAGCATTGTGTAATCTTCAGATTATAGTGAAACTCTCTTGTTGGATACAAGGGGACAGGACTACTTCTCACATTGAGAAGGAACCTGTATAATTTCTGTGTGCCTCTCTTCCCTTATCTCTTTTACTTGTTTAATCCGCTGCATACATTCTGATAACAGTTCAGAACCTGGTTCTGAACTTGTTTTAAGTCTTTGAAAAAAAAAGAACAAGTATTTAGAGTCACACAATTCAACCCCCCCCCCCCTTCTTGTGTGTGTGTTTTTCTCACCTTCAAACCATCCATGGGAAAGAATGATGCTGCAAGGGTACCCATTGGTAACATTCAAGAAACTTTCCGCAGTGCGGGTTTTGCTAGTGAAGATCAAGTAGCTGTCATTGAAGATGTTCGAGATGATGGGGAGACACCTTGTTTGGTCTACCATTGCTCTCGGAATGCAAGCCTCAACAACTGGACTGCCGTTGAAATCCCAAAGATAGTTTCTTTTTCAAAGTAATTTTTATCATGTTTTTCAAATCCTTTTGCTCTGCCCAAGGCTTAAGGATAACTTTATAGGGCACCCTTTTATTTCAGATGTTGAATCATCGTCAATAAAAAGCATTTTGTTTTCCACTACTCTTTATTTCTTTCATTTATGCATTTATTTTTTAGAAAATGGTAATCTTTTCCCCTCTTTTGTTTATTTTTGTTTTGTTCATCTTTCTAAAATAAAAATCATCATAAAACACATGCAGATCCCTGAATAAACCCATTGAATATGATACCCCTACAATCCCGCATAACCTTGAGCTCCCCATTAACCAAGCTAAAGAGGATGGTGAAAGCGATTGTAAGCTTCCCGAGGAGTTGGCAAGACTGCTAGAGCATGAGTCTAAAGAGATACAGCCGAATCAAGAGCCTGTGGAGGTAATCAACTTTGGAACTGAACATGACCGAAGAGAGGTCAAGATCGGATTGTCTTTAAAGGCAAAAGAGCGCGAGAAGTTGGTCGAACTCTTGAGGGTATATATAGATGTGTTTGCATGGTCGTACCAAGACATGCCAAGATTGGATACCAAGATAGTTGAGCACAAGCTACCACTCCGGCCAGAATGCCTGCCGATAAAACAGAAGTTGAGAAGGACAAGGCCGGAGATGTCACCCAAGATCAGGGAAGAGGTCAAAAGACAGTTTGATGCAGGATTCCTAACCGTGGCAAAGTATCCACAATGGGTTGCCAACATAGTACCGGTACCGAAGAAAGATGGTAAAGTGCAATGGTGTGTTGACTCCCAAGATCTGAATAAAGCAAGTCCTAAGGATGACTTCCCATTACCTCACATTGACATGTTGGTAGACAATACAGCCCGGTTCGCGGTTTTCTAATTTATGGATGGATTCTCCGGCTATAATCAAATCAAGATGGCTCCAGAAGACATGGAGAAAACTACCTTCATCACCCCATGGGGAACATATTGCTACAAGGTAATGCCTTTCGGTTTGAAGAATGCTGGAGCAACCTATCAAAGGGCAATGATGGCTCTTTTACATGACATGATGCATACAAAAATAGAGGTCTATGTAGATGACATGATCGCCAAGTCCGAAACTGAAGAAGACCATATCCTTCACTTGCAAAAGTTATTCATACGTTTAAGGAAATACAGATTGCGACTCAATCCAGCTAAGTGTACCTTTGGTGTCAGGTCGGGAAAGTTACTCGGTTTCATCGTTAGTCAACGAGGGATTGAGGTTGACCCTGACAAGGTACGTGCAATCCAAGAAATGCCAGCTCCTCGTACTGAAAAAGAAGTTCGTGGTTTTCTAGGGAGATTGAACTACATCTCCAGGTTCATTTCTCATCTCACCGCTACTTGCGAGCCAATCTTCAAATTGTTACGTAAGGATCAGGCCATCACATGGAACGAGAATTGCCAAGGGGCATTTGAAAAGATCAAACAATACTTGTAAGAACCACCCATCTTGATACCGCCCGTTCCTGGAAGACCTCTCATTATGTACTCAACAGTATTGGAGGAATCCATGGGATGTGTGCTGGGGAAACATGATGAAAATGGTAGGAAGGAGCATGCCATCTATTTCTTGAGCAAGAAGTTTACCGATGTCGAAACCAGATACACCCTGCTAGAAAGGACTTGTTGTGCTTTAGCATGGGCTGCCCGCCGATTGAGACAGTACATGATTTGTCACACAACATGGTTGATATCAAAGATGGATCCAATCAAGTACATCTTTGAGAAACCCGCTCTGACTGGAAGGATTGCCCGTTGGCAAATGCTGTTATCCGAATATGACAACTTGCACGTAACTAAAAAAGCCATTAAAGGAAGTGTGCTAGCAGGTCATTTGGCTCATCAACCAGTGGAAGACTATCAGCCCATACCATTTGATTTCCCATATGAAGATTGAAATTCCTGGCAGGACCTGGTTCTGAACCGTAAAACAGGGTATGCAAACAGCAGTTCAGAAGCAGAAATATAAGGACAGAAAATAAAGGAACACAGTTGATTTGTTAACCCAGTTCGGTGCAACTTCACCTACATCTGGAGGCTACCGAGCCAGGAAGGAAATCCACTAAAATAGTATCAATTCGAAGTCCTATGACACAGCCCCTATGACAACAACCCCTGTTTCACAGCCCCTTCTCACTTAATCACTACGGTTGGTATTTCTACCTAGGAACTCCTAGATATAAGATCCCTCTTACTTCCCTCAGTCAATCACTGCCCTAGTGATTATCAGACTCTAAACAAAACAAAGATGGAGACACTCTCCTAAAAACTCAATACGTCACTTTTGCTTAAAAGCTTCAAGTGATTACAACTCAATAAAAACAACCAACTCTAAACACTTGAGTGGTGTACAAAAACAAAGCACAAAGCTTACAGACTCAAAACCTAAGTATGACTCTATATATCTTCTGTTTTGAATGAATTTCTTCAATAGCAGCGTCCTCTATTTATAGCTTCAGCATCAACATAATTCTTGAATCAAATCTTCTTCAAAGATATATTCCCAGAATTCTTTAGAAACAAATAGAAGCAATTATATCTCTGAAATATATTTTCCAAAGATTTCTTTGAAAATATATTCACAAATAAAAGAAACAAATCTTCAACCAATATCTTCACGCGAATTAATCTGCCTTCTAGAAACATCAGCTTGGATAAATCTTCAATCAAATCTTCGAAAGATACTGTGAGAGAATTAACAGAACCAAGGCACAAAAATGAACGCAGAAAACGTGCTTCTGAAATGCAGCTTCTGAAGGTCAATGAAGGTCAGCTTCTGAAGGTCAACGAAATTCAGCGTCTGAACAGTGCTTCTGAAGGTCAACGAAAGTCAGCGTCTGAACAGTGCGTCTGAAGGTCAGCTTCTGAACAGTGCGTCTGAAGTACTGTTCCAGCTTCTGAAGACCCAGCTTCTGACCCAGCTTCTGAAGACATGCTCCTTGAGATTTCAGCTTCTGAAGCACAAATTGCTTGTCTATTTGATTTTAGTAAACATGAAGCCAACAACCAAATATCCAACAATCTCCCCCTTTGGCAAATTTTTGGCTAAAATCAATTTGAGCATAGCAACAAGCAAATTCTTCACACAACAAAGAACGTAACCATGAAGAACATAACACAAATGTAGCAACAGAGTCAGCAGCGGATGATTCACTACATTTCACACATATACTCCCCCTGAACTACCTCTGAACAGATACTCAGGAACAACACAACTCAGGAACTCCCCCTGAAACACACATTCAGGAACTCCCCCTGAAACAGACATTCAGGAACTCCCCTGAAACAGATCAATCAGAAACTTCAACTCCCCCTGAACTGTTGAATAGCTTCTGAAACAGATACATACTTATTTCTCCCCCTTTTTAGCCAAACAATGTTGACAAAACAACCAGCAATCACCAGGAGCAGAGAAACACAAGAAACAGAGCATAAGCACATCACTGATTTCTATTCAGAGTTTATAACTAGCACAACACATAACAACACACAAAAAACCACATCAAAACCAGTTTCAGAATCAGCATCAAAAACATCAGCACAGAACCCATCACAGCACCAGTATTAGGATCAGAACCACATAGCAACCACACACAGAAAACAACTGCAGACCAGAAGCACAAACAGAAATCCAAGACATCAGTCACAAATTGACAGTCTTCAGACTCAGCAACAAATGTTGTTTCATCATCAGACACAGCATCAGAAGCTGTTTAGTTAATGTGTGCTTCAGGCACATTCACAGGAATCTTCTTCCTAGCAATCTGCTTCTCAAGATTAGCAATTCTCTTCTGAACACAGGGCATGGTATCATGCTTAACAACATCTTCAGACTTACTATGATCCACTTCCTTTCCTTTTAGTGCTTTCTTCTTTGGTACAGGAACCAACACTTTGCTCCAACATTTAGGTGGTCCAGCAACAGAACTCTTCTTTGCAACAGGAGTGGGCCTGCTGTCAGCAGCAACAGCCTTTCCTTTCCTTTTGTTCAGCCTCAGAGCAACACTTGCATATTTTGGTCTCCATTCCTTCTTGACCTTGGTTTTGTTCACAACTGGTACCACTTTTCTTTGTTGAAAGTGCTTGGGGTATCCATGCATCTTGTAACAAAATGGCTTAATGTGTCCCTTTTTACCACAGTAATGACATACCCAAGGATGAGACGCCCTTTTGCTCTTAGATCCCTGAGGTTGGTTCTGGTGTTCCAGCTTAGGTTTATCCATCATTGGATCACATGTTTTAATAGCTGCACTGACCTTTTTAGTTGGATTTTGCTGTTTGTTCAAGGTCATATCATCAAACCCAATTCCTTTTGGTTTCCCTTGGTTCTGACTCTCCAAAATCTCTTCAAGCATATCAGTACCAGTGTTCAACATTCTGACTTGCTTCTTCATATGTTCAAGTTGAGAGTTCAGTTGGGTTACCTTATCATTGAGCTCAGAAATTTGTGCTAGATGGTCACTTCTTTCAGCATGTAGTTGACTGACAGTCTTCTTCTGATTCATATACATCTTGTATAGTTCTTTGAAAGAGACAATAAGTTCTTCATAAGTTAATTCTCCTTCTGAGTCCATTATACCAGAAAATAACTTCCCTCAAGCTCACCCTAAAACAGGCAGGGTGCCTGCTCTGATACCAATTGAAATTCCTGGCAGGACCTGGTTTTGAACCGTAAAACAGAGTAAGCAAACAGCAGTTCAGAAGCAGAAATATAAGGACAGAAAATAAAGGAACACAGTTGATTTGTTAACCCAGTTCGGTGCAACTTCACCTACAGCTGGAGGCTACCAAGCCAGGAAGGAAATCCAATAAAATAGTATCAATTCGAAGTCCTATGTCACACCCCTATGACAACAGCCCCTGTTTCACAGCCCCTTCTCACTTAATCACTACCCGTGGTGTTTCTACCTAGGAACTCCTAGATATAAGACCCCTCTTACTTCCCTCAGTCAATCACTGCCCCAGTGATTATCAGACTCTAAACAAAACAAAGATGGAGACACTCTCCTAAAAACTCAATACGTCACTTTTGCTTAAAAGCTTCAAGTGATTACAACTCAATAAAAACAACCAACTCTAAACACTTGGGTGGTGTACAAAAACAAAGCACAAAGCTTACAGACTCAAAACCTAAGTATGACTCTATATATCTTCTGTTTTGAATGAATTTCTTCAATAGCAACGTCCTCTATTTATAGCTTCAACATCAACATAATTCTTGAATCAAATCTTCTTCAAAGATATATTCATAGAATTCTTTAGAAACAAATAGAAGCAATTATATCTCTGAAATATATTTTCCAAAGATTTCTTTGAAAATATATTCACAAATAAAAGAAACAAATCTTCAACCAATATCTTCACGCGAATTAATCTGCCTTCTAGAAACATCAGCTTGGATAAATCTTCAATCAAATCTTCGAAAGATATTGTGAGAGAATTAACAGTACCAAGGCACAAAAATGAACGCAGAAAACGTGCTTCTGGAATACAGCTTCTGAAGGTCAATGAAAGTCAGCGTCTGAAATGCAGCTTCTGAAGGTCAACGAAATTCAGCGTCTGAACAGTGCTTCTGAAGGTCAACGAAAGTCAGCGTCTGAACAGTGCGTCTGAAGGTCAGCTTCTGAACAGTGCGTCTGAAGTACTGTTCCAGCTTCTGAAGACCCAGCTTCTGACCCAGCTTCTGAAGACATGCTCCTTGAGATTTCAGCTTCTGAAGCACAAATTGCTTGTCTATTTGATTTTAGTAAACATGAAGCCAACAACCAAATATCCAACAATCTCCCCCTTTGGCAAATTTTTGGCTAAAATCAATTTGAGCATAGCAACAAGCAAATTCTTCACACAACAAAGAACGTAACCATGAAGAACATAACACAAATGTAGCAACAGAGTCAGCAGCGGATGATTCACTACATTTCACACATATACTCCCCCTGAACTACCTATGAACAGATACTCAGGAACAACACAACTCAGGAACTCCCCCTGAAACACACATTCAGGAACTCCCCCTGAAACAGACATTCAGGAACTCCCCTGAAACAGATCAATCAGAAACTCCGACTCCCCCTGAACTGTTGAATAGCTTCTGAAACAGATACATACTTATTTCTCCCCCTTTTTAGCCAAACAATGTTGACAAAACAACCAGCAATCACCAGGAGCAGAGAAACACAAGAAACAGAGCATAAGCACATCACTGATTTCTATTCAGAGTTTATAACTAGCACAACACATAACAACACACAAAAAACCACATCAAAACCAGTTTCAGAATCAACATCAAAAACATCAGCACAGAACCCATCACAGCACCAGTATTAGGATCAGAACCACATAGCAACCACACACAGAAAACAACTGCAGACCAGAAGCACAAACAGAAATCCAAGACATCAGTCACAAATTGACAGTCTTCAGACTCAGCAACAAATGTTGTTTCATCATCAGACACAGCATCAGAAGCTGTTTAGTTAATGTGTGCTTCAGGCACATTCACAGGAATCTTCTTCCTAGCAATCTGCTTCTCAAGATCAGCAATTCTCTTCTGAACACAGGGCATGGTATCATGCTTAACAACATCTTCAGACTTACTATGATCCACTTCCTTTCCTTTTAGTGCTTTCTTCTTTGGTACAGGAACCAACACTTTGCTCCAACATTTAGGTGGTCCAGCAACAGAACTCTTCTTTGCAACAGGAGTGGGCCTGCTGTCAGCAGCAACAGCATTTCCTTTCCTTTCCTTTTGTTCAGCCTCAGAGCAACACTTGCATATTTTGGTCTCCATTCCTTCTTGACCTTGGTTTTGTTCACAACTGGTACCACTTTTCTTTGTTGAAAGTGCTTGGGGTATCCATGCATCTTGTAACAAAATGGCTTAATGTGTCCCTTTTTACCACAGTAATGACATACCCAAGGATGAGACGCCCTTTTGCTCTTAGATCCCTGAGGTTGGTTCTGGTGTTCCAGCTTAGGTTTATCCATCATTGGATCACATGTTTTAATAGCTGCACTGACCTTTTTAGTTGGATTTTGCTGTTTGTTCAAGGTCATATCATCAAACCCAATTCCTTTTGGTTTCCCTTGGTTCTGACTCTCCAAAATCTCTTCAAGCATATCAGTACCAGTGTTCAACATTCTGACTTGCTTCTTCATATGTTCAAGTTGAGAGTTCAGTTGGGTTACCTTATCATTGAGCTCAGAAATTTGTGCTAGATGGTCACTTCTTTCAGCATGTAGTTGACTGACAGTCTTCTTCTGATTCATATACATCTTGTATAGTTCTTTGAAAGAGACAATAAGTTCTTCATAAGTTAATTCTCCTTCTGAGTCCATTATACCAGAAAATAACTTCCCTAGAGCTCACCCTAAAACAGGAAGGGTGCCTGCTCTGATACCAATTGAAATTCCTGGCAGGACCTGGTTTTGAACCGTAAAACAGAGTAAGCAAACAGCAGTTCAGAAGCAGAAATATAAGGACAGAAAATAAAGGAACACAGTTGATTTGTTAACCCAGTTCGGTGCAACTTCACCTACATCTGGAGGCTACCAAGCCAGGAAGGAAATCCACTAAAATAGTATCAATTCGAAGTCCTATGTCACAGCCCCTATGACAACAGCCCCTGTTTCACAGCCCCTTCTCACTTAATCACTACCCGTGGTGTTTCTACCTAGGAACTCCTAGATATAAGACCCCTCTTACTTCCCTCAGTCAATCACTGCCCCAGTGATTAAAACAAAACAAAGATGGAGACACTCTCCTAAAAACTCAATACGTCACTTTTTCTTAAAAGCTTCAAGTGATTACAACTCAATAAAAACAACCAACTCTAAACACTTGAGTGGTGTACAAAAACAAAGCACAAAACTTACAGACTCAAAACCTAAGTATGACTCTATATATCTTCTGTTTTGAATGAATTTCTTCAATAGCACCGTCCTCTATTTATAGCTTCAGCATCAACATAATTCTTGAATCAAATCTTCTTCAAAGATATATTCATAGAATTCTTTAGAAACAAATAGAAGCAATTATATCTCTGAAATATATTTTCCAAAGATTTCTTTGAAAATATATTCACAAATAAAAGAAACAAATCTTCAACCAATATCTTCACGCGAATTAATCTGCCTTCTAGAAACATCAGCTTGGATAAATCTTCAATCAAATCTTTGAAAGATACTGTGAGAGAATTAACAGAACCAAGGCACAAAAATGAACGCAGAAAACGTGCTTCTGAAATGCAGCTTCTGAAGGTCAACGAAAGTCAGCGTCTGAAATGCACCTTCTGAAGGTCAACGAAAGTCAGCGTCTGAACAGTGCTTCTGAAGGTCAACGAAAGTCAGCGTCTGAACAGTGCGTCTGAAGGTCAGCTTCTGAACAGTGCTGTGCGCACCTCGTTAAAAAAACGCGCAATCCTCCGAGGACGTCCGCGAACGCTCGGAGGGCATTTGTGAAGTCGCCACCAAAGTTTTTGTGTAAAGGGAACGTTGATAAACCCTTAAGTTTTTTGTTTGAAGGGAAACGATAATAAAACCCTTGACGATGAGGAAAAGGACTGGTCATCGCAACCATTGTCGGGTTCGGGAGTCGATTACGCAAGGGGAAGGTATTAGCACCCCTCACGTCCGTTGTACTCAACGGGAACCTTCTATTTGGCTAAAGCTTAAATTGTTTTTAAATGTTTTGCGCGCATGATTATCTATGTCAAAAGAAAATATACTAAAAAGGGGGGAAAAGAGATGAAAACAAACGAAAGGAAAAAAGAAAGTTTTTATTATTGCGCTTGACAAGATGTCGATCTTGCTCCTACGTATCTCCCGGTAGTCGGAGAATTCAAAGCGTACGTAGTTCTTGGGTAGAAAAACGTACATATGTTGGTTAATTTTAAATGGACGATGCTTTGACCGTATTCTTGCGATTAAACGTAGCTTGTATGCTCGCGGATGGGAGACTTAAGCGTATAGCTTGTATGCTCGCGCATGGGAGACTTAAGCGTTTGTTTATGAATCGCGCTTAGAATAGGTAAAACATGTCCGTTGGGTAAGAGGGTTCGATTTGGTCGCGTTGGGACCAAAAGAGGTGCAATGGACTCAATCGAGTCGATCATTGACCGGGGTGACTCTAACGAGTCGGGGGATTGAATCTAATGGCCATGGGGGACCAAAAGGTTCGGATTGACCACAAGGGGCCAAGATTTGGTTTGGTTATGGTTGGGTACGTTGAAAATGGAATGACGATTGTCCGAACGACGAGACATACGTCACGCATTCGTACAATCGGGGCAATGGAGAGACATACGTCACACCATCCCTTTTTCATTCAAGTTTTTGGTTGAATTTCTTTAGAAATCCCAAAGTTTATCAAAACATTTGGTTTGAAACCCAAAATGAAGAGGTTTTGACAATTTTGTTAGAAAACGCACAAGTTCGGCTCATTTTGCGAACGGTTTTGAAAAGCGAACAAATTCGGCGTATGTTCACGTTTGAGTTTTGAAAATCATGAACAAAGTTTATTGTTCAAGTTTTAATTGAAATTGATGAACATAGCTGGTTTGTTCAAGTTGTTTTGAGGGTTTATGGACATAACTTGTTTTGCAAGTTATCCACAAAAGTGTTACCCGAACTTGCGAATTTTCCAAAATTATGCAAAATCCTTGAACTGGTTTGGAAAAAAATGAGTTTTAAAACTCCTAGGTTCTGAGCTCTTGGGCTAGAACCTCAAAAATTGGCCATTTGGGAGCCTAAACTCAGATTCTGAGTTCTGTCATGGTCGCTCTGCGACCATGACTTCGCACTGCGAACAATGCGAATTTTTGAGTTCAGAAGCTGTTTCTGAACTGTTGTTCAGAAACAACTTCTGAACACACTCAGGACCTTTTAGGAGAGTGAAAAGCTTTGAGTTTTTGCAATGAAAAGGGCTGGGCAAACCAGTTTTGGTGTTTTGAAAACCTTGGGATTTCTTTTGAAATTCAAAAGGGGTTTTTAGAACAAAATGGTTTTGGACCAAAATTGCTATGCAAGCACAATTGAAAATGCAAGACAAAGGCTTAGAAACTTACAGAAATCCTTAGCAAAGCTCCAGCTGCAATGGATTTGGATTGGTTGAAGGTTCTTGCAAAGGTTTTTTGAATATTGGATATGAACTTTGAACTTGGCAAAGCTTTGTGTTTGATTGGTTTTTTGCTGGTTGTTTGCAAGTGTTTCTTTGTGTGTAATTGCTCTTTGAATGCTGTATTGATTGCTTAATTCATGCTGCATTTCCTCTTGCCTTGCATCTCTATTTATAGGCCAAAATGCAATCTCAAGTAATGATGAAAATCCATAGGACCTAGCTGATTTGTGGGCTAAATTCAGGCTATTTGGCTTTGCATTTAATGCTAATGGATAGAGGTAACCTTGCCTTGTGCCAAGGGTTAAAGGTTTGACTGATTTCAGCCACAAATTCAATGGTCTTTGGGATAGAAATGATGATGAACATGGCTGGATTGCAATTGGGCAAGCTTGGGGATCAATCCTTGCAATCTCAATGGTTGATTAATAAAAACGTGCACTGTGATGTGCAGAGATTTGGGGATGAAAAAGGCTATATGTGGCTGGTGTGAGAGGTGAAAAGCTGCTGCAAAAACAGGGTAGGAAATCATGGCTTTTTTGTAACGACCCTATTTTCGTATATTATATTTTTATATATTTTATTTTATGGATTTGCATTTAAATATATTTTCTAGTAATCGAGGAATATTTATTTAGCGCGAGAGTAAGTTCGTAATCGAGTTTTTAGAGTTTTGGGCCAAGAGGGTGAATAGTATTGGGCTTTTAAGTTTATGAGTAGTAATGATCAAGTGGTTATGATAGTAGTGAGCTTGGATTGGATTGTAAGGCTAGGATGAGTCCTTGAGAGTTAGTAAGGATGGATGGCCAAGATTAATTGGATTGGATTATAAGAGATTATCACAAACTTTTGAAACACTATTCATTTCTTTTTGGAGAAGAAGAAAACGTGAAAGAAGAAGAGGAGAAGAACAAGAGGAGAGCTAGGGCAAGAAAAGCAAGAGGAAAGCTTGAGATTTGCTAGGTTTGAGAAGGTAAGAGAGTTAGTATTACATTATTACAAGTGATTGAGAAGGGGAGAATGTCTATTTCTCCATCCCAAACTTCTCCTCACTTTGTCTAGGTTTTGTTAGAAAGTTTTTGTGGTTTAAAGTTGTAAATGATTATGTTTTGCTTGATTGAATGCTAAGTGATGTTGTTAGCATGATTTGTTGGAGTTATTGTGTTGGAGTTCATAAGAAAAGTTTTGGAAAAATAGTGTTTTGAACCCTAATTTCTAAGCTTGATGCAATCTTTGTTTGTGATGGTTGATAAATGATGTTTTATGATGGAAAGTGGTTTTTAACAAGTTCTGGAACTTGGGTAACTTTGAATGGGCTGAAATGGTGGAAAAATCACATTTTTATGACTGTGTACTGATACGGTCGCTTGTAGCGACGGAGCATCGCTTGTAGCGACCAGGCAGGATAATTCCCTGCCTATCCGCGCTTGTAGCGACCACTCGGGCGCTTGTAGCGACCAGGCTCGCTTGTAGCGACCGAAGGTTCGCTGGTAGCGACCAAGCAGGATAATTCCCTGCCTATGCTCGCTTGTAGCGACCAAGGGCTCGCTTGTAGCGACCAGCCCTGTACTTGCCAACTTCGTTGAGCTGTTTTGAGGGTCCTGGTGCGCGCGGGGATGGCTTTTTGGCTACTGTATTCTTAAAATATGTTTTGGAAACCTTGCCCACCATTTTAACTTATTCTTAGTGCTTCCTAAAGAGTAATAGTTCAACTAAAGTTGAGATTGTTGAACTTGGTGAGTATATTCATGTTGTGTCTTATGATTTGGCCATGAGAGCCTAGTAGTGGTGTTTGTTGTTGTTGATGTTGTGATAATTATCAGAGAGCTGATAAATAGTTGTGTTGTTTGTGTTTGTTATTGTTGTGATAATTATCAGAGAGCTGATGATTAGTTGTGTTAGTAAGTATAGTGATAAGAGTATCATATATTTGCTAAGTGGAACATCATGCATTTCATTATTTGATGATATCCGGAGCGGATATGAAATCCATGAGAGCGTGGTTATCAAGAGAGCTTGATAAGGATATAAGTTTATCCGAAATGATTGGGTACCACATGCATTAGAGAATGCATTTTGAGGCATGCATCCTTTGTGACATTAGTGTTCATTTAGGAATTATGTGTGCATAATGATGGTTATGTGATAATTGTTATTGATGAGCTTTGTGCATTATGTGTGCATAATGGTTGTTAAATGATAGTTGTGGTTGATGAGTGTTGTGTTTTGTCAATTACGTGTTGAGTTTCGATTATGTATAATTATGTGATATTTATACATGTTTATTGTTTTGTGATGCTAACACTCTCTGTTATGTGTTATTTGCTGGATCTTTGGGGATCCAGATTATCAGGTTGGTGAGGCTATCGTTGAGGAATAGTCCTTTGCTGTTTTGGAGCTTTTGTAGTGGTGAGGGCATAGCTTAACTATCCTTACATTTTTGGTACTAGATGTTGTATCCTAGTTAGAGTCTAGGGCTCTGATATTTGTAACACCATTTTGGGGTATCTGAACGTTTGTGTATAGATTCGGCAATAGTCTTTGTTGTAGAATTGCCTCTTTTGAAAATATTATGTATATATTTTTGTGTAATATATGCAGTGCTTGGTTATAAGCAATTGTTTGTTATTTTTTTTCCGCTGCTGTTTGAGAATCAAATATATTTTGATTATGTGTTGATGTTTATGAAATTGAATTTTATTAATGTTGTAACTTCCTATGGCCTTAACGTTTTCTTTATTAAAGTTAATAATCGGCGGTTAAGGGTTAGGGTGTTACAATAGTTGGTATCAGAGCAGGTCGATCCATTGGATCAATTAAGTTTAGTATACCCTTTGTGTAACATGTGTTTTCTTAAACACTTTGTTCTCACTTGTGTTATGTGATGTTTGGTAGTGTGTGGATATGGCGCAACGAGCACTTGCTGATGCGATGGAGCGGATGGCGGATGCCATGGCTCAGGATGCTGCTAGTAGGACCGCGGATAGAGCCGCACAACAAGCTAGAGGAGGCGGAGAAGATGAGCTGAGACTCGAGAGGTTTATGAATAACAAACCGCCTATCTTCAAGGGAGGATACGATCCAGATGGAGCTCAGACTTGGTTGGAAGGGATTGAGAGAATTTTTGGGGCTATGCGTTGTCTGGATGCGCATAAAGTATTGCTAGGAGCGTATGTTCTCCATGATGAAGCTGATCATTGGTGGGGAAATGCTAGTCAGAGGTTGGGAGCTGGTGGAGCTTTAGTTACTTGGGCTCGTTTCCGGAGAGAGTTTTTAACCAAGTATTTTCCGGCAGACGAGAGGAACCGTAAGGTGATTGAGTTCATGGAGCTCAAGCAAGGAAGTTTATCTGTTTCTGAGTATGCGGCCAAGTTTGAAGATTTGTGTCGTTTTGCTCCTCATTACAACATGGTGGAAGCTGAGGAAGACAAGTGTGTAAAGTTTGAAAATGGGCTGAGGCCAGATATCAAGCAGTTGATTGGGTTTAACGAGATCAGGAATTTTCCAATGTTGGTGAATAAGAGCCGAATATGTGATAAGGATGGTAAAGCTAAAGCTAATTACTACAAAGCCGCGAATGAGAAGAGGGGAAAGGACATGGCTAGAGGTAAACCGTATGGCAGAGGTGGGAAGAAACCTGATGAAGGTGGGAGTAGTGGTAACAAGTTTGGAGGTAATAGGAATTGTTTTAAGTGTGGACAACCGGGACATCGTTTCTTTGAGTGCCCAAAAAGTGATGGAAAATGTTTCAAGTGTGGTGATCCTGGCCACATGGCTGATCAATGCAAGAAAGGTCTAGTTTGCTTCAACTGCAAGGAAGCGGGTCATAAGAGCAATGTGTGTAAGAAGCCTAGAGCGGCTGGAGGGAAAGTGTTTGCTTTAGATGGTGGTGATGCGAAGGCGGACAACTTGATCAGAGGTACATGCTTTATCAATAATACTCCTTTGTCTGCTATTATTGATACGGGTGCTACCCATTCGTTTATTTCTATGGATTGTGTTAAGAGGTTGGGTCTTAAAGTAGAGAATATGATGGGACGCATGGTTATTGAAACGCCTGCGAGTGGTTCAGTATCGACTACTCTAGTTTGTGTTGATTGTTCAGTCATTATGTATGATCGACTCTTTGGTATGGATTTAGTCTGCATTCCGTTGAGCGGAATAGATGTTATCTTTGGTATGAACTGGTTAGAATTTAATCGGATTCATATCAACTGCGGTGAGAGGACGGTTACATTTCCAAGACCGGAGCCAGAGTTGTGTTCGAAGCTCATGTGTTGTCGAGAAGTGGTAAGATCAGTGAAGGCTCAAGAGGACGTGTTTGCTATGTTTGCTTCGTTGAGAGTGGAAGAGAAGATGGAGGTTGATGCGTTGCCGGTGGTGCGTGAATTCCCAGATGTTTTTCCAGATGACATTTTGGACTTACCACCCGAGAGAGAGGTTGAATTCGCAATTGACATCGTACCTGGCACTAGTCCAATATCTATGGCGCCGTATCGTATGTCAGCTGCTGAACTAGAAAAGTTGAAGGAACAATTGGAGGAATTGTTAGAGAAAAGGTTTGTAAGACCGAGTGTATCGCCGTGGGGTGCGCCGGTTCTGTTGGTGAAGAAGAAAGATGGTAGTATGCGTCTGTGCATCGATTATCGTCAGTTGAATAAAGCGACTATCAAGAATAAGTATCCACTTCCGAGGATAGATGATTTGATGGATCAGTTAGTGGGAGCCTGTGTGTTCAGCAAGATTGATTTGAGATCGGGGTATCACCAGATAAGAGTTAAGGCGGAGGATATACCGAAGACTGCTTTCAGGACAAGGTATGGTCACTACGAGTATGCTGTTATGCCTTTTGGAGTTACTAATGCACCTGGAGTGTTTATGGAATATATGAATCGTATATTTCATTCCTTTTTGGATCGATTCGTGGTGGTCTTCATAGACGATATTTTGGTATACTCGAAGACGGAAGAGGAACATGCCGAGCATTTGAGGATTGTGTTAGAGGTGTTGCGCGAGAAGAAGCTTTATGCAAAATTTTCTAAGTGTGAATTTTGGTTGCATGAAGTTAGCTTTTTGGGTCACGTCATTTCAAGTGGTGGTATAGCAGTGGATCCTGCTAAGGTAGAAGCCGTGCAAGATTGGGGAACGCCGGAGTCTGTTACTGAGATCCGAAGTTTTCTTGGTTTGGCCGGTTACTATCGGAGGTTTATCGAAGGATTTTCGAAATTGGCGTTGCCGTTGACACAGTTGACTAGGAAGGGTCAAGCTTTTATTTGGGATGATAAGTGTGAGCAGAGTTTCCAAGAGCTGAAGAGAAGGTTGACATCTGCACCTGTGCTAATTCTGCCAAATCCGAAGGAGCCGTTTGTGGTTTATTGTGATGCGTCGAAGATGGGTCTAGGTGGTGTGTTGATGCAGAGGGGACAAGTTGTTGCTTATGCATCAAGACAGCTGAAGATTCATGAGAGGAACTATCCTACGCATGATTTGGAGCTAGCTGCAGTCGTGTTTGTTCTCAAGATTTGGAGGCACTACTTGTATGGGTCAAGATTCGAGGTTTTCAGCGATCACAAGAGTTTGAAGTACTTGTTTGATCAGAAGGAGCTCAATATGAGGCAAAGAAGATGGTTAGAATTTCTTAAGGACTATGATTTTGAATTGAGTTATCACCCGGGTAAGGCTAATGTGGTAGCCGATGCGTTGAGTAGGAAGTCACTGCATATGTCTTCTCTGATGGCGAAGGAACTGAGATTGATTGAAGAGTTTAGAGACCTCAGTTTGGTTTTTGAATGGACAATCAGAAGCGTGAAGCTAGGAATGTTGAAGTTGACGAATGATTTTCTTGAAGAGGTTGTGGAAAAGCAAAAGTCTGATGTGAGATTGATGAAGCTTAAGACGCTCATCGAACAAGGGAAAAAGGTAAACGTTGAGATCGATGAGAAAGGCGTGATGAGGTGTCAAGGAAGGTTATGTGTACCTGATGTGCCTGAGCTGAAGCGGATGATTTTGGAGGAAGGTCACAGAAGCAACTTAAGTATTCATCCTGGTGTTACTAAGATGTATCAAGATCTGAGGAAAATGTTTTGGTGGCAAGGGATGAAGAAAGAGATCGCCGAGTTTGTTTTCGCGTGTTTGACTTGTCAGAAGTCCAAGGTGGAGCATCAGAAGCCGTCGGGGCTATTGCAACCTATGTTTATTCCAGAGTGGAAATGGGATAGTATTGCGATGGATTTTGTAAGCGGTTTGCCAAAGACGTCGAAAGGTAACAATATGATTTGGGTAGTTGTCGACAGGTTAACAAAGTCTGCTCATTTCATAGCTATCAAGACCGGTATGCTAGTACCGAAGTTGGCTGAGATTTATGTCGAGCAAATCGTGAGATTGCATGGAATACCGTCAAGTATTGTATCAGATCGAGATCCCCGTTTTACTTCAAGGTTTTGGGAGAGTTTGCAAGAGGCGTTGGGGACTAAGTTGCGGATGAGTTCTGCTTATCACCCGCAGACGGATGGTCAGTCGGAGAGGACAATTCAATCATTGGAGGATTTGTTAAGATCGTGTATTTTGGAACAAGGAGTGAGTTGGGAAGCTTGCTTACCATTGATTGAGTTTACGTATAACAACAGTTTTCATTCGAGCATTGGTATGGCACCTTTTGAAGCGTTGTATGGGAGAAGATGTAGAACACCTTTGTGTTGGTTTGAATCGGGAGAAAGTGTGATGCTTGGACCTGAGATTGTGCAACAAACAACCGAGAAGATCAAGATGATCCAAGAAAAGATGAGAGCGTCGCAGAGTCGCCAGAAAAGCTATGCCGACAAGAGAAGAAAGGATATAGAATTTCAAGAAGGAGATCATGTGTTTCTAAGAGTTACATCGACTACGGGTATTGGAAGAGCTTTGAAATCGAAGAAGTTAGCATCGAGGTTCATTGGTCCGTATCAAATTTTGAAGAGGATTGGGAAGGTGGCGTATAGGATTGCGTTACCGCCGTCGTTGTCGAATCTTCATGATGTTTTTCACGTGTCTCAATTAAGGAAATACGTATCGGATCCGTCACATGTGATTGAGTCGGACGAGATACAAGTGAGAGAGAATTTGACGGTTGCAACAGTACCCTTAAGGATTGAAGGACAAGAGATGAAGAAGCTCAGGAATAAAGAGATTTCATCAGTGAAAGTCGTTTGGGGAGGCCCAGTCGGTGAATATGCGACGTGGGAGCTCGAGAGTAAGATGCGGGATTCCTATCCAGAGTTGTTTTCAGGTATTTTCGAGGGCGAAAATTCTTTTTAGGGGGGTAGAGTTGTAACGACCCTATTTTCGTATATTATATTTTTATATATTTTATTTTATGGATTTGCATTTAAATATATTTTCTAGTAATCGAGGAATATTTATTTAGCGCGAGAGTAAGTTCGTAATCGAGTTTTTAGAGTTTTGGGCCAAGAGGGTGAATAGTATTGGGCTTTTAAGTTTATGAGTAGTAATGATCAAGTGGTTATGATAGTAGTGAGCTTGGATTGGATTGTAAGGCTAGGATGAGTCCTTGAGAGTTAGTAAGGATGGATGGCCAAGATTAATTGGATTGGATTATAAGAGATTATCACAAACTTTTGAAACACTATTCATTTCTTTTTGGAGAAGAAGAAAACGTGAAAGAAGAAGAGGAGAAGAACAAGAGGAGAGCTAGGGCAAGAAAAGCAAGAGGAAAGCTTGAGATTTGCTAGGTTTGAGAAGGTAAGAGAGTTAGTATTACATTATTACAAGTGATTGAGAAGGGGAGAATGTCTATTTCTCCATCCCAAACTTCTCCTCACTTTGTCTAGGTTTTGTTAGAAAGTTTTTGTGGTTTAAAGTTGTAAATGATTATGTTTTGCTTGATTGAATGCTAAGTGATGTTGTTAGCATGATTTGTTGGAGTTATTGTGTTGGAGTTCATAAGAAAAGTTTTGGAAAAATAGTGTTTTGAACCCTAATTTCTAAGCTTGATGCAATCTTTGTTTGTGATGGTTGATAAATGATGTTTTATGATGGAAAGTGGTTTTTAACAAGTTCTGGAACTTGGGTAACTTTGAATGGGCTGAAATGGTGGAAAAATCACATTTTTATGACTGTGTACTGATACGGTCGCTTGTAGCGACGGAGCATCGCTTGTAGCGACCAGGCAGGATAATTCCCTGCCTATCCGCGCTTGTAGCGACCACTCGGGCGCTTGTAGCGACCAGGCTCGCTTGTAGCGACCGAAGGTTCGCTGGTAGCGACCAAGCAGGATAATTCCCTGCCTATGCTCGCTTGTAGCGACCAAGGGCTCGCTTGTAGCGACCAGCCCTGTACTTGCCAACTTCGTTGAGCTGTTTTGAGGGTCCTGGTGCGCGCGGGGATGGCTTTTTGGCTACTGTATTCTTAAAATATGTTTTGGAAACCTTGCCCACCATTTTAACTTATTCTTAGTGCTTCCTAAAGAGTAATAGTTCAACTAAAGTTGAGATTGTTGAACTTGGTGAGTATATTCATGTTGTGTCTTATGATTTGGCCATGAGAGCCTAGTAGTGGTGTTTGTTGTTGTTGATGTTGTGATAATTATCAGAGAGCTGATAAATAGTTGTGTTGTTTGTGTTTGTTATTGTTGTGATAATTATCAGAGAGCTGATGATTAGTTGTGTTAGTAAGTATAGTGATAAGAGTATCATATATTTGCTAAGTGGAACATCATGCATTTCATTATTTGATGATATCCGGAGCGGATATGAAATCCATGAGAGCGTGGTTATCAAGAGAGCTTGATAAGGATATAAGTTTATCCGAAATGATTGGGTACCACATGCATTAGAGAATGCATTTTGAGGCATGCATCCTTTGTGACATTAGTGTTCATTTAGGAATTATGTGTGCATAATGATGGTTATGTGATAATTGTTATTGATGAGCTTTGTGCATTATGTGTGCATAATGGTTGTTAAATGATAGTTGTGGTTGATGAGTGTTGTGTTTTGTCAATTACGTGTTGAGTTTCGATTATGTATAATTATGTGATATTTATACATGTTTATTGTTTTGTGATGCTAACACTCTCTGTTATGTGTTATTTGCTGGATCTTTGGGGATCCAGATTATCAGGTTGGTGAGGCTATCGTTGAGGAATAGTCCTTTGCTGTTTTGGAGCTTTTGTAGTGGTGAGGGCATAGCTTAACTATCCTTACATTTTTGGTACTAGATGTTGTATCCTAGTTAGAGTCTAGGGCTCTGATATTTGTAACACCATTTTGGGGTATCTGAACGTTTGTGTATAGATTCGGCAATAGTCTTTGTTGTAGAATTGCCTCTTTTGAAAATATTATGTATATATTTTTGTGTAATATATGCAGTGCTTGGTTATAAGCAATTGTTTGTTATTTTTTTTCCGCTGCTGTTTGAGAATCAAATATATTTTGATTATGTGTTGATGTTTATGAAATTGAATTTTATTAATGTTGTAACTTCCTATGGCCTTAACGTTTTCTTTATTAAAGTTAATAATCGGCGGTTAAGGGTTAGGGTGTTACATTTTTCAAGTGAAAAACCCAGCTGGGTTTGACTGGTTTTGGGGGAGCAAGCAGGAAGAAAGTCTTCAAGCAGGTGGCTGGCAACCTTGGGGTGGTTAACAGGTCACTTGGGAGGGACAAGAAACCAAAAATCAAAGAAACTAAAAATCTGCAGAAAAATCGCAGACTTCGCAGTGCGAAGTCATCATTTTTGAAATGTTGACTTTTTTGTTGACTTTGGTTGACTTTGACTTTTTTCCTCTCTTTGATCTCTTTTGATTTTTGTTTTAAAAGGCTTAGGACAAAATTGGGGTACTACAGCTGCCCCTACTTAATTGTGTCTTTGCATAGAGTGTGTGAGTGCCGAGGGCATCTCATGAACTCTTTGCGAAGATCAATTAAGTAAAAGAAGGACCCGAATTTTTTCCTCCGCGGTACGAAAGCAAGATAAAAGATCGTCACTTAAACATTTGAGACGTGTATGAACGCTCAAAGGGTTAGGCGATTAGATCTGAAGAGAAAAAGATTGTCACCTAATCAGGTGATTTCAATCTGCGAGACGTGTATGAACGCTCGAAAATAAAAGACTTACGAGACGTGTATGAACGCTCGAAAGGGAAAAGGCTTACGAGACGTGTATGAACGCTCGAAAGGTGAAAAGCCTACGAGACGTGTATGAACGCTCGAAAGGTGAAAAGCCTACGAGACGTGTATGAACGCTCGAAAGGTGAAAAGCCTACGAGACGTGTATGAACGCTCGAAAGGTGAAAAGCCTACGAGACGTGTATGAACGCTCAAAAGGTGAAAAGCCTACGAGACGTGTATGAACGCTCGAAAGGTGAAAAGCCTACGAGACGTGTATGAACGCTCGAAAGGTGAAAAGCCTACGAGACGTGTATGAACGCTCAAAGGATAAAAAGCCTACGAGACGTGTATGAACGCTCGAAAGGTAAAAAGCCTACGAGACGTGTATGAACGCTCGAAAGGTGAAAAGCCTACGAGACGTGTATGAACGCTCGAAAGGTAAAAAGCCTACGAGACGTGTATGAACGCTCGAAAGGTGAAAGATCGCCACCTAAACAGGTGATCGGATCTGAAAGGGTAAAATGATCGCCACCTATTTAGGTGATCTGATCGGACAAAGATAAAGGATCGTCACCTAAACAGGTGGCCTTAATCTGGAAAAGATAAAGGATCGTCACCTAAACAGGTGGCCTTAATCTAGAAAAGATAAAGGATCGTCACCTAAACAGGTGGCCTTAATCTGGAAATGATCATCACCTAATTAGGTGATTAGATCTGAAAAAGTCGTTGCCTGAATAGGTGCTTAGACTTAACTGGGGAAATAGGATCTACCACTGTAGGGATAGTGTAATCGTCTCTAGGCATGGCTAGTACTTAGATTGTTGAAAAGGGAAACATGATTGTATGATGCATGATATGCTACATGTTATTTTATGCAGTATGATATGCAATGCAATATGATATGAGATAGACTCAATCAAGGATTCCCGCTGGGGAATTGGAGACAGTTTGTGAAGGAGGTTCACTGGGGAACACTTACTTAACTGTTGATGGATGCTGGTGAATATGTGATACTCACTGGAGAATCCTTGTGGAGGATGCATGACATGATTATGAAATGCATGTGTATGAATGATTTGGATATGCATGCGTGAATGAAATTGACATGATGCATGAATTATGTTATGCATGATATGTGGGATGCATGTTGAATGCTGGGAGTTAAGATTGGATGCCGAGCAAGGTCGGGCTTTTCCTGGGGATTTGTGTTGGTCTGCCAATGATGATTGGACTTTTTGTTTTGGGTTGAGACTCCCTGGGGACAGTCAATAAGGTTTTGGCTTCATGGGGATATAATGATCATTTTGGAAGCATGATCGATATCCAGCCTTGGTTGGTGTTTGGATGTTTGGGGTGTTTTGACTGGGGAAAACTGTTCCTCCGACCCTCGGGGTCTTTGCGCTTCACGTGCCGTGAGCTATGCACTTGCCTTTGCTGAAAAGCATAAGTCCTTTGGTGCAATACTTTGGGGGAAATTACCGCAATTCCTTCGAAATTTACGAAAATTCAAATAAAAACAATGTTTGTTTGTTTTGTTTTTTTTTTTGAAAGAAATTTCCTTTGTTTATTTCCCATGTTTCAATGCATTTTTATCATGAATAAAACAAAATTTTATGCGCTAATGAGAACACAAAATAATAAAAGGAATTTTATTCAATGCAGATTTGACTTCTTGAATGGGTAAAAAAAACATGAAGTGAGAAGTGATTACTTCTCTTGAGGAAAAAGATAGAGAAAGACAAGAAAAAAGCAAAAAGAAATTTGTTGGTTTTGGCACAACACATGCTATTTTCCTTATGACTTCGAGATTTTTTTTTTGGAAGATGTTGACGAGACCGATTCTTCTCCTCTTGAATCTTGTCCGGAGCTTGGATATTGCAGTCATTGCCTTTTTTCCTTTTGTTAACCCCTAATTTTTGCCTGGACCGCTCTTTCGAGTTTTCAGTCCACCGGGGTGTATTTCCTTTTTTGATGTCCTTTATTTTTGCCTAGACCGCCTTTTCAGGTTTTCAATCTAGCAGGACGCTCTCTATTGCCTAAACCGCCCTTTCAGGTTTTCGATTTAGCGAGCTTTTCTTTTTTCTCTTTTTTTTTCTTAGGCATAATACTTCTTGACTGCATCAGAGTTTATTGAGAGTGGGAACTCTTCTCCGTCCATAGTGGTGATGATCAAGGCTCCGCCAGAGAAGGCTTTCTTTACCACGTACAGTCCATCATAGCTGGGAGTCCATTTCCCTCGGGGATCTTTGTGGATAGGTAATATCTTCTTGAGCACTAGGTCTCCTTCTTTGAATTCTCGAGGACGAACCTTCTTGTCGAATGCCCTCTTGAGTCTCCTCTGATAGAGTTGTCCGTGACATATCGCCGTCAGACGCTTTTCCTCTATGAGATTCAGTTGGTCAAACCTTGTTTGGACCCATTCAGCTTCTTCTAGCTTGGTCTCCATCAAGACCCTTAACGAAGGGATTTCCACCTCTACGGGAAGTACAGCTTCCATACCGTATACTAAGGAGAAAGGGGTTGCCCCAGTTGACGTGCGAATGGCTGTTCTGTAGCCATGTAGCGCAAAAGGAAGCATCTCGTGCCAATCCTTATACGTTTTCACCATCTTTTGGATGATTTTCTTTATGTTCTTATTGGCTGCTTCTACCGCACCGTTCATCTTTTGTCGGTAAGGGGAGGAATTATGGTGCTCAATCTTGAAGTCTTTGCACAACTCCTTCATTGTCTTGTTGTTCAGGTTTGCCCCATTATCAGTGATGATTTTGTGGGGAGTGCCGTAACGGCAAATGATTTCCTTCTTGATGAATCGGGCTACCACTTGTTTGGTTACGTTTGCATACGAAGCTGCTTCTACCCATTTGGTGAAGTAGTCGATGGCAACGAGGATGAAGCGATGTCCATTTGACGCTTTGGGCTCGATCATTCCAATCATGTCTATGCCCCACATAGAGAATGGCCAAGGTGAAGTCATGACGTTCAGTGGAGTTGGTGGTACATGCACCTTGTCGGCATAAATTTGGCACTTATGACATGTCTTGGCATAGCGGAAACAGTCAGCTTCCATGGTTAGCCAATAATAGCCCGCCCTTAGGATTTTCTTTGCCATTGCATGCCCATTGGCATGGGTTCCAAATGATCCCTCGTGGATTTCTTTGATGAGCATGTCCGCTTCATGTTTATCCACACATCTGAGCAGGACCATGTCGTAGTTTCTTTTGTAGAGGGTATTTCCACTGAGGAAGAACTGGGATGCCAATCTCCTGAGGGTTCTCTTGTCGGTGTGTGAGACATTTTCTGGATACTCCTGCTCTTCGAGGTATCGCTTGATGTCGTAGAACCAGGGTTTGTTGTCAAGTCCTTCTTCGACTAATGCACATACAGCTGGTTTGTCTCTACGATCCATCCTTATGATTGGTGCTTCATTGTGGAAATTTACTTGGTACATTGATGATAATGTAGCCAAAGCATCCGCCACCTCGTTTTCTTCTCGAGGTATGTGATGGAAGTTGATTTCATCAAAATGCTCCATCAACTCTACAACCCGGGCTCGGTAGGGGATTAAATTGGGATGTTTTGTTTCCCATTCTCCTTTGACCTGATAGATGACTAAGGCTGAGTCACCGTATACTTCAAGGGTTTTGATCCTTAGATCAATTGCTGCTTCGAGGACTAGGATACATGCTTCATATTCTGCCATGTTATTGGTGTAGTTAAAGCATAACCTTGCTGTGAAGGGTTGGTATCCATTTATTGGGGAGATTAAAACTGCCCCGATCTCGTGCCCCATGGCATTTGAGGCGCCGTCGAAAGCGAGCTTCCATCGAGCTTTCGGTTCTGGCCCTTCGTCATCGTTTGTGACCCTTTCGTCATTCAAAGCTACGACAACTTCATCCGGGAAGTCGAATTGTATGGGTTGATAATCCTCCAATGGTTGGTGAGCAAGGTGCTCGGATAAAACACTCCCTTTGATGGCTTTTTGAGCAACGCATTGGATGTCGTACTCAGACAGCAGCATTTGCCAACGGGCTATCTTTCCTGTGAGGGCAGGCTTTTCGAAGATGTACTTAATGGGATCCATCTTTGATATCAACCACGTTGTATGTGTCAACATGTATTGCCTTAGGCGTCGAGCAGCCCAAGCTAAAGCGCAGCAAGTCTTTTCAAGTGAAGTATACCTTGTTTCACAGTCGGTAAACTTCTTGCTTAGGTAGTAGATTGCGTGCTCTTTTCTTCCCGTTTCATCTTGTTGTCCTAACACACAACCCATTGATCCTTCAAGTACGGTTAGGTATAAGATGAGGGGTTTACCCGGAATCGGAGGTATTAAAATCGGTGGTTCTTGTAGGTATTGTTTGATCCTGTCAAACGCCTCTTGGCAATCCTCATTCCAATGAACGGCTTGGTTTTTCCTTAGCAGTTTGAAGATTGGTTCGCAGGTAGCTGTCATGTGTGAGATGAACCTAGCGATGTAGTTCAATCTTCCTAAGAAACCCCGGACCTCTTTCTCGGTACTTGGTGCTGGCATTTCTTGGATGGCCTTTACCTTGTCGGGATCCACTTCGACTAATGCACATACAGCTGGTTTGTCTCTACGATCCATCCTTATGATTGGTGCTTCATTGTGGAAATTTACTTGGTACATTGATGATAATGTAGCCAAAGCATCCGCCACCTCGTTTTCTTCTCGAGGTATGTGATGGAAGTTGATTTCATCAAAATGCTCCATCAACTCTACAACCCGGGCTCGGTAGGGGATTAAATTGGGATGTTTTGTTTCCCATTCTCCTTTGACCTGATAGATGACTAAGGCTGAGTCACCGTATACTTCAAGGGTTTTGATCCTTAGATCAATTGCTGCTTCGAGGCCTAGGATACATGCTTCATATTCTGCCATGTTATTGGTCCAGTCAAAGCATAACCTTGCTGTGAAGGGTTGGTATCCATTTATTGGGGAGATTAAAACTGCCCCGATCCCGTGCCCCATTGCATTTGATGCGCCGTCGAAAGCGAGCTTCCATCGAGCTTTCGGTTCTGGCCCTTCGTCATCGTTTGTGACCCTTTTGTCATTCAAAGCTACGACATCTTCATCCGGGAAGTCGAATTGTATGGGTTGATAATCCTCCAATGGTTGGTGAGCAAGGTGCTCGGATAAAACACTCCCTTTGATGGCTTTTTGAGCAACGTATTGGATGTCGTACTCAGACAGCAGCATTTGCCAACGGGCTATCTTTCCTGTGAGGGCAGGCCTTTCGAAGATGTACTTAATGGGATCCATCTTTGATATCAAGCACATTGTATGTGTCAACATGTATTGCCTTAGGCGACGAGCAGCCCATGCTAAAGCGCAGCAAGTCTTTTCAAGTGAAGTATACCTTGTTTCACAGTCGGTAAACTTCTTGCTTAGGTAGTAGATTGCGTGCTCTTTTCTTCCCGTTTCATCTTGTTGTCCTAACACACAACCCATTGATCCTTCAAGTACGGTTAGGTA
Organism: Medicago ruthenica; assembly: GCA_018208015.1. Classification (NCBI taxonomy): domain Eukaryota; kingdom Viridiplantae; phylum Streptophyta; class Magnoliopsida; order Fabales; family Fabaceae; genus Medicago; species Medicago ruthenica. The sequence continues at coordinate 39,533,094 of CM031378.1, forward strand.
TAAGATGAGGGGTTTACCCGGAATCGGAGGTATTAAAATCGGTGGTTCTTGTAGGTATTGTTTGATCCTGTCAAACGCCTCTTGGCAATCCTCATTCCAATGAACGGCTTGGTTTTTCCTTAGAAGTTTGAAGATTGGTTCGCAGGTAGCTGTCATGTGTGAGATGAATCTAGCGATGTAGTTCAATCTTCCTAAGAAACCCCGGACCTCTTTCTCGGTACTTGGTGCTGGCATTTCTTGGATGGCCTTTACCTTGTCGGGATCCACTTCGATACCCCTTTGGCTGACGATGAAACCCAATAACTTCCCGGATCTAACGCCAAATGTGCACTTGTTAGGATTTAAGCGCAGCTTGAATTTTCTTAGGCGTTCGAAAAGCTTTTGTAGATGGACTAGATGATCCTCCTCCGTTTGGGATTTGGCAATCATGTCATCGACGTAGACCTCAATTTCCTTATGGATCATGTCATGGAAAAGAGTTACCATCGCTCTTTGGTATGTTGCCCCGACATTTGTTAATCCGAAAGGCATTACCTTATAGCAGAAAGTTCCCCATGGGGTGATAAATGTGGTTTTCTCCATGTCCTCTGGAGCCATTTTGATTTGGTTATATCCTGAGAAGCCATCCATAAAGGAGAAGACTGAGAATTGGGCTGTGTTGTCTACCAATATGTCGATATGTGGTAGCGGGAAATCATCCTTTGGGCTTGCTCTATTCAAGTCCCGATAATCCACACACATTCTAACTTTTCCATCCTTCTTTGGAACTGGCACAATGTTGGCAACCCATGTCGGATACTTGGTTACAGCTAAGAAGCCGGCATCGAATTGCTTTTTGACCTCCTCTCTAATCTTGAGAGCCATATCGGGTCGAGTTCTTCTCAATTTCTGCTTCACTGGCGGGCATTCCGGCTTGAGTGGCAGCTTATGTACAACAATGTTAGGGTCTAAACCCGGCATGTCTTGATACGACCAAGCGAATACGTCCACGTACTCTTGCAGAAGCTTAATCAACTTTCTTTTCATATCCTCATGTAGGGAGGCTCCTATCTTGACCTCTTTCTTATCCTCTTTGGTTCCCAAGTTGACCTTTTCAACCGATTCTTGCTGAGGTTGTATTACCCTATCCCCTTGATTTGCAAGTCTGGACAATTCTTCAGGCGGTTCATAATCGTCCTCTTCATCATCTTCCGTTTGATTAATCGGGAAATCGAAGTCATAAGGGATTAAGGCAGTGTTGTTTTTGGAGGGTGGGTTTGTAGATCTGCATGAGTATGATTTTTTTTTTAGGCTTTTTGTAAATTTTTTTTTTTTTTTAAAACAAATGCAAAAAAAGAAAAAGACTCAAATGAACATAAAAGAGTGATTTTATTCATAATTGAAAATAACTTTAAAACATGGGGGCCCCACACGACTAATCATTTGCCTTGGGCAGAGCTAAATGATTTTTTTTTTAAAAGCAAAAAACAAACATGGTTTATTACTTGATCTTGGTAATGATCTCGGGAATTGCGATAGCCCTCCAATTGTTCAAAGCTTCATCCGAAGCGCAACGGTACACCAAATCAGGCACGTCTTCATCTACGTCTTCAAGTAGAGCCACTTGATCTTCATTGATAAATCCCGCACAGATGAATGTTTCCGAAATGGGGAGGATCCCTTGCTTTGGAGGCTTTGAGGAAGTTTCGGCCGATGGATGATAACCCAACCCGAAGCGATTTTTCTTCTCTGGTATGTCCACTAATTTGCCCCATCCGGTAGGTCGGCTTTCTTCTAGGGCCTCTCTTATTGCCCTCCATGATGACATGGCTGTCCTAGCCTCTTCCTTGGGCTTTGAGCTCAAAGTCACGACATTCGCCACTTCCAAAGACTGGAAGGGAATATCTACAGCTTCTTCGTCTGTTTCTATATAACGGAAAGACGAGAGATGGCTTACCATCATGTCCTCTTGCCCGAAAACTACAATCATTTGGTTATCAATGATGAACTTAAGTTTCTGGTGTAGAGTAGAGGTGATGGCTCCGGCCGCATGAATCCATGGTCGTCCGAGAAGACAGCTGTAAGTCGGATTGATATCCATGACTTGGAAGGTTATGGTGAAAACCTTAGGCCCGATTTGGACTGGTAAGTCGATTTCCCCTACTACGGCTCTTCTTGACCCATCGAAAGCTTTTACGACCAAGGCGCTGGGCTTCATTACTGTCCCTTCACAAGATAGCTTTAGGAGGGTAGTCTTGGGCATGACATTCAATGATGACCCCGTGTCCACTAACACTCGAGAGAGGATGTGGTCCATGCATTTCACGGAGATATGTAAGGCGCGGTTATGAATGTGCCCCTCGTCGGGTAGTTCATCCCCATTGAAACCCAAGTACCTACTTGAGGTAATATTTCCGACTATCCCGTCGAATTGGTCCACAGGAATGTCCTTGGTGACATGTGCCTCACTGAGGATCCGCAGCAATGCTTCTCGGTGTGCTTCCGTGCTTAGTAGTAGGGATAGCATGGAGATCTTGGAGGGAGTTTGACCTAACTGGTCAATGATTTTATACTCGCTCTTTTGGATTATCCTTAGGAACTCTTCGGCCTCTTTTTGTGGGGTTGCCTTTTGAGAGGGCCCCGCTTGGTTCTCTTTTTCCTCCACGCTCTTTTCTTTGAGCGGCTCTCCTGGTAGTACGGCTGCCGTCTTCCTGAGTTCTTTCGGAGCGAAGACTCTACCACTTCTGGTTATTCCTCCAACACCGGTAACGTTAGTGATGCTGGGCTCAATTTTGGCTAGTGGTTTTCCTTCCACATAGGCCACAGGTTGGTAATTCCATGGTACCTTCTTCGTGCTTTCAAAAGAGAAGGGTGCAGGTACGTGGAATGTTATGGGCTGCATAGGCATTAATACCTCTCTCCTTTGGTATGGAATTTCGAGAGGTTTTGGGTCATGAGACTCCAAGGTAGCAACGTCCGTGCTATCCTTTATATAGCCCATTTGGATCCAACCTTGGTCCATTAGCTCTTGAAGACAACTCTTCAACTCTCCGCACTTGTCCGGGTTGATTTTGCAGGCTTCGCAGTTGGCGTGCATCTCCTCGAACAAACCAAAACCGGTTAAACGCTCCCTTATGATTGACAGGGGGGTTTTAACATTGGCTACCTTCTTGATTGGACCAAAGTCCTCTTGTTCTTCCACCGCATTTACAGAGGGACCCGCATGCCCCGGTAATGGGTTATTTTTTACATTGGGGTTCTCCTCTTTGAAAGATAACAGCTTCTTGTTAATGAATGGTTATCTTGATTCATTAGAAATTGCTCAGGTACGGAAATTTCTCGTTGAGTTAAGGGCTTATTTAAAAACGAATAAACCTAAAATTAACGAAATCATATCTTCTACCAAGACATTCACTGGGGAAGCAGAAGCCCTTTTGAAGGAAGCTATTCAGGAACAGATGGAACTCTTTTTACTTCAGGGATTTACATCCTCTTTGGACCTTGTATTTGAGTGCTTTACATCCTTCAATGTTGTGCCTCGGGGATCCCGCATGGTATTCGCATCTTGCGTTGGGATTATACCAAGGTGGATATGGTGGCACCAAAGCCGGTAGTGGTTTTATCTCGACCATGCCCTTTTGAATTAAATATGGCAAAATCTGACCATATGGCATGGGTACAGGATCAAACTGTACATTGCGATAATTATTCTTCGGGCCCATTTGGTTTCTTGGTGGGTACCCGCCTTGTTGTTGCTGCTGATTTTGTTGAGGCAACACTGCTGGTTGTCGTGGTGGAGTTGTGGGAATTACTTGAGGTGAGTAATTCCCTTGAGCCGTTGCTGCTGCCACATAAGGATAGTGGTAGTGAGGCATTTGATTTGATGGTGGGCAAGATGGTCCCACTAGAACAGCATTCGTCTCCCCCTCTTTCTTTTTGTGAAAGTTGCTGGGGGGTCTCCTAGCTCCACTTTGAGCTTCTAGAGGGCCTTGGATCTTTCCCCTCTTTACTCCGTCCTCTATTCTTTCACCAACCATGACTAGATCGGAAAAGCCGGCAGATGTGCTTCCAATCATCTTGTCGTAATATGGGCCTTGAAGTGTGCCCATAAAGGTGTCGACAAGCTCCCTTTCCAATAATGGTGGTTGTACACGAGAAGCTAATTCTCTCCACCGTTGAGCGTACTCCTTGAAGGACTCATTGCTTCTTTGCAGGAGGTTTTGCAGTTGCATCCTATTTGGAGCCATGTCCAAATTATATTTGTATTGCTTTAGGAAAGCATCGGCTAGATCCTTCCAAGTTTGGACGTGGGTACGCTCGAGCTGCATGTACCAATCCAAGGACGCTCCGCTTAAACTATCTTGAAACACATGTACCATGAGTTTCTCGTTCGTTGCGTAAGCTGCCATCTTCCTACAGAATATCCGTAGATGGTTCCGAGGGCATTGTATTCCCTTGTACTTTTCGAAATCCGGTGCTTTAAACTTCGGAGGGATTACCATGTCGGGCACTAGGCACATGTCTAAAGCGTTGTGGGCACCGTATGAACTGAACCCTTCGACAGCTTTCAACCTTTCTTCCAAAACTCGATACATTTGGGTGGTATCATTGTTTTGGTGGGTGGTGTCGGGAGCAGACTGTCTTGGCTGATTATTTTCCACATCATGGGAAATCACCTCATGCTGAGTAGTGGAAGTTCCTTGAGGACGACGCTCTTCGTTCCTTACGGGGATTGTGAGCGGTGGTGGAGGTGGTCCATGGCCCTCATTTTCAAATGGTGGGGTATAACCCACAGGTAAACCGTAAAGAGGCCATTGCACATTGGCCGCATCCGTTGCTGGGCGAGGATTACTTTCTCGTGCCGATAGAGCTTGCATTAACTCTAGCATCTGATCCATCTTCCCCTTCATTCCATCAACCTCATCTCTCAAAGCCGCTTGAGTTTGTTCCAAATTGTCCATGATCCTTTGTTTGTTAGCTCGTGTTCCGTACGAGTGTTGGAGATCTGGTTCTTGGACCGAGGGCTTTCGGGGTTTTCGGGCTATGATTGCTTTGAACTGCTTTTAGGGAAATGAATGAGTTTTTTTTTTTGAAAAAAAGCATGAAGATGCATGTGGATGTATGTATGCGATGAGTATGCAAAATATGCGTTTTTTTTATTTTGCTTTATGGAGGAATTTAAAGGTGCACAATTAATATTAGCAATTTGAAATATTAAAGACCGGGAAATTGATTATGCTTCAAAATATATAACATTTGTTTACAAAGTGTAACTAATGCTATTACAAATCAAATGGCCGCTCGCTTCTCGGCTTTGCTCATCTCCTCCCTATAGAAATCTATGGTGTCCTTGCAGAACTTCATAAACTTCTGGATCTCCATAGGGATGACAAAGTAGGGTATGACCATCTCGGCCTCCGCTAGCCTCTTTGGAAGTTGGGTGATTACCAAGTTCGAGAATGCAACCAATTTAGTGAAATCCTCACTTAATCGGGTGGCGTCTTGCCATACACACTCAATCACTTCCTTGCGCTGGTCTAGCTTGACTCTTGCACTTCTAATTTCATCATGTAGTTGTGCAATATGGTCCCCGTGAGCTCTTGCAATCTTGTCGAAGTATTCTTCGAATTTCTTGATGTCCTCTTCGAGACGATTGCACTTTAGCCTCCCTTGATGAGAAAGGCTCTCATGTCTTTGCCGCTGGACGCGTTCGGCTTGAAGCTGCTCTTTGTAGTCTTTAACTACTTCTTGGAGCTGTTGATTTTTCTCTTGAAATTTCAACCTCCATTTCCGTTGAGCTTCGATGGCTAATTCGCCGAACTTCTTGAGCTCTTGGTTGGAATGTAAGATTCTTTCCAACTCTTCGTCCTTGGCCACAAGGTTGGCATCCGCACTAACCAAGCCGCCTCCTATCCAATCTCTCTTCCCTTCGGAGATTCTTAGCCGCTTTTGGCACACTAGGAGAGAATTTGTCACTTCATCACGATCTCTCTTCGTCCTAGTGATTTCTCCTAAAGCTTGGAGGTGCTTCAATTCTAAGTCTCCGTTTTTGTTTTGGAGTTCTTGAATTTTAGCTTTGAGTTCCTCCACTTCTTTGTTGGGAATGGTTGCAATAGGTTTAGGTGTAGGAGGTTTTGGAGGGCATACGACCACAAAGGGTAACTTGATTGCTTTGACCCTCTCCTTCACCCATTGAGTATAAAGGGGTTTGGCGACACAGTTTCTCTTGCCAACCCTTCCTTTGCGCACTTGGCTCCATGCTCCCCGCATTCTCTCTAGCAATGCCGGGTCTTGATCGCCTTCCCTTAAGAAGAAAGCTTCCAACAAAAGGTCATTGGGTTTATCTTCCATTGAAAAACCTAGTTGTCGGAGAGAGAGGACCGGATTGTAGTTAATACATCCCTTAGTACCGATGAGGGGTACATTAGGGAAGTCCCCGCAACTGAGGATGATTTCCGGGTCCTCTATTCGGCGAAAACCAATGGATGTCCTTCTCGGCGAGGGTTGCCATCCGTTGCGACCATTTGAGCTTGGCCCGGTTTTCCACAAAGTCTCGGTTTCTTGGCATGTGGGACATCATCCAAATTTGCACCACAGGAGTACAACAAGAAATTTTGCGTCCCCTTGCTTGTTCATGCCTAGAGTAGAGGGTATGATAAAAATCCGCCAAAATTGTGGGGACCGGATTTTTAGTCATAAATACCTCTAAAGCTGGAAAGTCTATGAAATCGTCCATGTTGGGGAATAAGACAATTCCGTAGACTAAGAGGGCTAGGATGGCGTTGAATGCTCTTCCCTCTTTGTTGGCTAACATCTCCCGAGCTTTGGCTTCCAAAAACTTTCTTGCGAATCCCTTAAGGTTTCCTCTAACTTCCAAGTTAGATGCTACTTCTTGGGTGTCAAGGTATAAGGATTCGGCGATGGCTTCTAATGTGGGGTCTTTTCCCGGACCGAGATAGAGTTCATGGCCCTTCATGCTACAACCCAAAATCTTCTCAAATTCTTCCAAAGTCGGCGCTAGTTGGAAGTCTTGAAATGTGAAGCACCGTAGAGGTGGGTCGAAGAATTGCGCCAAAGTGGTTAAGGCCGTTGAATCTATTCTCACGGGTAGGAGATCAAGGATTAGCCAATAGCTTGCCTCGAAAATACTCTTGTTGACCGAAGAGAGCCTTTTACTTAGAGCTAATAAACTTTCCACCCTAGGAGCTTTAATCTTGAAGGCGAGCGTATTTTTATTCCCGGAATCCATATTTCTTTTTGCTAATATTTGGTTGTTCTTTTTAAATTCCTATAAAGCAAAATGATGCGAAAATTACTTTCATGAATGCAAATGATATGCAAGGGTATGGTTTATGAAGGTTCGGAACTTCCCCCCAATCCTCACGTGTAGGCTCTAAATGGTGAAATTTCCTAAGAGGTCCCTAGAGTCATAGATCTCACATGGAATTAGGGTTGTCTATGGACATACGTCGACATGACTTCAATTAATTCCACGTGAAAATCTCCTCTAAGCGGGGTTGGGCATCCTACCTCACAGACATACGTCAACGCGGGCTTCCGCTCACAACCACCATTCTAACTTAGTTTTTTCTCAAGCTCGGGTAGAGAGCCTCACACGTCCGGCATTAACCCGAACAATGTGGAGTAACATCGCTCAAGTAACCCCCGCATTTGATATATATGATATGAATATAAAGCAAACTAAAGCAAATATAAACATAAAGAATAGATATGACATAAATGAATAAAATAAAAGCATGGCGCGCAAATAAAAATAAAAACAATTGGCTTTAAAAGCCAAATAGGATAGGCTTGACTCGCTAGTGGGAAAAGGGTCCCCAGTGAAGTCGCCAGCTGCGCGCACCTCGTTTAAAAAACGCGCAATCCTCCGAGGATGTCCGCGAACGCTCGGAGGGCCTTTGTGAAGTCGCCACCAAAGTTTTTGTGTAAAGGGAACGTTGATAAACCCTTAAGTTTTTTGTTTGAAGGGAAACGATAATAAAACCCTTGACGATGAGGAAAAGGACTGGTCATCGCAACCATTGTCGGGTTCGGGAGTCAATTACGCAAGGGGAAGGTATTAGCACCCCTCACGTCCATTGTACTCAACGGGAACCTTCTATTTGGCTAAAGCTTAAATTGTTTTTAAATGTTTTGCGCGCATGATTATCTATGTCAAAAGAAAATATACTAAAAAGGGGGGAAAAGAGATGAAAACAAACGAAAGGAAAAAAGAAAGTTTTTATTATTGCGCTTGACAAGATGTCGATCTTGCTCCTACGTATCTCCCGGTAGTCGGAGAATTCAAAGCGTACGTAGTTCTTTGGGTAGAAAAACGTACATATGTTGGTTAATTTTAAATGGACGATGCTTTGACCGTATTCTTGCGATTAAACGTAGCTTGTATGCTCGCGGATGGGAGACTTAAGCGTATATCTTGTATGCTCGCGCATGGGAGACTTAAGCGTTTGTTTACGAATCGCGCTTAGAATAGGTAAAACATGTCCGTTGGGTAAGAGGGTTCGATTTGGTCGCGTTGGGACCAAAAGAGGTGCAATGGACTCAATCGAGTCGATCATTGACCGGGGTGACTCTAACGAGTTGGGGGATTGAATCTAATGGCCACGGGGGACCAAAAGGTTCGGATTGACCACAAGGGGCCAAGATTTGGTTTGGTTATGGTTGGGTACGTTGAAAATGGAATGACGATTGTCCGAACGACGAGACATACGTCACGCATTCGTACAATCGGGGCAATGGAGAGACATACGTCACACCATCCCTTTTTCATTCAAGTTTTTGGTTGAATTTCTTTAGAAATCCCAAAGTTTATCAAAACATTTGGTTTGAAACCCAAAATGAAGAGGTTTTGACAATTTTGTTAGAAAACGCACAAGTTCGGCTCATTTTGCGAACGGTTTTGAAAAGCGAACAAATTCGGCGTATGTTCACGTTTGAGTTTTGAAAATCATGAACAAAGTTTATTGTACAAGTTTTAATTGAAAGTGATGAACATAGCTGGTTTGTTCAAGTTGTTTTGAGGGTTTATGGACATAACTTGTTTTGCAAGTTATCCACAAAAGTGTTACCCGAACTTGCGAATTTTCCAAAATTATGCAAAATCCTTGAACTGGTTTGGAAAAAATGAGTTTTAAAACTCCTAGGTTCTGAGCTCTTGGGCTAGAACCTCAAAAATTGGCCATTTGGGAGCCTAAACTCAGATTCTGAGTTCTGTCATGGTCGCTCTGCGACCATGACTTCGCACTGCGAACAATGCGAATTTTTGAGTTCAGAAGCTGTTTCTGAACTGTTGTTCAGAAACAACTTCTGAACACACTCAGGACCTTTTAGGAGAGTGAAAAGCTTTGAGTTTTTGCAATGAAAAGGGTTGGGCAAACCAGTTTTGGTGTTTTGAAAACCTTGGGATTTCTTTTGAAATTCAAAAGGGGTTTTTAGAACAAAATGGTTTTGGACCAAAATTGCTATGCAAGCACAATTGAAAATGCAAGACAAAGGCTTAGAAACTTACAGAAATCCTTAGCAAAGCTCCAGCTGCAATGGATTTGGATTGGTTGAAGGTTCTTGCAAAGGTTTTTTGAATATTGGATATGAACTTTGAACTTGGCAAAGCTTTGTGTTTGATTGGTTTTTTGCTGGTTGTTTGCAAGTGTTTCTTTGTGTGTAATTGCTCTTTGAATGCTGTATTGATTGCTTAATTCATGCTGCATTTCCTCTTGCCTTGCATCTCTATTTATAGGCCAAAATGCAATCTCAAGTAATGATGAAAATCCATAGGACCTAGCTGATTTATGGGCTAAATTCAGGCTATTTGGCTTTGCATTTAATGCTAATGGATAGAGGCAACCTTACCTTGTGCCAAGGGTTAAAGGTTTGACTGATTTCAGCCACAAATTCAATGGTCTTTGGGATAGAAATGATGATGAACATGGCTGGATTGCAATTGGCCAAGCTTGGGGATCAATCCTTGCAATCTCAATGGTTGATTAATAAAAACGTGCACTGTGATGTGCAGAGATTTGGGGATGCAAAAGGCTATATGTGGCTGGTGTGAGAGGTGAAAAGCTGCTGCAAAAACAGGGTAGGCAATCATGGCTTTTTCAAGTGAAAAACCCAGCTGGGTTTGACTGGTTTTAAGGGAGCAAGTAGGAAGAAAGTCTTCAAGCAGGTGGCTGGCAACCTTGGGGTGGTTAACAGGTCACTTGGGAGGGACAAGAGCTGCCCAAGGGCAAGCCCACTTGCTTGTCACATGCTAGGTTGGAAGAAAAAGCTTCTTACCTTGGCATTAATGGCAAGTCTCTCAATTCTGGTTTTGCTTGGCCCAATTAGCCATGAATGCTTATTAAAATAAATATGCAAATGATGTGCAACAAATTCTGGAATTAAATCAAAGAAACCAAAAATCTGCAGAAAAATCGCAGACTTCGCAGTGCAAAGTGACCTTCGCAGTGCGAAGTCATCATTTTTGAAATGTTGACTTTTTTGTTGACTTTGGTTGACTTTGACTTTTTTCCTCTCTTTGATCTTTTTTGATATTTGTTTTAAAAGGCTTAGGACAAAATTGGGGTACTACAGCTGCCCCTACTTAATTGTGTCTTTGCATAGAGTGTGTTAGTGCCGAGGGCATCTCATGAACTCTTTGCGAAGATCAATTAAGTAAAAGAAGGACCCGAATTTTGTCCTCCGCGGTACGAAAGCAAGATAAAAGATCGTCACTTAAACATTTGAGACGTGTATGAACGCTCAAAGGGTTAGGCGATTAGATCTGAAGAGAAAAAGATTGTCACCTAATCAGGTGATTTCAATCTGCGAGACGTGTATGAACGCTCGAAAATAAAAGACTTACGAGACGTGTATGAACGCTCGAAAGGGAAAAGGCTTACGAGACGTGTATGAACGCTCGAAAGGTGAAAAGCCTACGAGACCTGTATGAACGCTCGAAAGGTGAAAAGCCTACGAGACGTGTATGAACGCTCGAAAGGTGAAAAGCCTACGAGACGTGTATGAACGCTCGAAAGGTGAAAAGCCTACGAGAGGTGTATGAACGCTCGAAAGGTGAAAAGCCTACGAGACGTGTATGAACGCTCGAAAGGTGAAAAGCCTACGAGACGTGTATGAACGCTCGAAAGGTGAAAAGCCTACGAGACGTGTATGAACGCTCAAAGGGTAAAAAGCCTACGAGACGTGTATGAACGCTCGAAAGGTAAAAAGCCTACGAGAAGTGTATGAACGCTCGAAAGGTGAAAAGCCTACGAGACGTGTATGAACGCTCGAAAGGTAAAAAGCCTACGAGACGTGTATGAACGCTCGAAAGGTGAAAGATCGCCACCTAAACAGGTGATCGGATCTGAAAGGGTAAAATGATCGCCACCTAATCAGGTGATCTGATCGGACAAAGATAAAGGATCGTTACCTAAACAGGTGGCCTTAATCTGGAAAAGATAAAGGATTGTCACCTAAACAGGTGGCCTTAATCTAGAAAAGATAAAGGATCGTCACCTAAACAGGTGACCTTAATCTGGAAATGATCATCACCTAATTAGGTGATTAGATCTGAAAAAGTCGTTGCCTGAATAGTTGCTTAGACTTAACTGGGGAAATAGGATCTACCACTGTAGGGATAGTGTAATCGTCTCTAGGCATGGCTAGTACTTAGATTGTTGAAAAGGGAAACATGATTGTATGATGCATGATATGCTACATGTTATTTTATGCAGTATGATATGCAATGCAATATGATATGAGATAGACTCAATCAAGGATTCCCGCTGGGGAATTGGAGACAGTTTGTGAAGGAGGTTCACTGGGGAACACTTACTTAACTGTTGATGGATGCTGGTGAATATGTGATACTCACTGGAGAATCCTTGTGGAGGATGCATGACATGATTATGAAATGCATGTGTATGAATGATTTGGATATGCATGCGTGAATGAAATTGACATGATGCATGAATTATGTTATGCATGATATGTGGGATGCATGTTGAATGCTGGGAGTTAAGATTGGATGCCGAGCAAGGTCGGGCTTTTCCTGGGGATTTGTGTTGGTCTGCCAATGATGATTGGACTTTTTGTTTTGGGTTGAGACTCCCTGGGGACAGTCAATAAGGTTTTGGCTTCATGGGGATATAAGGATCATTTTGGAAGCATGATCGATATCCAGCCTTGGTTGGTGTTTGGATGTTTGGGGTGTTTTGACTGGGGAAATCTGTTCCTCCGACCCTCGGGGTCTTTGCGCTTCACGTGCCGTGAGCTATGCACTTGCCTTTGCTGAAAAGCATAAGTCCTTTGGTGCAATACTTTGGGGGAAATTACCGCAATTCCTTCGAAATTTACGAAAATTCAAATAAAAACAACGCTTGTTTGTTTTGTTTTTTTTTTTGAAAGAAGTTTCCTTTGTTTATTTCCCATGTTTCAATGCATTTTTATCATGAATAAAACAAAATTTTATGCGCTAATGAGAACACAAAATAATAAAAGGAATTTTATTCAATGCAGATTTGACTTCTTGAATGGGTAAAAAAAACATGAAGTGAGAAGTGATTACTTCTCTTGAGGAAAAAGATAGAGAAAGACAAGAAAAAAGCAAAAAGAAATTTGTTGGTTTTGGCACAACACATGCTATTTTCCTTATGACTTCGAGATTTTTTTTTTTGGAAGATGTTGACGAGACCGATTCTTCTCCTCTTGAATCTTGTCCGGAGCTTGGATATTGCAGTCATTGCCTTTTTTCCTTTTGTTAACCCCTAATTTTTGCCTGGACCGCTCTTTCGAGTTTTCAATCCACCGGGGTGTATTTCCTTTTTTGATGTCCTTTATTTTTGCCTAGACCGCCTTTTCAGGTTTTCAATCTAGCAGGACGCTCTCTATTGCCTAAACCGCCCTTTCAGGTTTTCGATTTAGCGAGCTTTTCTTTTTTCTCTTTTTTTTTTCTTAGGCATAATACTTCTTGACTGCATCAGAGTTTATTGAGAGTGGGAACTCTTCTCCGTCCATAGTGGTGATGATCAAGGCTCCGCCAGAGAAGGCTTTCTTTACCACGTACGGTCCATCATAGCTGGGAGTCCATTTCCCTCGGGGATCTTTGTGGATAGGTAATATCTTCTTGAGCACTAGGTCTCCTTCTTTGAATTCTCGAGGACGAACCTTCTTGTCGAATGCCCTCTTGAGTCTCCTTTGATAGAGTTGTCCGTGACATATCGCCGTCAGACGCTTTTCCTCTATGAGATTCAATTGGTCAAACCTTGTTTGGACCCATTCAGCTTCTTCTAGCTTGGTCTCCATCAAGACCCTTAAAGAAGGGATTTCCACCTCTACGGGAAGTACAGCTTCCATACCGTATACTAAGGAGAAAGGGGTTGCCCCAGTTGACGTTCGAATGGCTGTTCTGTAGCCATGTAGCGCAAAAGGAAGCATCTCGTGCCAATCCTTATACGTTTTCACCATCTTTTGGATGATTTTCTTTATGTTCTTATTGGCTACTTCTACCACACCGTTCATCTTTGGTCGATAAGGGGAGGAATTATGGTGCTCAATCTTGAAGTCTTTGCACAACTCCTTCATTGTCTTGTTGTTCAGGTTTGCCCCATTATCAGCGATGATTTTGTGGGGAGTGCGGTAACGGCAAATGATTTCCTTCTTGATGAATCGGGCTACCACTTGTTTGGTTACGTTTGCATACGAAGCTGCTTCTACCCATTTGGTGAAGTAGTCGATGGCAACGAGGATGAAGCGATGTCCATTTGACGCTTTGGGCTCGATCATTCCAATCATGTTTATGCCCCACATAGAGAATGGCCAAGGTGAAGTCATGACGTTCAGTGGAGTTGGTGGTACATGCACCTTGTCGGCATAAATTTGGCACTTATGACATGTCTTGGCATAGCGGAAACAGTCAGCTTCCATGGTTAGCCAATAATAGCCCGCCCTTAGGATTTTCTTTGCCATTGCATGCCCATTGGCATGGGTTCCAAATGATCCCTCGTGGATTTCTTTGATGAGCATGTCCGCTTCATGTTTATCCACACATCTGAGCAGGACCATGTCGTAGTTTCTTTTGTAGAGGGTATTTCCACTGAGGAAGAACTGGGATGCCAATCTCCTGAGGGTTCTCTTGTCGGTGTGTGAGACATTTTCTGGATACTCCTGCTCTTCGAGGTATCGCTTGATGTCGTAGAACCAGGGTTTGTTGTCAAGTCCTTCTTCGACTAATGCACATACAGCTGGTTTGTCTCTACAATCCATCCTTATGATTGGTGCTTCATTGTGGAAATTTACTTGGTACATTGATGATAATGTAGCCAAAGCATCCGCCACCTCGTTTTCTTCTCGAGGTATGTGATGGAAGTTGATTTCATCAAAATGCTCCATCAACTCTACAACCCGGGCTCGGTAGGGGATTAAATTGGGATGTTTTGTTTCCCATTCTCCTTTGACCTGATAGATGACTAAGGCTGAGTCACCGTATACTTCAAGGGTTTTGATCCTTAGATCAATTGCTGCTTCGAGGACTAGGATACATGCTTCATATTCTGCCATGTTATTGGTGTAGTTAAAGCATAACCTTGCTGTGAAGGGTTGGTATCCATTTATTGGGGAGATTAAAACTGCCCCGATCCCGTGCCCCATGGCATTTGAGGCGCCGTCGAAAGCGAGCTTCCATCGAGCTTTCGGTTCTGGCCCTTCGTCATCGTTTGTGACCCTTTCGTCATTCAAAGCTACGACATCTTCATCCGGGAAGTCGAATTGTATGGGTTGATAATCCTCCAATGGTTGGTGAGCAAGGTGCTCGGATAAAACACTCCCTTTGATGGCTTTTTGAGCAACGCATTGGATGTCGTACTCAGACAGCAGCATTTGCCAACGGGCTATCTTTCCTGTGAGGGCAGGCTTTTCGAAGATGTACTTAATGGGATCCATCTTTGATATCAACCACGTTGTATGTGTCAACATGTATTGCCTTAGGCGTCGAGCAGCCCATGCTAAAGCGCAGCAAGTCTTTTCAAGTGAAGTATACCTTGTTTCACAGTCGGTAAACTTCTTGCTTAGGTAGTAGATTGCGTGCTCTTTTCTTCCCGTTTCATCTTGTTGTCCTAACACACAACCCATTGATCCTTCAAGTACGGTTAGGTATAAGATGAGGGGTTTACCCGGAATCGGAGGTATTAAAATCGGTGGTTCTTGTAGGTATTGTTTGATCCTGTCAAACGCCTCTTGGCAATCCTCATTCCAATGAACGGCTTGGTTTTTCCTTAGCAGTTTGAAGATTGGTTCGCAGGTAGCTGTCATGTGTGAGATGAACCTAGCGATGTAGTTCAATCTTCCTAAGAAACCCCGGACCTCTTTCTCGGTACTTGGTGCTGGCATTTCTTGGATGGCCTTTACCTTGTCGGGATCCACTTCGACTAATGCACATACAGCTGGTTTGTCTCTACGATCCATCCTTATGATTGGTGCTTCATTGTGGAAATTTACTTGGTACATTGATGATAATGTAGCCAAAGCATCCGCCACCTCGTTTTCTTCTCGAGGTATGTGATGGAAGTTGATTTCATCAAAATGCTCCATCAACTCTACAACCCGGGCTCGGTAGGGGATTAAATTGGGATGTTTTGTTTCCCATTCTCCTTTGACCTGATAGATGACTAAGGCTGAGTCACCGTATACTTCAAGGGTTTTGATCCTTAGATCAATTGCTGCTTCGAGGCCTAGGATACATGCTTCATATTCTGCCATGTTATTGGTCCAGTCAAAGCATAACCTTGCTGTGAAGGGTTGGTATCCATTTATTGGGGAGATTAAAACTGCCCCGATCCCGTGCCCCATTGCATTTGATGCGCCGTCGAAAGCGAGCTTCCATCGAGCTTTCGGTTCTGGCCCTTCGTCATCGTTTGTGACCCTTTTGTCATTCAAAGCTACGACATCTTCATCCGGGAAGTCGAATTGTATGGGTTGATAATCCTCCAATGGTTGGTGAGCAAGGTGCTCGGATAAAACACTCCCTTTGATGGCTTTTTGAGCAACGTATTGGATGTCGTACTCAGACAGCAGCATTTGCCAACGGGCTATCTTTCCTGTGAGGGCAGGCTTTTCGAAGATGTACTTAATGGGATCCATCTTTGATATCAACCACATTGTATGTGTCAACATGTATTGCCTTAGGCGACGAGCAGCCCATGCTAAAGCGCAGCAAGTCTTTTCAAGTGAAGTATACCTTGTTTCACAGTCGGTAAACTTCTTGCTTAGGTAGTAGATTGCGTGCTCTTTTCTTCCCGTTTCATCTTGTTGTCCTAACACACAACCCATTGATCCTTCAAGTACGGTTAGGTATAAGATGAGGGGTTTACCCGGAATCGGAGGTATTAAAATCGGTGGTTCTTGTAGGTATTGTTTGATCCTGTCAAACGCCTCTTGGCAATCCTCATTCCAATGAACGGCTTGGTTTTTCCTTAGAAGTTTGAAGATTGGTTCGCAGGTAGCTGTCATGTGTGAGATGAACCTAGCGATGTAGTTCAATCTTCCTAAGAAACCCCGGACCTCTTTCTCGGTACTTGGTGCTGGCATTTCTTGGATGGCCTTTACCTTGTCGGGATCCACTTCGATACCCCTTTGGCTGACGATGAAACCCAATAACTTCCCGGATCTAACGCCAAATGTGCACTTGTTAGGATTTAAGCGCAGCTTGAATTTTCTTAGGCGTTCGAAAAGCTTTTGTAGATGGACTAGATGATCCTCCTCCGTTTGGGATTTGGCATTCATGTCATCGACGTAGACCTCAATTTCCTTATGGATCATGTCATGGAAAAGAGTTACCATCGCTCTTTGGTATGTTGCCCCGGCATTTGTTAATCCGAAAGGCATTACCTTATAGCAGAAAGTTCCCCATGGGGTGATAAATGTGGTTTTCTCCATGTCCTCTGGAGCCATTTTGATTTGGTTATATCCTGAGAAGCCATCCATAAAGGAGAAGACTTAGAATTGGAGTGTGTTGTCTACCAATATGTCGATATGTGGTAGCGGGAAATCATCCTTTGGGCTTGCTCTATTCAAGTCCCGATAATCCACACACATTCTAACTTTGCTATCCTTCTTTGGAACTGGCACAATGTTGGCAACCCATGTCGGATACTTGGTTACAGCTAAGAAGCCGGCATCGAATTGCTTTTTGACCTCCTCTCTGATCTTGAGAGCCATATCGGGTCGAGTTCTTCTCAATTTCTGCTTCACTGGCGGGCATTCCGGCTTGAGTGGCAGCTTATGTACAACAATGTTAGGGTCTAAACCCGGCATGTCTTGATACGACCAAGCGAATACGTCCACGTACTCTTGCAGAAGCTTAATCAACTTTCTTTTCATATCCTCATGTAGGGAGGCTCCGATCTTGACCTCTTTCTTATCCTCTTTGGTTCCCAAGTTGACCTTTTCAACCGATTCTTGCTGAGGTTGTATTACCCTATCCCCTTGATTTGCAAGTCTGGACAATTCTTCAGGCGGTTCATAATCGTCCTCTTCATCATCTTCCGTTTGATTAATCGGGAAATCGAAGTTGTCGCGTCGAATTTCGGATGTCAAGCTATTGGCTAGCATTGAATCACTAATTCTAAATTACGACTGAACTTTTAATTTTTCGGGGAAAAAGGAAAAAAGTTCTAAATTACCTTGAGAAAAGATTTTAGGTTCGAAAGTCGATTATGCGAGGGGAAGGTATTAGCACCCCTCACATCCGTTGTACTCAACGGGAACCTCTTAGTCGGCTTAGGCTTAAGATGCTTCAATGTTTTACTTGCGTGTTTAAACATATATGAAAGGAAATATAAAAACATAATGCGAGACAAAGAAAGAGATAAAAACGAACGAAAGGGAAAAAACAGGTTTTTTATTAATGGGCTTGACAAGATGTCGATCTTGCTCCTACGTATCTCCCGGTAGTCGGAGAATTCAAAGCGTACGTAGTTCTTTGGTAGAAAAAGTTTGTATGTTGGTTCGTTTTAGTAAAAAAAGATTTGATCGCGTCCGAGCGAAAAAGTTTGAAAGAAAGTAATGAAAGTAAATGTCAACTGTTCGGGTTGCTGCCGAACTGGCCATTGACGACAATGCATAAAAGTAAATGATTTGATAAAAAATTTTGCACTCGGACTTGAACAAAGGTTTTAAAACGTACGAAGACGTACAAAGCCTTAACATGATGAAAGGTGGACGCTAGGCGATAAACTCGCGCAAGGCGTGAATGTTTTGAAAAATAAAAAGACAAACGCACAGAGGCGTAAAAAGCTTGAAAATAAAACGCGCAAGGGCGCGAAAGGTTCAGATTGACCACGAGGGCCAAAAAAAGGTTAAAAATGGCCACAAGGGGGCCAAGGGAAGGTTGAGCTTGCTAGACGCATCAAGGGTGGAATGACGGTTGCCCGAGCGACGAGACATACGTCACGCAATGGTGCAACCGAGGTTTGGGGAGACATACGTCAAGCCATTCCCGTTTCATTCAAGTTTGGTTTCGTTACTCGGAGAAATCTCAAAGGGAACCAAAGCTTTTAAAAGGAAACTTTAAAGAAAAGAAAAGAAAACACGAACAAATTTGTTGTTCGATTTTATTAAAAATCATGAACATTGCTTGTTGCTTAAGTTAGCGAAACTCAAGAACGAGGGTAGTTCAAGTTTGAATGAGAAACAAATTCATAAGACATGCACAAAATTGGAAAGTTCATAAGTTCGGCTCAATTCGAGCTTGGTTTTAAAAGAGTGAGCAAGCTCGGCTTAAATTCGCGTTTGGATTGAAAATCATGAACAACATGGTTGTTCAAGTTTGTTTTGAAATAGACGAACTTTTGCTTGTTGCTCAAACTTGGTTTTGAAAATATTAAAGAACATAACTTGTTTCACAAGTTACTCAAAATTTGTCGCACGAACTTGTGAAATCTTCAAAGTTTATGCATGATTATGAATTGGGTTTGGACAAAAATGGTTTTAACCCTCTTTAGGTTCTGAATCAAGGGCTGGAATCCCAAAAATTTGACATTTGAATGCCTGATTCATGTTCTGAATTTCACATACTTCGCAGAGCGGCCAGAACTTGGCTCTGCGAAGTCAGGTTCTGGTGTGTTCGCAGTGCGAGCAATACTTTGCTCTGCGAAGTATGCAAATTTTCAAACTCAGAAGTTGTTTCTGAACAGAAGTTCAGAAACTGCTTCTAAGCAAGATTCAGAACCTAAAGGAGGTTAAAAAGCTTGACAAAATGGAAGAAAATGGGGTGGAAAAACTCAGTTTCAAAGCTTGGCCCCTTTGAGGTCCCTTTTGAGTTTCAAAAGGGGTTTTTGTGCACAAAGCAAAATTGAACAAAACAAAAGATGAAAACAGCAAACACAATGCAAAATAAAGATTAAAGGAGACTTACAGAACTCCTAGCAATGTTTTAGCAAAAGTTTGGAAGTGGCTTGCTTGCTTGATTGATGGTTAAGAACAATGTTCTAAATGAATTTGGCTTTGTGTATGAACTGACTTGGTGCTGCAATGTTGTGGTTTTTTGTGTGGATTTCATGTGTATTGGCTCTGGTTTTTCAGTGTGTAATGGCTTTCTTAATTGGTATCCAACTGGTACTTAATCCTTATGCCTTGCCATCCCTTTTATAGGCAAAAAACCAAATCTATGTAATGATGGCAAATCTCTAGATTCTAGCTGGTTTGTGGGCTAAATCCAGGCTAAAACACTTTGCATTTAATGCTAATGGATAGAACTTGCTTTGCCTTGTGCCAAGGGGCAAGGTCTTGACTGATCTCAGCCACAAATGCCATTAATTCTAGAAGGTAATGATGAGAAAAACTGTAAAACAGGGCAGCTGCAAAAGGGGTGATTCTTGGGATCAATCCTTGCAATCTTGGAAGGTCAAGCAATGAAAACGTGTACTGCAATGTACAGGGAGATTGGGGGAAGCAAAATGAGCATGTGGGCTTATGTGTGGGAGGAGAAATCCAGCTCAAAACAGGGCACACCAAACAGCTTTTTTTGCAAGAAAACCACTTGTGTTTGGCTGGTTTTGGCAGAGAAAAAGGGAAGGAAAGGGATCAAGCAGCTGGCTGGCAAGCTTAGGTTGGGTGATGGGTCAATTTGGAGGGACAAGAGCTGACCAAGGGCAGCCAATTTGTTTGATCACATGATAGGTTGGAAGAAAATCCTTCTTTCCTTTTACCTTTAATGTCACACATTAATTCTTGCCTTGCTGCACCAAAT
Organism: Medicago ruthenica; assembly: GCA_018208015.1. Lineage (NCBI taxonomy): Eukaryota > Viridiplantae > Streptophyta > Magnoliopsida > Fabales > Fabaceae > Medicago > Medicago ruthenica. The sequence goes on from CM031378.1 coordinate 39,553,318, forward strand.
CAGTCACAAAATAGCAATAACAAGAGTAATAATGCTAATAATAACAATTGTAGTTGAAAGCAAAAAGGAAAAACCAATATATAAAATTCTGCATAAAATTTCGCAGAGGTCGCAGTGCGAAGGTACTTTCGCACTGCGAACTCCCCTTTTTTTTGATTTTTTGTATTTAAAAATAAAAAGGTGGAAAATGAATAATAATGAATAATAATAATAAAGATAATGAAAATGCAAAATGCAAATGATAATGAAAACAAATAAAATAGTAAATGGCAATAATGATGAAAATGATGATAATAAATAATAAAAAATGATACAAACTTAATAATATTAATTAAAATAAAAACCTTAATAGTAGTAAGAAATAATAATGATATTATTATTAAAGAGAAATAACATAACAATAACATTAATAATATTAAGGATAATGGAAATGCTAATAATGATATGATAAAATGCAAACAAAATACTATAACAAGAATGAAATAATAAAAGGTAAGAATAAGTAATGAGATAATAAAAGATAAAACACATAAAAATATAAGTCAAAAAATGGGGTATGACAGATGCCCCTATTTAAGTTTCTTCGTCCCGGAGATTGAAAGAGAAATTTGAAATGGACGGGCCGAAGAGACTTAAATATAGAGTACGCCATTTTTTGACTAAATATTTTTCTGAGTTATAAATGCTATAAATGCATGTATGCAAATGTTATGGATGCTTGTAATGTAAACATGGATGCAAAGACGATAAAAAGGAAGACCACACTGGGGATAAGTGTCAGCTGTTCGGGTTGTCGCCGAACTGCCACTGACAACAAAGAATGAAAAGGTAAATGTCAGCTGTTCGGGTTGTTGCCGAACTGGCCACTGACGACAAAAGAATGAAAAGAATGTCAACTGTTCGGATGTTGCCGAACTTGCCATTGACGACAACAGATAAAATGTCAACTGTTCGGATGTTGCCGAACTTGCCATTGACGACAGGAAAATAAAATGTCAACTGTTCGGATGTTGCCGAACTTGCCATTGACGACAGGAAAATAAAATGTCAACTGTTCGGATGTTGCCGAACTTGCCATTGACGACAGGAAAATAAAATGTCAACTGTTCGGATGTTGCCGAACTTGCCATTGACGACAAAAGATAAAATGAAAGATGTCAGTTGTTCGGATAGTTACCGAACTTGCCACTGACGATACTGGGGATGCGGCTGACAAGCCGTTCCTTACAGAATTGCCCCTTCAATCGGGGAGAAAGAATGCACAAGCTGTTCATTGAAGAACTTGCCACTTGGCACAACACTGGGGAGTACGCACAAGCTGCTCATTAAAGAACTGCCACTTGGCGTAAGGACATGATAAAAAGACACGCAAGCTGTTCGTTTGAACTGCCACTTGGCGTAAAAGGGTGACATCTCTGAACCAGACAGACTGGGGATGACACTTGGGAAAAAAGAATTCACGAATTGCTCGTGATTGATTGATGAGACTCATGATGGTTAGAACAACCATGTATGATATGTAGTATGCTGCATGCATAAATGTACAGATGTATGAATGTATGAATGTATGTATAAATGCATAAATGTATGAATGAATGCATGACTGTCACTGGGGACGTCGTGTGAGAGATAGACTTGTACTAGGGATACCCAACATGTTTGTTAAGGATTTGCCCCTTGATACGATGAAAAACTTGCACAAGCTGTTCGTTAAAGAACTATCGCTTGGTGAAAATGAGGATGACATCCCTAGACCAGACAGATCGGGGATGACATTCGACTATTTGTTGTGGGAAATGCATGAGATGAATATGAGATGCATGTTAACGAATGACTATGATATGATGCATGAATTATGCTGACCTAGGGGATGACAGACGTCACGGGGGACGCTGGGGATTATGATTTGGGTGCCGAAGCAAAGTCGGGCTTGGATGATGTAAGACTCCACTGGGGGGGTATGCCAATAAGATTGGGCTTCGCTTGTGAATTCGCTGGGGATATAAGGATCATTTTGGAAGCATGATCGATATCCAGCCTTCGATGCCAATGGTAATTGGGCTTTTGAGAGTAGGACAAAGATTGAATTCCTGGGGAGTTTGGTAATCCACTGGGGATTGTGCTAATCCGCTAGAGAGAAGAACTGACGATTCCGCTGGGAATGCTTACGCTTTGGTTGGCAAGTCCTTGCCTGAATTATCCTTTCGGGCTCTTGACTCACTGGGGAATTTCCAATTAATTCACCGAGGATTCTGTTGGGTAATTCCCTCTTTGCGATTGACCATGCTCGGCCTGCGAAGCTTTATCTGCTTTAAGGACAGATATCGATGTACACTCCGAATATTCACGAATTCGAAAAGGAATGTGTTTGTTATTGATAAAAAAATAAAAGACTCATGAAATAAATTTTGAAAAAGTTTTTTTTTGTTTTTTGAAATACTATCATCAAGAATAAAAATGAATGAAAGGGATTTGACAAAAGGTAAAGAATGTTATGTTGGGAAATGAAATTCATTAAAGGGATGGCAGCCTGCCAAAGGCGTGGCTCCACGAATCTTACAAAGTCTAAAAAAAGGTAAATATAAAAGGGAAGGGTACATTGAACGCGATGGCCACTAGTATCCCTAATAACTTTGAATTCCTTGTTTGGATGCTTCCGATTCGGAGTCTTCAGACAATTGATGGCCCCTAACGAATTACGACTAATCCAATGTAGTTACTTTGTCTTTTGATCCTTAATTTTTGCATAGGTCATCTTTTTAGATGCTTGACCTATCAGGATAGCTGTTTTTTTGTTTTATGTCTCTAATTTTTGCCTGGACCGCCTTTTCAGGTTTTCAGTCCACCGAGACGCTCATTTTTGCTTAAGCCGCCCTTTCAGGTTTTCGACTTACCGAGCTGTTCTTTTGTTTTTAGACAAAGTATTTCTTGACTACATCGGAGTTCACAGGACGCGGAAAATCCTCGCCATCCATTGTCGTGAGAATCAAAGCTCCTCCGGAGAATACTCTCTCGACGACATAAGGGCCTTCATAGTTAGGTGTCCATTTGCCCCTAGAGTCGGGTTGAAAGGATAGGATCCTTTTGAGCACGAGGTCTCCTTCTTGGATTTCCCGAGGACGAACTTTCTTGTCAAAAGCTTGTTTCATCCTTTGTTGGTACAGTTGTCCATGACATAAGGTTGTCAAGTGTTTCTCCTCGATTAAATTCAACTGATCGTATCTGTTTTGACACCATTCAGCCTCTGACAACTTAGCTTCCATCAAGATTCTCAATGACGGGATTTCGACTTCTACGGGGAGCACTGCTTCCATGCCGTATACTAAAGAGAAAGGGGTTGCTCCTGTCGACGTACGTACTGAAGTACGGTACCCGTGCAAGGCATATGGTAGCATCTCATGCCAATCCTTGTATGAGACTACCATCTTTTGTACTATCTCCTTGATGTTTTTGTTTGCAGCTTCAACCGCACCATTCATCTGAGGTCTATAAGGAGAAGAGTTATGATGCTCGATCTTAAACTCTTTGCATAGTTCCTTCATCATTTTGTTATTCAGGTTAGTGCCATTGTCCGTGATGATCTTGATGGGAATACCATATCGACAGATGATATGATTCTTAATAAATCGGACTACCACTTGTTTGGTGACGTTGGCATATGACGCAGCCTCAACCCATTTGGTGAAGTAGTCGATTGCTACTAAGATGAAGCGATGTCCATTTGAAGCTTTGGGTTCGATCCTACCAATCATGTCAATGCCCCACATGGAGAAAGGCCATGGTGATGAGAGGACATTCAGAGCTGTTGGTGGCATGTGGATCTTGTCCGCATAGATTTGACATTTGTGGCATTTCTTGGCATGCTTGTAGCAATCGCTTTCCAAGGTCATCCAGTAATATCCGGCTCTTAAGATTTTCCTAGCCATTGTGTGCCCACTGGAATGGGTTCCGAAGGAGCCTTCATGTATTTCATGCATTATGAGGTCCGCTTCCTTCTCATCAACACATCTGAGTAGCACCATATCAAAATTCCTCTTGTACAAAACTTCTCCGTTTAGAAAGAAGTTGCCGGCTAATCTTCGCAGAGTTTTCTTATCCTTGTTGGATGCCCCATGCGGGTACTCTTGCTTTTGGAGGAAACATTTGATGTCATGGAACCATGGTTTGTCATCTACGACTGCTTCGGCTGCAAACACATGTGCAGGCCTTTCTAGGTGTTGAACCTTGATTGTTGGAATTTCATTCCGGCGACTGACCTCATACATAGAAGACAAGGTTGCCAAAGCATCTGCCATTTGATTCTCGTCTCGAGGAATGTGATGCAGCTTGACTTTGTTGAAAAAGGTTAGCAAGCGTCTTGCGTAATCTTTGTAAGGGATCAAGCCGGTGTGGCGAGTTTCCCAATCTCCATTGATTTGATTAATCACAAGAGCTGAGTCTCCGTAAATGTCGAGGTTCTTGATCCTTAGATCGATGACTTCCTCAATTCCTAAGATACAAGCTTCATACTCCGCCATATTGTTTGTACAGTCGAATGATAGTCTTGCAGCAAAAGGGAGATGTTTGCCCTCAGGGGTGACGATAACTGCTCCAATTCCGTTGCCATAGACATTTACTGCTCCATCAAAGATTAACTTCCATTTAGATTCGGGATCTGGACCTTCGCCAGGTAGTGGTTCGTCACAATCCTTCATCTTTAGATACATGATTTCTTCATCGGGGAAGTCAAACTTGATTGGTTGATAATCCTCAATTGGTTGATGAGCCAAATGGTCAGCGAGAATGCTGGCCTTGATGGCTTTCTGAGTGTGGTACTCGATGTCATATTCTGACAACAACATCTGCCAACGGGCGATCCTTCCGGTTAAGGCGGGTTTTTCAAAGATGTACTTGATTGGATCCATCTTGGATATCAACCAAGTAGTATGATTGAGCATGTAGTGGCAAAGACGCCTAGCAGCCCAGGCTAATGCACAGCAAGTTTTCTCGAGTAGAGAGTATCGGGACTCACAGTCCGTAAACTTCTTGCTTAGGTAGTAGACGGCGTGCTCTTTTCTACCGGTCTCATCTTGTTGTCCGAGTACACAACCCATGGAGTCCTCCAACACGGTTAAGTACATGATCAACGGTCTTCCTTCGACTGGAGGAATGAGTATTGGAGGTTCTAGCAGGTACTCCTTGATGCTGTCAAAAGCTTTTTGGCAATCTTCTGTCCATACCACTTCTTGATTTTTGCGGAGCAGTTTGAAGATAGGTCCACAAGTGGCTGTCATATGGGATATGAATCTAGAAATGTAGTTTAAACGTCCTAGAAATCCCCTTACTTGCTTCTCAGTTTGAGGAGCAGGCATTTCTCTGATGGCTTTGACCTTATAGGGATCTACCTCGATACCCTTTTGACTGACAATGAAACCTAGGAGTTTTCCTGATCTCACGCCGAATGTACACTTGTTGGGGTTCAGGCGAAGCCGATATTTTCTCAGGCGTTGAAACATCTTTGACAAATATTCGACATGCTCTTCTTCCGTTCTTGATTTGACAATCATGTCGTCGACATACACTTCAATTTCTTTGTGTATCATGTCGTGGAAGAGAGTAGTCATGCCCCTTTGGTAGGTAGCACCCGCATTCGTTAGGCCAAAAGGCATCACTTGATAGCAGAAGGTGCCCCAAGGTGTAATGAAAGATGTTTTTTTCTCTATCTTCAACAGCCATTTTAATCTGATTATACCCCGAGAAGCCATCCATGAAGGAGAAAACCTTGGATTTGGCAGTATTGTCAACCAATATGTCAATGTGAGGAAAAGGGAAGTCGTCCTTCGGACTAGCCTTGTTTAAATCTCGATAGTCGACACACATCCTGACTTTACCGTCCTTCTTGGGAACTGTCACTATGTTGGCCAACCATTGAGGATATTCCGAGGTAACGAGAAATCCAGCATTAATCTGCTTTTGCACTTCCTCTTTGATCTTAAGAGCCATGTCAGGGCGAGTTCTCCTCAACTTCTGCTTGACTGGCGAACATTCCGGTTTCAGAGGTAAGTGGTGCTCCACAATCTCAGGATCCAATCCTGGCATATCTTGATATGACCATGCAAAGATATCCACATACTCTTCAAGAAGCTTGATTATCTTTTCTTTAACAGGCGCATCCAATAACGCTCCAATCTTAACTTCTTTCTTTTCCTCTTCGGAACCCAAGTTGATGACCTCTATTGTTTCCTCATGAGGCTGAATGGTCTTCCTCTCTTGCTCTAGTACGCGCTTGATCTCATCCGGGATCTCTTCATCCTCTTCCTCTTCCGCTTCGTAAACAGGGAATTCAAAGTTGGGAGGGAGTCTAGGGCTAAGGTGTTCGACAGGTTTATGGGTGCTTAGTCTGCATGTGATGGATGATTGATTTCAGTAAAAGATGAAAAATGCAGACTTTTTTTGAAAAAATGGAAAATGTTTTTTTTTGGTTTTTTGTATTGAAAATAAATAGAAAAAGACAACGTATAAATACGTGGAAGTTGTAATAGAAACAACGATTTTTATTAATTGATGATAGTATATTAAACAAGCCCTACATGAGTCTCCCTTCGCTTCGGGCGAGACGAAGGGGGGTTTTTTTTTTTTGAAAAAGATAAAATAAACAAACACATTACTTTGAAGACTGGATAACAGAAGGAACATCGATAGCAACCCAATTGCGGCAAGCTCCTCCGGGCGTTACATGGACACGTGCTGTTTCCTCCGGCCCATCTTCATTGATGGCGTTGGTTTCTTTTGTGGAGTGAATGAAGCTAGCACTACGAAAGATGTTCTCGAGCGGTTCAATGTTAGTGTTTGGCTCGGCAACTCTCGTAGTTGGAGTGAAACCTAAACCTTCTCTATGCTTACGCTCCGGCAGACTTATTGTCTTTCCCCAATCCGGGAGTAAGTCACCTTGCACTGCTCTTTGTGCGCTCTTGAAAGAAGACATGGACGCTTCATTCTTTATGGCACTCTCATCTTCTAAGGAAAGACCTTGGAATGATGTCCCGTCAACGATATCAGCACCGATGAACGAGAAAGCCGACAGATGGCTGATCAACAGAGCTTCCTCTCCTCCCATAGTAACTAGCTTCCCATTCTTCACAAATTTCAGTTTTTGGTGCAGTGTGGATGTTACTGCTCCGGCCCCGTGGATCCACGGTCGACCTAACAAACAACTATACGCTGCTTGTATGTCCATTACTTGGAAGGTTACTTGGAAGACAGATGGTCCGATGGTAATAGGTAAATCCACCTCCCCGATCACTGATTTCTTCGAGCCATCGAAGGCTTTAACAACTACCCCACTTTGCTTTATGGGGGTCCCCTGGTAAGAAAGCTGGTCAAGGGTTGTTTTGGCCATTACATTTAATGAAGAGCCGGTGTCTACAAGTACATTTGATAAAGCATCCGACTTGCAGTTTACCGATATATGTAATGCCAAATTATGGTGTCTTCCTTGCTCCGGGAGTTCCTCATCACTGAAGCTTAAGTTATTGCAAACAGTGATGTTTCCGACAATGCCTCCAAATTGGCCGAGGGTTATGTCGTGCTCCACAAAGGCTTGGTCCAAGACCCTCATCAATGACTCTCTATGTGCGTCGGAGTTTAACAACAAGGATAACATAGAGATCTTGGAAGGCGTTTGCAACAACTGGTCCACGACCTTGTATTCGCTCTTCTTGATTAGCTTCAATACTTCATCGAGATCCGAATCGGCATTTGCCCCATTGGATTGACCCATTTCTTTGCTCGTGCAGGGGTCTTGGGTTGGTTTCGGTTTACATACCGGGGTACTGACCTTCTATTGGACTATTGTGGGAAGAACACGTCCGCTCCTTAGCACTTTACTGCTGTCCGTGATATTATCGACAGGGGCTAAGGGGGGAATAGGCGTCTCTTGGCCGTTGTTTATCATGGTTGCAAGGTATTTGTAAGGAACCGCTTTGTTGGAAGTGTATGGGGCAGGCCCTGGTAAACACATCACAAGTGGAGTAGTGGCAGGCTCTTGGCTGCTGAAGGCTATCTCAAAGTGTTCCGGGATATCAAACTCCGGAGTTATGACACATACACTTTCGTCCTTTTTGGTGACAACGAGCTCCTTCTTGTCCATTAGTCCTTGTATGTCATTTTGGATTTGCATACATCCTTGTGGACTTGCTGAACACTCTTCACAACTAGCCTGATCGTGCTCGAACATAGCTGCTTTACACATTCTGATGTGTAGTGGAACCAAAGGAGTCCTGATGTTTTGGACTTTCAAAATAGGATTGGTTCCTTGGTGCTCTTGAACCATGTTGATTGAGGAACCATGGTTCGGCAGCGGGTTAGTTTGGACATTTGGGTTTGAGTCCTTGAAGGTCAATACTTTAGTGCGGACTAGGTTCTGGACCTCATTCTTTAAAGCAAGGCAACGTTAAACGTCATGGCCTGGTGCCCCTTGATGGTATGCGCATGTAAGGTCATGTCGATACCATGGAGGTAATACACTTGGTACGGGAGGTGGTGCTCTTGTTTGTACGAGATTCCTCGCGAGTAAAGCCGGGAGCAGGTCCGCGTACTTCATGGGTATCGGATCGAATGCCGCTCTTGGGCGATTCTGATGGTTGAAAGGCTGCTGAGGTGCTTGAGGTCGGAATTGCTGCTGACCTTGTGGGCGGGGCTGTTGGTATGATTGTTGTGGACTTTGTGGATGTTGTTGTTGATAGGACCGTTGATATTGAGGGAGAGATCTTTGCGGGACTTGAACTTGGTAATTTGGAGGTGTAGAGATGGAAGGTGAGATAGCAGAGACATGCGGATATGCCGAGTACCCTTGATGAGGTCCTCCGTGGCCAATCATGCCGATATCTTGCTCTTTCTTCTTTGGATAGCTGCCCCCGAATCTCTTTGTGCTACTAGACGGAGCACTTTCCTTTACTAAGCGTCCCTCTCGGACCGCATCCTCCAAACGTACGCCCATGCTTACCATTTCGGTGAAGTCACTTGGCGCACTGGCAACCATTCGTTCATAGTAAAAGGAACCAAGGGTATTTAAAAAGATCTTGGTCATTTCCTTTTCTTCTAGAGACGGGCTAATCTGAGCTGCTATCTCTCTCCACCTTTGTGCGTACTCCTTAAAGGTCTCTTTGTCCTTTTGGGCCATGGCCCGGAGTTGGTCCCGGTCCGGGGCCATGTCCAAATTATATTTGTACTGGCGGACAAACGCCTCTCCCAAGTCATTAAAGGTTTGGATTTTGGTACTATCCAAACCCATGTACCACTTTAAAGCGGCACCGGTTAAGCTGTCTTGGAAATAATGGATGAGCAGCTGATGGTTGTCGGTTTGTGTCGACATCTTCCTTGCGTACATTACCAAGTGACTTTGCGGGCAAGTATTCCCTTTGTACTTTTCAAAATCCGGGACCTTGAATTTAGGAGGGATCTTGACATTGGGTACAAGGTAGAGATCATGGGCGTCCTTCCCGAATAAATCTTTCCCTCGGAGGGCTTTAATCTCCTTTTGCATCTCATCAAATTTTTCAAGGAAATCAGCCATCCTATCCTGGGCGCCTAAACTTTCGGCATGAAAGATAGGCCCGTGATCAACTTGAGTGGTATGGACCACTGGTGTAGTGAAGGCCGCAGCAGCCTGGGTAAAGGTAACCTCGGGTTGAATGACCGGGGTTTCTTGAAGGGTAGTAGGAATAGGGACGGACTCTTCACCAAAATCAAATGGCATGCCCCATGTGCAACCGGGGGGTTTAGTGTAGCGCTGAGTTCCATCATGTAGGGTCGGGGTTGAAGTAGAAGCTAGTGCTGGAGCTTGGGAGCTAGAGGGAGGAGGAGGTGCCGGGATTTGTGCGGCTGCTAGTAGTTTCACTAACTCCGTTAGTTTTTCCATTTCCGTTCTCATAGATGTTACTTCTTCACGAAGATCTTGATTCTCTTGTTCTAGGTTCTCCATTTTCCTCTTTATGGTCGCTCGGGTATTGTAGGAGTGGGTTACCTCGGGACGATGAGCCACTTTTCCTTACGAGAAGACACGTAGTGTCGCGGAGAGAATGCGAACACTGAAGACTCAATTTGGATTATAAGAAATCCTGAGGATAAGAAAAGGGAAATGAGTTTGGACCCGAGGATGACCGTATGCATGATAATGAATGCTGTATGCATGAAATTTTTTTGATTGTTTTGCTTTATAAGGAACTTAAAACGTGAGCAATTAATATTAACAATTAAAAGTATTAGAAGCCGGAAAATTAACATTGTTAAAAATATATATTTGATTGAATAACATTGAGATTACAAAGTGTAACTAATGCTAATACAAATCAAATAGCCGCTCGCCTTTCGGCCTTGCCTATTTCCTCCCTATAGAAATCTAATGTGTCCTTGCAGAACTTCATAAATTTCTGGATTTCCGTAGGGATGACAAAGTACGGCATGACCATCTCGGCCCTTGCTAATTTCTTCGGAAGCTCGGTGATGACTAAGTTTGAGAATGCGACTAATCTAGTGAAGTCCTCACTTAGTCGGGTGGCATCTTGCCATACAAACTCAATCACTTCCTTGCGTTGGGCTAGCTGGATATTTGCATGTCTAATCTCATCAAGGAGTCGTGCAATGTGGTTTCCATGCTCTCTTGCAATCTTATCGAAGTATTCTTCGAATTTCTTGATGTCCGCTTCGAGGCGATTGCAATGTAGCTTCCCTTGATGAGAAAGGCTCTCATGTCTTTGCCGTTGGACGCGTTCGGCTTGAAGCTGCTCTTTGTAGTCTTTGACCACTTCTTGGAGCTGTTGATTTTTCTCTTGAAACTTCAACCTCCATTTCCGTTGAGCTTCGATAGCTAGCTCGCCGAACTTCTTGAGCTCTTGGTTGGAATGCAAGATTCTTCCAACTCTTCGTCCTTGGCCACAAGGTTGGCATCCGCACTAACCAAGCCGCCTCCTATCCAATTTCTCTTCCCTTCGGAGATCTTTAGCCGTTTTTGGCACACTAGGAGAGAATTTGTTACTTCATCGCGATCTCTCTTCGTCCTAGTGATCTCTCCCAAAGCTTGGAGGTGCTTCAATTCTAAGTCTCCGTTTTTGTTTTGGAGCTCTCGAATCTTAGCTTTGAGTTCCTCCGCTTCTTGGTTGGGAATGATTGTGATAGGTTTAGGTGTAGGAGGTTTTGGAGGGCATATGACCACAAAGGGTAATTTGATTGTTTTAACCCTCTCCTTCACCCATTGAGTATAAAGGGGTTTGGCGACACAATTCCTCTTGCCGACCCTTCCTTTGTGCACTTGGTTCCACGCCCCTTGGATTCTCTCTAGCAATGCCGGGTTTTGATCGCCTTCCCTTAAATAGAAAGCTTCCAACAAAAGGTCATTAGGTTTGTTTTCCATTGAAAAACCTAATTGTCGGAGAGAGAGGACCGGATTGTAGTTAATACATCCCTTAGTACCAATGAGGGGTACATTAGGGAAGTCCCTGCAACTGAGGATAATTTCCGGGTCCTCTAAATTTGGAGAAAACCAATGGATGTCCTTCACGACGAGGGTTGTCATCCGTTGTGACCATTTGAGCTTGGCCGGGTTTTCCACAAAGTCTCCGTTTCTTGGCATGTGGGACATCATCCAAATTTGCACTAAAGGAGTGCAACAAGAAATCTTGCGTCCTCTCGCTTGTTCATGCCTAGAGTAGAGGGAGTGATAAAAATCCGCCAAAATTGTGGGAACCAGATTTTTAATCATGAATACCTCTAAAGCCGGAAAGTCTACGAAATCATCCATGTTGGGGAATAAAACAATCCTGTTGAGTCTTTTGGTGTTGGCTGCATTGTTTGGCAAAACCAAGGTATTGAATAGGAGCATCTCCATATGTAGAACATTTCTTCAGTTACAAGTTTTCTCATTTGAAGCCATTCAGAAGCTCAAAATCACATCAGAAGCTGAATGCCTCATCAGAAGCACTGTAGCTGTTCAGAAGCTGAATTCAGGTTCTGATGGACGCGTTGACTTTTGTTGACTTCATCAGAAGCTAATGTTTTTCACGTTATTTTTATGCGTATCTTAGCAACATTTGGCAAGGATTTGTTCCAGGATTATTGCTTCTAGATTGCTGTTGAATTGGAGAAGATTTGATGAAGATTTGGTATTAAATTATGAAGCTCGTATTATTTCTGCAGAATCTTTAAAAGATATATTCCTGGTTTATTTGTTTCCTTATTGGATCACTCATAAATTAGAAACAAATCAAGTTTAGAAGATTGGCTACAGAATTAAGAAGAGTTACTGAAGGTTATATAAGGAGAAGGGCTGCTGCTATTCAACTTACGAATTTAAGAGTATTATTCAGAGAAATAGAGTCTTAGTTGTCTTTAAGCTTTTGCTTTATTATTTTGTACGCCACTCATATGTTTTGAGTTGGTTTAGGATTGTCATTGAGTTGTAATTCATTCTAAGCCTCTAGGTACGAATGAAGTTGTGTTTTTAAAGTTGTCTGAAAAACAGAGTGTTTTTGTTGAAGGGTAGTTCAAGTGGCTGGGTTGTAGTTACTTGAATAGGAAGTTAGAGGTTTTCTAATACTCAAGACTTGGTGGAGATTAATTGCTTGGGATAGGAATTGGGAGTCAGTGTCTGAGTCTTAAGGGTTAATTCCAATAGTGGAATTCCTTCCTGGATTGGTATCCCCCAGAGTAGGAGGTGTTTACTCCGAACTGGGTTAACAAACCTTGTGTGCCTTTTACTTTCCTGCACTTTATTTTGCAGCTCTTGTATTGTGTTTACTTGTGCTCTGTTTTGCGATCTATTGTGCCCAGCATATTGTTCAGAACCTGTCTGGTTCAGAACCTGGTATTCTCTTAGTTTTGCCTGGCCAGAATTTCAATTGGCATCAGAGCGGGCACCCTGCCTGTAATTTGGGTGAGATCCAGAGGAGTTTATTTCTGGCAAGCATGGATAGAGAAGGAGGATATGTCAATAGACCACCCCTACTAGATGGCACAAACTATGAGTATTGGAAGTCAAGGATGTGTGCTTTTCTAAAGTCTATTGACAGCAGGACTTGGAAAGCTGTGATAAAAGGCTGGGAACATCCTGAGGTTTTGGACAAAGATGGTAACAAAACTGGAGTTTTGAAGCCTGAGGAGGAATGGACCAAAGCTGAAGATGATCTGTCACTGGGAAATTCAAAAGCTTTGAATGCAATCTTTAATGGTGTTGATCAGAACATGTTCAGACTTATCAAACAATGTACTGTGGCTAAGGATGCTTGGGAAATTCTGAAAACCACTCATGAAGGAACTTCTAAGGTGAAGATGTCCAGATTGCAGTTGCTGACCACTAAGTTTGAGAACTTGAAGATGAAGGAGGATGAAAATATCCAGGATTTCTACATGAATGTGCTGGACATGGCAAATTCTTTTGATTCTCTTGGTGAAAAGATGTCTGATGAGAAGTTAGTAAGAAAAATCCTCAGATCCCTGCCCAGAAGGTTTGATATGAAGGTGACAGCAATTGAAGAGGCCCATGATATTACCACTATGAAACTTGAGGAGCTGATTGGGTCATTGCTCAATTTTGAAACAGCCTTTTGCAAACAGACTGAGAAGAAAGGAAAAGGTGTAGCTTTTAGTGTGAATTCTGAAGCTGATGATCAACAAGAGTCTGAAGAGGATGACTTATCAGAAGCTCTAGTGTTGCTGGGAAAACAATTCAACAAGATTCTGAAGAATGTTAACAGAAAAGCCAAAGCCAAAGGTCAGAACTTCAGATTCAACAACAAGAAGCAACAAACTGATGAGAGAAGGACAAAATCTGAAGAGAAAAGTAACCAAGCCAAAGGTGTGCAGTGCTATGAGTGTGAAGGTTATGGACATATCAAAACTGAGTGTCCTACTTTTCTTAAGAAGCAGAAGAAAAGCCTAGCTGTGTCATGGTCTGATGATGGTTCTGAAGAAGATGATGTGAGTGAATCTGATATGTGTGATACTGGTCTGGTAGTGAGGTCAGGAGCTATCTTGAAGAAGGAAGCTGTTTTAGAATCTGAGACCTTTTCAGAGTCTGACTCAGAGTCTGAAGCCTCATCTGTGTCTGAAGCTGCTAAAACCTCATATGATGAACTAGCTGATAACTACAAGAAGCTGTATACCAGAAGTGCTGAGGTTTGCAAACAAGTTTTGGATCAGAAGGAGACTATTCTACAACTGGAGGCTGAAAAAGGTGAACTGTTAGTGCAGAATTCAGATTTAAAAGAAGAAGTGAATCAACTGAACTCCCAACTTGATCAAATGAAAAAGCATGTGAAGATGTTGAACTCTGCTACTGATAAGTTGGAGGACATTTTGGGGAATCAGCAACAAGGAAAAACTGGTTTAGGCTTTGTTGATCAGACTCAGATTCCTAAACAGATGAATTTTGTTCCTGCCACTAAGACTGATGATTCTATGATTGGAACATCTAAGAAGAGACCTCAGAAACAAGCCCTGATGCAAGCTCAAAAGAGACCTCAGATGCAAGGTCAGAAGCATGGTCAGATGCTACCTCAGAAGCAACCCCAGAAATTTTTCAGAAACAGAAGGAGGAGGAATCATCCTTGGATCTGTCATCATTGTGGAAAGAAAGGGCATATCAAACCATTCTGCTTTGAATTGTATGGTTACCCTGAACACTTTCAATATAGAAGAGTGCAACCAGCTGCACCCAAACACAGTGTTCAGAAGGTGTGGAAACCTAAGGTTCAGAATGTAGGCCTGATTGCTCACACTTCATTAAGAGCCACCTCAAAAGAAGACTGGTATTTTGATAGTGGGTGTTCTAGGCATATGACTGGTGTGAAGAAGCTGCTAAGCAATATCAGATCATACTCCAGAAGTTATGTGACATTTGGAGATGGTGTAAAAGGTCAGATTCTGGGTATTGGAGATTTGATCAGAGAAGGTTTGCCCAGACTTAATGATGTGCTACTGGTGGAAGGATTAACCTCTAATCTGATCAGTATTAGCCAGCTATGTGATCAGGATTTAAAGGTGAATTTCAATAAGCAAGAGTGTATTGTTACTGATCAGGAAGACAAGATTCAAATGAGGGGCTGCAGATCCAAAGACAATTGTTATTTATGGGTTTCTGAAGAAGAAAGAAGTCTGACTTCTTGTCTTATGAGCTCAGAAGAGGAAGTCAAACTTTGGCACCAGAAACTGGGACATTTGCACTTGAAAGGCATGAAGAAAATCCTAAGTACTGAAGCTATCAGAGGTGTGCCTAATCTAAAGATCAATGAGGACAATGTTTGTGGTGATTGTCAAATTGGAAAACAAACAAGAAAGTCTCATCCCAGATTAGTTCACTAGGTAACTACTAAAGTACTAGAACTTGTTCATATGGATTTAATGGGGCCTATGCAAGTTAAGAGTATTGGAGGCAAGAGGTATGCTTTTGTAATGGTAGATGACTACTCAAGATACACATGGATCAGTTTTGTTAGAGAAAAATCTGATACTTTTGAAGTATTTAAAGACCTGTGCATTCAATTACAAAGAGAAAAAGACTGTGGCATTGTCAGAATCAGAAGTGATCATGGCAAAGAATTTGAAAACAAGAGCTTCTCAGAATTCTGTGCCTCTGAAGGTATAAAGCATGAGTTCTCTGCTCCTATCACACCTCAGCAAAATGGTGTAGTTGAGAGGAAGAATAGGACATTAGCAGAATGTGCAAGGGTTATGCTGCATGCTAAGAAGTTGCCATATATGTTCTGGGCTGAAGCAATGAACACTGCTTGTTATATTCATAACAGAGTTACTTTGAAGAAGGGTACTACATCAACTCTGTATGAATTGTGGAAAGGGAGAAAGCCAACTGTGAAATATTTCCATGTTTTTGGGAGTAGATGCTACATTTTGGCTGACAGAGAGAATAGAAGAAAACTGGATCCTAAGTCTGATGAGGGCATATTCCTGGGTTATTCAGTAAACAGCAGAGCTTACAGGGTGTTTAATTCCAGAACCAAGGTTGTGATGGAGTCCATAAATGTGGTTATTGATGATTTGTCTGCTGAGAATGAAAAGAATGAGCCTGAAGTTGTTCCAGAATCTGAAGCCTCAGAAGAACAAACTTCAGAAGCAGAAAAGCATTCAGAGTCTGAAGAAGCAGAAGATCAACCAGATCTAGTTCCAAATGGTAAAGGGCCATCAATTAGAGTTCAGAAAGATCATCCTAAAGACTTAATCATTGGAAGCTTAGATCAAGGTGTCAGAACCAGGAGATCAGATGCTGCTGCTACTGATTCTTGTTTTGTGTTAAAGGTTGAGCCTAAAAATGTGAAAGAAGCCCTAACTGATGAATTTTGGATTGAAGCAATGCAAGATGAGTTGAATCAATTCAAAAGAAGTGAAGTGTGGGATCTAGTTCCAAGACCTGAAGGGCTGAATGTGATTGGGACTAAGTGGATATTCAAGAATAAAACAGATGAAAATGGTACTGTAGTCAGAAACAAGGCAAGGTTGGTTGCTCAGGGTTATACTCAAGTTGAGGGACTTGATTTTGATGAGACCTTTGCACCTGTGGCCAGACTAGAGTCCATAAGACTACTGTTGGGTGTATCCTGCATTCTCAAGTTCAAGCTATTTCAGATGGATGTGAAGAGTGCATTTTTGAATGGATATCTGCAAGAGGAAGTGTATGTTGAACAGCCTAAGGGGTTTGTGGATCCTAAGTTTCCAGAACATGTGTACAAGTTAAAGAAGGCTTTATATGGATTGAAACAAGCACCAAGAGCATGGTATGAAAGACTGACTCAGTTTCTTGTGGCTCAAGGTTACAGAAAAGGAGGTTCTGATAAGACTTTGTTTGTGAAAGATGATAATGGGAGTCTGATGATTGCTCAGATTTATGTGGATGATATAGTGTTTGGAGGGATGTCTCAGAAGATGGTCAAATTGTTTGTTCAGCAGATGCAGTCAGAATTTGAAATGAGCTTAGTTGGTGAACTGACATACTTTCTTGGGTTACAAGTCAAGCAAATGAAAGATACAATCTTCATTTCTCAGAGTAAATATGCCAAGAACATAGTGAAGAAGTTTGGAATGGAATCAGCTGCTCATAAGAAGACACCAGCTGCTACTCATCTGAAGTTAACCAAAGATGAACAAGGAGTATCAGTGGATCAAAGTCAGTACAGAAGCATGATAGGGAGCTTATTGTATTTAACTGCAAGCAGACCTGATATCACTTATGCTGTTGGAGTATGTGCAAGATACCAAGCTAATCCTAAGATGAGTCATCTGACACAAGTGAAGCGAATTCTGAAGTATGTGAATAGCACAAGTGACTATGGAATCATGTATTCACACAGTTCAAGTTCTGAACTGATGGGATATTGTGATGCTGACTGGGCTGGAAGTGCTGATGACAGGAAAAGTACCTCAGGAGGTTGTTTCTTTTTGGGAAATAACTTAATTTCTTGGTTCAGCAAGAAGCAAAATTGTGTTTCATTGTCAACTACTGAGGCTGAATATATTGCTGCTGGGAGTAGTTGTTCACAACTGGTTTGGATGAAACAGATGCTTGAGGAGTACAACATTAATCAAGGAACCATGACCTTATTTTGTGACAATCTGAGTGCTATTAATATCTCTAAGAACCCAATACAGCACAGCAGAACTAAACACATAGACATCAGGCACCATTTTATCAGAAACCTTGTGGAGGATAAAGTCATTCAGCTGGAACATGTAGCTACTGAAGAACAAGTTGCTGACATTTTCACAAAGGCCTTGGATGCTAAGCAGTTTGAAAACTTAAGGAGCAAGTTAGGTGTGTGTTTGCATGAAGACTTATAGCAATTAATGCAACCTGGATGTGAGGAAGATAGAGTACCTGCCAGTTGTGCCTATGCTAAGTGTGGTCCTGAACCTGAGTCTGAGTCTGATATGTTTTCAAGGATTTTTGTTACTTGTTTTGATTTTATTCCCTATATGAAGACTATGATTTGTCAGTATTTTATGGCTAAAAAGGGGGAGAAAATTATGAAAATTATGCATTGTGTTGGCTCTGATACTAAAAATCTTATGCAAAGTATTGCTGCTCAGAAGTTATGTGTGAAGCTCAGTGCTCAGATTCAATATAAGAAGAGCTGTCAAGATGATATTGAGGGGGAGTATGTGTGGAGTACAAGTCTGCTATGATCCTGAGTGTTTCTGTGTTGAAAAGTGGTCCTGAAGATCAAGTGTGCTCTGAAGTGTGCTCTGATATCATGATTCTCTGCAGTTCAGAAGTCAGGGGGAGTTTTGTGTGTTTTTTGTGAGAAGCTGAGTTGCAGGGGGAGTGTTGTGAAGCTTCAAGGGGGAGTGTTTGTGATGATCAGGAGTTGATAGTAGCTCTGATACCTTGAACTGAAGCTGTTAATCAGTACTTGCTCTGATACCATTAAACTAAAGCTGTTTTGTGTATATTGCTGGTTGTGTGCTGTGTGAACTCTCAGGGGGAGTATTCTTATGAAGATCAGATATGCTGAAGTAATGCTGAGCAGTTCAGAAGCTTTTATGTGTGCTTTAGGAGTTCAGAAGTTTAAGCTGTTGTCTAACCTAGCTCTAAAAGTGTTTTTTTCCGCTGCCTAACATATGTGCTATGTTATATCATTGTGGAGTTCTTCATTGCTGAGTTGATTATAAGGGAGATTGAAGAACTTGGATGGTTTTAGCCAAAAATTTGCCAAAGGGGGAGATTGTTGAGTCTTTTGGTGTTGGCTGCATTGTTTGGCAAAACCAAGGTATTGAATAGGAGCATCTCCATATGTAGAACATTTCTTCAGTTACAAGTTTTCTCATTTGAAGCCATTCAGAAGCTCAAAATCACATCAGAAGCTGAATGCCTCATCAGAAGCACTGTAGCTGTTCAGAAGCTGAATTCAGGTTCTGATGGACGCGTTGACTTTTGTTGACTTCATCAGAAGCTAATGTTTTTCAAGTTATTTTTATGCGTATCTTAGCAACATTTGGCAAGGATTTGTTCCAGGATTATTGCTTCTAGATTGCTGTTGAATTGGAGAAGATTTGATGAAGATTTGGTATTAAATTATGAAGCTCGTATTATTTCTGCAGAATCTTTAAAAGATATATTCCTGGTTTATTTGTTTCCTTATTGGATCACTCATAAATTAGAAACAAATCAAGTTTAGAAGATTGGCTACAGAATTAAGAAGAGTTACTGAAGGCTATATAAGGAGAAGGGCTGCTGCTATTCAACTTACGAATTTAAGAGTATTTGTCATACCCCATTTTTTGACTTATATTTTTGTGAGTTTTATCTTTTATTATTTTTATTACTTATTATTACTTTTTATTATTTCATTCTTGTTATAGTATTTTATTTGCATTTTTATTATTATCATTATTAGCATTTCCATTATCCTTAATATTATTAATGTTAGTGTTATTCTATTTTTCTTTTATAATATCATTATTATCTTTTACTACTATTAAGGTTTTATTTTAATTAGTATTATTAAGTTTTATCCTTTTTTTATTTATTATCATCATTTTTCATTATTATTGTCATTTACTATTTTCCTTATTTTCATTATCATTTGCATTTGCATTTTTCATCATTATTATTATTATGTATTATTATTATTTCTCCATTTTTACCTTTTATTTTTAAATACAAAAATCAAAAAAAGTGGAGTTCGCAGTGCGAAGTCACCTTCGCACTGCGACCTCTGCGAAATTTTCTGCAGAATTTTATACATTGGTTTATCCTTTTTGCTTTCAACTACAATTGTTATTATTAGCATTATTACTATTATTATTGCTATTTTGTGACTGATTTGGTGCAGCAAGGCAAAAATTAATGTGTGACATTAAAGGTAAAAGGAAAGAAGGATTTTCTTCCAACCTATCATGTGATCAAACAAATTGGCTGCCCTTGGTCAGCTATTGTCCCTCCAAATTGACCCCTCACCCAACCTAAGCTTGCCAGCCAGCTGCTTGATCCCTTTCCTTCCCTTTTTCCCTGCCAAAACCAGTCAATCACAAGTGGTTTTTGTTGCAAAAAAGCTGTTTGGTGTGCCCTGTTTTGAGCTGGATTTCTCCTCCCACACATAAGCCCACATGCTCATTTTGCTTCCCCCAATCTCCCTGTACATGGCAGTACACGTTTTGACTGCTTGACCTTCCAAGATTGCAAGGATTGATCCCAAGAATCATCCCTTTTGCAGCTGCCCTGTTTTACAGTTTTTATCATCATTACCTTCTAGAATTAATGGCATTTGTGGCTGAGATCAGTCAAGACCTTGCCCCTTGGCACAAGGCAAAGCAAGTTCTATCCATTAGCATTTAATGCAAAGTGTTTTAGCCTGGATTTAGCCCACAAACCAGCTAGAATCTAGAGATTTACCATCATTACATAGATTTGCATTTTGGCCTATAAAAGGAATGCCAAGGCCCAAGGATTTTACACATTGAAACACAATCAATAGACCAATTCAGAGAGCCAATACACACGAAATCCACACAAAAAACCACCACATTGCAGCACCAAGTCAGTTCATACACAAAGCCCACATCAATTAGAACATTGTTCTTAACCATCAATCAAGCAAGCAAGCCACTTCCAAACTCTTGCTCAAGCATTGCTAGGAGTTCTGTAAGTCTCCTATAATCCTTCTTTTTTATTGTGTTTGCTGTTTGCATATCTTGCTTTGTCCAATTTCATTTTGTGCACAAAAACCTCTTTTGAAACTCAAAAGGGACCTCAAAGGGGCCAAGCCTTAAAACTGTGTTTTTCCACCCCATTTTCTTCCATTTTGTCAAGCTTTTTAACCTCCTTTGGGTTCTGAAGCTTGCTTAGAAGCAGTTTCTGAACTTCTGTTTAGAAACAGCTTCTGAGTTTGAAAATTCGCATACTTCGCAGAGCAAAGTATTGCTCGCACTGCGAACACACCAGAACCTGACTTCGCAGAGCCAAGTTCTGGCCGCTCTGCGAAGTATGTGAAATTCAGAACATGAATCAGACTTTCAAATGTCAAATTTTTGGGATTCCAGCCCTTGATTCAGAACCTAAAGAGGGTTAAAACCATTTTGGTCCAAACCCAATTCATAATCATGCACAACTTTGAAGATTTCACAAGTTCGTGCGACAAATTTTGAGTAACTTGTGAAACAAGTTATGTTCTTAATATTTTCAAAAACTAAGTTTGAGCAACAAGCCAGAGTTCGTCTATTTCTAAACAAACTTGAATAACCATGTTGTTCATGATTTTCAATCCAAACGCGAACTTAAGCCGAACTTGTTCATCCTTTTTAAACCAAACTCAAAATGAGCCGAACTTGTGGACTTTCTAATTTTGTGCATGTCTTATGAATTTGCTTACCATTCAAACTTGAACTATACTCGTTCTTGAGTTTCAATAACTTGAGCAACAAGTAATGTTCATGATTTTAATAAACTCGAACAACAAACTTGTTCGTGATCCCCTTCTTTTTACTTTTCCTTTTAAGGCATTTTTTTTTTTGGGTTCTGTAACGACCCTATTTTCGTAAATTATATTTTTATATATTTTATTTTATTGTTTGGCTTTTAAAATTATTTTCTCGTAATCGATAAATAATTATTTAGCGCGAGCGTAAGTTCGTAATCGAGTTTTTAAGGTTTTGAGCGAATTGGGCCAAGAAGATGAATAGTAATGGGCTTGGTCATGAATAAGTGGTAATGATCAAGTGGATGAGACTTAGTGAGTTTGGATTGGATTGGATGGCTAGGATTGATCATGAGAGAGTTAGTAAGAATGGATGGCCATGATTAATTGGATTGGGTTATAAAGATAACCACAAAGACTTTGTGAATCATTATTCACTATCTTTTGGGAGAAGAGCAAGAGATAGAAACGTGAAAAGCTAGGGCACGAGAGAGAGAAGAGAAAAGCTTGGAACCTTCGTGGATTCATCGATTGCTAGGTAAGAGAGGTAGTATTACTTATTCACAAGTGATAGAGAAGGGGAGAATGTCTATTTCTCCATCCCAAACTTCCTTTCACTTTGTCTAGGTTTTGATAGAAAGTTGTTAATGTTTATATTATGTTCATTTGATGCTTAGTGATGTTGATGGTGTGTTTAATTGAAGTTATATGATGGTTATCTATGTTGGGTATTTCGAAAATGATGTTGTTGTTCTAGAAAAGCTTGAGTAAAACCCTAACAATGGTGGTTTTTGTTAAGGTCATTATGTTGTGTGAGTATGAGTTATATAATGTTTGAAATGGCTGTTAAGAACTAATAGAGGGTGTCTAAGGTTTTGAAAGTGGATTTGGACTTAGTGATATTAAAGACTAAGGTGTGGGTATTGATGAATATGTTGAAATGGATAAGTTATTGAAGTGTGTGGGTTTCCCTTGAAACCCTTATGTGTTTGAGATTGTGGTGTGATTGCTTGGGTTATCTGAGATTGTTGAACATGGTTGAGTATATACATGTTGTGTCCTATGATCTGGCCATGAGAGCCTAGTGTTCGTGTTTGTTGTTGTTGTGATAATTATCAGAGAGCTGATAATTAGTGGTGTTGTTTGTATTTGATGATGTTGTGAGTTTGATTTAGTATGATGTTGTTGATGATGTTGTGAGTTTGGTTTAGTATGATGTTGTTGATGATGTTGTGAACCATGTTCGATGAAAGAATGAAATCCAATTATTATTGGTCATATGCACGACCGAGGTGCAGTCGATGAAAGAATGAAATCCAAGGGGGCTTGGTTACCAAGGGGGCTTGGTAAGGATATAAATTTATCCGAATGAAATCCAAGGGGGCTTGGTTACCAAGGGGGCTTGGTAAGGATATAAATTTATCCGAATGAAATCCAAGGGGGCTTGGTTACCAAGGGGGCTTGGTAAGGATATAAATTTATCCGAATGAAATCCAAGGGGGCTTGGTTACCAAGGGGGCTTGGTAAGGATATAAATTTATCCGAATGAAATCCAAGGGGGCTTGGTTACCAAGGGGGCTTGGTAAGGATATAAATTTATCCGAATGAAATCCAAGGGGGCTTGGTTACCAAGGGGGCTTGGTAAGGATATAAGTTTATCCGAATGAAATCCATGAGCTTGTTAAGTGATAATTGTTATTGAGGATGATGAGTATCGTTTGTGGTTGATGAGTATCGTGTGTGGTTGATGAGTATCGTTTGTGGTTGATGAGTATCGTGTGTGGTTGATGAGTATCGTTTGTGGTTGATGAGTATCGTTTGTGGTTGATGAGTATCGTGTGTGGTTGATGAGTATCGTTTGAGGATGATGAGTATCGTGTGTGGTTGATGAGTATCGTGTGTGGTTGATGAGTATCGTTTGTGGTTGATGAGTATCGTGTGTGGTTGATGAGTATCGTTTGAGGATGATGAGTATCGTGTGTGGTTGATGAGTATCGTGTGTGGTTGATGAGTATCGTTTGTGGTTGACGAGTTTCGTGTGTGGTTGATGAGTTTTGTGTTTTGCTGATTATGTGTTGTGTTTTAGTTATGTATAATAATGCGTTACTTATACATGTTTATTGGTTGTGATACTAACACTCTCTGTTTTGTGTTATGTGCTGGATCTTTGGGGATCCAGATTTTCAGGAAGACGAGCCTATCGTCAAGGAGTAGCTTTTGCTGTTTAGAAGCTTGCGTAGTGGTGAGGGCATAGCTTAGCTATCCTTACTTTTTGGTACTAGGTGTTGTATCCTAGTTAGAGTCTAGGGCTCTGATAGTTGTAACACCACTTTGGGTATTCGAACGTGTATGTATAACTTTGACAATGGTCTCTGTTGATGATTTGGATGTTAATTTTTCTAATGCTGATGGTCTGATTTTCTGCACAACTTTCTGCATAATTTTCTGCATGACTTTTCCGTATTTGAAATGAAAACTGGTATTGATTGGTACAGAATTGGTCTTGGGTGTAAACATGAAAGTTTTAGATAATTTTGTTAGCTTTCCAGTGGCTTTGGTTTGACGTGAAAATGACTTTTAGTTTTTGAGTTATGATGAAAATACTCAGAGGAGGTTTTAGTGGATTTGTGCTGTGACAGCATTTTCAGATTTATGTTTTACGTCTTTTTCACTCGTCTTTGTCTTAGATTGGTCTTTGGTATGAACATGTGGTATGTTGTAATGTGTTTTGAAAACGGGAACAAAATGATGCAATCGTTTTTGTGAACATTGATATAGAAGGGGTATGACCTAGAAGGGGTATCAGCTAGAAGGGGTATCCTGCTGTTGAGTTAGAAGGGGTATCCTGCTGTTGAGTTAGTAGGGGTATCCTGTTGTCCTGTTAGAAGGGGTATCCTGTTAGAAGGGGTATCGTCTCCTGTTTTGTTATTTTGTTATTTTTCCGCTGCTGTTGTGAATCAAACATGTTTTGATATGTTGATGTTTATGAAAATGCGTTTTCATTATGTTGTAACTTCCTATGTCCTTAACGTTTTGTTTTATTAAAGTTAATAATCGGCGGTTAAGGGTTAGGGTGTTACAATAGGTGGTATCAGAGCAGGTCGATCCATTGGATCAATTAGGTGTAGATTACCCTTTGTGTAACATGTGTTAGGAAAACACTGTTATACTGTTTTGAGGAAACGAAGTGTATCCTCACTCGTGGTGCGTGGTGTTGGTTCAGGTTATGACGCAACGAGCATTTGCCGATGCGATGGAATTGATGGCGAATGCCATGGTTCAGAAGGCTGTGAGTAGGACGGCTGATAGAGCAGCACAGGAAGCCAAGACTAATTACTACAAGGCTGTGAATGAGAAGAGGAGGAGAGCCTTCGGAAGAGGAAAGCCTTATGATAACCGGGGAAAGAAGCCGGATGGAGGTGGAAGCAGTGGTGGTAAAACTGGAGGTGGTAAGAATTGTTTTAAGTGTGGACAGCTGGGACATCGTCTCTATGAGTGCCCGGAGAATGAAGGAGGATGTTTTAAATGTGGAGATCCTGGCCACTTGGCTGATCAGTGCAAGAAGGGTATTGTGTGCTTCAACTGCAAAGAAGCGGGTCATAAGAGCAACGTGTGTAAGAAGCCTAGAGCGGCTGGAGGAAGAGTGTTTGCTTTAGATGGTGGTGATGCGAAGGCGGACAACTTGATCAGAGGTACATGCTTTGTCAATAATACTCCTTTGTCTGCTATTATTGATACGGGTGCTACCCATTCGTTTATCTCTGTGGATTGCGTGAGGAGGTTAGGTCTTAGAGTAGAGAATATGATGGGACGCATGGTTATGGAAACGCCTGCGAGTGGTTCGGTATCGACTACTCTAGTCTGTGTTGACTGTTCAGTCACTATGTTTGATCGACACTTTGGAATGGATTTAGTCTGCATTCCGTTGAGCGGAATAGACGTTGTCTTTGGTATGAACTGGTTAGAATTTAATCGTGTTCATATCAACTGCGGTAAGAAGACGGTTATGTTTCCAAGACCGGAGTAAGAGTTGTGTTCGAAGCTCATGTGTTGTCGAGAAGTGGTAAGATCAGTGAAGGCTCAAGAGGACGTGTTTGCTATGTTTGCTTCGTTGAGAGTGGAAGAGAAGAACGAGGTTGAATTCGCAATTGACGTAGTACTTGGTACTAGTCCAATTTCGATGGCGCTGTATCGTATGTCAGCTGCAGAGCTTGAAAAGTTGAAAGAACAATTGGAAGAACTGTTAGAGAAGAGGTTTGTAAGACCGAGTGTATCGCCGTGGAGTGCGCCGGTTCTGTTGGTAAAGAAGAAGGATGGTAGTATGCGTCTGTGCATCGACTATCGTCAGTTGAATAAAGCAACTATCAAGAACAAGTGTCTACTTCCGAGGATAGATGATTTGATGGAGCAGTTAGTGGGAGCCTGTGTGTTCAGCGAGATTGATTTGAGATCGGGATACCACCAGATAAGAGTTAAGGCGGAGGATATACTGAAGACTGCTTTCAGAACAAGGTATGGTCACTGCGAGTACGCTGTTATGTCTTTTGGAGTTACTAATGCACCTGGAGTGTTTATGGAATATATGAATCGTATATTTCATTCCTTTTTGGATCGATTCGTGGTGGTCTTCATAGACGATATTTTGGTATACTCGAAGACGGAAGAGGAACATGCCGAGCATTTGAGGATTGTGTTGGAGGTGTTGCGCGAGAAGAAGCTTTATGCAAAAATTTTCTAAGTGTGAATTTTGGTTGCATAAAGTTAGCTTTTTGGGTCACGTCATTTCAAGTGGTGGTATAGCAGTGGATCCTGCTAAGGTAGAGGCCGTGCAAGATTGGGGAACGCCGGAGTCTGTTAATGAGATTGATTGAAGAGTTTAGAGACCTCAGTTTGGTTTGTGAACGGACGTCTTATAGTGTGAAGCTGGGAATGTTGAGGTTGACGAATGATTTTCTTGAAGAGGTTGTGGAAAAGCAAAAGTCTGATGTGAGATTGACGAAGCTTAAGACGCTCATCGAGCAAGGGAAAAAGGTAAACGTTGAGATCGATGAGAAAGGCGTGATGAGGTGTCAGGGAAGGTTATGTGTACCTGATGTGCCTGAGTTGAAGCGGATGATTTTGGAGGAAGGTCACAGAAGCAACTTAAGTATTCATCCTGGTGTTACTAAGATGTATCGAGATCTGAGGAAAATGTTTTGGTGACAAGGGGTGAAGAAAGAGATCGCCGAGTTTGTTTTCGCGTGTTTGACTTGTCAGAAGTCCAAGGTGGAGCATCAGAAGCCGTCGGGGCTATTGCAACCTATGTTTATTCCTGAGTGGAAATGGGATAGTATTGCGATGAATTTTGTAAGCGGTTTGCCGAAGACGTCGAAAGGTAACAATATGATTTGGGTAGTTGTCGACAAGTTAACAAAGTCTGCTCATTTCATATCTATTAAGACCGGTATGCTAGTACCGAAGTTGGCTGAGATTTGTGTAGAGCAAATCGTGAGATTACCTGGAATTCCGTCGAGTATAGTATCAGATCGAGATCCCCGTTTTACTTCAAGGTTTTGGGAAAGTTTGCAAGAGGCGTTGGGGACTAAGTTGCGGATGAGTTCTGCTTATCACCGCAGACGGATGGTCAGTCGGAGAGGACGATTCAATCATTGGAGGATTTATTAAGATCATGTATTTTGGAGCAAGGAGTGAGTTGGGAAGCTTGCTTACCATTGATTGAGTTTACGTATAGCAACAGTTTTCATTCGAGCATTGGTATGGCACCTTTTGAAGCGTTGTATGGGAGAAGATGTAGAACACCTTTGTGTTGGTTTGGATCGAGAGCAAGATGCGAGACTCCTATCCAGAGTTGTTTTCGGGTATTTTCGAGGGCGAAAATTCTTTTTAGGGGGGTAGAGTTGTAACGACCCTATTTTCGTAAATTATATTTTTATATATTTTATTTTATTGTTTGGCTTTTAAAATTATTTTCTCGTAATCGATAAATAATTATTTAGCGCGAGCGTAAGTTCGTAATCGAGTTTTTAAGGTTTTGAGCGAATTGGGCCAAGAAGATGAATAGTAATGGGCTTGGTCATGAATAAGTGGTAATGATCAAGTGGATGAGACTTAGTGAGTTTGGATTGGATTGGATGGCTAGGATTGATCATGAGAGAGTTAGTAAGAATGGATGGCCATGATTAATTGGATTGGGTTATAAAGATAACCACAAAGACTTTGTGAATCATTATTCACTATCTTTTGGGAGAAGAGCAAGAGATAGAAACGTGAAAAGCTAGGGCACGAGAGAGAGAAGAGAAAAGCTTGGAACCTTCGTGGATTCATCGATTGCTAGGTAAGAGAGGTAGTATTACTTATTCACAAGTGATAGAGAAGGGGAGAATGTCTATTTCTCCATCCCAAACTTCCTTTCACTTTGTCTAGGTTTTGATAGAAAGTTGTTAATGTTTATATTATGTTCATTTGATGCTTAGTGATGTTGATGGTGTGTTTAATTGAAGTTATATGATGGTTATCTATGTTGGGTATTTCGAAAATGATGTTGTTGTTCTAGAAAAGCTTGAGTAAAACCCTAACAATGGTGGTTTTTGTTAAGGTCATTATGTTGTGTGAGTATGAGTTATATAATGTTTGAAATGGCTGTTAAGAACTAATAGAGGGTGTCTAAGGTTTTGAAAGTGGATTTGGACTTAGTGATATTAAAGACTAAGGTGTGGGTATTGATGAATATGTTGAAATGGATAAGTTATTGAAGTGTGTGGGTTTCCCTTGAAACCCTTATGTGTTTGAGATTGTGGTGTGATTGCTTGGGTTATCTGAGATTGTTGAACATGGTTGAGTATATACATGTTGTGTCCTATGATCTGGCCATGAGAGCCTAGTGTTCGTGTTTGTTGTTGTTGTGATAATTATCAGAGAGCTGATAATTAGTGGTGTTGTTTGTATTTGATGATGTTGTGAGTTTGATTTAGTATGATGTTGTTGATGATGTTGTGAGTTTGGTTTAGTATGATGTTGTTGATGATGTTGTGAACCATGTTCGATGAAAGAATGAAATCCAATTATTATTGGTCATATGCACGACCGAGGTGCAGTCGATGAAAGAATGAAATCCAAGGGGGCTTGGTTACCAAGGGGGCTTGGTAAGGATATAAATTTATCCGAATGAAATCCAAGGGGGCTTGGTTACCAAGGGGGCTTGGTAAGGATATAAATTTATCCGAATGAAATCCAAGGGGGCTTGGTTACCAAGGGGGCTTGGTAAGGATATAAATTTATCCGAATGAAATCCAAGGGGGCTTGGTTACCAAGGGGGCTTGGTAAGGATATAAATTTATCCGAATGAAATCCAAGGGGGCTTGGTTACCAAGGGGGCTTGGTAAGGATATAAATTTATCCGAATGAAATCCAAGGGGGCTTGGTTACCAAGGGGGCTTGGTAAGGATATAAGTTTATCCGAATGAAATCCATGAGCTTGTTAAGTGATAATTGTTATTGAGGATGATGAGTATCGTTTGTGGTTGATGAGTATCGTGTGTGGTTGATGAGTATCGTTTGTGGTTGATGAGTATCGTGTGTGGTTGATGAGTATCGTTTGTGGTTGATGAGTATCGTTTGTGGTTGATGAGTATCGTGTGTGGTTGATGAGTATCGTTTGAGGATGATGAGTATCGTGTGTGGTTGATGAGTATCGTGTGTGGTTGATGAGTATCGTTTGTGGTTGATGAGTATCGTGTGTGGTTGATGAGTATCGTTTGAGGATGATGAGTATCGTGTGTGGTTGATGAGTATCGTGTGTGGTTGATGAGTATCGTTTGTGGTTGACGAGTTTCGTGTGTGGTTGATGAGTTTTGTGTTTTGCTGATTATGTGTTGTGTTTTAGTTATGTATAATAATGCGTTACTTATACATGTTTATTGGTTGTGATACTAACACTCTCTGTTTTGTGTTATGTGCTGGATCTTTGGGGATCCAGATTTTCAGGAAGACGAGCCTATCGTCAAGGAGTAGCTTTTGCTGTTTAGAAGCTTGCGTAGTGGTGAGGGCATAGCTTAGCTATCCTTACTTTTTGGTACTAGGTGTTGTATCCTAGTTAGAGTCTAGGGCTCTGATAGTTGTAACACCACTTTGGGTATTCGAACGTGTATGTATAACTTTGACAATGGTCTCTGTTGATGATTTGGATGTTAATTTTTCTAATGCTGATGGTCTGATTTTCTGCACAACTTTCTGCATAATTTTCTGCATGACTTTTCCGTATTTGAAATGAAAACTGGTATTGATTGGTACAGAATTGGTCTTGGGTGTAAACATGAAAGTTTTAGATAATTTTGTTAGCTTTCCAGTGGCTTTGGTTTGACGTGAAAATGACTTTTAGTTTTTGAGTTATGATGAAAATACTCAGAGGAGGTTTTAGTGGATTTGTGCTGTGACAGCATTTTCAGATTTATGTTTTACGTCTTTTTCACTCGTCTTTGTCTTAGATTGGTCTTTGGTATGAACATGTGGTATGTTGTAATGTGTTTTGAAAACGGGAACAAAATGATGCAATCGTTTTTGTGAACATTGATATAGAAGGGGTATGACCTAGAAGGGGTATCAGCTAGAAGGGGTATCCTGCTGTTGAGTTAGAAGGGGTATCCTGCTGTTGAGTTAGTAGGGGTATCCTGTTGTCCTGTTAGAAGGGGTATCCTGTTAGAAGGGGTATCGTCTCCTGTTTTGTTATTTTGTTATTTTTCCGCTGCTGTTGTGAATCAAACATGTTTTGATATGTTGATGTTTATGAAAATGCGTTTTCATTATGTTGTAACTTCCTATGTCCTTAACGTTTTGTTTTATTAAAGTTAATAATCGGCGGTTAAGGGTTAGGGTGTTACAATCCTTTGAGATTCCTTAGAGTCCCGACCAAACCAAACTTGAATGAAACGGGAATGGCTTGACGTATGTCTCCCCAAACCTCGGTTGCACGAATGCGTGACGTATGTCTCGTCGCTCGGACAACCGTCATTCCACCCTTGACGCGTCTAGCACGCTCAACCTTCCCTTGGCCCCCTTGTGGCCATTTTTACCCTTTTTCTTGGCCCTCGTGGTCAATCCGAACCTCTCGCACCTTTGCGCGTTTATTTTAACCGTTTTTACGCCTTGCGCGAATTTATCGCCTCCGCGCGTTTGTTGTTTATTTTCAAGCTTTTACGCCCCTGTGCGTTTGTCTTTTTATTTTTAAAACATTCACGCCTTGCGCGAGTTTATCGCCTAGCGTCCATCTTTCACCATTTAAAACTTTGTACGTCTTCGTACGTTTTAAAACCTTTGTTCAAGTCCGAGTGCAAAAAATCTTTTTATCAAATCATTTACTTTTATGCATTGTCGTCAGTGGCCAGTTCGGCAACAACCCGAACAGCTGACATTTACTTTTCATTTCCTGTCGTCAATGGCCAGTTCGGCAACAACCCGAATAGTTGACATTTTCATTTATTTCCTTTTCAAACTTTTTCGCTCGGACGCGATCAAATCTTTTTAACTAAAACGAACCAACATACAAACTTTTTCTACCAAAGAACTACGTACGCTTTGAATTCTCCGACTACCGGGAGATACGTAGGAGCAAGATCGACATCTTGTCAAGCCCATTAATAAAAAACCTGTTTTTCCCTTTCGTTTGTTTTTATCTCTTTCTTCATCTCGCATTATGTTTTTTATATTTCCTTTTATACATGTTTAAACACGCAAGTAAAACATCGAAGCATTTTAAGCCTAAGCCGACTAAGAGGTTCCCGTTGAGTACAACGGATGTGAGGGGTGCTAATACCTTCCCCTCGCATAATCGACTTTCGAACCTAAAATCTTTTCTCAAGGTAATTTAGAACTTTTTTCCTTTTTCCCCGAAAAATTAAAAGTTCAGTCGTAATTTAGAATTAGTGATTCAATGCTAGTCAATAGCTTGACATCCGAAATTCGACGCGACAGAAATGGCGACTTCACTGGGGATGACGTTGCATTAAACACTTTGTTTGTGCATAAACGAGTCAAGCCTATCTCAGTCGGCTTTTAGGCTAATTTGCTTCATTTTACTTGCGTGTTTATATTTTCTTGTCATTTACTTGTTTATTCTTTATGCTTTACCTTTATATATCATTTTTGCTTCATATTCATATATATATCAATTGTGGGGGTTACTTGAGCGATGTTACTCCACATTGCTCGGGTTAATGCCGGACGTGTGAGGCTCTCTACCCGAGCTCGAGAAAAAACTAAGTTAGAAGGAGGTTGTGTGCGGAAGCCCGCGTTGACGTATGTCCGTGAGGTAGGATGCCCAACCCCGCTTAGACGAGATTTTCATATGGAATTAATTGAAGTCATGTCGACGTATGTCCATAGACAACCCTAATTCCATATGAGATTGATGACTCTAAGGACCTCTTCTTAGGAAATCTTACCTATTAGAGCCTACACGTGAGGATGGGGGAAATTTTGAACCTACATATCACACCCATGCATATCATACATTTACATTCATGGAAAATAATTTTCGCATATCACTTTGCTCTATAGGAATTTAAAAAAAAGAACAATCAAATATTAGCAAAAAGAAATATGGATTCCGGAAATAAAAGTACGCTCGCTTTCAAGGTTAAAGCTCCTAGGGTGGAAAGTTTGTTAGCCTTAAGTAAGAAGCTCTCTCCGGTCAACAAGAGTATTTTTTAAACAAGCTATGGGTTAATACTTGATCTCCTACCCGTGAGGATAGATTCAACGGCCTTAACCACTTTGGCACAATTCTTCGACCCACCACTCCGGTGCTTTACATTTCAAGACTTCCAACTAGCACCGACATTGGAAGAATTCGAGAAGATCTTGGGTTGTAGCATGAAAGGTCGTGAATTATATCTAGGTCCCGGGAAAGACCTCACATTGGAGGCCATTGCCGAATCCTTGTACCTTGATGTCCAAGAAGTAGCATCTAACTTGGAAATTAGAGGAAATGCTAGGGGATTCACAAGAAAGTTTTTGGAAGACAAAGCTCGGGATTTACTAGCCAACAAAGAGGTAATGGCATTCAACGCCATCTTAGCCCTCTTAGTCTACGGAATTGTTTTATTCCACAACATGGATGATTTCGTAGACTTTCCGGCTTTAGGGGTATTCATGATTAAAAATCCGGTTCCCACAATTTTGGCGGATTTTTATCACTCCCTCTACTCTAGGCAT
This sequence comes from Medicago ruthenica, assembly GCA_018208015.1. Classification (NCBI taxonomy): domain Eukaryota; kingdom Viridiplantae; phylum Streptophyta; class Magnoliopsida; order Fabales; family Fabaceae; genus Medicago; species Medicago ruthenica. The sequence continues at coordinate 39,585,921 of CM031378.1, forward strand.
GAACAAGCAAGGGGACGCAAGATTTCTTGTTGCACTCCTTTAGTGCAAATTTGGATGATGTCCCACATGCCAAGAAACCGAGACTTTGTGGAAAACCGGGCCAAGCTCAAATGGTCATAACGGATGACGACCCTCGCCGCGAAGGACATCCTTTGGTTTTCTCCAAATTTAGAGGACCCGGAAATTATCCTCAGTTGCGGGGACTGTGCGCACCTCGTTTTTTTTCCTGAGAAAAAGACGCGCAAATCCTCCGAGGTCGTTCGTAAACGCTCGGAGGGCCTTTGTGAAGCCGCCACCAAAGTTTTTGTGTAAAGGGAACGTTGATAAACCCTTAAGTTTTTTTTTGTATAAAGGGAAACGATAATAAAACCCTTTGACGATGAGGAAAGGATGGTCATCGCAACCATTGTCGGGTTCGGGAGTCGATTACGCAAGGGGAAGGTATTAGCACCCCTCACGTCCGTTGTACTCAACGGGAACCTTCTATTTGGTTAAAGCTTGAATTGTTTTTAAATGTTTTGCGTGCATGCTTATCCATGTCAAAAGAAAATATACTAAAAGGGGGGAAAGAGATAAAAACAAACGAAAGGAAAGAAAAAAAGTTTTTTATTATTGCGCTTGACAAGATGTCGATCTTGCTCCTACGTATCTCCCGGTAGTCGGAGAATTCAAAGCGTACGTAGTTCTTTGGTAGAAAAACGTACATGTGTTGGTTAATTTTAAATGGACGATGTTTTAACCGAATTCTTGCGATTAAAACGTAGCTTGTATGCTCGCGCTTGGGAGACTTATTAAGCGTTTGTTCACGAATCGCACTAGAATTGTTAAAAGGTACGTCCGTTAGGGTAAAAGGGTTCGAATTGGTCGCTATGGGACCAAGAGAGGTGCAATGGACTCATACAAGTCAATCATTGACCGAGTGGACTCCAACGAGTCGGGTGATTGTTCGATTGATCCACTGAGATCAAGAATGGGTACAATGGACTCGGACGAGTCGAACATTGACCGAGTGGACTCTAACGAGTCGAGGGATCGAATTTAATGGCCACGGGGGACCAAAAGGTTCGGATTGACCACAAGGGGCCAAGGTTTGGTTTGGTTAGGGTTGTACATATTGAAAATGGAATGACGATTGTCCGAACGACGAGACATACATCACGCATTCGTACAATCGGGGCAATGGAGAGACATACGTCACACCATCCCTTTTTCATTCATGTTTTTGGGTAGAGTTCTTTTTAGAAATCCCAAGGTATATCAAAACATTTGGTTTGAAGCCCAAAGTGAAAAGGTTTTGTGATTTTTGTTAGAAAACGCACAAGTTCGGCTCATTTTGCGAACGGTTTTGAAAAGCGAACAAAATTGGCGTATGTTCATGCTTGAGTTTTGAAAATCATGAACAATATATATTGTTCAAGTTTAGACTGAAATGATGAACATATCTTGTTTGTTCATGCTGTTTTGAAAGTTTAGGAACATAACTTGTTTTGCAAGTTATCCACAAAATGTCATACGAACTTGTGATTTTGTCAAGATTGTGCAAAATCCTTGTTATGGTTTGAAAAACATGGGTTTAAAAACTCTTAGGTTCTGAGCTCTTGGGCTAGAACCTCAAAAATTGGTCATTTGGACACCTAAACTCAGATTCTGAGTTCTGTCATGGTCGCACTGCGACCATGACTTCGCACTGCGAAGCATGCGAATTTTTGAGTTCAGAAGCTGTTTCTGAACTTTTGTTCAGAAACAACTTCTAAACACACTCAAGACCTTTTAGGTGAGTGAAAAACTTTTTGTTTTTGGGATGAAAAAGGCTGGACAAACCAGTTTTGGTGTTTTTGAAAACCTTGGGATTTCTTTGAAATTCAAAAGGGGTTTTTTAGAACCAAATGGTTTTGAACCAAAATTGCTATACAAACACAATTGAAAATGCAAAACAAAAGCTTGGAATACTTACAGAACTCCTTAGCAAAGCTCCAGCTGCAATGGATTTGAATTGGTTGAAGGTTCTTGCAAAAGGTTTGAATGTTTGTAATGGTTTTGGAACTTTGTAATGCTTTGTGTTTGATTGGTTTTTTTCTGGTTGTTTGTGAGTGTTTGTAAGCTGGGATGAGTAGTGTATAATGCTCTTGAATGCTGTTATGTGTAGTTTTTCAGAAGTCTCTTGAAACCTTGGGCATTGCCTTCTATTTATAGGCCAAAACCAAATCTATTTCATCATTAGAAAATCCCAAAATCCAGCTGATTTGTGGCTAGAATCAGGCTGAATCCCTTTGCATTAAATGCTAATGGATAGAGGCAACCCTGCCTTGTGCCAAGGGTTAAGTCTTTGACTGATTTCAGCCACAAAAATCAACTAATTCTAGAAGGTAATGATGAAAAACAAAGCTGAATTGCAATTGGCCAAGCTTGGGGATCAATCCTTGCAATCCCAATGGTTGATCAATGAAAACGTGCACTGTAATGTGCAGAGATTGAGGGATGAAAAAGGCTATCTATGGCTGGTGTGAGGGGTGAAAAGCTGCTGCAAAACAGGGTAGGCACTCATGGCTTTTCAAGTGAGAAAATCCAGCTAGTTTGACTGGTTTTGGGGGAGCAAGCAGGAGGAAAGTCATCAAGCAGGTGGCTGGCAACCTTGGGGTGGTTAACAGGTCACATGGGAGGGACTAGAGCTGCCCAAGGGCAAGCCCACTTGCTTGTCACATGCTAGGTTGGAAGAAAAAGCTTCCAACCTTGGCATTAATGGCAAGTTCTTCAATTCTGGTTTTGCTTGGCCCAAATAGCCATGAATGCTGATTAAAATAAATATGGAAATGATATGCAACAAAATCTGGAATTAAATCAAAGAAACCAGAAATCTGCAGAAAAATCGCAGACTTCGCAGTGCGAAGTGAGCTTCGCAGTGCGAAGTCAGCATTTTTGAAATGTTGACTTTTCTGTTGACTTTGACTTTTTTTTCCCTCTTTGATTTTTTTGATTTTTGTTTTAAAATGCTTAGGACAAAATTAGGGTACTACAGCTGCCCCTACTTAATTGTGTCTTCGCATAGAGTGCGTGCGTGCCGGGGCATCTCATGAACTTTTTGCGAAGATCAATTAAGTAAAAAGAAGGACCCGAATTTTGTCCTTCGCGGAATGCAAATGCAATGGTTTGAAAAGGTTGATCATATCCAGCCGCTAACACTGGAGGTAGATCCACTGGGGGATGAAGGTAATCGTATCCAGCCACTTACACTGAAGGTAGATTCCTAAAGGGGAAGTGATCTTATTCAGCCGCTAACACTGAAGGTCGATACACTGGGGGAGGTGATCTTATCTAGGCACTTTCACTAGAGGTCGATACCTAAGCTAGGTAATCTTATTCAGGCGCTTTCACTGAAGGTCGATTCCTAACGAGCTGTGATCTTATTCAGCCGCTAACACTGAAGGTCGATACACTGGGGGAGGTGATCTTATCTAGGCACTTTCACTAGAGGTCGATACCTAAGCTAGGTAATCTTATTCAGGCACTTTCACTGAAGGTCGATTCCTAACGAGCTGTGATCTTATTCAGCCGCTAACACTGAAGGTCGATACACTGGGGGAGGTGATCTTATCTAGGCACTTTCACTAGAGGTCGATACCTAAGCTAGGTAATCTTATTCAGGCACTTTCACTGAAGGTCGATTCCTAACGAGCTGTGGTCTTACCCCAAATAGGTGCCCCTGGTTGAACCGGAAAAACATGATTGTATGATGCATGTTATGTAGTATGATATGCAGTGATATGCAATGCAATATGATATGAGATGGACTCAAACAAAGATTCCTTCTGGGGAATTGGGGACAGTTAGTGAAGGAGGTTCACTGGGGAACGCTTACTTGACTGTTGATGGATGTTGGTGAATATGTGATACTCACTGGAGAATCCTTATTGAGGATGCATGACATGATTTATGAAATGCATGTGCATGAATGATTTGGATATGCATGCATGAATGAAATTGACATGATGCATGAATTATGCTATGCATGATATGTGGGATGCTGGTTGGGTGCCGAGCAAGGTCGGTCTTGGTTGTGGTTGTGCCAATGATGATTCGGCTACTTTTTGTTTTTGTTTTGTTTTTTTTTTTTTTTGTTTTGTTTGTTTGTTTGTTTGGTTTGGAAGGACAAGGTCCTTTGCCTACATACCCAAATGGGATCAAAACCAGTGTAGTTCGGGCTTGTCCTGGGGATTTGTGTGGGTTTGCCAATAATGATTGGACCTTTTGTTTGGGGTTGAGACTCCCTGGGGGTGTCAATGAGGTTTGGCTCATGGGGATATAGGGATCATTTTGGAAGCATGATCGATATCCAGCCTTGGTTGACGTTTGGATGTTCAGGGTGCTTACTGGGAAATTTGTTCCTCTTAACCCTTGGGGCTTTTGCGCTCTGCGTGCCATGAGTTACGCACTTGCCTTTGCTGAAGAGCATAAGTCCTTTGGTGCAATATTTGGTGGGGATTACCGCAATTCCTTCGAAATTCACACAAATCCAAATAAAACAACGCTTGTTTGCTTTTTCCTTTTTGGAAGAAAATTTCTTTTGTTTATTTCCCATGCTTTAATGCATTTTATCATGAATAAAACAAAATTTTATGCGCTACTGAGAACACAAAATAACAAAAGGAAATTTATTCAATGCAGATTGACTTCTTGAATGGGTAAAATACACACAAAGTGAGAAGTGAAATAGAGAAAGACAAGAAAAAAGCAAAAAGAAAATTTGGTTTTGGCACAACACATGCTATTTCCTTATGACTTCGAGATTTTTGTTTTTGGAAGATGCTGACGAGACCGATTCTTCTCCTCTTGAATCTTGTCCGGAGCTTGGATGCTGCAGTCATTGCCTTTCTTCTTTTGTTAACCCCTAACTTTTGCCTGGACCGCTCTTTCGAGTTTTCAATCCACCGGGGTATATTTCCTTTTTTGATGTCCTTAATTTTTGCCTAGACCGCCTTTTCAGGTTTTCAATCTAGCAGGACGCTCTCTATTGCCTAAACCGCCCTTTCAGGTTTTCGATTTAGCGAGCTTTTTTTCTTTTTTTTCTTTTTCTTAGGCATAATACCTCTTGACTGCATCGGAGTTTATTGAGAGTGGGAACTCTTCTCCGTCCATAGTGGTGATGATCAGGGCTCCGCCTGAGAAAGCTTTCTTTACCACATACGGCCCATCATAGCTGGGAGTCCACTTTCCGCGGGGATCTTTATGGATAGGTAATATCTTTTTGAGCACTAGGTCTCCTTCTTTGAATTCTCGAGGACGGACCTTCTTGTCGAATGCCCTCTTGAGTCTCCTTTGATAGAGTTGTCCGTGACATATTGCCGTCAGACGCTTTTCCTCTATGAGATTCAGTTGGTCGAACCTTGTTTGGACCCATTCAACTTCCTCTAGCTTGGTTTCCATCAAGACCCTTAACGAAGGAATTTCCACCTCTACGGGAAGAACAGCTTCCATACCGTATACTAGGGAGAAAGGGGTTGCCCCAGTTGAAGTGCGAATGGCTGTTCTGTAGCCATGTAGCGCAAAGGGAAGCATCTCATGCCAATCCTTATATGTTGTCACCATCTTTTGGATGATTTTCTTTATGTTCTTATTGGCTGCTTCTACCGCCCCATTCATCTTGGGTCGGTAAGGGGAGGAATTATGGTGCTCAATCTTGAAATCTTTGCACAACTCCTTCATCGTCTTGTTGTTCAGGTTTGCCCCATTATCGGTGATGATTTTGTGGGGAGTGCCGTAACGGCAAATGATTTCCTTCTTGATGAATCGGGCTACCACTTGTTTAGTTATGTTTGCATACGAAACTGCTTCTACCCATTTGGTGAAGTAGTCGATGGCAACGAGGATGAAGCGATGTCCATTTGACGCTTTGGGCTCGATCATTCCAATCATGTCTATGCCCCACATAGAGAATGGCCAAGGTGAAGTCATGACGTTCAGTGGAGTTGGTGGCATATTGTAACACCCATACTAACTTTAACTAGTATATTAGCATGTGCGTTAAACTGATACTGGATACATTTAAAATTTTCAATAATAATAATAATACATCATAATTGAATGATTACAAGTTTACTCGTCTGTACAAATATCCAATACTATAACAATACTTATACTATATCCATCAAGCTCCTGAGCTGGTACACAACGAGCAACTGTACTCCATCCAGTATCTCTGTGAAGATCTTCGTCACGGACCTCTGACTTACCTGTAAACCTGCACCAGAAGGAATGGGATGAGACATAATGTCTCAGTGAGCTCTACCCAACCTACTGTTGGCAACCACAGGGAACCTAGGGTCGCCATGCCTACCTTGGCAATCTTGGGGATTTCCTATGATCGCCAAGTCTTTTATCTGCCTATGACTATAAGTCCTCCTGTAACTATAACTTGAACTGCCTATAACCTTTGCTGTGACTATCTATAACCATAACTGTAATCTGCCTATAACTTTAACTTAGTGATCGAGGGGAAGACCTAGGATCACTTTCTGATAACTGTCTATAACTATAACTGTATGTTTCCTGTGACTATAACTGTAACTGTAACTGTAACTTTGACTATAACTATAAATCATAAAACATATCAATAGTTCGATAGCAGTTTTATGTTAGCTGTTAGCGTTGAACACACAATTATCTGAGTTCATTTTACGGAGGGCACCCCGGGTGGAGCAACCCCGAGATACGTCTCCCTATAAACCGGTGAAATTCCTATCATATCAGGCTAACACCGGACTCCCTATAAAACATGTGGACAACCCTCTCGGAGAAGTCCCATCCGGCGAATCCCGGAGTCTGACGAACACGCCCTGTAACTGTAAAACGTGCAAGCACGCCAATATCTTTAATCTTTAATTCTTTAACTATAACGTATGAACATATAATCTGTCACTTTGATTCTATAACAATCCTGTAATCTATAACCTGTAATCTATAATCTTGGCTTATCGTTCTCATAAGCCTCCTATAATTGTCGGAGATCCAACACTATAAACATACCTATAACTATGATTAACAATCGTTCATACTCTCAATGCTCTTAAGCTTGCACATACTCAAGTGAATGTAGGGACTTCACTTCAAAGAGACAATCCCATTACCAAGCTCTATACACATCTATATAACTTAGGAGTATAAGTATACATCTCCTAAGGCCATGCCTATCCCTCATCCTTCCCTATTTCCAAGCCAAAGCTCACGAAAAAGAAGCTGGGGAAACTGAAAATCGTAGCACGATTTAAGGAAATCGGAGACGATTTTATGCGAATGTTTCTTGAAAATCAGGACATAAAATCGTAGCACGATGCCCATAAATCGGAGCACGATTTTGGCTTCAGCAGCATACAAAATTTTGCTTCCTAGGCTAACCCAAACATACCCAATCATCAAATAGCTTATGGGAATGGATTTTTCCATGACATATGAACAAGTTATCACATACTAATTCATGTATTCACAAACCAACAAGGGATTAAGGCATGAATCTATCAAAATAGCTCTTAATACTATAACTTTCAAGCTCAAACAAAGTGGGTTTCTAAAACCCTCTAAGAGCTCACCTCAAACATCTGATCAAGGCTTGATAAACTTCATTCCAAAACCTTAGTTAGATAGCTTCTTCTTTGCTAATCTTCTTCACCAAACCCTAGCTCATCTCTTGCTCTTCTCTTGCTTCAATCTTCCCAAAAACCATGCTTGCAACACAAGAATTTAGGTAGGAGTTTGATTCTTTAAAGCGTGGTGATTTGATGATGAAGAAGATGAAGATGGGAGGGGCGAAATTGAGGGAGAAAAAAGAGAGAAATTTTCAGATTTGTGAGGGAAAGAAAATGAGTAGAAACTTGGCCCAAAATTCATATTTATCCAATAACCATTTTCCCACAAATTACAACTATGCCATTGCCACTTATTTTCATAATTGCCATTCCTTTCGTTTAGTTCCTGTAACACTGTTAAAGTCACGTTTAAGCGGGATATTACACTCTACCCCCCTTAAAAGAAATTTCGTCCTCGAAATTTAGAAAATCCTTCGAAGATCCTGGAAAGATAAATCCGTTCTACCTCTTCCTCTACTATGAAAATTTCCATTTCTTCTTACTCACGGGAATTCCATGACAATTCTAGGGTCTGACGTTTAATACATAATTATTACCTGTTAGGACGTATGGTTATCTGAACCGACATTTCCATCTTATCTGACTATGATCTCTGTTCGACATATTTCTTACAAATCCAATTTAAAATTATTAAGTCTTGGGTTTCACTTACCGATTTCTATCAGTTCTTCTTTAATTGACCGTCTAATCTTAACCTGAAGACGTTGGGTCGATCCGATTTTCCTCAATTATTTCTACTTTCCGAGGAATCTATCACATTACCTTTACTTCCAAAGAACTCTTATCTTTAACTTACACCTCGTACGACGACCTTTTACTGTTACATTCGTATCATTCTTCATATAAATTTATTCTTACATTGAAAGACATCTGGTATTGAGCAATCTCAAACAGAAGTAAAGTCTTTTACATAATCCTTTATGATTCAAATACAAGGTGATGGCTGAACTTACGGTACAAGTTCCTTTCTTTCTGTTATCCTGGTGTAGCTATCATCACAATCATAAGCATCGTTTACATTTCCACTGAGGAAATCTTTAAAGCTCGAGAAATCATATGAGCCACTCATGCTCCGATTTAGTTAACCAACGACAACGCGTAGCTAAAGGTCTTAGGGGCTTCATCCCTTCCCAGACTTTGACAATCTTGCATCAATCACGATATTCCTTACTCATGGAAATTAATATTTTCTTTACCAATAATTTCAAACTTATGAAAGTTTAGTACAAGTGACATGTGGCATAAGCCGTCTCACATAACTTCATATAATCCAATCCATAGCACCAAGCTTCCTTACATGATCGAGTACGTGTACACTACTATCGGTACACAGTACGTCGCATCATCATTGTCCAACAAATGGAACATTATACTTAGTCAACATGTATTTCGAGACAATACCACGCCAACTTAGTCACCCTTCTTACTCTTAACTCATGCTTGTACTCTTTGAGTAACTACAATCTCATATGTAACTATGATTACGTCCCATAGACGTTGTAACTTATTTCGTTCAAGAACATTCTCCGTTTTCTAAAAGAAAACTCTATTCTGTTCGCTATTCAAAATAGCACTCTTAAACTCTGAATCCTTTATTTCATAACTTCAATTCATGTAATCTTTTACTGTAAACTATGAGTACTCTTCTGATCTGTGTAAAACATTTCCTTCCTTTAATTGTTAACATTAAGTTCAAGAATTTCTGAACTCCTCTACCGAAATTTGTTCAATAACAACAAACCTGTTCTGCTTAAGACTTTCCTGTTAAAACATTACCGACTGCGTACCACGGTTACCGATACATGTCACACGACTATAAAATACGTTACACTACTATCTAAGTAGCATAAACTCTGCCTGATCAGTATACATAATACTAATCATAACCTGTTACATGCCTGTTACATGCGACATGCTAGCATAACGCGGATACGATGCGGAATAACTGTATGCCACGACATAATTCCTCTTTGGTTAAACTTACTACTCAAATTAACTTTAAGTTACTGAGCTAAACAGCTAAATCACCGTATGAAAAGTGGCCTCCTTCGCGTGCTATAATTACATCCTTTAAAGTTATCAACCTGCTTCGATTCTCTTATCTCATGAGTTTCGGGATCTGAAACATCCCTCGACTTATCTATTAAAATTTCCTGTTAGGACTGATGATAAGTTCAAGTCATCACTACTTACAATCATTCTGTAACTTGAGAATTAATCTCTGAATACCTTTCCTGTAATTCATCTGGCAAGGACTTCACAAACATCCTTTTTTTTTTCTAAACTTCAGCTTTGATTTATCTGTTAACTCATAATTGGATTACTTCTCCGCTGCGCAACTCTGATTTTAACAATTCGCTTCGGGATCACTATTACCATATAAAATCTCCTTGGCCAATCCTTTGACTTTATAACTTTGTAGTTACCACACATAGCTATCTTACATTATAATTCCTCTTGTGGTTTAATCCACCTGTTAAATTACTGATTGCTCAACGCTTGACTTTGCGTTTCCTTTCGAACATAAACAAAATTCTTACTTTCACGAAATACACCGAACCCTGTATACAGTCTTTAACAATGAATACGAGCCCAGTGATGCTCCTATTAAAACAACTTAAGTTCATACATTATTTACTTGTGGTAACTTCTAGAAACATTCTATGACTTCCGAAAATTCTCGTCTTTCATATACTTAATCGATTAATGAATCGAGTCTCATCCTGTAATTATCCGTAGGGATTCCACATCCACAACCTTTTTCCAAGACACTTAGGTCCATATAACTCTAACATAACTCTTGGTTACTCCTCGGGTTTCTCCGGAAATAATCCGTCTGGATAAAACTCAACTTTTACCGGCTCTCCTGTAAATTCTAACACATGATACACCTCTTCGAGTCCCCGATTAATAAATTTGTAAGCTTCAATACTTAACATTTTCCATTGGATCCTTCCTATAACTTATTACTGTATTCACAATTCCATTCTAATCTTGTTATCTGAATAATAGTCCATCCGACTTCTCGACCGTTGCCCTCTTCATGGTTTCGAACAACCCAAAGTATGTATTTTCTACCATCTTAACACATACCAACATAGTGTGATCTTTGTCGGCTTACCCGAATACGTATGCAAGGAGCCCATCGAAAGAGAATATAGAACTCCTTAACTTCAACCATAACTTTAACTATAACTTGTACATAAGTGACGTTCTTCCTGTTTAATCTTCGAAACCGGTTTACTATAATCCGTCAACATAAGGCCCAATCTTTACTTCATACCCTTACCGGGGGTTTCCTTTACTTATAACTACGCTCGCATCTTCATACCAAGCATCTTGGTGTCCCATAATAAAGGAAGGTAATCTATTCCATCCATCCAATATTTCGCTTAATACTTAAATAGTCTCTTACATATCGGATATCAAAATCTCATCCGGTCAAGTGCGCAAGTCTTTCCTTCATTACACCCTATAACCTTACTGGAAGTCCAGAGCTTCCAATATTTAACTTTTCATTCTTTAGTCCAAGTCGCTGGGTTTTGTATCATAATCCTTTGCATCTGCAGCCGGAATTAAAACTCTAATTTACCATTCACTTTAACTTTCCAAATTACGGTTCCCGTTAGGATTCCAAATCATTTCTTAGTGTATTCCATAATTCTTTACTCTACACATCTTCTCGGAGAAGGCATCGCTCAAGATGCGTCCAACTAGCCAAGGTACTTGACCTTACTCTTAAATACCTCTTATAATTCTGAGACTTTGCCATACATGGCTCAGTTACTTCACCGTTAGAAACCATCCTTTGACATTAAACACTTTGTCATTTTCGTCTTAAAAACTGACGTCTTAACCTCTACCCTTCGCACACTTCTTTCCTCCTTGGTCACATTCAGCTCTCGGATATTTGTCCTAACTGTCATATACTAGACTGAGTTGATCAGGCACAACTAGATGTGACCTTTAGAACAACATCCGGAACCCAATGATTCCACTACTTTTATTGAATCTTAAACGACCCATGGCACGGTCTGAATCGACCTGCTCTGATACCAATTGTAACACCCATACTAACTTTAACTAGTATATTAGCATGTGCGTTAAACTGATACTGGATACATTTAAAAATTTCAATAATAATAATAATACATCATAATTGAATGATTACAAGTTTACTCGTCTGTACAAATATCCAATACTATAACAATACTTATACTATATCCATCAAGCTCCTGAGCTGGTACACAACGAGCAACTGTACTCCATCCAGTATCTCTGTGAAGATCTTCGTCACGGACCTCTGACTTACCTGTAAACCTGCACCAGAAGGAATGGGATAAGACATAATGTCTCAGTGAGCTCTACCCAACCTACTGTTGGCAACCACAGGGAACCTAGGGTCGCCATGCCTACCTTGGCAATCTTGGGGATTTCCTATGATCGCCAAGTCTTTTATCTGCCTATGACTATAAGTCCTCCTGTAACTATAACTTGAACTGCCTATAACCTTTGCTGTGACTATCTATAACCATAACTGTAATCTGCCTATAACTTTAACTTAGTGATCGAGGAGAAGACCTAGGATCACTTTCTGATAACTGTCTATAACTATAACTGTATGTTTCCTGTGACTATAACTGTAACTGTAACTGTAACTTTGACTATAACTATAAATCATAAAACATATCAACAGTTCGATAGCAGTTTTATGTTAGCTGTTAGCGTTGAACAAACAATTATCTAAGTTCATTTTACGGAGGGCACCCCGGGTGGAGCAACCCCGAGATACGTCTCCCTATAAACCGGTGAAATTCCTATCATATCAGGCTAACACCGGACTCCCTATAAAACGTGTGGACAACCCTCTCGGAGAAGTCCCATCCGGCGAATCCCGGAGTCTGATGAACACGCCCTGTAACTGTAAAACGTGCAAGCACGCCAATATCTTTAATCTTTAATTCTTTAACTATAACGTATGAACATATAATCTGTCACTTTGATTCTATAACAATCCTGTAATCTATAACCTGTAATCTATAATCTTGGCTTATCGTTCTCATAAGCCTCCTATAATTGTCGGAGATCCAACACTATAAACATACCTATAACTATGATTAACAATCGTTCATACTCTCAATGCTCTTAAGCTTGCACATACTCAAGTGAATGTAGGGACTTCACTTCAAAGAGACAATCCCATTACCAAGCTCTATACACATCTATATAACTTAGGAGTATAAGTATACATCTCCTAAGGCCATGCCTATCCCTCATCCTTCCCTATTTCCAAGCCAAAGCTCACGAAAAAGAAGTTGGGGAAACTGAAAATCGTAGCACGATTTAAGGAAATCGGAGCACGATTTTATGCGAATGTTTCTTGAAAATCAGGACATAAAATCGTAGCACGATGCCCATAAATCAGAGCACGATTTTGGCTTCAGCAGCATACAAAATTTTGCTTCCTAGGCTAACCCAAACATACCCAATCATCAAATAGCTTATGGGAATGGATTTTTCCATGACATATGAACAAGTTATCACATACTAATTCATGTATTCACAAACCAACAAGGGATTAAGGCATGAATCTATCAAAATAGCTCTTAATACTATAACTTTCAAGCTTAAACAAAGTGGGTTTCTAAAACCCTCTAAGAGCTCACCTCAAACATCTGATCAAGGCTTGATAAACTTCATTCCAAAACCTTAGTTAGATAGCTTCTTCTTTGCTAATCTTCTTCACCAAACCCTAGCTCATCTCTTGCTCTTCTCTTGCTTCAATCTTCCCAAAAACCATGCTTGCAACACAAGAATTTAGGTAGGAGTTTGATTCTTTAAAGGGTGGTGATTTGATGATGAAGAAGATGAAGATGGGAGGGGCGAAATTGAGGGAGAAAAAGGAGAGAAATTTTCAGATTTGTGAGGGAAAGAAAATGAGTAGAAACTTGGCCCAAAATTCATATTTATCCAATAACCATTTTCCCACAAATTACAACTATGCCATTGCCACTTATTTTCATAATTGCCATTCCTTTCGTTTAGTTCCTGTAACACTGTTAAAGTCACGTTTAAGCGGGATATTACACATATGCACCTTGTCGGCGTAAATCTGGCACTTGTGGCAAGTCTCGGCGTAGTGGAAACAGTCAGCTTCCATGGTTAACCAATAATAGCCCGCCCTTAAGATTTTCTTTGCCATTGCATGCCCATTGGAATTTACTTGGTACATTGATGATAATGTAGCCAAAGCATCTGCCACCTGGTTTTCTTCTCGAGGTATGTGATGGAAGTTGATTTCATCAAAATGCTTAATCAACTCTACAACCTGGGCTCGGTAGGGAATTAAATTGGGATGTTTTGTTTCCCATTCTCCTTTGACTTGATAGATGACCAAGGCTGAATCACCGTATACTTCAAGGTTTTTGATCCTTAGATCAATTGCTGCTTCGAGGCCTAGGATACATGCTTCATATTCTGCCATGTTATTGGTGCAGTCAAAGCATAATCTTGCTGTGAAAGGTTGGTATCCATTTCTTGGGGAGATTAAAACTGCTCCGATACCGTGCCCCATGGCATTTGAGGCGCCGTCGAAAGCGAGCTTCCATTGAGCTTTCGGTTCTGGCCCTTCATCATCGCTTGTGACCTTTTCGTCATTCAAAGCTACGACATCTTCGTCCGGGAAGTCGAATTGTATGGGCTGATAATCCTCCAATGGTTGGTGAGCAAGGTGCTCGGATAAAATACTCCCTTTGATGGCTTTTTGAGCAACATATTGGATGTCGTACTCAGACAGCAGCATTTGCCAACGGGCTATCTTCCCTGTGAGGGCAGGCTTTTCGAAGATGTACTTGATGGGATCCATCTTCGATATCAACCAAGTTGTATGGGTCAACATGTATTGCCTTAGGCGTCGAGCAGCCCATGCTAAAGCGCAGCAAGTCTTTTCAAGTGAAGTATACCTTGTTTCACAGTCAGTAAACTTCTTGCTTAGGTAGTAGATTGCGTGCTCTTTTCTTCCCGTTTCATCTTGTTGTCCTAACACACAACCCATTGATCCTTCAAGTACGGTTAGGTATAAGATGAGGGGTTTACCCGGAACCGGAGGTACTAAAATTGGTGGTTCTTGCAGGTATTGTTTGATCTTGTCAAACGCCTCTTGGCAATCCTCATTCCAATGAACGGCTTGGTTTTTCCTTAGCAGCTTGAAGATTGGTTCGCAAGTAGCTGTCATGTGCGAGATGAACCTAGCGATGTAGTTCAATCTTCCTAAGAAACCCCGGACTTCTTTCTCGGTATTTGGCGCTGGCACTTCTTGGATGGCCTTTACCTTATCGGGATCCACTTCAATACCTCTTTGGCTGACGATGAAGCCCAATAACTTCCCGGATCTAACGCCAAATGTGCATTTGTTAGGATTTAAGCGCAGCTTGAATTTTCTTAGGCGTTCGAAAAGCTTTTGTAGATGGACTAGATGATCCTCCTCCGTTTGGGATTTGGCAATCATGTCGTCGACGTAGACCTCAATTTCCTTATGGATCATGTCATGGAAAAGAGTCACCATTGCTCTTTGGTATGTTGCCCCGGCTTTGTTAATCCGAAAGGCATTACCTTATAGCAGAAAGTCCCCCATGGGGTGATGAATGTAGTTTTCTCCATGTCCTCTGGAGCCATCTTGATTTGGTTATATCCTGAGAAGCCATCCATAAAGGAAAAGACTGAGAATTGGGCTGTGTTGTCCACCAATATGTCGATGTGTGGTAGAGGGAAATCATCCTTTGGGCTTGCTCTATTCAAGTCCCGATAATCCACACACATTCTCACCTTGCCATCCTTCTTCGGAACTGGCACAATGTTGGCAACCCATGTTGGATACTTGGTTACGGCTAAGAAGCCGGCATCGAATTGCTTTTTGACCTCTTCTCTGATCTTGAGAGCCATATCGGGTCGAGTTCTTCTCAATTTCTGCTTCGCTGGCGGGCATTCCGGCTTGAGTGGCAGCTTGTGTACAACGATGCTAGGGTCTAAACCCGGCATATCTTGGTACGACCAAGCGAATACGTCCACGTACTCTTGCAGAAGTTTAATCAACTTTCCTTTCTCATCCTCATGTAGGGAGGCTCCTATCTTGACCTCTTTCTTATCCTCTTCGGTCCCCAAGTTGACCTTTTCAACTGATTCTTGGTGAGGTTGTATTACCCTATCCCCTCGATTTGCAAGTCTGGACAATTCTTCAGGCGGTTCATAATCGTCCTCTTCATCATCTTCCGTTTGATTAATCGGGAAATCGAAGTCATAAGGGTTTAAGGCAGTGTTGTTTTTGGAGGGTGGATGTGTAGATCTGCATGAGTATGATTTTTTTAGGCTTTTTGTAAAAAAATTTTTTAAAACAAATGCAAAAAAGAAAAAGACTCAAATGACATAAAAGAGTGCTTTTATTCATGATTGTAAATAACTTTTAAAACATGGGGGGCCCCACACGACTAATCATTTGCCTTGGGCAGAGCTAAATGATTTTTTTTTTTTTAAAGTAAAAACAAACAAACATGATTTATTACTTGATCCTGGTAACGATCTCGGGAATTGCGATAGCCCTCCAATTGTTCAAAGCTTCATCCGAAGCGCAACGGTACACCAAATCAGGCACGTCTTCATCTACGTCTTCAAGTAGAGCCACTTGATCTTCATTGATAAACCCCGCACTGATAAATGTTTCCGAAATAGGGAGGATCCCCTGCTTTGGAGGCTTTGAGAAAGTTTCGGCTGATGGATGATACCCCAACCCGAAGCGATTCTTCTTCTCCGGTATGTCCACTATCTTGCCCCATCCGGTAGGTCGGCTCTCTTCTAGGGCTTCTCTTATCGCCCTCCACGATGATATGGCTGTCCTAGCCTCTTCTTTGGGCTTCGAGCTCAAAGTCACGACATTCGCCACTTCCAAAGATTGGAATGGGACATCCACAGCTTCTTCATCCGTTTCTATATAACGGAATGATGAGAGATGACTTACCATCATATCCTCTTGCCCGGAAACTACAATCATTTGGTTATCAATGATGAACTTCAGTTTCTGGTGCAGAGTAGAGGTAATGGCTCCGGCCGCATGAATCCATGGTCGTCCGAGAAGACAACTGTATGTTGGATTAATATCCATGACTTGGAAGGTTATGGTGAAAACCTTTGGCCCGATTTGGACTGGTAAGTCGATCTCCCCTATGACGGCTCTTCTTAACCCATCGAAAGCTTTTACGACCAAGGCGCTGGGCTTCATTACTGTCCCTTCACATGACAGCTTGAGGAGGGTAGTCTTGGGCATGACATTCAATGATGACCCCGTGTCCACTAGCACTCTTGAGAGAATGTGGTCCATGCATTTTACGGAGATATGTAAGGCGCGGTTATGAATGTGCCCCTCGTCGGGTAGTTCATCGCCATTGAAACCCAAGTACCTACTTGAGGTAATATTCCCGACTATCCCGTCGAATTGGTCCACAGGAATGTCTTTGGTGACATGTGCCTCACTGAGGATCCGCAGTAGTGCTTCTCGGTGTGCTTCCGAGCTTAATAGTAAGGATAGCATGGAAATCTTGGAGGGAGTTTGACCTAGCTGGTCAATGATTTTATACTCGCTCTTTTGGATTATCCTTAGGAACTCTTCGGCCTCTTTTTGCGGGATTGTCTTTTGAGAAGGCCCCGCTTGGTTCTCTTCTTCCTCCACGCCCTTTTCTTTGAGCGGCTCCTTTGGTAGTACGGCTGGCATCTTCCCGAGTTCTTTCGGAGCGAAGACTCTACCACTTCTGGTTATTCCTCCAACACCGGTGATGTTAGTGATGCTGGGCTCAATTTTGGCTAGTGGTTTTCCTTCCACATAGGCCACAGGTTGGTAATTCCATGGTACCCTCTTTGTGCTTTCAAAAGAGAAGGGTGCAGGTACATGGAATGTTATGGGTTGTATTGGCATTGGTACCTCTCTCCTTTGGTATGGGATTTCGAGAGGTTTTGGGTCGTTAGACTCTAAGGTAGCAACGTCCGTGCCATCCTTTACATAGCCAATTTGGATCCAACCTTGGTCCATTAGCTCTTGAAGACAACTCTTCAACTCTTCACACTCGTTCGGGTTGACCTTGCAGGCTTCACAGTTGGCGTGCATTTCCTCGAACAAACCAAAGCCGGTTAAACGCTCCCTTATGGTTGACAGGGGGGTCTTAACATTGGCTACCCTTTTGACTGGACCAAAGTCCTTTTGTTCCTCCACCGCATTTACAGAGGGACCCGCATGCCCCGGCAATGGGTTATTCTTTACATTGGGGTTTTCCTCTTTGAAGGACAACAGCTTCTTGTCAATAAGATCCTGCACCTTGTGTTTGAAAACTCTACAGTTCTCGACATTGTGCCCCACGGTTCCTGCGTGGTAGTCGCATTTGGCATTTGCGTCGTACCAATGTGGATATGGTGGCGACATTGGTGGTAGTAGTCTTGTCTCGACCATACCCTTTTGGATTAGGTATGGCAAGATTTGACCATACGGCATAGGCACAGGATCAAACTGCCTATTATAATAACTGTTCCTCGGGCCCGCTTGATTCCTTGATGGGTGCCCGCCTTGTTGTTGTTGTTGTTGATTTTGAGGCAATACTACCGGTTGTCGAGGTGGAGTTGCGGGAATCACTTGAGGTGAGTAACGCCCTTGAGCCGTTGCTGTTGCCACATAAGGATAGTGGTAGTAAGGCATTTGATTTGGTGGTGGACAAGATGGTCCCACTAGAACGGCGTTTGTCTCCCCCTCTTTCTTTTTGTGAAAGTTGCTGGGGGGTTTTCTAGCTCCACTTTGAGCTTCTAGAGAGCCTTGGATTTTTCCTCTCTTTACTCCGTCCTCTATTCTTTCACCAACCATGACTAGATCGGAGAAACCGGCAGACGTGCTTCAAATCATCTTGTCGTAATATGGGCCTTGAAGTGTGCCCATAAAGGTGTCGACAAGCTCTCTTTCCAATAGTGGTGGTTGTACACGAGAAGCTAGTTCTCTCCACCGCTGTGCGTACTCCTTGAAGGACTCGTTGCTTCTTTGCAGGAGGTTTTGTAGTTGCATCCTATTTGGAGCCATGTCCAAATTATATTTGTATTGCTTTAGGAAGGCATCGGCTAGATCCTTCCAAGTTTGGACATGGGTACGCTCGAGCTGCATGTACCAATCCAAGGACGCCCCGCTTAAACTATCTTGAAACACATGCACCATGAGTTTCTCGTTCATTGCGTACGCTGCCATCTTCCTACAGAACATCCGTAGATGGTTCTGAGGGCATTGAATTCCTTTGTACTTCTCGAAGTCTGGTGCTTTGAACTTCGGAGGGATTACCACGTCGGGCACTAGGCACATGTCCAAGGCGTTGTGGGCACCGTATGAGCTGAACCCTTCGTTAGCTTTCAACCTTTCTTCCAAAACCCGATACATTTGGGTGGTATCATTGTCTTGGTGGGTGATGTCGGGAGCAGACTGCCTTAGCTGACTATTTTCCACATCATGGGGAATCACCTCATGCTGAGTAGTGGAAGTTCCTTGAGGACGACGCTCTTCATTCCTTACAGGGATTGTGAGCGGTGGTGGAAGTGGTCCATGGCCCTCATTTTCGAATGGTGGGGTATAATTTAGAGGTAAACCATAAGGAGGCCATTGCACATTGGATGCATCCGTTGTTGGGCGAGGGTTACTTTCTCGTGCCGATAGAGCTTGCATTAACTCTAGCATCTGATCCATCTTCCCCTTCATTCCATCAACCTCTTCTCTCAAAGCCGCTTGGGTTTGTTCCAAATTGTCCATGATCCTTTGTTTGTTAGCTCGTGTTCCGTACGAGTGTTGGAGATCGGATTCTTGGACCGAGGGCTTTCGGGGTTTTCGGGCTATGATTGCTTTGAACTGTTTTTAGGGAAATGAATGAGTTTTTTTTTTTGAAAAAAATGCATGAAGATGCATGTGGATGTATGTATGTGATAAGTATGCAAAATATGCGTTTTTTTTTTTATTTTGCTTTATGGAGTTTAAAGGTGCACAATTAATATTAGCAAATTCGAAATATTAAAGACCGGGAAATTGATTATGCTTCAAAATATATTTGATTAAATAACATTTGTTTACAAAGTGTAACTAATGCTATTACAAATTGTTGAGTCTTTTGTGTTGGCTGCATGTTTTGGCAAAACCAAAGTATTGAATAGAAGCATCTCCATATTTGAAACATTTCTTCAGTTGCAAGTTTTGTGTTTTGAAGCCATTCAGAAGCAGATAATGTCATCAGAAGCTGAATGCACTGTAGCAGTTCAGAAGCTGATTTCAGGTTCTGAAGCCAGCATTGACTTTTGTTGACCACATCAGAAGCTGGGTTTACTGGATTGTTTTTGCACGTATCTTGGGAGATTTAGCAAGGAATTATCTTTGTATAATTGCTTCTAGAAGGCTGGTTTAATTGGAGAAGATATCTTTGAAGATTTGGTTTAAAGTTATGAAAATTCGTATTTTCTGTTTTAAATCTTTCAAAGATTTAATGCAGTTTTATTTGTTACATTATTGGATCAATCTTATTCCAGTAACAAATCAATTCAGAAGATTTGGAGCATAATTAAGAGACTTGCTGAAGACTATATAAGGAGGAATGCTGCTGCTATTCAACTCACGATTTTAAGAGTCTTATTCAGAGAAATAGAGTCTTAGTTGTTTTTAAGCTTTTGCTTTATTTCTGTGCACCACTCATATGTTTTGAGTTGGTTTAGAGGTTTATAGAGTTGTGATTCATTCTAAGCCTTTAGGTACGAATGAAGTCTTTGTGTTTTTGAAGTTTTCTGAAAAACAGAGTGTTTTTGTTTAAGGGTTTCAGTAACAGGTTTGTTACTTGAATAGGAAGTTAGTGGTCTCTAATACTCAACGTGTTGGGTAGAATTCAAGACTAGGAGGAAGTTAATTGCTTAGGCTGGGAACTGGGTGTTCAGTGTCTTGGGTCATAAGGATTAATTCCTATAGTGGAATTCCTTCCTGGATTGGTATCCCCCAGAGTAGGAGGTGTTTACTCCGAACTGGGTTAACAAACCTTGTGTGTTCTTTAGCTTTCCTGCACTTTATTTTCTGCTCTTGCATTGTGTTTACTTGTGCTCTGTTTTAGCATTTTATTGTGCCCTGCGTTTTGTTCAGAACCTTTTTGGTTCAGAACCTGAAATCTCTTAAGTATTGCCTGGCCAGAATTTCAATTGGTATCAGAGCAGGCACCCTGCCTGTAACTTGGGTGAGATCCAGAGGAATTTATTTCTGGCAAGCATGGATAGAGAAGGAGGCTATGTCAATAGACCACCCCTTCTAGATGGCACAAACTATGAGTATTGGAAGTCAAGGATGTGTGCTTTTCTAAAGTCTATTGACAGCAGGACTTGGAAAGCTGTGATCAAAGGCTGGGACCATCCTGTGTATACAGACAAAGATGGTAACAAGACTGAGGTTCTGAAGCCTGAGGAGGAATGGACCAAAGCTGAAGATGACTTGTCTCTGGGAAATTCAAAAGCTTTGAATGCTATCTTTAATGGTGTTGATCAGAATATGTTCAGACTTATCAAACAATGTACTGTGGCTAAGGATGCTTGGGAAATTCTGAAAACCACTCATGAAGGAACTTCTAAGGTGAAGATGTCCAGATTGCAGCTGCTGACTACTAAGTTTGAGAATCTGAAGATGAAGGAAGATGAGAATATCCAGGATTTCTATATGAATGTACTAGATATGGCTAATTCCTTTGATTCTCTTGGGGAGAAGATGTCAGATGAGAAGCTAGTGAGAAAAATCCTCAGGTCCCTGCCCAGAAGATTTGATATGAAGGTGACAGCAATTGAAGAGGCTCATGATATTGCCACCATGAAGCTTGAGGAGCTGATTGGGTCTTTGCTCAATTTTGAGACTGCATTCTGCAAACAACCTGATAAGAAAGGGAAAGGTTTAGCCTTTACTGTGAATACTGAAGCTGATGATCAACAAGAGTCTGAAGAGGATGACTTATCAGAAGCTCTTGTGTTGCTGGGAAAACAATTCAACAAGATTCTGAAGAATGTTAACAGAAAAGCCAAAGCCAAAGGTCAGAATTTCAGATTCAATAACAAAAAGCAACAAACTGATGAGAAGAAGACCAAGTCTGAGGAGAAAAGTAACCAAGCTAAAGGTGTGCAGTGCTATGAGTGTGAAGGGTATGGACACATCAAGTCTGAATGTCCCACTTTTCTCAAGAAGCAGAAAAAGAGTCTAGCTATTTCTTGGTCTGATGATGGTTCTGAAGATGATGATGTTAGTGAATCTGATATGTGTGATACTGGTCTGGTAGTGAGGTCAGGAGCTATCTTGAAGAAGGAAGCTGTTTTAGAGTCTGAGACCTTTTCAGAGTCTGACTCAGAGTCTGAAGGTTCATCTGTGTCTGAAGCTGTTAAAACTTCATATGATGAACTAGCTGACAGCTACAGGAAGCTGTATACCAGAAGTGCTGAGGTTTGCAAACAAGTGCTGGATCAGAAGGAGACTATTTTTCAACTGGAGGCTAAAAAGGGAGAACTACTTGTGCAGAATTCAGATTTGAAAGAAGAAGTGAACCAGTTAAATTCCCAACTTGAACATATGAAAAAGCAGGTTAGAATGATGAATACTGCTACTAATGTGTTGGATGAAATTTTGGGTGCTCAGCAACAAGGAAAAACTGGATTAGGCTTTGATGATCAGACTCAGAACTCCAAACAGAAGATTCTTGTTAAAGAGTTTGTTCCTGCCACTAAAACTGATAATCCTATGATTGGAGCATCTCAGATGAGACCTCAGAAACAATCCCAGATGCAAGCTCAGAAAAGACCTCAGATGCAAGGTCAGAAGCAAGTTCAGATGCTACCTCAGAAGCTGTCCCAGAAATTTTTCAGAAACAGAAGGAGGAGAAATCATCCATGGATCTGTCATCATTGTGGAAAGAAAGGGCATATCAAACCATTTTGCTTTAAACTTTATGGCTATCCTGAACATTTTCAGTATAGAAGAGTGCAACCAGCTGCCCCCAGACATAGTGTTCAGAAGGTGTGGAAGCCCAAAGTTCAGAATGTTGGCCTGATTGCTCATACATCATTGAGAGCCACCTCAAAAGAAGACTGGTACTTTGATAGTGGATGTTCAAGGCACATGACTGGTGTGAAGAAGCTGCTGAGCAATATCAGATCATACTCCAGAAGTTATGTGACATTTGGAGATGGTGTAAAAGGTCAGATTCTGGGTAATGGTGATTTGATCAGAGAAGGTTTGCCCAGACTTAATGATGTGCTACTGGTGGAAGGATTAACTTCAAATCTGATCAGTATTAGCCAACTTTGTGATCAGGACTTGAAGGTTAATTTTAACAAACTAGAGTGTATTGTTACTGATCAGGATGGAAAAACTCAGATGAGGGGCTGCAGATCCAAAGACAATTGTTATTTGTGGGTTTCTGAAGAAGAAAGAAGTCTGACTTCTTGTCTTATGAGCTCAGAAGAGGAAGTCAAACTCTGGCACCAGAAGCTGGGTCATCTGCATCTGAAAGGCATGAAGAAAATCCTAAGTACTGAAGCTATCAGAGGTGTGCCTAATCTGAAGATCAATGAGGACAATGTTTGTGGTGATTGTCAAATTGGAAAACAAACAAGAAAGTCTCATCCCAGATTAGTTCACCAGGTAACTACTAAAGTACTAGAACTTGTTCATATGGATTTGATGGGGCCTATGCAAGTAGAGAGTATGGGAGGCAAGAGGTATGCTTTTGTAATGGTAGATGACTACTCAAGATACACATGGATCAACTTTGTTAGAGAGAAGTCTGATACTTTTGAAGTGTTTAAAGACTTATGTACTCAATTACAAAGAGAGAAGGACTGTGGTATTGTCAGAATCAGAAGTGATCATGGCAAGGAATTTGAAAACAAGAGTTTTTCAGAATTCTGTGCTTCTGAAGGAATAAAACATGAATTCTCTGCACCTATCACACCTCAGCAAAATGGTGTAGTGGAGAGGAAGAATAGGACATTAGCAGAATGTGCAAGAGTTATGCTGCATGCTAAGAAGTTGCCATATATGTTTTGGGCTGAAGCAATGAACACAGCATGTTACATACACAACAGAGTCACTTTAAAGAAGGGTACTGCATCAACTGTGTATGAATTATGGAAAGGAAGAAAGCCAACTGTGAAGTATTTCCATGTGTTTGGGAGCAGATGCTATATCTTGGCTGACAGAGAGAATAGGAGAAAACTGGATCCTAAGTCTGATGAGGGTATATTTTTGGGATATTCAGTAAACAGCAGAGCTTATAGGGTGTTTAATTCAAGAACTAAAGTTGTGATGGAGTCCATTAATGTGGTAATTGATGATCTGACTGCTGAGAAAGAAAGAAGTGAATCTGAAGTTGTTCCAGAGTCTGAACCATCAGAAGAACAAACTTCAGAAGCTGAAATTTGTCCAGAGTCTGAAGAAACAGATATACATCCAGAACATGATTCTACCAATAAAGGGCCATCTATTAGAATTCAGAAGGATCATCCTAAGGAGCTTATCATTGGGAGTTTGGATCAAGGGGTCAGAACCAGGAGATCAGAACCAGCTGCTACTGATTCATGTTTTGTGTCTAAGTTTGAACCCAAAAATGTGAAAGAAGCCCTGACTGATGAATTTTGGATTGAAGCAATGCAAGATGAGTTGAATCAATTCAAAAGGAGTGAAGTGTGGGATCTGGTTCCAAGACCTGAAGGGTTGAATGTGATTGGGACTAAGTGGATATTCAAGAATAAAACAGATGAAAGTGGTACTGTAGTCAGAAACAAGGCAAGGTTGGTTGCTCAAGGCTATACTCAAGTTGAGGGACTTGATTTTGATGAGACATTTGCACCTGTGGCCAGACTAGAGTCCATAAGACTACTGTTGGGTGTTTCCTGCATTCTCAAGTTCAAGCTATTTTAGATGGATGTGAAGAGTGCATTTCTGAATGGATATCTGCAAGAAGAAGTATATGTTGAACAACCTAAGGGTTTTGTGGATCCTAAGTTTCCAGATCATGTGTACAAGTTGAAGAAAGCCTTGTATGGACTCAAGCAAGCACCAAGAGCATGGTATGAAAGGCTTACTCAATTTCTTGTGGCTCAAGGTTACAGAAAAGGAGGTTCTGATAAGACTCTGTTTGTGAAAAATGAAAATGGAAGTCTGATGATTGCTCAGATTTATGTGGATGATATAGTGTTTGGAGGAATGTCTCAGAAGATGGTCAAACTGTTTGTTCAACAAATGCAATCAGAATTTGAAATGAGCTTAGTTGGTGAACTGACATACTTTCTTGGGTTACAAGTCAAACAAATGGAAGATACAATCTTCATTTCTCAAAGTAAGTATGCCAAGAATATAGTGAAGAAGTTTGGAATGGAGTCTGCTGCTCATAAGAAGACACCAGCTGCTACTCACCTGAAGCTAACCAAAGATGAACATGGAGTATCAGTTGATCAAAGTCAGTACAGAAGCATGATTGGGAGCTTATTGTATTTAACTGCAAGCAGACCTGATATCACTTATGATGTTGGAGTATGTGCAAGATATCAAGCTGATCCTAAGATGAGTCATCTGACACAAGTTAAAAGGATCCTGAAGTATGTGAACAGCACAAGTGACTATGGAATCATGTACTCACATAGTTCAAGTTCTGAATTGATGGGATTTTGTGATGCTGACTGGGCTGGAAGTGCTGATGACAGGAAGAGCACTTCAGGAGGTTGTTTCTTTTTGGGAAATAACTTAATTTCATGGTTTAGCAAGAAGCAAAACTGTGTGTCATTGTCAACTGCTGAAGCTGAGTACATTGCTGCTGGGAGTAGTTGCTCACAACTGGTGTGGATGAAACAAATGCTGGAGGAGTACAACATGAAACAAGGTGTTATGACATTGTTTTGTGATAATTTGAGTGCTATCAACATCTCTAAAAACCCAATTCAGCATAGCAGAACCAAACACATAGACATCAGACATCATTTTATCAGAAATCTTGTGGAGGATAAAGTCATTCAGCTGGAACATGTAGCTACTGAAGAACAAGTTGCTGACATATTCACTAAAGCCTTGGATGCTAAACAGTTTGAGAATCTGAGAAGCAAGTTAGGAGTGTGCTTACATGAAGATTTATAGCAATTAAAGCAAACTGGATGTGAGGAAGATAGAGTACCTGCCAGCTTTGTTAGTGCTAAGTGTGATGCTGTCTCTGA
This sequence comes from Medicago ruthenica, assembly GCA_018208015.1. Classification (NCBI taxonomy): domain Eukaryota; kingdom Viridiplantae; phylum Streptophyta; class Magnoliopsida; order Fabales; family Fabaceae; genus Medicago; species Medicago ruthenica. Next base: position 39,611,831 of record CM031378.1, read on the forward strand.
TACTAAGTCTGAAGTTCAAACTGGGACAGTAGTTGAAGTTGTTTGTGCAGTTTTTCTTCTCTATATGAAGGGTATGATTTGTCAGAATTTTATGGCTAAAAAGGGGGAGAAAATCTTATGCAGTGTGTTGGCTCTGTTGGCTCTGTTCAAGAAATAGAAGATGTATTGCTGCATTTCAGATATGTGTGTCTCTGTTTCAGAAGGTGTTTTGCTCTGATACCAAAGCATTATATGCAGATATGATCAAGGGGGAATATGTGTCTCAGGGGGAGTACAAGGTTGTTTTGATCCTGACTGTTTTTGTGATCCTGAAGTGTGCTTCTGATATGCTCTAATTCAGAAGTAAGGGGGAGTTTGATGTATGCTGAGTGTATGCTGAGTTGCAGGGGGAGTGTGTGTGATGATCAGAAGTTGATCAGTAGCTCTGATACCTTGGAGTAGCTCTGATACCATGATTGTGATGATCAGGAGTTGATCAGTACTTGGTTTATGTGTGCTTCAAGAGTCAGAAGCTGAAGCTGTTGTTTAACATAGCTGAATCCGCTGCTAAACTAATTGCTATGATGTATTATTGTGGAGTTCTTCATTGATGAGCTGATTATAATGGAGACTGAAGAACTTGGATAGTTAACTTGGATGGTTTTAGCCAAAAATTTGCCAAAGGGGGAGATTGTTGAGTCTTTTGTGTTGGCTGCATGTTTTGGCAAAACCAAAGTATTGAATAGAAGCATCTCCATATTTGAAACATTTCTTCAGTTGCAAGTTTTGTGTTTTGAAGCCATTCAGAAGCAGATAATGTCATCAGAAGCTGAATGCACTGTAGCAGTTCAGAAGCTGATTTCAGGTTCTGAAGCCAGCGTTGACTTTTGTTGACCACATCAGAAGCTGGGTTTACTGGATTGTTTTTGCACGTATCTTGGGAGATTTAGCAAGGAATTATCTTTGTATAATTGCTTCTAGAAGGCTGGTTTAATTGGAGAAGATATCTTTGAAGATTTGGTTTAAAGTTATGAAAATTCGTATTTTCTGTTTTAAATCTTTCAAAGATTTAATGCAGTTTTATTTGTTACATTATTGGATCAATCTTATTCCAGTAACAAATCAATTCAGAAGATTTGGAGCATAATTAAGAGACTTGCTGAAGACTATATAAGGAGGAGTGCTGCTGCTATTCAACTCACGATTTTAAGAGTCTTATTCAGAGAAATAGAGTCTTAGTTGTTTTTAAGCTTTTGCTTTATTTCTGTGCACCACTCATATGTTTTGAGTTGGTTTAGAGGTTTATAGAGTTGTGATTCATTCTAAGCCTTTAGGTACGAATGAAGTCTTTGTGTTTTTGAAGTTTTCTGAAAAACAGAGTGTTTTTGTTTAAGGGTTTCAGTAACAGGTTTGTTACTTGAATAGGAAGTTAGTGGTCTCTAATACTCAACGTGTTGGGTAGAATTCAAGACTAGGAGGAAGTTAATTGCTTAGGCTGGGAACTGGGTGTTCAGTGTCTTGGGTCATAAGGATTAATTCCTATAGTGGAATTCCTTCCTGGATTGGTATCCCCCAGAGTAGGAGGTGTTTACTCCGAACTGGGTTAACAAACCTTGTGTGTTCTTTAGCTTTCCTGCACTTTATTTTCTGCTCTTGCATTGTGTTTACTTGTGCTCTGTTTTAGCATTTTATTGTGCCCTGCGTTTTGTTCAGAACCTTTTTGGTTCAGAACCTGAAATCTCTTAAGTATTGCCTGGCCAGAATTTCACAAATCAAATAGCCGCTCGCTTTTCGGCTTTGCTCATCTCCTCCCTATAGAAATCTATGGTGTCCTTGCAGAACTTCATAAACTTCTGGATCTCCATAGGGATGACAAAGTATGGCATGACCATCTCGGCCTCCGCTAGCTTCTTTGGAAGTTGGGTGATTACCAAATTTGAGAATGCAACCAATTTAGTGAAATCCTCACTTAATCGGGTGGCGTCTTGCCATACATACTCAATCACTTCCTTGCGCTGGTCTAGCTTGACTCTTGCACTTCTAATTACATCATGTAGTTGTGCAATGTGGTCCCCGTGGGCTCTTGCAATCTTGTCGAAGTACTCTTCGAATTTCTTGATGTCTTCTTCGAGACGATTGCACTTTAGCCTCCCTTGATGAGAAAGGCTCTCATGTCTTTGCCGTTGGACGCGTTCGGCTTGAAGTTGCTCTTTGTAGTCTTTAACTACTTCTTGGAGCTGTTGATTTTTCTCTTGAAATTTCAACCTCCATTTCCGTTGAGCTTCAATGGCTAGTTCGCCGAACTTCTTGAGCTCTTGGTTGGAATGTAAGATTCTTTCCAACTCTTCATCCTTGGCCACAAGGTTGGCATCCGCACTAACCAAGCCGCCGCCTATCCAATCTCTCTTCCCTTCGGAGATTCTTAGCCGTTTTTGGCACACTAGGAGAGAGTTTGTTACTTCATCACGATCTCTCTTCGTCCTAGTAATTTCTCCTAAAGCTTGGAGGTGCTTCAATTCTAAGTCTCCGTTTTTGTTTTGGAGTTCTTGAATTTTAGCTTTGAGTTCCTCCACTTCTTTGTTGGGAATGGTTGCAATAGGTTTAGGTGTAGGAGATTTTGGAGGGTTTATGACCACGAAGGGTAGCTTGATTGCTTTGACCCTCTCCTTCACCCATTGAGTATAAAGGGGTTTGGCGACACAGTTTCTCTTGCCGACCCTTCCCTTGCGCACTTGGCTCCATGCTCCCCGGATTCTCTCTAGCAATGCCGGGTCTTGATCGCCTTCCCTTAAGTAGAAAGCTTCCAACAAAAGGTCACTGGGTTTATCTTCCATTGAAAAACCTAGTTGTTGGAGAGAGAGGACCGGATTGTAATTAATACATCCCTTAGTACCAATGAGGGGTACGTTAGGGAAGTCCCCGCAACTGAGGATAATTTCGGGTCCTCTAAGTTTGGTGAAAACCAATGGATGTCCTTCTCGGCGAGGGTTGTCATCCGTTGCGACCATTTGAGCTTGGCCCGGTTTTCCACAAAGTCTCGGTTTCTTGGCATGTGGGACATCATCCAAATTTGCACTACGGGAGTGCAACAAGTAATTTTGCGTCCCCTTGCTTGTTCATGCCTAGAGTAGAGGGTATGATAAAAATCCGCCAAGATTGTGGGAACCGGATTTTTAGTCATAAATACCTCTAAAGCCGGAAAGTCTACGAAATCATCCATGTTGGGGAATAAAACAATTCCGTAGACTAAGAGGGCTAAGATGGCGTTGAATGCCCTTCCCTCTTTGTTGGCTAACATTTCCCGAGCTTTGGCTTCCAAAAACTTTCTTGAAAATCCCCTAAGGTTTCCTCTAACTTCCAAGTTAGATGCCACTTCTTGGGTGTCGAGGTATAAGGATTCGGCGATAGCTTCAAATGTAGGATCCTTTCCCGGACCGAGATAGAGTTCATGACCCTTCATGCTACAACCCAAAATCTTCTCAAACTCTTCCAAAGTTGGCGCTAGTTGGAAGTCTTGAAATGTGAAGCACCGTAGAGGTGGGTCGAAGAATTGCGCCAAAGTGGTTAAGGCCGTTGAATCTATTCTCACGGGTAGGAGATCAAGGATTAGCCCATAGCTTGCCTCGAAAATATTCTTGTTGACCGAAGAGAGCCTCTTGCTTAGAGCTAATAAGCTTTCCACCCTAGGAGCTTTAATTTTGAAGGCGAGCGTATTTTTGTTCCCGGAATCCATATTTCTTTTTGCTAATATTTGTTTGTTCTTTTTTTAAACTCCTATAAAGCAAAATGATGCGAAAATTACTTTCATGAATGCAAATGACATGCAAGGGTATAGTTTATGAAGGTTCGGAACTTCCCCCCATCCTCACATGTAGGCTCTAAATGGTGAAATCTCCTAAGAAGAGGTCCTTAGAGTCATAGACCTCACATGGAATTAGGGTTGTCTATGGACATACGTCGACATGACTTCAATTAATTCCACGTGAAAATCTCATCTAAGCGGGGTTGGGCATCCTACCTCACGGACATACGTGAACGCGGGCTTCCGCACACAACCTCCTTCTAACTTAGTTTTTTTCTCAAGCTCGGGTAGAGAGCCTCACACGTCCGGCATTAACCCGAACAATGTGGAGTAACATCACTCAAGTAACCCCCGCATTTGATATATATATGATATGAATATAAAGCAAAAATAAAGCAAATATAAACATAAATCATAAATATGACATGGATGAATAAAATAATAAGCATGGCACGCAAAGAAAATAAAACAATTGTCTTAAAAGCCAAATAGGTTAGGCTTGACTCGCTAGTGGGAAAAATGGTCCCCAGTGAAGTCGCCAGCTGTGCGCACCTCGTTTTTTTTCCTGAGAAAAAGACGCGCAAATCCTCCGAGGTCGTTCGTAAACGCTCGGAGGGCCTTTGTGAAGCCGCCACCAAAGTTTTTGTGTAAAGGGAACGTTGATAAACCCTTAAGTTTTTTTTTGTATAAAGGGAAACGATAATAAAACCCTTTGACGATGAGGAAAGGATGGTCATCGCAACCATTGTCGGGTTCGGGAGTCGATTACGCAAGGGGAAGGTATTAGCACCCCTCACGTCCGTTGTACTCAACGGGAACCTTCTATTTGGTTAAAGCTTGAATTGTTTTTAAATGTTTTGCGTGCATGCTTATCCATGTCAAAAGAAAATATACTAAAAGGGGGGAAAGAGATAAAAACAAACGAAAGGAAAGAAAAAAAGTTTTTTATTATTGCGCTTGACAAGATGTCGATCTTGCTCCTACGTATCTCCCGGTAGTCGGAGAATTCAAAGCGTACGTAGTTCTTTGGTAGAAAAACGTACATGTGTTGGTTAATTTTAAATGGACGATGTTTTAACCGAATTCTTGCGATTAAAACGTAGCTTGTATGCTCGCGCTTGGGAGACTTATTAAGCGTTTGTTCACGAATCGCACTAGAATTGTTAAAAGGTACGTCCGTTAGGGTAAAAGGGTTCGAATTGGTCGCTATGGGACCAAGAGAGGTGCAATGGACTCATACAAGTCAATCATTGACCGAGTGGACTCCAACGAGTCGGGTGATTGTTCGATTGATCCACTGGGATCAAGAACGGGTACAATGGACTCGGACGAGTCGAACATTGACCGAGTGGACTCTAACGAGTCGAGGGATCGAATTTAATGGCCACGGGGGACCAAAAGGTTCGGATTGACCACAAGGGGCCAAGGTTTGGTTTGGTTAGGGTTGTACATATTGAAAATGGAATGACGATTGTCCGAACGACGAGACATACGTCACGCATTCGTACAATCGGGGCAATGGAGAGACATACGTCACACCATCCCTTTTTCATTCATGTTTTTGGGTAGAGTTCTTTTTAGAAATCCCAAGGTATATCAAAACATTTGGTTTGAAGCCCAAAGTGAAAAGGTTTTGTGATTTTGTTAGAAAACGCACAAGTTCGGCTCATTTTGCGAACGGTTTTGAAAAGCGAACAAAATTGGCGTATGTTCATGCTTGAGTTTTGAAAATCATGAACAATATTTATTGTTCAAGTTTAGACTGAAATGATGAACATATCTTGTTTGTTCATGCTGTTTTGAAAGTTTAGGAACATAACTTGTTTTGCAAGTTATCCACAAAATGTCATACGAACTTGTGATTTTGTCAAGATTGTGCAAAATCCTTGTTATGGTTTGAAAAACATGGGTTTAAAAACTCTTAGGTTCTGAGCTCTTGGGCTAGAACCTCAAAAATTGGTCATTTGGACACCTAAACTCAGATTCTGAGTTCTGTCATGGTCGCACTGCGACCATGACTTCGCACTGCGAAGCATGCGAATTTTTGAGTTCAGAAGCTGTTTCTGATCTTTTGTTCAGAAACAACTTCTGAACACACTCAGGACCTTTTAGGTGAGTGAAAAACTTTGAGTTTTTGGGATGAAAAAGGCTGGACAAACCAGTTTTGGTGTTTTTGAAAACCTTGGGATTTCTTTGAAATTCAAAAGGGGTTTTTTAGAACCAAATGGTTTTGAACCAAAATTGCTATACAAACACAATTGAAAATGCAAAACAAAAGCTTGGAATACTTACAGAACTCCTTAGCAAAGCTCCAGCTGCAATGGATTTGAATTGGTTGAAGGTTCTTGCAAAAGGTTTGAATGTTGGTAATGGTTTTGGAACTTTGTAATGCTTTGTGTTTGATTGGTTTTTTTCTGGTTGTTTGTGAGTGTTTGTAAGCTGGGATGAGTAGTGTATAATGCTCTTGAATGCTGTTATGTGTAGTTTTTCAGAAGTCTCTTGAAACCTTGGGCATTGCCTTCTATTTATAGGCCAAAACCAAATCTATTTCATCATTAGAAAATCCCAAAATCCAGCTGATTTGTGGCTAGAATCAGGCTGAATCCCTTTGCATTAAATGCTAATGGATAGAGGCAACCCTGCCTTGTGCCAAGGGTTAAGTCTTTGACTGATTTCAGCCACAAAAATCAACTAATTCTAGACGGTAATGATGAAAAACAAAGCTGAATTGCAATTGGCCAAGCTTGGGGATCAATCCTTGCAATCCCAATGGTTGATCAATGAAAACGTGCACTGTAATGTGCAGAGATTGAGGGATGAAAAAGGCTATCTATGGCTGGTGTGAGGGGTGAAAAGCTGCTGCAAAACAGGGTAGGCACTCATGGCTTTTCAAGTGAGAAAATCCAGCTAGTTTGACTGGTTTTGGGGGAGCAAGCAGGAGGAAAGTCATCAAGCAGGTGGCTGGCAACCTTGGGGTGGTTAACAGGTCACATGGGAGGGACTAGAGCTGCCCAAGGGCAAGCCCACTTGCTTGTCACATGCTAGGTTGGAAGAAAAAGCTTCCAACCTTGGCATTAATGGCAAGTTCTTCAATTCTGGTTTTGCTTGGCCCAAATAGCCATGAATGCTGATTAAAATAAATATGGAAATGATATGCAACAAAATCTGGAATTAAATCAAAGAAACCAGAAATCTGCAGAAAAATCGCAGACTTCGCAGTGCGAAGTGAGCTTCGCAGTGCGAAGTCAGCATTTTTGAAATGTTGACTTTTCTGTTGACTTTTGTTGACTTTGACTTTTTTTCCCTCTTTGATTTTTTTGATTTTTGTTTTAAAATGCTTAGGACAAAATTAGGGTACTACAGGGACTTCCCTAATGTACCCCTCATCGGTACTAAGGGATGTATTAATTACAATCCGGTCCTCTCTCTCCGACAATTAGGTTTTTCAATGGAAAACAAACCTAATGACCTTTTGTTGGAAGCTTTCTTTTTAAGGGAAGGCGATCAAAACCCGGCATTGCTAGAGAGAATCCAAGGGGCGTGGAGCCAAGTGCACAAAGGAAGAGTCGGCAAGAGGAATTGTGTCGCCAAACCCCTTTATACTCAATGGGTGAAGGAGAGGGTTAAAGCAATCAAATTACCCTTTGTGGTCATATGCCCTCCAAAACCTCCTACACCTAAACCTATCACAATCATTCCCAACCAAGAAACGGAGGAACTCAAGGCTAAGATTCGAGAGCTCCAAAACAAAAACGGAGACTTAGAATTGAAGCACCTCCAAGCTTTGGGAGAGATCACTAGGACGAAGAGAGATCGCGATGAAGTAACAAACTCTCTTCTAGTGTGCCAAAAACGGCTAAAGATCTCCGAAGGGAAGAGAAATTGGATAGGAGGCGGCTTGGTTAGTGCGGATGCCAACCTTGTGGCCAAGGACGAAGAGTTGGAAAGAATCTTGCATTCCAACCAAGAGCTCAAGAAGTTCGGCGAGCTAGCTATCGAAGCTCAACGGAAATGGAGGTTGAAGTTTCAAGAGAAAAATCAACAGCTCCAAGAAGTGGTCAAAGACTACAAAGAACAGCTTCAAGCCGAACGCGTCCAACCGCAAAGACATGAGAGCCTTTCTCATCAAGGGAAGCTACATTGCAATCGCCTCGAAGCGGACATCAAGAAATTCGAATAATACTTCGATAAGATTGCAAGAGAGCATGGAAATCACATTGCACGACTCCTTGATGAGATTAGGCATGCAAATATCCAGCTAGCCCAATGCAAGGAAGTGATTGAGTTTGTATGGCAAGATGCCTCCCGACTAAGTGAGGACTTCACTAGATTAGTCGCATTCTCAAACTTAGTCATCGCCGAGCTTCCGAAGAGACTTGCACAGGCCGAGATGGTCATACCATACTTTGTCATCCCTACGGAAATCCAGGAATTTATGAAGTTTTGCAAGGACACATTAGATTTCTATAGGGAGGAAATAGGCAAGGCCGAAAGGCGAGCGGCTATTTGATTTGTATTAGCATTAGTTACACTTTGTAATCTCAATGTTACTCAATCAAATATATATTTTGACAATGTTAATCTTCCGGCTTCTAATACTTTTAATTGCTAATATTAATTGCACAATTTTTAATTTCCTTATAAAGCAAAGCAAAAAAAAATTTTCATGCATACATCATTCATCATCATGCATACGGTCATCCTCGAGTCCAAACTCATTTCCCTTTTCTTATCCTCAGGATTTCTTATAATCTAAATTGAGTCTTCAGTGTTCGCATTCTCTCCGCGATACTACGTGTCTTCTCGTAAGGAAAAGTGGCTCATCGTCCCGAGGCAACTCACTCCTACAATACCCGAGCGACCCTAAAGAGGAAAATGGAAAACCTCGAGCAAGAGAATCAAGATCTTCGTGAAGAAGTAACATCTATGAGAACGGAAATGGAAAAACTAACGGAGTTAGTAAAACTACTAGCAGCCGCACAAATCCCGGCACCTCCTCCTCCCTCTAGCTCCCAAGCTCCAGCACTAGCTTCTACTTCAACTCCGGCCCTACATGATGGAACTCAGCGCTACACTAAACCCCCCGGTTGCACATGGGGTATGCCGTTTGATTTTGGGGAAGAGTCTGTCCCTATTCCTACTACCTTTCAAGAAACCCCGGTCATTCAACCCGAGGTTACCTTTACCCAGGCTGCTGCGGCCTTCACTACACCAGTGGTTCATACCACTCAAGGCGATTACGGGCCTATCTTTCATGCCGAAAGTTTAGGCGCCCAGGATAGGATGGCTGATTTCCTTGAAAAATTCGATGAGATGCAAAAGGAGATTAAAGCCCTCCGAGGGAAGGATTTATTCGGGAAGGACGCCCATGATCTCTGCCTAGTACCCAATGTCAAGATCCCTCCTAAATTCAAGGTCCCGGATTTTGAGAAGTACAAAGGGAACACTTGCCCGCAAAGTCACTTGGTAATGTACGCAAGGAAGATGTCGACACAAACCGACAACCATCAGCTGCTCATCCATTATTTCCAAGATAGCTTAACCGGTGCCGCTTTAAAGTGGTACATGGGTTTGGATAGTACCAAAATCCAAACCTTTAATGACTTGGGAGAGGCGTTTGTCCGCCAGTACAAATACAATTTGGACATGGCCCCGGACCGGGACCAACTCCGGGCTATGGCCCAAAAGGACAAAGAGACCTTTAAGGAGTACGCACAAAGATGGAGAGAGATAGCGGCTCAGATTAGCCCGTCTCTAGAAGAAAAGGAAATGACCAAGATCTTTTTAAATACCCTTGGTTCCTTTTACTATGAACGAATGGTTGCCAGTGCGCCAAGTGACTTCACCGAAATGGTAAGCATGGGCGTACGTTTGGAAGATGCGGTCCGAGAGGGACGCTTAATAAAGGAAAGTGCTCCGTCTAGTAGCACAAGGAGATTCGGGGGCAGCTATCCAAGGAAGAAAGGGCAAGATATCGGCAGGATTGGCCACGGAGGACCTCATCAAGGGTACTCAGCATATCCGCATGTCTCTGCTATCTCACCTTCCATCTCTACACCTCCAAACTACCAAGTTCAAGTCCCGCAAAGATTTCTCCCTCAATATCAATAGTCCTATCAACAACAACATCCGCAAAATCCACAACAATCATACCAGCAGCCCCGCCCACAAGGTCAGCAGCAATTCCGACCTCAAGCACCTCAGCAGCCCTTCAACCATCAGAATCGCCCAAGAGCGGCATTCGATCCGATACCCATGAAGTACGCGGACCTACTCCCGGCTTTACTCGCGAGAAATCTCGTACAAACAAGAGCACCACCTCCCGTACCAAGTGTATTACCTCCATGGTATCGACATGACCTTACGTGCGCATACCATCAAGGGGCACCAGGCCATGACGTTGAACGTTGCCTTGCTTTAAAGAATGAGGTCCAGAAGCTAGTCCGTACCAAAGTGTTAACCTTCAAGGACTCAAACCCAAATGTCCAAACTAACCCACTGCCGAACCATGGTTCCTCAATCAACATGGTTCAAGAACACCAAGGAACCAATCCTATTTTGAAAATCCAAAAGATCAGGACTCCTTTGGTTCCACTACACATCAAAATGTGTAAAGCAGCTATGTTCGAGCACGATCATGCTAGTTGTGAAGAGTGTTCAGTAAGTCCTCAAGGATGTATGCAAATCCAAAATGACCTACAAGGACTAATGGACAAGAAGGAGCTCATTGTCACCAAAAAGGACGAAAGTGTAAGTGTCATAACTCCGGAGTTTGATATCCCGGAACACTTGGAGATAGCCTTCAGCAGCCAAAAGCCTGCTACTACTCCACTTGTAATATGCTTACTGGGGCCTGCCCCATACACTTCCAACAAAGCGGTTCCTTACAAGTACCTTGCAACCATGATGAACAACGGCCAAGAGACGCCTATTCCCCCCTTAGCCCCTGTCGATAATATCACGGACAGCAGTAAGGTGCTAAGGAGCGGACGTGTTCTTCCCACAATAGTGCAAGAGAAAGTCAGTACCCCGGTATTTAAACCGAAACCAACCCAAGACCCCTGCACGAGCAAAGAAATGGGTCAATCCAGTGGGGTAAACGCCGATTCGGATCTCGATGAGGTATTGAAGCTAATCAAGAAGAGCAAATACAAGGTCGTGGATCAGTTGTTGCAAACGCCTTCCAAGATCTCTATGCTATCCTTATTGTTGAACTCCGACGCACATAGAGAATCATTGATGAGGGTCTTGGACCAAGCCTTTGTGGAGCACGACATAACCCTCGGCCAATTCGGAGGCATTGTCGGAAACATCACTGTTTGCAATAGCTTAAGCTTTAGTGATGAGGAACTCCCGGAGCAAGGAAGACACCATAATTTGGCATTACATATATCGGTAAACTGCAAGTCGGATGCTTTATCAAATGTACTTGTAGACACCGGCTCTTCATTAAATGTAATGGCCAAAACAACCCTCGACCAGCTTTCCTATCAGGGGACCCCCATAAGGCAAAGTGGGGTAGTCGTCAAAGCCTTTGATGGCTCGAAGAAATCAGTGATCGGGGAGGTGGATTTACCTATTACCATCGGGCCATCCGTCTTCCAAATAACCTTCCAAGTAATGGATATACAAGCAGCGTATAGTTGTTTGTTAGGCCGACCATGGATCCACGAGGCCGGAGCAGTGACATCCACGCTGCATCAAAAACTGAAATTTGTGAAGAATGGGAAGCTAGTCACAGTGGGAGGAGAGGAAGCCCTGTTAATCAGCCATCTGTCGGCTTTCTCGTTCATCGGTGCTGATATCGTTGATGGGACATCATTCCAAGGTCTTTCCTTAGAAGATGAGAGTGCCACAAAGAACGAAGCGTCCATGTCTTCTTTCAAGAGCGCACAAAGAGCAGTACAAGACGACTTACTCCCGGATTGGGGAAAGACAATAAGTCTGCCGGAGCGTAAGCATAGAGAGGGTTTAGGTTTCACTCCAACTACAAGAGTTACCAAGCCAAGCACTAACATTGAACCGCTCGAGAACATCTTTCGTAGTGCCAGCTTCATTCACTCCACAAAGGAAACCAACGCCATCACTGAAGATGGGCCGGAAGAAACAGCACATGTCCATGTAACGCCCGGAGGAGCTTGTCGCAATTGGGTTGCTATCGATGTTCCTTCTGTTATCCAGTCTTCAAAGTAATGTGTTTGTTTATTTTATCTTTTTCAAAAACCCCTTCGCCTCGCCCGAAGCGAAAGGGAGACTCATGTAGGGCTTGTTTAATATACTATCATCAATTAATAAAAATCGTTGTTTCTATTACGACTTCCACGTATTTATACGTTGTCTTTTTCTTTTCAAAAAAACAAAAAAAAAACATTTTCTCTTTTTTCTATTTTTCAAAGAGTCTGCATTTTTCATCTTTTACTAAAATCAATCATCCATCACATGCAGACTAAGCACCCATAAACCTGTCGAACACCTTAGCCCTAGGCTCCCTCCCAACTTTGAATTCCCGGTTTACGAAGCGGAAGAGGAAGAGGATGAAGAGATCCCGGATGAGATCAAGCGCCTACTAGAACAAGAGAGGAAGACCATTCAGCCTCACGAGGAAACGATAGAGGTCATCAACTTGGGTTCCGAAGAAGAAAAGAAAGAAGTTAAGATTGGAGCGTTATTGGATGCGCCCGTCAAAGAGAAAATAGTCAAGCTTCTTGAAGAGTATGTGGATATTTTTGCATGGTCATATCAAGATATGCCAAGATTGGATCCTGAGATTGTAGAGCACCACTTACCTCTAAAACCGGAATGTTCGCCAGTCAAGCAGAAGTTGAGAAGAACTCGCCCTGACATGGCTCTTAAGATCAAAGAGGAAGTGCAAAAGCAGATTAATGCTGGATTTCTCGTTACCTCGGAATATCCTCAATGGTTGGCCAATATAGTGCCAGTTCCCAAGAAGGATGGTAAAGTCAGAATGTGTGTTGACTATCGAGATTTAAACAAGGCTAGTCCGAAGGACGACTTCCCTTTACCTCACATTGACATATTGGTTGACAACACCGCCAAATCCAAGGTTTTCTCCTTCATGGACGGCTTCTCAGGATATAATCAGATTAAAATGGCTGTTGAAGATAGAGAAAAAACGTCTTTCATTACACCTTGGGGCACCTTCTGCTATCAAGTGATGCCTTTTGGCCTAACGAATGCGGGTGCTACCTACCAAAGAGGCATGACTACTCTCTTCCACGACATGATACACAAAGAAATCGAAGTGTATGTCGATGACATGATTGTCAAATCAAGAACGGAAGAAGAGCATGTCGAGTATTTGTCAAAGATGTTTCAACGCTTGAGAAAATATCGGCTTCGCCTGAACCCTAACAAATGTACATTCGGCGTGAGATCAGGAAAACTCCTAGGTTTCATTGTTAGTCAAAAGGGTATCGAGGTAGATCCCGATAAGGTCAAAGCTATCAGAGAAATGCCTGCTCCTCAAACCGAGAAGCAAGTAAGGGGATTTCTAGGACGTTTAAACTACATTTCTAGATTCATATCCCATATGACAGCCACTTGTGGACCTATCTTCAAGCTGCTCCGCAAAAATCAAGAAGTGGTATGGACAGAAGATTGCCAAAAAGCTTTTGACAGCATCAAGGAGTACCTGCTAGAACCTCCAATACTTATTCCTCCAGTCGAAGGAAGACCGTTGATCATGTACTTAACCGTATTGGAGGACTCCATGGGTTGTGTACTCGGACAACAAGATGAGACCGGTAGAAAAGAGCACGCCGTCTACTACCTAAGCAAGAAGTTTACGGACTGTGAGTCCCGATACTCTCTACTTGAAAAGACTTGCTGTGCATTAGCCTGGGCTGCTAGGCGTCTTCGCCACTACATGCTTAATCATACTACTTGGTTGATATCCAAGATGGATCCAATCAAGTACATATTTGAAAAACCCGCATTAACCGGAAGGATCGCCCGTTGGCAGATGTTGTTGTCAGAATACGACATCGAATACCACACTCAGAAAGCCATTAAAGCCAGCATTCTCGCTGACCATTTGGCTCATCAACCAATTAAGGATTATCAACCAATTAAGTTTGACTTCCCCGATGAAGAAATCATGTATCTAAAGATGAAGGATTGTGACGAACCACTACCCAGCGAAGGTCCAGATCCCGAATCTAAATGGAAGTTAATCTTTGATGGAGCAGTAAATGTCTATGGCAACGGGATTGGATCAGTCATCGTCACCCCTGAGGGCAAACATCTCCCTTTTGCTGCAAGACTATCATTCGACTGTACAAATAATATGGCAGAGTATGAAGCTTGTATCTTAGGAATTGAGGAAGCCATCGACCTAAGGATCAAGAACCTCGACATTTACGGAGACTCAGCTCTTGTGATTAATCAAATCAATGGAGATTGGGAAACTCGCCACACCGGCTTGATCCCTTACAAAGATTACGCAAGACGCTTGCTAACCTTTTTCAACAAAGTCAAGCTGCATCACATTCCTCGAGATGAGAATCAAATGGCAGATGCTTTGGCAACCTTATCTTCTATGTGTGAGGTCAGTCGCCGGAATGAAATTCCAACAATCAAGGTTCAACACCTAGAAAGGCCCGCACATGTATTTGCAGCCGAAGCAGTCGTAGATGACAAACCATGGTTCCATGACATCAAATGTTTCCTCCAAAAGCAAGAGTACCCGCATGGGGCATCCAACAAGGATAAGAAAACTCTGCGAAGATTAGCCGGCAACTTCTTTCTAAACGGAGAAGTTTTATACAAGAGGAATTTTGATATGGTGCTGCTCAGATGTGTTGATGAGCAAGAAGCGGATCTCATAATGCATGAAATACATGAAGGCTCCTTCGGAACCCATTCCAGCGGGCACACAATGGCTAGGAAAATCTTAAGAGCCGGGTATTATTGGATGACCTTGGAAAGCGATTGCTACAAGCACGCCAAGAAATGCCACAAATGTCAAATCTATGCGGACAAGATCCACATGCCACCAACGGCCCTGAACGTCCTCTCATCACCCTGGCCTTTCTCCATGTGGGGCATTGACATGATTGGTAGGATCGAACCCAAAGCTTCAAATGGACATCGCTTCATCTTAGTAGCAATCGACTACTTCACCAAATGGGTTGAGGCTGCATCATATGCCAACGTCACCAAACAAGTGGTGGTCCGATTTATTAAGAATCATATCATGTGTCGATATGGTATTCCCAACAAGATCATCACGGATAATGGGACCAACCTGAATAACAAGATGATGAAGGAGCTGTGCAAAGAGTTTAAGATCGAGCATCATAACTCTTCTCCTTATAGACCTCAGATGAATGGTGCGGTTGAAGCTGCAAACAAAAACATCAAGAAAATAGTGCAAAAGATGGTAGTCTCATACAAGGATTGGCATGAGATGCTACCATATGCCTTACACGGGTACCGTACTTCGGTACGTACGTCGACAGGAGCAACCCCTTTCTCTTTAGTATACGGCATGGAAGCAGTGCTCCCCGTAGAAGTCGAAATCCCGTCATTGAGAATCTTGATGGAAGCTAAGTTATCAGAGGCTGAATGGTGTCAAAACAGATACGATCAGTTGAATTTAATTGAGGAGAAACGCATGACAGCCTTATGTCATGGACAACTGTACCAACAAAGGATGAAACAAGCTTTTGACAAGAAAGTTCGTCCTCGGGAAATCCAAGAAGGAGACCTCGTGCTCAAAAGGATCCTATCCTTTCAACCTGACTCTAGGGGCAAATGGACGCCTAACTATGAAGGCCCTTTTGTCGTCAAGAGAGTATTCTCCGGAGGAGCCTTGATTCTCACGACAATGGACGGCGAGGATTTTCCGCGTCCTGTGAACTCCGATGTAGTCAAGAAATACTTTGTCTAAAAACAAAAGAACAGCTCGGTAAGTCGAAAACCTGAAAGGGCGGCTTAAGCAAAAAAGAGCGTCTCGGTGGACTGAAAACCTGAAAAGGCGGTCCAGGCAAAAATTAGAGACATAAAATAGAAATAGCTATCCTGATAGGCCAAACATCTGAAAGGATGACCTATGCAAAAATTAAGGATCAAAAGACAAAGTAACTACATCGGATTGGTCGTGATCTACTCGGGGCACGTCAATTGTCTGAAGACTCCGAATCGGAAGCATCCAAACAAGGAATTCAAAGTTATTAGGGATACTAGTGGCCATCGTGTTCAATGTACCCTTCCCTTTTATATTTACCTTTTTTTAGACTTTGTAAGATTCGTGGAGCCACGCCTTTGGCAGGCTACCACCCCTTTAATAAATTTCATTTCCCAACATAACATTCTTTACCTTTTGTCAAAACCCTTTCATTCATTTTTATTCTTGATGATAGTATTTCAAAAAAAAAAAAAAAAAAACTTTTTTCAAAAATTTATTGCATGAGTCATTTATTTTTATCAAATAACAAACACATTCCTTTTCGAACTCGTGAATATTCGGAGTGTACATCAATATCTATCCTTAAAGCAGATAAAGCTTCGCAGGCCGAGCATGGTCAATTGCCAAAAAGGAATTCCCCAACAGAATCCTCGGCGAATTAATCGGAAATTCCCCAGTGAGTTAAGAGTCCAAAAGGACAATTCAGGCAAGGACTTGCCGACCAAGGCGTAAGCATTCCCAGCGGAATCATCAGTTCTTCTCTCCAACGGATTAGCACAATCCCCAGTGGATTAACAAACTCCCCAGGAAGTCAATCTTTGACCTACGCTCAAAAGCCCAATTACCATTGGCATCAAAGGCTGGATATCGATCATGCTTCCAAAATGATCCTTATATCCCCAGCGAATTCACAAGCGAAGCCCAATCTTATTGGCATACCCCCCCAGTGGAGTCTTACATCATCCAAGCCCGACTTTGCTCGGCATTCAAATCATAATCCCCAGCGTCCCATGTGACGTCTGTCATCCCCCAGGTCAGCACAATTCATGCATCATATCATAGTCATCCATTAACATGCATCTCATATTCATATCATGCATTTCCCACAAATAGTCGAATGTCCTCCCCAGCCTGTCCGGTCTAGGGATGTCATCCTCATTTTCGCCAGGCGATAGTTCTTTAACGAACAGCTTGTGCAAGTTTTTCATCGTATCAAGGGGCAATTCCTTAACAAACATGTTGGGTATCCCCAGTACAAGTCCATCTCTCACACAATGTCCTCAGTGACAGTCATGCATTCATACGCATTCATGCATACAACATACTACATATCATACATGGTTGTTCTAACCATCATGAGTCTCATCAATCAATCACGAGCAATTCGTGAATTCTTTTTTCCCCAAGTGTCATCCCCAGTCTGTCTGGTCCAGAGATGTCACTCTTTTCCGCTAAGTGACAGTTCAAACGAACAGCTTGCACGTCTTTTTGTCAAGTCTTTACGCCGAGTGGCAGTTCTTTAATGAACAGCTTGTGCGTACTCCCTAGTGTTGTGCCAAGTGGCAGTTCTTCAATGAACAGCTTGTGCATTCTTTCTCCCCAATTGAAGGGGCATTTCTGTAAGGAACGGCTCGTCAGCCGCATCCCCAGTGTCGTCAATGGCAAGTTCGGCAACATCCGAACAGTTGACATTTTACTTTCCTGTCGTCAATGGCAAGTTCGGCAACATCCGAACAGTTGACATTTTACTTTCCTGTCGTCAATGGCAAGTTCGGCAACATCCGAACAGTTGACATTTTACTTTCCTGTCGTCAATGGCAAGTTCGGAAACATCCGAACAGTTGACATTTTACTTTCCTGTCGTCAATGGCAAGTTCGGCAACATCCGAACAGTTGACATTTTATTTTCCTTTCGTCAATGGCAAGTTCGGCAACATCCGAACAGTTGACACTCTTTTCATTCTTTTGTCGTCAGTGGCCAGTTCGGCAACAACCCGAACAGCTGGCATTTACCTTTTCATTCTTTGTTGTCAGTGGCAGTTCGGCGACAACCCGAACAGCTGACACTTATCCCTGGTGTGGTCTTCTCTTTTATAATCTTTGCATCCATGTTTACATTACAAGCATTCATAACATTTGCATACATGCATTTATAGCATTTATAACTCGGAAAAATATTTAGTCAAAAAATGGCGTACTCTATATTTAAGTCTCTTCAACCCGTCCATTTCAAATCACATTTTCAATCTCCGGGACGAAGAAACTTAAATAGGGGCATCTGTCATACCCCATTTTTTGACTTATATTTTTGTGTGTTTTATCTTTTATTATTTTTATTACTTATTATTACTTTTTATTATTTCATTCTTGTTATAGTATTTTATTTGCATTTGCATTTTATTATTATCATTATTAGCATTTCCATTATCCTTAATATTATTAATGTTAGTGTTATTCTATTTTTCTTTAATAATATCATTATTATCTTTTACTACTATTAAGGTTTTATTTTAATTAGTATTATTAAGTTTTATCCTTTTTTTATTTATTATCATCATTTTTCATTATTATTGTCATTTACTATTTTCCTTATTTTCATTATCATTTGCATTTGCATTTTTCATCATTATTATTATTATGTATTATTATTATTTCTCCATTTTTACCTTTTATTTTTAAATACAAAAATCAAAAAAAGTGGAGTTCGCAGTGCGAAGTCACCTTCGCACTGCGACCTCTGCGAAATTTTCTGCAGAATTTTATACATTGGTTTATCCTTTTTGCTTTCAACTACAATTGTTATTATTAGCATTATTACTATTATTATTGCTATTTTGTGACTGATTTGGTGCAGCAAGGCAAAAATTAATGTGCGACATTAAAGGTAAAAGGAAAGAAGGATTTTCTTCCAACCTATCATGTGATCAAACAAATTGGCTGCCCTTGGTCAGCTATTGTCCCTCCAAATTGACCCCTCACCCAACCTAAGCTTGCCAGCCAGCTGCTTGATCCCTTTCCTTCCCTTTTTCCCTGCCAAAACCAGTCAATCACAAGTGGTTTTTGTTGCAAAAAAGCTGTTTGGTGTGCCCTGTTTTGAGCTGGATTTCTCCTCCCACACATAAGCCCACATGCTCATTTTGCTTCCCCCAATCTCCCTGTACATGGCAGTACACGTTTTGACTGCTTGACCTTCCAAGATTGCAAGGATTGATCCCAAGAATCATCCCTTTTGCAGCTGCCCTGTTTTACAGTTTTTATCATCATTACCTTCTAGAATTAATGGCATTTGTGGCTGAGATCAGTCAAGACCTTGCCCCTTGGCACAAGGCAAAGCAAGTTCTATCCATTAGCATTTAATGCAAAGTGTTTTAGCCTGGATTTAGCCCACAAACCAGCTAGAATCTAGAGATTTACCATCATTACATAGATTTGCATTTTGGCCTATAAAAGGAATGCCAAGGCCCAAGGATTTTACACATTGAAACACAATCAATAGACCAATTCAGAGAGCCAATACACACGAAATCCACACAAAAAACCACCACATTGCAGCACCAAGTCAGTTCATACACAAAGCCCACATCAATTAGAACATTGTTCTTAACCATCAATCAAGCAAGCAAGCCACTTCCAAACTCTTGCTCAAGCATTGCTAGGAGTTCTGTAAGTCTCCTATAATCCTTCTTTTTTATTGTGTTTGCTGTTTGCATATCTTGCTTTGTCCAATTTCATTTTGTGCACAAAAACCTCTTTTGAAACTCAAAAGGGACCTCAAAGGGGCCAAGCCTTAAAACTGTGTTTTTCCACCCCATTTTCTTCCATTTTGTCAAGCTTTTTAACCTCCTTTGGGTTCTGAAGCTTGCTTAGAAGCAGTTTCTGAACATCTGTTCAGAAACAGCTTCTGAGTTTGAAAATTCGCATACTTCGCAGAGCAAAGTATTGCTCGCACTGTGAACACACCAGAACCTGACTTCGCAGAGCCAAGTTCTGGCCGCTCTGCGAAGTATGTGAAATTCAGAACATGAATCAGGCTTTCAAATGTCAAATTTTTGGGATTCCAGCCCTTGATTCAGAACCTAAAGAGGGTTAAAACCATTTTGGTCCAAACCCAATTCATAATCATGCACAACTTTGAAGATTTCACAAGTTCGTGCGACAAATTTTGAGTAACTTGTGAAACAAGTTATGTTCTTAATATTTTCAAAAACTAAGTTTGAGCAACAAGCCAAAGTTCGTCTATTTCTAAACAAACTTGAATAACCATGTTGTTCATGATTTTCAATCCAAACGCGAACTTAAGCCGAACTTGTTCATCCTTTTTAAACCAAACTCAAAATGAGCCGAACTTGTGGACTTTCTAATTTTGTGCATGTCTTATGAATTTGCTTACCATTCAAACTTGAACTATACTCGTTCTTGAGTTTCAATAACTTGAGCAACAAGTAATGTTCATGATTTTAATAAACTCGAACAACAAACTTGTCCGTGATCCCCTTCTTTTTACTTTTCCTTTTAAGGCATTTTTTTTTTGGTTCCCTTTGACATTCCTTAGAGTCCCGACCAAACCAAACTTGAATGAAACGGGAATGGCTTGACGTATGTCTCCCCAAACCTCGGTTGCACGAATGCGTGACGTATGTCTCGTCGCTCGGACAACCGTCATTCCACCCTTGACGCGTCTAGCACGCTCAACCTTCCCTTGGCCCCCTTGTGGCCATTTTTACCCTTTTTCTTGGCCCTCGTGGTCAATCCGAACCTCTCGCACCTTTGCGCGTTTATTTTAACCGTTTTTACGCCTTGCGCGAATTTATCGCCTCCGCGCGTTTGTTGTTTATTTTCAAGCTTTTACGCCCCTGTGCGTTTGTCTTTTTATTTTTAAAACATTCACGCCTTGCGCGAGTTTATCGCCTAGCGTCCATCTTTCACCATTTAAAACTTTGTACGTCTTCGTACGTTTTAAAACCTTTGTTCAAGTCCGAGTGCAAAAAATCTTTTTATCAAATCATTTACTTTTATGCATTGTCGTCAGTGGCCAGTTCGGCAACAACCCGAACAGCTGACATTTACTTTTCATTTCCTGTCGTCAATGGCCAGTTCGGCAACAACCAGAATAGTTGACATTTTCATTTATTTCCTTTTCAAACTTTTTCGCTCGGACGCGATCAAATCTTTTTAACTAAAACGAACCAACATACAAACTTTTTCTACCAAAGAACTACGTACGCTTTGAATTCTCCGACTACCGGGAGATACGTAGGAGCAAGATCGACATCTTGTCAAGCCCATTAATAAAAAACCTGTTTTTCCCTTTCGTTTGTTTTTATCTCTTTCTTCATCTCGCATTATGTTTTTTATATTTCCTTTTATACATGTTTAAACACGCAAGTAAAACATCGAAGCATTTTAAGCCTAAGCCGACTAAGAGGTTCCCGTTGAGTACAACGGATGTGAGGGGTGCTAATACCTTCCCCTCGCATAATCGACTTTCGAACCTAAAATCTTTTCTCAAGGTAATTTAGAACTTTTTTCCTTTTTCCCCGAAAAATTAAAAGTTCAGTCGTAATTTAGAATTAGTGATTCAATGCTAGTCAATAGCTTGACATCTGAAATTCGACGCGACAGTATTATTCAGAGAAATAGAGTCTTAGTTGTCTTTAAGCTTTTGCTTTATTTTTTTGTACGCCACTCATATGTTTTGAGTTGGTTTAGGATTGTCATTGAGTTGTAATTCATTCTAAGCCTCTAGGTACGAATGAAGTTGTGTTTTTAAAGTTGTCTGAAAAACAGAGTGTTTTTGTTGAAGGGTAGTTCAAGTGGCTGGGTTGTAGTTACTTGAATAGGAAGTTAGAGGTTTTCTAATACTCAACGTGTTGGGTAGAATTCAAGACTAGGTGGAGATTAATTGCTTGGGATAGGAACTGGGAGTCAGTGTCTGAGTCTTAAGGGTTAATTCCAATAGTGGAATTCCTTCCTGGATTGGTATCCCCCAGAGTAGGAGGTGTTTACTCCGAACTGGGTTAACAAACCTTGTGTGCCTTTTACTTTCCTGCACTTTATTTTGCTGCTCTTGTATTGTGTTTACTTGTGCTCTGTTTTGCGATCTATTGTGCCCTGCATATTGTTCAGAACCTGTCTGGTTCAGAACCTGGTATTCTCTTAGTTTTGCCTGGCCAGAATTTCAAATCCCGTAGACTAAGAGGGCTAAGATGGCGTTGAATGCCATTCCCTCTTTGTTGGCTAGTAAATCCCGAGCTTTGGCTTCCAAAAACTTTCTTGTGAATCCCATAGCATTTCCTCTAATTTCCAAGTTAGATGCTACTTCTTGGACATCAAGGTGTAAGGACTCGGCGATGGCCTCTAATGTGGGGTCTTTCCCGGGACCGAGATATAGTTCATGACCTTTCATGCTACAACCCAAGATCTTCTCGAATTCTTCCAATGTTGGAGCTAGTTGGAAATCTTGAAATGTAAAGCACCGGAGTGGTGGGTCGAAGAATTGTGCCAAAGTGGTTAAGGCCGTTGAATCTATCCTCGCGGGTAGGAGATCAAGTATTAACCCATAGCTTGCTTCAAAAATACTCTTGTTGACCGGGGAGAGCTTCTTACTTAAGGCTAACAAACTTTCCACCCTAGGAGCTTTAACCTTGAAAGCGAGCGTACTTTTATTTCCGGAATCCATATTTCTTTTTGCTAATATTTGATTGTTCTTTTTAAATTCCTATAAAGCAAAGTGATATGCGAAAATTATTTTCCATGAATGTAGATGTATGATATGCATGGGTGTGATATGTATGTTCAAAATTTCCCCCATCCTCACGTGTAGGCTCTAAAGGTAAGATTCCTAAGAAGAGGTCCCTAGAGTCATCGATCTCATATGGAATTAGGGTTGTCTATGGACATACGTCGACATGACTTCAATTAATTCCATATGAAAATCTCGTCTAAGCGGGGTTGGGCATCCTACCTCACGGACATACGTCAACGCGGGCTTCCGCACACAACCTCCTTCTAACTTAGTTTTCTCTCGAGCTCGGGTTGAGAGCCTCACACGTCCGGCATTAACCCGAACAATGTGGAGTAACATCGCTCAAGTAACCCCCACAATTGATATATATATATGAATATGAAGCAAAAAATAATATATATAAATGTAGGGCATAAAGAATAAACAAGTAAATGACAAGAAAATATAAACACGCAAGTAAAATGAAGCAAATTAGCCTAAAAGCCGACTGAGATAGGCTTGACTCGTTTATGCACAAACAAAATGTTTAATGCATGTCCCCAGTGAAGTCGCCATTTCTGTCGCGTCGAATTTCGGATGTCAAGCTATTGGCTAGCATTGAATCACTAATTCTAAATTACGACTGAACTTTTAATTTTTCGGGGAAAAAGGAAAAAAGTTCTAAATTACCTTGAGAAAAGATTTTAGGTTCGAAAGTCGATTATGCGAGGGGAAGGTATTAGCACCCCTCACATCCGTTGTACTCAACGGGAACCTCTTAGTCGGCTTAGGCTTAAGATGCTTCGATGTTTTACTTGCGTGTTTAAACATATATGAAAGGAAATATAAAATCATAATGCGAGACAAAGAAAGAGATAAAAACGAACGAAAGGGAAAAAACAGGTTTTTTATTAATGGGCTTGACAAGATGTCGATCTTGCTCCTACGTATCTCCCGGTAGTCGGAGAATTCAAAGCGTACGTAGTTCTTTGGTAGAAAAAGTTTGTATGTTGGTTCGTTTTAGTAAAAAAAGATTTGATCGCGTCCGAGCAAAAAAGTTTGAAAGAAAGTAATGAAAGTAAATGTCAACTGTTCGGGTTGCTGCCGAACTGGCCATTGACGACAATGCATAAAAGTAAATGATTTGATAAAAAGTTTTGCACTCGGACTTGAACAAAGGTTTTAAAACGTACGAAGACGTACAAAGCTTTAACATGATGAAAGGTGGACGCTAGGCGATAAACTCGCGCAAGGCGTGAATGTTTTGAAAAATAAAAAGACAAACGCACAGAGGCGTAAAAAGCTTGAAAATAAAACGCGCAAGGGCGTGAAAGGTTCGGATTGACCACTAGGGCCAAAAAAAGGTTAAAAATGGCCACAAGGGGGCCAGGGGAAGGTTGAGCGTGCTAGACGCATCAAGGGTGGAATGACGGTTGCCCGAGCGACGAGACATACGTCACGCATTCGTGCAACCGAGGTTTGGGGAGACATACGTCAAGCCATTCCCGTTTCATTCAAGTTTGGTTTCGTTACTCGGAGAAATCTCAAAGGGAACCAAAGCTTTTAAAAGGAAACTTTAAAGAAAAGAAAAGAAAACACGAACAAATTTGTTGTTCGATTTTATTAAAAATCATGAACATTGCTTGTTGCTTAAGTTAGCAGAACTCAAGAACGAGGGTAGTTCAAGTTTGAATGAGAAACAAATTCATAAGACATGCACAAAATTGGAAAGTTCATAAGTTCGGCTCAATTCGAGCTTGGTTTTAAAAGAGTGAGCAAGCTCGGCTTAAATTCGCGTTTGGATTGAAAATCATGAACAACATGGTTGTTCAAGTTTGTTTTGAAATAGACGAACTTTTGCTTGTTGCTCAAACTTGGTTTTGAAAATATTAAAGAACATAACTTGTTTCACAAGTTACTCAAAATTTGTCGCACGAACTTGTGAAATCTTCAAAGTTTGTGCATGATTATGAATTGGGTTTGGACAAAAATGGTTTTAACCCTCTTTAGGTTCTGAATCAAGGGATGGAATCCCAAAAATTTGACATTTGAATGCCTGATTCATGTTCTGAATTTCACATACTTCGCAGAGCGGCCAGAACTTGGCTCTGCGAAGTCAGGTTCTGGTGTGTTCGCAGTGCGAGCAATACTTTGCTCTGCGAAGTATGCGAATTTTCAAACTCAGAAGCTGTTTCTGAACAGAAGTTCAGAAACTGCTTCTAAGCAAGATTCAGAACCTAAAGGAGGTTAAAAAGCTTGACAAAATGGAAGAAAATGGGGTGGAAAAACTCAGTTTCAAAGCTTGGCCCCTTTGAGGTCCCTTTTGAGTTTCAAAAGGGGTTTTTGTGCACAAAGCAAAATTGAACAAAACAAAAGATGAAAACAGCAAACACAATGCAAAATAAAGATTAAAGGAGACTTACAGAACTCCTAGCAATGCTTTAGCAAAAGTTTGGAAGTGGCTTGCTTGCTTGATTGATGGTTAAGAACAATGTTCTAAATGAATTTGGCTTTGTGTATGAACTGACTTGGTGCTGCAATGTTGTGGTTTTTTGTGTGGATTTCGTGTGTATTGGCTCTGGTTTTTCAGTGTGTAATGGCTTTCTTAATTGGTATCCAACTGGTACTTAATCCTTATGCCTTGCCATCCCTTTTATAGGCAAAAAACCAAATCTATGTAATGATGGCAAATCTCTAGATTCTAGCTGGTTTGTGGGCTAAATCCAGGCTAAAACACTTTGCATTTAATGCTAATGGATAGAACTTGCTTTGCCTTGTGCCAAGGGGCAAGGTCTTGACTGATCTCAGCCACAAATGCCATTAATTCTAGAAGGTAATGATGAGAAAAACTGTAAAACAGGGCAGCTGTAAAAGGGGTGATTCTTGGGATCAATCCTTGCAATCTTGGAAGGTCAAGCAATGAAAACGTGTACTGCCATGTACAGGGAGATTGGGGGAAGCAAAATGAGCATGTGGGCTTATGTGTGGGAGGAGAAATCCAGCTCAAAACAGGGCACACCAAACAGCTTTTTTTGCAAGAAAACCACTTGTGTTTGGCTGGTTTTGGCAGAGAAAAAGGGAAGGAAAGGGATCAAGCAGCTGGCTGGCAAGCTTAGGTTGGGTGATGGGTCAATTTGGAGGGACAAGAGCTGACCAAGGGCAGCCAATTTGTTTGATCACATGATAGGTTGGAAGAAAATCCTTCTTTCCTTTTACCTTTAATGTCACACATTAATTCTTGCCTTGCTGCACCAAATCAGTCACAAAATAGCAATAACAAGAGTAATAATGCTAATAATAACAATTGTAGTTGAAAGCAAAAAGGAAAAACCAATATATAAAATTCTGCATAAAATTTCGCAGAGGTCGCAGTGCGAAGGTACTTTCGCACTGCGAACTCCCCTTTTTTTTGATTTTTTGTATTTAAAAATAAAAAGGTGGAAAATGAATAATAATAATAAAGATAATGAAAATGCAAAATGCAAATGATAATGAAAACAAATAAAATAGTAAATGGCAATAATGATGAAAATGATGATAATAAATAATAAAAAATGATAAAAACTTAATAATATTAATTAAAATAAAAACCTTAATAGTAGTAAGAAATAATAATGATATTATTATTAAAGAGAAATAACATAACAATAACATTAATAATATTAAGGATAATGGAAATGCTAATAATGATATGATAAAATGCAAACAAAATACTATAACAAGAATGAAATAATAAAAGGTAAGAATAAGTAATGAGATAATAAAAGATAAAACATATAAAAATATAAGTCAAAAAATGGGGTATGACAGATGCCTCTATTTAAGTTTCTTCGTCCCGGAGATTGAAAGAGAAATTTGAAATGGACGGGCCGAAGAGACTTAAATATAGAGTACGCCATTTTTTGAAAGAGAAGTTTCTTCGTCCCGCACTGATGAATGTTTCCGAAATGGGGAGGATCCCTTGCTTTGGAGGCTTTGAGGAAGTTTCGGCTGATGGATGATAACCCAACCCGAAGCGATTTTTCTTCTCCGGTATGTCCACTAATTTGCCCCATCCGGTAGGTCGGCTTTCTTCTAGGGCCTCTCTTATTGCCCTCCATGATGACATGGCTGTCCTAGCCTCTTCCTTGGGCTTTGAGCTCAAAGTCACGACATTCGCCACTTCCAAAGACTGGAAGGGAATATCTACAACTTCTTCGTCTGTTTCTATATAACGGAAAGACGAGAGATGGCTTACCATCATGTCCTCTTGCCCGGAAACTACAATCATTTGGTTATCAATGATGAACTTAAGTTTCTGGTGTAGAGTAGAGGTGATGGCTCCGGCCGCATGAATCCATGGTCGTCCGAGAAGACAGCTGTAAGTCGGATTGATATCCATGACTTGGAAGGTTATGGTGAAAACCTTAGGCCCGATTTGGACTGGTAAGTCGATTTCCCCTACTACGGCTCTTCTTGACCCATCGAAAGCTTTTACGACCAAGGCGATGGGCTTCATTACTGTCCCTTCACAAGATAGCTTTAGGAGGGTAGTCTTGGGCATGACATTCAATGATGACCCCGTGTCCACTAACACTCGAGAGAGGATGTGGTCCATGCATTTCACGGAGATATGTAAGGCGCGGTTATGAATGTGCCCCTCGTCGGGTAGTTCATCCCCATTGAAACCCAAGTACCTACTTGAGGTAATATTTCCGACTATCCCGTCGAATTGGTCCACAGGAATGTCCTTGGTGACATGTGCCTCACTGAGGATCCGCAGCAATGCTTCTCGGTGTGCTTCCGAGCTTAGTAGTAGGGATAGCATGGAGATCTTGGAGGGAGTTTGACCTAACTGGTCAATGATTTTATACTCGCTCTTTTGGATTATCCTTAGGAACTCTTCGGCCTCTTTTTGTGGGGTTGCCTTTTGAGAGGGCCCCGCTTGGTTCTCTTTTTCCTCCACGCTCTTTTCTTTGAGCGGCTCTCCTGGTAGTACGGCTGGCGTCTTCCCGAGTTCTTTCGGAGCGAAGACTCTACCACTTCTGGTTATTCCTCCAACACCGGTAACGTTAGTGATGCTGGGCTCAATTTTGGCTAGTGGTTTTCCTTCCACACAGGCCACAGGTTGGTAATTCCATGGTACCTTCTTCGTGCTTTCAAAAGAGAAGGGTGCAGGTACGTGGAATGTTATGGGCTGCATAGGCATTAGTACCTCTCTCCTTTGGTATGGGATTTCGAGAGGTTTTGGGTCATGAGACTCCAAGGTAGCAACGTCCGTGCTATCCTTTATATAGCCCATTTGGATCCAACCTTGGTCCATTAGCTCTTGAAGACAGCTCTTCAACTCTCCGCACTTGTCCGGGTTGATTTTGCAGGCTTCGCAGTTGGCGTGCATCTCCTCGAACAAACCAAAACCGGTTAAACGCTCCCTTATGATTGACAGGGGGGTTTTAACATTGGCTACCTTCTTGATTGGACCAAAGTCCTCTTGTTCTTCCACCGCATTTACAGAGGGACCCGCATGCCCCGGTAATGGGTTATTTTTTACATTGGGGTTCTCCTCTTTGAAAGATAACAGCTTCTTGTCAATATGAGACTCTGGACCTTGTATTTGAGTGCTTTACATCCTTCAATGTTGTGCCCCGGGGATCCCGCATGGTATTCGCATCTTGCGTTGGGATTATACCAAGGTGGATATGGTGGCACCAAAGCCGGTAGTGGTTTTATCTCGACCATGCCCTTTTGAATTAAATATGGCAAAATCTGACCATATGGCATGGGTAGGATCAAACTGTACATTGCGATAATTATTCTTCGGGCCCATTTGGTTTCTTGGTGGGTACCCGCCTTGTTGTTGCTGCTGATTTTGTTGAGGCAACACTGCTGGTTGTCGTGGTGGAGTTGTGGGAATTACTTGAGGTGAGTAATGCCCTTGAGCCGTTGCTGCTGCCACATAAGGATAGTGGTAGTGAGGCATTTGATTTGATGGTGGGCAAGATGGTCCCACTAGAACAGCATTCGTCTCCCCCTCTTTCTTTTTGTGAAAGTTGCTGGGGGGTCTCCTAGCTCCACTTTGAGCTTCTAGAGGGCCTTGGATCTTTCCCCTCTTTACTCCGTCCTCTATTCTTTCACCAACCATGACTAGATCGGAAAAGCCGGCAGATGTGCTTCCAATCATCTTGTCGTAATATGGGCCTTGAAGTGTGCCCATAAAGGTGTCGACAAGCTCCCTTTCCAATAATGGTGGTTGTACACGAGAAGCTAATTCTCTCCACCGTTGAGCGTACTCCTTGAAGGACTCATTGCTTCTTTGCAGGAGGTTTTGCAGTTGCATCCTATTTGGAGCCATGTCCAAATTATATTTGTATTGCTTTAGGAAAGCATCGGCTAGATCCTTCCAAGTTTGGACGTGGGTACGCTCGAGCTGCATGTACCAATCCAAGGACGCTCCGCTTAAACTATCTTGAAACACATGTACCATGAGTTTCTCGTTCGTTGCGTAAGCTGCCATCTTCCTACAGAACATCCGTAGATGGTTCCGAGGGCATTGTATTCCCTTGTACTTTTCGAAATCCGGTGCTTTAAACTTCGGAGGGATTACCACGTCGGGCACTAGGCACATGTCTAAAGTGTTGTGGGCACCGTATGAACTGAACCCTTCGACAGCTTTCAACCTTTCTTCCAAAACTCGATACATTTGGGTGGTATCATTGTTTTGGTGGGTGTCGTCGGGAGCAGACTGTCTTGGCTGATTATTTTCCACATCATGGGAAATCGCCTCATGCTGAGTAGTGGAAGTTCCTTGAGGACGACGCTCTTCGTTCCTTACGGGGATTGTGAGCGGTGGTGGAGGTGGTCCATGGCCCTCATTTTCAAATGGTGGGGTATAATCCACAGGTAAACCGTAAAGAGGCCATTGCACATTGGCCGCATCCGTTGTTGGGCGAGGATTACTTTCTCGTGCCGATAGAGCTTGCATTAACTCTAGCATCTGATCCATCTTCCCCTTCATTCCATCAACCTCATCTCTCAAAGCCGCTTGAGTTTGTTCCAAATTGTCCATGATCCTTTGTTTGTTAGCTCGTGTTCCGTACGAGTGTTGGAGATCTGGTTCTTGGACCGAGGGCTTTCGGGGTTTTCAGGCTATGATTGCTTTGAACTGCTTTTAGGGAAATGAATGAGTTTTTTTTTTGAAAAAAAGCATGAAGATGCATGTGGATGTATGTATGCGATGAGTATGCAAAATATGTGTTTTTTTTTTATTTTGCTTTATGGAGGAATTTAAAGGTGCACAATTAATATTAGCAATTTGAAATATTAAAGACCGGGAAATTGATTATGCTTCAAAATATATAACATTTGTTTACAAAGTGTAACTAATGCTATTACAAATCAAATGGCCGCTCGCTTCTCGGCTTTGCTCATCTCCTCCCTATAGAAATCTATGGTGTCCTTGCAGAACTTCATAAACTTCTGGATCTCCATAGGGATGACAAAGTAGGGTATGACCATCTCGGCCTCCGCTAGCCTCTTTGGAAGTTGGGTGATTACCAAGTTCGAGAATGCAACCAATTTAGTGAAATCCTCACTTAATCGGGTGGCGTCTTGCCATACACACTCAATCACTTCCTTGCGCTGGTCTAGCTTGACTCTTGCACTTCTAATTTCATCATGTAGTTGTGCAATATGGTCCCCGTGAGCTCTTTCAATCTTGTCGAAGTATTCTTCGAATTTCTTGATGTCCTCTTCGAGACGATTGCACTTTAGCCTCCCTTGATGAGAAAGGCTCTCATGTCTTTGCCGCTGGACGCGTTCGGCTTGAAGCTGCTCTTTGTAGTCTTTAACTACTTCTTGGAGCTGTTGATTTTTCTCTTGAAATTTCAACCTCCATTTCCGTTGAGCTTCGATGGCTAATTCGCCGAACTTCTTGAGCTCTTGGTTGGAATGTAAGATTCTTTCCAACTCTTCGTCCTTGGCCACAAGGTTGGCATCCGCACTAACCAAGCCGCCTCCTATCCAATCTCTCTTCCCTTCGGAGATTCTTAGCCGCTTTTGGCACACTAGGAGAGAATTTGTCACTTCATCACGATCTCTCTTCGTCCTAGTGATTTCTCCTAAAGCTTGGAGGTGCTTCAATTCTAAGTCTCCGTTTTTGTTTTGGAGTTCTTGAATTTTAGCTTTGAGTTCCTCCACTTCTTTGTTGGGAATGGTTGCAATAGGTTTAGGTGTAGGAGGTTTTGGAGGGCATACGACCACAAAGGGTAACTTGATTGCTTTGACCCTCTCCTTCACCCATTGAGTATAAAGGGGTTTGGCGACACAGTTTCTCTTGCCAACCCTTCCTTTGCGCACTTGGCTCCATGCTCCCCGGATTCTCTCTAGCAATGCCGGGTCTTGATCGCCTTCCCTTAAGAAGAAAGCTTCCAACAAAAGGTCATTGGGTTTATCTTCCATTGAAAAACCTAGTTGTCGGAGAGAGAGGACCGGATTGTAGTTAATACATCCTTTAGTACCGATGAGGGGTACATTAGGGAAGTCCCCGCAACTGAGGATGATTTCCGGGTCCTCTATTCGGCGAAAACCAATGGATGTCCTTCTCGGCGAGGGTTGCCATCCGTTGCGACCATTTGAGCTTGGCCCGGTTTTCCACAAAGTCTCGGTTTCTTGGCATGTGGGACATCATCCAAATTTGCACCACAGGAGTACAACGAGAAATTTTGCGTCCCCTTGCTTGTTCATGCCTAGAGTAGAGGGTATGATAAAAATCCGCCAAAATTGTGGGGACCGGATTTTTAGTCATAAATACCTCTAAAGCTGGAAAGTCTATGAAATCGTCCATGTTGGGGAATAAGACAATTCCGTAGACTAAGAGGGCTAGGATGGCGTTGAATGCTCTTCCCTCTTTGTTGGCTAACATCTCCCGAGCTTTGGCTTCCAAAAACTTTCTTGCGAATCCCTTAAGGTTTCCTCTAACTTCCAAGTTAGATGCTACTTCTTGGGTGTCAAGGTATAAGGATTTGGCGATGGCTTCTAATGTGGGGTCTTTTCCCGGACCGAGATAGAGTTCATGGCCCTTCATGCTACAACCCAAAATCTTCTCAAATTCTTCCAAAGTCGGCGCTAGTTGGAAGTCTTGAAATGTGAAGCACCGTAGAGGTGGGTCGAAGAATTGCGCCAAAGTGGTTAAGGCCGTTGAATCTATTCTCACGGGTAGGAGATCAAGGATTAGCCCATAGCTTGCCTCGAAAATACTCTTGTTGACCGAAGAGAGCCTTTTACTTAGAGCTAATAAACTTTCCACCCTAGAAGCTTTAATCTTGAAGGCGAGCGTATTTTTATTCCCGGAATCCATATTTCTTTTTGCTAATATTTGGTTGTTCTTTTTAAATTCCTATAAAGCAAAATGATGCGAAAATTACTTTCATGAATGCAAATGATATGCAAGGGTATGGTTTATGAAGGTTCGGAACTTCCCCCCAATCCTCACGTGTAGGCTCTAAATGGTGAAATTTCCTAAGAAGAGGTCCCTAGAGTCATAGATCTCACATGGAATTAGGGTTGTCTATGGACATACGTCGACATGACTTCAATTAATTCGACGTGAAAATCTCCTCTAAGCGGGGTTGGGCATCCTACCTCACAGACATAGGTCAACGCGGGCTTCCGCTCACAACCACCATTCTAACTTAGTTTTTTCTCAAGCTCGGGTAGAGAGCCTCACACGTCCGGCATTAACCCGAACAATGTGGAGTAACATCGCTCAAGTAACCCCCGCATTTGATATATATGATATGAATATAAAGCAAAATAAAGCAAATATAAACATAAAGCATAGATATGACATAAATGAATAAAATAAAAGCATGGCGCGCAAATAAAAATAAAAACAATTGGCTTTAAAAGCCAAATAGGATAGGCTTGACTCGCTAGTGGGAAAAGGGTCCCCAGTGAAGTCGCCAGCTGTGCGCACCTCGTTTAAAAAACGCGCAATCCTCCGAGGACGTCCGCGAACGCTGGGAGGGCCTTTGTGAAGTCGCCACCAAAGTTTTTGTGTAAAGGGAACGTTGATAAACCCTTAAGTTTTTTGTTTGAAGGGAAACGATAATAAAACCCTTGACGATGAGGAAAAGGACTGGTCATCGCAACCATTGTCGGGTTCGGGAGTCGATTACGCAAGGGGAAGGTATTAGCACCCCTCACGTCCGTTGTACTCAACGGGAACCTTCTATTTGGCTAAAGCTTAAATTGTTTTTAATTGTTTTGCGCGCATGATTATCTATGTCAAAAGAAAATATACTAAAAAGGGGGGAAAAGAGATGAAAACAAACGAAAGGAAAAAAGAAAGTTTTTATTATTGCGCTTGACAAGATGTCGATCTTGCTCCTACGTATCTCCCGGTAGTCGGAGAATTCAAAGAGTACGTAGTTCTTTGGGTAGAAAAACGTACATATGTTGGTTAATTTTAAATGGACGATGCTTTGACCGTATTCTTGCGATTAAACGTAGCTTGTATGCTCGCGGATGGGAGACTTAAGCGTATAGCTTGTATGCTCGTGCATGGGAGACTTAAGCGTTTGTTTACGAATCGCGCTTAGAATAGGTAAAACATGTATGTTGGGTAAGAGGGTTCAATTTGGTCGCGTTGGGACCAAAAGAGGTGCAATGGACTCAATCGAGTCGATCATTGACCGGGGTGACTCTAACGAGTCGGGGGATTGAATCTAATGGCCACGGGGGACCAAAAGGTTCGGATTGACCACAAGGGGCCAAGATTTGGTTTGGTTATGGTTGGGTACGTTGAAAATGGAATGACGATTGTCCGAACGACGAGACATACGTCACGCATTCGTACAATCGGGGCAATGGAGAGACATACGTCACACCATCCCTTTTTCATTCAAGTTTTTGGTTGAATTTCTTTAGAAATCCCAAAGTTTATCAAAACATTTGGTTTGAAACCCAAAATGAAGAGGTTTTGACAATTTTGTTAGAAAACGCACAAGTTCGGCTCATTTTGCGAACGGTTTTGAAAAGCGAACAAATTCGGCGTATGTTCACGTTTGAGTTTTGAAAATCATGAACAAAGTTTATTGTTCAAGTTTTAATTGAAAGTGATGAACATAGCTGGTTTGTTCAAGTTGTTTTGAGGGTTTATGGACATAACTTGTTTTGCAAGTTATCCACAAAAGTGTTACCCGAACTTGCGAATTTTCCAAAATTATGCAAAATCCTTGAACTGGTTTGGAAAAAATGAGTTTTAAAACTCCTAGGTTCTGAGCTCTTGGGCTAGAACCTCAAAAATTGGCCATTTGGGAGCCTAAACTCAGATTCTGAGTTCTGTCATGGTCGCTCTGCGACCATGACTTCGCACTGCGAACAATGCGAATTTTTGAGTTCAGAAGCTGTTTCTGAACTGTTGTTCAGAAACAACTTCTGAACACACTCAGGACCTTTTAAGAGAGTGAAAAGCTTTGAGTTTTTGCAATGAAAAGGGCTGGGCAAACCAGTTTTGGTGTTTTGAAAATCTTGGGATTTCTTTTGAAATTCAAAAGGGGTTTTTAGAACAAAATGGTTTTGGAGCAAAATTGCTATGCAAGCACAATTGAAAATGCAAGACAAAGGCTTAGAAACTTACAGAAATCCTTAGCAAAGCTCCATCTGCAATGGATTTGGATTGGTTGAAGGTTCTTGCAAAGGTTTTTTGAATATTGGATATGAACTTTGAACTTGGCAAAGCTTTGTGTTTGATTGGTTTTTTGCTGGTTGTTTGCAAGTGTTTCTTTGTGTGTAATTGCTCTTTGAATGCTGTATTGATTGCTTAATTCATGCTGCATTTCCTCTTGCCTTGCATCTCTATTTATAGGCCAAAATGCAATCTCAAGTAATGATGAAAATCCATAGGACCTAGCTGATTTGTGGGCTAAATTCAGGCTATTTGGCTTTGCATTTAATGCTAATGGATAGAGGCAACCTTGCCTTGTGCCAAGGGTTAAAGGTTTGACTGATTTCAGCCACAAATTCAATGGTCTTTGGGATAGAAATGATGATGAACATGGCTGGATTGCAATTGGCCAAGCTTGGGGATCAATCCTTGCAATCTCAATGGTTGATTAATAAAAACGTGCACTGTGATGTGCAGAGATTTGGGGATGCAAAAGGCTATATGTGGCTGGTGTGAGAGGTGAAAAGCTGCTGCAAAAACAGGGTAGGCAATCATGGCTTTTTCAAGTGAAAAACCCAGCTGGGTTTGACTGGTTTTGGGGGAGCAAGCAGGAAGAAAGTCTTCAAGCAGGTGGCTGGCAACCTTGGGGTGGTTAACAGGTCACTTGGGAGGGACAAGAGCTCAAGGGCAAGCCCACTTGCTTGTCACATGCTAGGTTGGAAGAAAAAGCTTCTTACCTTGGCATTAATGGCAAGTCTCTCAATTCTGGTTTTGCTTGGCCCAATTAGCCATGAATGTTGATTAAAATAAATATGCAAATGATGTGCAACAAATTCTGGAATTAAATCAAAGAAACAAAAAATCTGCAGAAAAATCGCAGACTTCGCAGTGCGAAGTGACCTTCGCAGTGCGAAGTCATCATTTTTGAAATGTTGACTTTTTTGTTGACTTTGGTTGACTTTGACTTTTTTCCTCTCTTTGATTTTTTTTTATTTTTGTTTTAAAAGGCTTAGGACAAAATTGGGGTACTACAAGTGCATTTGAAGTATTGTTCCAGCTTCTGAAGACCCAGCTTATGACCCAGCTTCTGAAGACATGCTCCTTGAGAATTCAGCTTCTGAAGCACAAATTGCTTGTCTATTTGATTTTAGCAAACATAAAGCCAACAACCAAATATCCAACAAAGATATTATGACTTTAAAAGAAGATGAGGTCATAGGAGACGATGAGGGACCCGAACCAGGAGCTCGATAGAAGCGTGCATTCGATGGTGCATCTAATGCCATGGGACATGGGATTGGAGCTGTTCTAATATCTCTAAGGGGTGGTTATACCCCCTTCACAGCAAGACTATGTTTTGACTGTACAAATAATGTTGCGGAATATGAAGCATGCATCTTGGGCTTGAGGCTGCCATCGACTTAAGAGTCAAGATTTTGGAGGTGTATGGAGATTCAGCCCTAGTCATTTACCAAGTAAAAGGAGAATGGGAAACCCGTCATCCCAAGCTGATCCCGTACCGCGCTCATGTCTTGAAGCTAATGAAGTTCTTCGACAAAATCACCTACTATCATATCCCTAGAGAAGAAAATCAAGTAGCAGATGCTTTGGCTACGTTATCGTCAATGTATAAAGTGAAATTTCACAATGAAGCGCCACTTATAAAGGTAGAGCGCCGAGACGAGCCGGCATTCTGTCTATCCATCGAAGAGGCATCTGATGGCAAGCCATGGTACCATGACATTAAGGTCTACCTCAGAGATCAAGAATATCCTACAAACATTTCAAATAGGGATAAAAAGACTCTAAGACGACTATCAGCTAAATTCTTCCTGAATGGTGATGTGCTCTACAAAAGAAATCACAACCTGGTTCTTCTCAGGTGTGTGGACAAACATGAGGCAGACTTGCTAATCAAAGAAATCCACGAAGGGTCCTTCGGTACTCATGCCAATGGACATGCAATGGCTAGAAAAATCCTAAGGGCTGGTTACTATTGGCTGACCGTGGAATCTGATTGTTTCAGCTACGCTAGGAAATGGCCATTGAACCTCAAGCTTCAAATGGACACCAGTTCATCCTAGTCGCCATCGACTACTTTACCAAATGGGTTGAAGCTGCTTCATATGCCAATGTAACTAAGCAAGTGGTGGTTCGATTCATCAAAAAGGAGATAATATGTCGCTACGGACTCCCCAATAAAATCATCACTGACAATGGCACTAACCTGAACAACAAACTGATGAAAGAGTTGTTTGAAAATTTCAAAATCGAACACCACAACTCTTCACCATACCGGCCAAAGATGAATGGAGCCGTAGAAGCAGCAAACAAAAACATCAAGAAGATCCTTCAAAAGATGGTGAAAACTTACAAAGATTGGCACGAAATGCTTCCCTTCGCCTTACATGGCTATAGGACCTCGGTTCGCACCTCGACAGGGGCAACCCCGTTCTCCCTGGTATATGGCATGGAGGCAGTCCTCCCCATTGAAGTGGAAATTCCCTCAATGAGAGTCCTGATGGAGGCCAAATTAGAAGAAGCAGAATGGATCCAAGTAAGGTTTGACCAGTTAAACTTAATCGATGAGAAGCGGATGATAGCCTTATGTCATGGTCAGTTATATCAAAGCAGGCTCAAGAAGGCATTCGACAAGAAGATCCGTCCTCGAGAGTTCCAAGGAGGCGACCTAGTGCTCAAAAGGATCTTACCCATACACAAAGATTCGCGTGGAAAATGGACTCCGAACTATGAAGGCCCTTATGTAGTGAAGAAAGCCTTCTCTGGAGGAGCCTTAATTCTCACAACAATGGACGGCGAGGACTTTCCACGTCCTGTGAATTCCGATGTAGTCAAGAAATACTATGCCTAATAACAAAAGAACGCCCGCTAAGTTGAAAACCTGAAAGGGAACCTTAGGCAAAAAAGGGGCATCCCGGTGGACTGAAAACTCGATAGGGCGGTCCAGGCAAAAATTAGGGATACAAAAAACAAAAGAAAACTCGCTAAGTCGAAAACCTGAAAAGGCGACTTAGGCAAAAGTTGGGAAAAAGAAAAAAAAAGGCAGGTAACTACATCAAGACAGTTCGCTCCTAACATCAACTGAAGAACCAATTCCTTCGCCATCCCCAGAAGCAAGGTGTTGTGGACTTAGGGTTATTAAGAAAGCAGCGGTCGTCATGACTCAATGGGAACTTCCAGTATTTTCCCTATTCCCATCTTCATTTATCTTATTTATCTTTGTGGAGTTACACCTTTAGTGTGCTGCCATTCCATGTACTAAATCGTGTTTGATCATTAATAAAGTGCATCCTTCTATTTTACCTTTGTCATTTTTTTTTTCTTCCATCTCCAATAAATGCTATTTATTTTAATGATACAATTTTGAAATAAAAAAAAATAACATAAAATCTGTTGAAATCATGATCACTTTGATTTAAAAGTATCTAAAGGAAATCAACAGTTCCCAACGAGACGTTTGTATCTCTCAAAATTCTCAGAGCAATCACAAGTGATTCTCCTTGTTAGCAGAATCAGCAGCTACACAACATGCGAACTGCCCACGCAAGCACGAGATGTCGAAAGCTCCGTCAGCAGCCATTAATCTGAAACTTCAAAAGCAATGGGTATTGCGAATGCCGAAGGATCGAAAATACCAAATATCGTACCTTGACCATTTTATTCCACAAAATCCCCAAAGGCCCGACCATGCTCAGCACCCAACCATAGCTGAAGCCCAACATGTCCTTGGTTTACCCCAAGAGTCAGCATGCTACACGCATCATATCACACACATTCATTAACATGCATCTCATATTCATATCATACTCTCCCTCACAATTCCTCATACTTCCCCAAGAAGCACTCCCCAGTGAGTATCCCATGTTCTTACACTCCTCAGGGAGTCATCCTAGTGTTCCCTAGTGAACCTCATTCAAGAACTTCCCCAGTAAGTTTTTCTAAAAAAAAACATCCCCTCAGCGGATTTCTTCCCAAACTGTCCCCTTCCCGGGTGGACCTGCTCACGGCCACTAAAGTTCCCCAGTTAAAACTCCCCCAGCGAGTTTACCTGATCACATCATATCATTATCAATTCACCAGCGTCAGACTGGCGATGATCATATCATTATCATTTCACCAACGGTAGACTGGCGATGATCATATCATATCATTATCATTTCACCAGCGTCAGACTAACGATGATCACATCATATCATTATCATTTCACCAGTGTCAGACTGGCGATGATCATATCACAATCATATCACCCTTTGTCATTTCACCAAGACCCACTTGGCGGAAATCAGTCAAACATCACTTTTCCTAGTGAATCGACTTTCAGCATAAACGGCTGAATAAAATCACCTTTATCCTTAGGTATCCACCTCTAGCGTAAGCGGCTAGATAAGATCACATTTCCCAGTGAATTGACTTTCAGCATAAACGGCTGAATAAGATCACTTTATCCTTAGGAATCTACCTCTAGCATCAGCGGCTTAAGATAACCTTTATCCCCAGTGGATCGACCTTCAGCGTAAGCGGCTGAATAAGATCACCTTTGTCCTTAGAGATCTGCCTCCAGCGTAAGCGGCTGGATATGATCAACCTTCCCCCGGTGGGGGCATGTTATCT
Source organism: Medicago ruthenica (assembly GCA_018208015.1). Lineage (NCBI taxonomy): Eukaryota > Viridiplantae > Streptophyta > Magnoliopsida > Fabales > Fabaceae > Medicago > Medicago ruthenica. The sequence goes on from CM031378.1 coordinate 39,650,541, forward strand.
GTATCATTTCACCAGGATCTGCTTGGCGACGATCATTTTCAATCGTATCAGTCTAAGTACCAGCCACGACTGCAGATGACCATTTACATTTTCGCATCATCAATTTACTGTCTTTTCACACATTTTCCTATCTTGAAGGACAAAATTCGGGTCCATATATTTACTTATCTTTTACAATGATAATATGAAAACCATCGTTATTCATATTTTCTAGTAAAATATAATTATATAGGGGCAGCTGTAATACCCTAATTTTGTCCAAGTCTCTTTTTTTTTTAAAAAAAAAAATCATCATCATCATGCAAAACAAAAAAAAAATCATTTTTCATTTCTTTTTTTTAAATTTTAAAAAATTTTTTATTATTTTTTATATTTTTATTATTATTATTATTATTATTATTATTATTATTATTATTATTATTATTATTATTTTTTTATTATTATTATTATTATTATTTTTATTATTATTATTATTACTTTTATTATTATTATTATTATTATTATTACTTTTATTATCATTATTATTATTATGTTTGTTTCAAAAAAGAAAACATGCACCCTTTCTCCTTGTTTCCACCTCTTCCTTGCCATTTGCTTTATCAAAACCAGTCAAGGAAGGCTGCAAGCTGCTGCCCTTGTTCCAACACTTCCTTCCTTGCCATTTTCTTCCTTTCTTCTTTATCAAAATCAGTCAAAGTTTTCTGCAAGTTGTTGCCCCTGTTCCTGCAAGTTGCTGCCCTGTTCCAGCACATCCTTTCCCTTTACATTTTTCTCTTCTGTTCCCCTGTGTGCAGCGCCCCTTTTCCATGTTTTCTCCCAACCTCTGTTAGGGCAGCACCTTTCTTTTCCTGTTTTTCTTCCCCAAATCTTCAAGGATCAATCCCAAAAGCACCACAAGTTGCAAACATCACCCTTCCTTCCCTTGGTCATAGCACACAAAAAGGTCCAGCGTTCAAGGGATTTTCATGATTACAAATGATCACAAAATTGCCTATAAAAGCAACACGAAAATCAGATGAAGAGGAGGAATTTTTAGAGCAGAATTTGAAAACCAAGAAATAGCAAAATCACATATCAAAACCTTTGAAAAGAAAGAAGCTCTGTTTTTTCTGTTTTTCTTTACAAACCACCACAAACAAATCAAACAGAATCAAAACAACAACTAATCATCAGAAACATCATACAAAGAGAGAAGAATAGTAGCAAAACACCATTTTTGTTATTGTTCATCTTCTCCATCACTTCCATCTTCAAGAAACCACAACCACTCAAAAGCCCCTTTCATTTTCTTGCATCTAAAGCTTTGGCTAGGAATTTGTAAGTATCTTGAACCTTCTTATCTCTTTTTTGCATTCTGTTTACATTTTGTGCTGCTGTTCCTGTTATCCCTGCATTATTTTTCTGCATTTTTAGTAATCTTTAACTCATTTTTGCACTAAAAACATCATTCAAAAACCCCAAAAAAATCACAAAGTTTACAAATCACCAAAATAGAAGTGGCTTACTTCTTTTTTTACTGTTTTCAAACATTTTTTACCCCCTGAGGTTCTGAAATCAGAATCAGAAGCAGCTTCTGAACAGTACTTCAGAAGCAACTTCTGAACAGTACTTCAGAAGCAGCTTCTGAACAGTGCTTCTGAACCCGAGAGTCTGAACAGTGCTTCTGAACCCCAGAGTCTGAACAATGCGTCTGATGGTCAACAAAAGTCAGCGTCTGAACAGTGCGTCTGATGGTCAACAAAAGTCAGTGTCTGAACAGTGCGTCTGATGGTCAACAAAAGTCAGCGTCTGAACAGTGCTTCTGAAGGCAGCTTCTGAAGCAGCTTCTGAAGGCAGCTTCTGAAGGCAGCTTCTGAATGCAGCTTCTGAAGTAGCTTCTGATGGCAGCTTCTGAAGCAGCTTCTGAAGGCAGCTTCTGAAGCAGCTTCTGAAGGCAGCTTCTGAAGCAGCTTCTGAAGGCAGCTTCTGAACAGTGCTTCTGAAGCAGCTTCTGAGCAGTGCTTCTGATGCAGTACATTTTGCATTTTTGCTTCTAAAGACAGTTTCTGCTTCTGAAGGTTCAGAACCTGGTTTGAACTATTTTTTTTGCAAGGGGCTGAAACTCATTTTTATTTAAAGAAAAATATAACAAGTGTTTTTTGCTTTCAATTGTAAAAAATGTGATTTTCAATAACAAACTTGAATGACAAAGGAGTGGTTTGATGTATGTCTTCCCATTCCCCCGTTGCACGAGAACTTGACGTACGTCTCGTTGTTCGGACAATTGTCTTTCTATTTTCAACCTACCAAAACATAAAAAACAATTTTCTTTTTTGTGTACGAGTGAAAAAGGAAAACTTGGGTAGACACCCGACGCTTCTCCAAATATTCGGAAACGAGGTAGACACTTCGCTTTCAGTTGAATATTCGTCCTCCGTTTAAAATCAATCTCAACTCACCAAACTTTATTTTATTCACGCCCATGCGCGTTTTCAAACGGATACCATCGCCCAAGTGCGAGTCCGTCTTTTGTTTAAGCAAACTTTTTCGCCCAAGCGCGATCAAATCTCTTTTCACAAACGGACATGTTTTATCAATTCTAACGCGATACAAACAAATGCTTAAGCCTCCCACGTGCGAGCATACAAGCTACGTTTAACCGCTAGAATACGATTGAAACATCGTTCTTTAAAAACAAATCATGTTTTTTACAAATAAAAACAATCAACACACAAACATTTTCTAACAAAGAACTACGTAGCTTTGAATTCTCCATCGCACCAGGAGATACATAGGAGCAAGATCAAACTCTTGTCAAGCACACTAATAAAAAACTCATTTTTGGTCTTTAAATATTTTCTTTTTTTTTCTTTTATCTATTCTTGACCAACATTTGGCATGAAACTAACACAATTGAACGCTAAACTAACTAATGGTTCCCGTTGGGTACAATGGATGTGAGGGGTGCTGATACCTTCCCCTCGCATAATCGATTCCCGAACCCGAAATTTGGTCGCAATGACCTTGTTCTCGTTCTTAAAGGTGTTTATCGACGTTCCCCTTTTCAAAAACAAAACTTCGGTGGCGACTTTACTGTTTTAGCGAGCGCTTTCCGCCCGCACATTTTTCCCGCTGCTTCAATGTTACTTTCAGATTTTTAGTGAGTTGTTTATTTCTTATAGATATTTCAGATAAAATCGCATATATGTCCAATATGTCCAATTTTTATTAAACATTTTTTGTTGTTGTTTGTAGATGCTTGATGATCTGTTCGATGAGGAATTGATGGAGGCAACAATGGCGGATTGAGCTCCGGTACGGTGGGGACGAGTCTTCGCGGTGGGACGAAAGGTGCCTGCAGGCACATTAGCACTCCAATGCTCAAGTCAATATGAGAAAAGAGATGGAATCTATGAAAAGTGTGGGAAAAATGAATCATACCTTGGGGGTGAAGCTAAGTTACCCTTATATAGGCGTTTGTGAGAATAACCGTCTCCGTGAAGTGCGGCGCTTTATCTAGAAGTTGTTGGGAGACATGTGTACGATATCTAATGCACGGGGGCGTGCTTAGGTGGGGTGGCGTGCACCAGAGTTAGGGTGTTCGCCCAAGTGACATGCGTTGATCCGGCGGGCTTCTTGTCCACGTGTCAGCGTTGGATTGGCTTTCTAGCCGGTCCAGAACAGTTGCCCTCAAGCCGTTGTTGCCTTTATGGCGCAATGACTTAGTCATGTGAGGCGTTCAAACTATGCGCCCTTGAATATTTGACGTCCTCAAAAGTCTTGAAAGGATTTCTTTGCCGCTCCGTGCTGGGCAAAGCGGCGACCCGAAGTATTGAGTGGGAGTAGTTGGCATTTAATGGCATGAACGGAAAGGTTTAAGATGTGATGGTTGTTTAGGTTTGCTTTCCACGTGTCATCTTTGTGGGGTATACGTGTATCGGGGATCACGCTTCACGCGCGCGCCACTTGAGGGCACTACATTACTCGAGGTTGTCTTCCAGCAGTTGGATCATGACTTCCTGATTCCCTTCCATCTGGGTCATTGGTTCGAATATTCTAGAGCATATAAAAGGAGGGAAACTCCCCATTTCCACTTGAAATTCTGGCAGAACCTGTTACTGAACCGTAAAACAGAGCTGAACAGAGTACGTATAACAGTGGTTCAGAAGCAGTAAAATTAAAGACAGAAAGTAAAGTACACAGGTGATTTGTTAACCCAGTTCGGTGACAAACACACCTACGTCTGGAGGCTACCAAGTCAGGAAGAAAATCCACTATAATAGTATCAATTCGAAGTCCTATGACAACAGCCTCTGTTTCACAGCCTTCTCACTTAATCACTACCCGTGGTATTTCTACCTAGGAACTCCTAGATATAAGACCCCTCTTACTTCCCTCAGTCAATCACTGCCCCAGTGATTATCAGACTCTAACAAATCAAAGATGAAGACACTCTTCAAAACATAATCAGTCACTCTTGCTTAAAAGCTTCAAGTGATTACAACTCAATAAACTAAACCAACTCTAAACAATTGAGTTGTGTACAGAAAACAGAGCACGAAGCTCACAGACTCAAAACCTAAGTATAACATTCTCAATGATAGCTTCTTTTTAGATTTAAATTTCTTCAATAGCAGCGTCCTCTATTTATAGCTTCAGCAACAACATAATTCTTGAACCAAATCCTTCATAGATATATTTCCAAAATACTTTAGAAACATATAGAAGCAATTTATTTTCCAGAAATATATTTTCCAAAGATTTCTTTGAAAATATATTCACAAATAATTGAATCCAATCTTCAGAAAATATCTTGCAAAATTCGTCTTTCTTCTAGAAACGCAGCTTGGATAATTCTTCAATTAAATCTTCAACAAATCACATGAGAAAATAAACACTCCAAGGCGCAGAAAACAGAACGCAGAAAACCAGCTTCTGAAGGTACTTCTGAAGAAATTCTGCGTCTGAACATTTCAGCTTCTGAAGGTTGCTTCTGAACACAGCTTCTGAAGGTTCAACTTCTGAAGTACTGTTCAGCTTTTGAAGACCCAGCTTATGAAGTACTGTTCAGCTTCTGAAGACCCAGCTTCTGAAGTACTGTTCAGCTTCTGATGACCTAGCTTCTGAAGTACTGTTTCTGAGGTCCAGCTTCTGAAGACGCACATTGCTTGTATATTTGATTTTAGCAAACATGAAGCTAACAACCAAATATCCAACACCACTCTTTACGTTTCAGAACTTCTAGTATCACCCAAAAAAAAACTCTCTATTTCCTTCTTTGTCTCAAATCTTCTCTGAGATACTTCGTACTTTATTTTGCTTCCTTTCCTGATTTCCTCAAATTATTTTGAGTGGAAATCTCCTTTCCTCAGGCTAAAGTTCCGGAATTCTGCAGTTTTATGGGATTTCCACCTTTCCTCAATCAAAATTCATCTAATCTCAAAGGTACTTTCTTCTTCTCTCCTTTCCTTTGCATCTGTTTTGAGTTTTTCTTCTTTTTTGCTTTTTTTGGGTTGAGAGAAAGATGAGTGTTTGTTTCGATAATTCTGGGAACTTGGTAGATTCATCATCAAGTGGTTACTCTCCCTCTAGTGGTTATGAGAGTGAGCTCCGGGAGCACCGCCGCCTTAGGATAGAGACTGGCTTTAAGTTTCCTCCAATAGCCTTAGAGGATCACGTTGTTGGAACAAAATGTATGAACAAGTCCCTTTTGAGTTTTGATGATAACAAAGTGTTAAAAAGAAAATTGGATATGCTAAAACTTGTTCTAGTGTGCAGGACCATATACTTAAAAATTATGTATCTAACAGTGGTTCTGAAAGATCAAGTTAAGAGCGAAGAAAAATTTTGAAGCTTGTGTTGCAAGTCCAAAGACATTCAGCGTCTGAAGAACAACGTCTGAGGAACAGTGTCTGAAGATCAGAGTCTGAAGATCAAAGTCTGAAGAACAGCGTCTGAGGAACAATGTCTGAAGATCAGAGTCTAAAGAACAGTGTCTAAGGAACAGTGTTTGAAGATAAGAGTCTGAAGAACAACATCTGAAGAACAGTGTCTGAAGATCAGAGTCTGAAGATTAGAGTCTGAATAACAGTGTCTGAAGTCTGAAGGAGAATCAGAAGTCAACTGCTGTCACTGTCAAAAGTACAAACTCTGCAACATCCTCAGAAGTCAGAGCGATCTCTGCAACTTTGTCTCCTTAGACAGAACTTCCAATCCACTTTAAGGAAAGGATTCAAACGTTATTCTTTTGCTTCACATACCAAATCAAGGAAGAAATCAACGTTGGATAAAGCTTCAATTCAAACGACTCTATTGATGATTTGGCATCTTCTCAACGTCTGTCTACACCTCTATAAAAGGACTGAAGACTTGAAGAAGAAAATTGAAGACTCTACAATTCTGAAAGTGCCAATACTCTGTCAAATTCGGTACTCATCAATAACTTAGAAATTCTTTCAAACTTTCTCATCTTAGAATTTCTTAAGTATAGAGTCTGAAAACTGTGTTGTATTTTGTGAACACCACTGATAGTATATCAAGTGTTCAACTCAAACAAATTTCTCTGTAATTCTGTTCAATCAGAAGTCTCTTGCTTGTGTGCTTGAGAAACCAGTGTATGCAAAACCTTTTAAATCTCAGAATGTCAGACAAAAGGTACAAAAGAAGCCATATCCTTTCAGAACTAACCAAAGAGGACCCATAAAGATATGGGTACCTAAGTGTGAAATCATTTCTGTTGCAGATATGCTTAAAAGCCAAAGAAAAGGAGAAGTCTTGGTACCTGGACAGTGGTTGCTCGCGTCACACGACAGGAGAAAAGTCTATGTTCCAAACCCTGATCATGAAAGAGGGAGGAACTGTGGGATTTGGAGGAAACCAGAAAGGCAAGATCATTGGTACTGGTAAGATAGGTAATTCTTCCATTTCCATTAATAATGTTTGGTTGGTAGATGAACTAAGACATAACCTACTTAGCATAAGTCAATTTTGTAACAGTGGTTATGATGTCTTGTTTGATAAGAACACTTGCACTGTAATCAACAACAAAGATAAATCTGTTGTGTTCAAAGGAAAGAGGAAGAACAATGTTTATAAAATTAATTTTTCAGAACTGGTTGATCAACAGGTAGTTTGTCTTCTGTCAGTGAGTGATGAGAAATGGGTATGACACAAAAGGTTGGGACATGCTAACTGGAGACTCATCGCTAAGCTTAGCAAGTTACAACTGGTCAGAGGCTTACCAGACATTTACTATCGCTCAGATGCTCTTTGTGGAGCATGCCAGAAAGGAAAAACTGCTTAAACTTCTTTTAAATCCAAAAATATTGTTTCTACCTCCAGACCCTTAAAACTACTTCACATTGATCTGTTTGGTCATGTTGGCACATCATCAATCAATGGGAAGAAGTATGGATTGGTAATTGTTGATGATTACAGTAGGTGGACTTGGGTTAAATTCGTCAGAACCAAGAATGAAACATATGATGTATTCAACAACTTCTGCAAGCAAGTACAAACTGAAAATTTTGAAAGTTAGAAGTGATCATGGTGGTGAATTTGAAAATGAACCTTTTGAAACTTTTTGTGAAGAACATGGAATTCTCCATGAGTTCTCTTCTCCTAGAACTCCACAACAAAATGGAGTTGTAGAGAAAAAGAACAGATCTTTGCAAGAAATGGCCAGAACCATGATTCATGAATCTAACATTGCAAAGTACTTCTGGGCAGAAGTTGTTAACACAACATGTTATATTCAGAACAGAATCTATATTAGACCAATTCTGAATAAAACAACATATGAATTATTCAAAGGAAGAAAGCCAAGCATTTCTTATTTTCATCAGTTTGGATGTATATGTTACATTCTAAACAATAAAGTCTATCTAAAGAAATTTGATGCTAAGGCTCACAAGTGTATCTTTTTAGGATACTCTGAGAGATCCAAAGCATACAGAGTGTATAATTCAGAAACACATGTTGTTGAAGAATCAATGCACATTAGATTTGATGACAAGAAGCTTGATAATAAAATATCAGAGCTAGTTGAGAGTTTTACAGATATTCGGCTCTCAGAGGACACTTCAGAACCTGAACAGATTTCTGAGTCTGAAGAAAGTTCAGAAGCTGAAAATCTTCTAGAAGCAGAAAATCCTCCAGATGCTGAAAAACTCTCAGAAGCTGACACTCCTCCTGAAGCCAATCAAGATCAAGATGTTTCTGAACAAGGTCTTAATGATTCTCAAGAAGCAAATCCACCCAGAAACACATTTAAGTACAAGTCTTCACAACCTGAAGAGTTAATCATTGGAAACAAGGATAGTCCAAGAAAGACCAGATCAACATTCAGACAGAATGACTCTTTGCTTAGATTACTGTCAATGATTGAACCTAAATATTGATGAAGCACTTTCTGATGATGGATGAATTGTGGCTATGCAAGAAGAACTCAACCAGTTTCAAAGAAATGATGTTTGGGATTTAGTTGCAAAACCAAATCACAAGAACATTATTGGAACAAAATGGGTGTTCAGAAATAAACTGAATGAATAAGGAGAGGTAGTAAAAAATAAAGCTAGATTTGTTGCTCAAGGCTACAGTCAGCAGGAAGAAATTGATTACACTGAAACATTTGCTCCAGTTGCAAGAATGGAAGCAATCAGGTTACTTCCTTCCTATGTAGTAAATCATAATATCATTTTATATCAAATGGATGTTAAGAGTGCTTTTCTAAATGGAGTCATCTCTGAAGAAGTGTATGTCAAACAAACTCCTGGTTTTCAAGATTTAAAACATCCAGACTTTGTTTTTAAGCTTAAGAAATCATTGTATGGTCTGAAACAAGCTCCCAGAGCTTGGTATGAGAGACTGAGTAATTTCTTACTCAAGAATGAGTTTGTAAGAGGACATGTTGACACTACACTTTTCAGAAAGACACTTAAGAAAGATATCTTAATTGTTCAAATCTATGTGGATGATATTATATTTGTGTCTACTAATGCCATTCTTTGTGAGGAATTCTCTAAGTTAATGCAGGATGAATTTGAAATGAGCATGATGGGAGAATTGAAGTTCTTTCTTGGAATTCAAATCAACCAATGCAAAGATGGAGTGTATGTTCATCAATTGAAATATACAAAGGAGCTTCTGAAGAAGTTCAAGCTTGAAGATTTTAAATTGATGACAACACCAAGAGAATCCTTAGATTATAAGTTGGTTGGATTCTGTTATGCTGATTATAAATTTGAAATCCTTAGATTATAAGTTGGTTGGATTCTGTGATGCTGATTATGCTGGTGATAGGATTGAAAGAAAATCCACCAGTGGAAATTGTCAATTCCTTGGTGAGAATCTGATATCCTGGGCCAGTAAAAGACAATCAACTATTGCATTGTCAACAGCAGAAGCAGAATACATCTCAGCTACAAGTTGTTGCACACAACTACTCTGGATGAAACATCGGTTGGAAGACTATCAGATTCATGAAAACAACATACTTATCTTTTGTGATAATACTGCTGCTATCTGTTTGTCTAAAAATCCTATTCTACATTCAAGAGTCAAGCACATTGAAATTAAACATAATTTATTAGAGATTATGTTCAGAAGGGTGTTTTGGATATTCAATTCATTGATACTGATCATCAGTGGCCTGATATATTTACAAAACCCCTAGCAGAAGATAAATTTGATTTTATTAAAAAGAATCTGAACATGCATTTCTTCTCTGAAAAATTTGCTTGACTCTAAATAGAAACTGAGAATCTGAAGTGCATCAGATGCTAAGACTTATCAGACGCTCACTTTGAGAGTCTGAAGAAAGTTCAGCTTCTGAAGATATCAGAGTCTGAGTTTCAGAATCTGAATTTTTTACTTCTGATAAAACTCATTCTAAGTGGACACTTTACACGTGGCCCACTAATGAAAGTGAATCTGAATAGTAGTCTGACATGTGGTCTGAAACTGCTGGGTAATAACTGCTGGGCAGTGATGAGTTAGTTTTGAAAGTTGTACTTTGTGCCCCCTAACGTCATTAATGTGCAGTTGTGTTTAATGCTTTTTGTCTGCTTTCAGTTTCTGAAACTTTTTAACAAAAACACTCAAAACACATTCACACTTTCACTTTCACATCTTACACGTTCAATTTTCAAACCTAAAAACTCTTCCTTTTCAAAAACCCCTTTAGAACCCTAAAACCTCAATCCTTCAGAATCAAATGGCTGGTTCATCATCTTCTTCTCAGAAACAGCTACTGACAAATGGACTGTCAAATAGAGGAAGAGAAAAACAACTTCTGCAGCTACAGAGGTTGAACCAGTTAAGAAGCCTAAAGTTCAAAAGAAGTCTGTCAAGAAGGCAACTTCTGAAGACATCTCCGAAGCTGCAGAACTTGATCCTGTTGAGGTACTTTCCACAAGGACAAGATCTAAAGCTATTGGGAAAAGAAAGTCAGAAGATGTCTCACCTCCTAAACAGAAAAAGAAGAAGAAGAAGTTGAGGAAGATGATTATGGAAACTGATGAGCAAGAAGAAGGGAATATGACATATGAGGAGGAAATTGCAGAAAATAATAGGCTCAAGGAGATTCTGAGACAAGAAGCTATCAAAAAGAGGACTCTACCTGATGTTCAGAATGCTACTGAGACCATGTCACCAACTCATCTCAAGGAACAGATGGAGAAAGCTGTTGAAATGGCCAAAGAGTTAGAGAAATCTACTCTATCAGGAGCTCAGAACTTGCTTGCCCCTCTTCTGCAAGTTTCAGAAGCTAGTGCAGAACCTTCAGTTCCTGCTGATAAAGCAATATCTTCAAAAGCTTGGAAGAACTGGTGCTTACTTGACAGCATCCCATTCATGAGGTCAACTATGTGGAAAAATGGAACAAGCTGAGAACCTTAGTCAACAACACCCTGGACACTCTACAGTTTGTCTCTGTAGTGTCTCAGTATGAGGCACTTCAGACATGGTTGTCTGATGTAGTCAGGAGCATGGAGACTGTGAAACTCAGAAAAAATTCTTCAAGACTGATTGAATGTGGAACTTCTTCAGGAGTGGTAAATGCTGACAATGCTGATTTATTGGAAATCCCTGAGATTCTGAAGTATGGTCTTCATAACTCACTCTTCGGAAAATTTGTTCAGCAACCACTAGATCCTGACAACTTGAAGCTGAACTTGGACGAGTCTATCATGAAGCACATGTTTGAAAAAGTTCAAGTGGAGCTGGTAGCACAAAGAGCTAGACAAGATGTTCTAGAAAGCAAGATTCAGGAACTGAGTGCAAAGCAAGATCAGATTCTGACTAGTCAAGATGAGATGAAGTCTGGGATCAGTGCTATTTTGGAGCTTCTAAAGAAACCTCCTCAACCTTAGATTGCACACCCTTAGTCTTTAAATTTTAACTTGCTTCTGATCAATGTTTATTTTGTCTTGCTTCTGAACATCATTCTCTGTCTCTGAATGCAATGTTTTTGTACTATTTATGCGTGCTCAAATAGTTTGCTCTGATACTTAACTTTGCTACTTGATTGCTTATCTGATTGCATGTTTATCTCACATCTGAACTCTCTCTTTGTCTTAAATTCTTGAATTTTTTTTTGTTGATGACAAAAGGGGGAGTAAGTAACAAGTATTTCAGGCTCTGAGCCATGTCAGAATATAAGTTAATTTTTTTTTTGAAAATTAATTAACTTAGGAGAACAACTTCTCATCTCTTAGCCTCTGATTAAATTTATGTGAAAAATAACTCAGAAACCTTTTGAATTTTTCACCTTTTTGATTTAAATTGAATTTAATTAACCTGGATAAGACTCAGGGGGAGCTTACAAACCTCACCTTGTGGATTATCAGACTCAGGGGGAGCTTACAAACCTCAGACCCTGAAGTCAACTTGTTAATTAAATTAACAACAATTTTCTATTAATACTTCTGTTTGTCATCATCAAAGAGGGGGAGATTGTTGGAACAAAATGTATGAAAAAGTCCATTTTGAGTTTTGATGTAACAAAGTGTTAAAAATAAAATTGGATATGCTAATACTTGTTCTAGTGTGCAGGACCATATACTTAAAAATTATGTATCTAACAGTGGTTCTGAAAGATCAAGTTAAGAGCGAAGAAATTTTTTGAAGCTTGTGTTGCAGGTCTGAAGACAATCAACTTCTGAAGAATAGTGTCTGAGGAACAGTGTTTGAAGATCAGAGTCTGAAGATCAGAGTCTGAAGAACAACGTCTGAGGAACAGTGTCTGAAGATCAGCGTCTGAGGAACAGTGTCTGAAATCAGATTCTGAAGAACAACGTCTGAAGAACAATGTCCGAAGATCAGAGTTTGAAGATCAGAGTCTGAAGACTGGGAGTCTGAAGTCTGAAGTCTGAAGGAGAATCAGAAGTCAACTGCTGTCACTATCAAAAGTATAAAGTACTCTGCAACATCCTCAGAAGTCAGAACGATCTCTACAACATTGTCTCCTTAGACAGAACTTCCAATCCATTTTAAGGAAAGGATTCAAACGTTATTCTTCTGCTTCGCATACCAAATCAAGGAAGAAATCAACGTTGGAAAAGCTTCAATTCAAACGACTCTATTGATGATTTGACATCTTCTCAATGTCTGTCTACACCTCTATAAAAGGACTGAAGACTTGAAGAAGAAAATTGAAGACACTACAATTTTGAAAGTGTCAATACTCTGTCAAATTCGATACTCATCAATAACTTAAAAATTCGTTCAAACTTTCTCATCTTAGAATTTCTTAAGTATATAGTCTGAAAACTGTGTTGTATTTTGTAAACACCACTGATAGTATATCAAGTGTTCAACTCAAACAAATTTCTCTGTAATTCTGTTCAATCAGAAGTCTCTTGCTTGTGTGCTTGAGCAATTAGAAGTCTCTTACTGTGTGTTTGAGCATTTGGAAGTCTCTTGCTTGTGTGCTTGAGCAATTAAAAGTCTCTTACTGTGTGTTTGAGCATTTGGAAGTCTCTTGCTTGTGTGCTTGAGCAATTAGAAGTCTCTTACTGTGTGTTTGATCATTTGGAAGTCTCTTGCTTGTGTGCTTGAGCATTTGTAATCTGTTGATTATAGTGAAAAATCTCTTGTAAGTGACAAGGGGACTGGACTACTTCCGGGTTGTGGAAGGAACCAGGATAATTGCTTGTGTCCTCTCTTTCTCTCTCTCATTTTACTTTATCCGCTGTGTCTGAACTCTGAACATAGTTTCAGACTCTGACTTAACATCAGACTCTGAACTATTTCTTAGTTTGAGAAAGAAAAAGCTAACACAATTCAACCTCCCTTCTTGTGTTTTTCTCACCATCACACGTTGTGATTACTGATTTTGAAGGGGATGCTTCGTATTTCAAGATGAGGGAATCCCTTACTGTACTTTTAAAGCGCCCCCTTCTCATAAAGAAATTGTTTGGTGGTTAGAAGATTGTTCTAGATCCCGTACTCATGGTTTCCTCTATCTTTTCAGGAGGGACGACGTCGTACGAATGGAAGAGGATCAAGAACCTTTCCACTCTGAGATTGACTACAGTTAGGTTCATAATGATGTTATGAGCACCGAGACGTACTATCAGACGGAGGAAAAGCTTCAAGAGATCACGTGGGATGATCAGTTGCCTGGTAAATTAGGGATCGAATGGCCGCGCGGAAAAAGGTGGGTGAGCAGCCAGTATTAGGGGTGTTGCTTTACCACATACGATATCTTGATGCGAGAATTGGATGTGTCCATCCCTTTCAACGGTTTTGAACTTGGAGCCCTACACCATCGAAAGGTGGCGCCTTCCCAGCTTCACCCCTTGTCTTGGGCGCTCTTGGAAGAATTCCAATTTTGGTGTGAATATAAAGGACATTAACCTACTTTGTGCCTATTCTTTACTATGGTCATAGTCCAACGTAGGCACAAAGTGGGGCCGTAAAGTTGGGTGTCCCTTCACCAAAAGACAAAGATGTTTGAGAATTACGTGGATTCACTGAAATATTGGAAACACAAGTACTTGGTGCTCTGTCCCTTGAATCGTCGTGCCCATGAGTGCATTTTCCATGTCCCAGTAGGCCATCCAGAGGAATGTTCAGACTTCGATATCCCAGACTCAGAAGCCACTCAAGAATCAGATTTTGTCGTGGCGTGGTGGGAGCAGAACCGAGGCCAAGTTCGTGGTGGTGCCTCTTCCAGTACGTCGGTTTCTTCTAAGGAGGTGGCACATGAGCCTCTATTTTCTCACTTTTGGAGTCAAGAGCATCATTGTAACATCTAGGAAGACGTTTGATACTAGAGACCAAAATAAATTTGAGGAAAAAAAAAGATTTCTGATAAATTACTGAAAATTTACATGTTTTTCATAAAATAATTACATAATTGCAATCAAGCCATACAACATAAAACAACTTCTAATCTATGACACTGATTGTGATCTGGTAACAAATAAGATTTACATTGAACTGTTGATGAGTAGTCTGGACATACTTTTCAACTTTCAATGTCAAGTTAAACCTGAAAACATCACCCAAACATAGTGAGCATTAAGACTCAGTAACATAGAATATAAAAAGTATTTTGATGTTCACAGCCATGCCTGGTGTACTAGACATGGAGAAAATCCTCTCATCAATATTAATAAATCTCTATACATATGTGTCATTATTCTTAAATTAAATGTATTTGTTAATCATTTTAGCTGGACATTCAGGATTTGTCTTTCCACTGGATTTCCATTATTTCCCAGGTTTGCCCTGTAGTGTCATTCATTTTAACTGAATACTCAGGATTTTCCTTTCCACTGGATTTCCATCGTTTCCTAGGTTTGCCCTGCAATATTATATCTAATTGAACACTCAGGATTTTCCTTTCTACTGGGGATCCATTGTTACCCAGGTTTGCCCTGCAGTGTTATTATTATCTTATTCTTCTTTTCATGTTTAAGTAGTCTTGATCATGAGTATATTTAAAGATATTCATCTGCTAGTGAAGTGATGACATACAACCGTAAGCAAACATTCATGTAGTTTGATTAAACTAAAATTAAACACTAGTAGTCAATCACACATTCACCAAAATAATTTAGAATCTTTTAATATGATAAAACTATTGGATGTCTTCTTTAAAACGCAACTGGTCCCATTGAAAATAGAGTTTTCAAGCTTAAGATATGCTCAATCTAAGCAGACAGGTTTCAAAGAAATTTTACAGCACAACAGCCTAATTCATAATACCATAAAAATCGTACAAATAATATAAAATTATAAAACTTTCCAGTAACAAAGTGCTATGATTGAGCTTTCAAACCCAATTGGTTTCATCCAAAAATGATGTTTCTAACGCAAATTATATGTATTTGAGTTCAGCTACGTGTTAATGTTTTTGAACAGAAAATTACAACTTTTTTCTTCCTTTCTATCACTTTTCATTCTACCACATATCTTTCCTCAAATTTAACAACCATATACACACATACTAAGACACTCTAACTCTAAATGTATGAATCCACTGATCATGTTACACTAGGGTATAGGGTAACTACCTTATTTTTCTATAATTTGCCTTTCCCAAATTTTCTTAAAGTTGAAAAGGAATCAAAGTAAATACATCAAACACCTAGAATGCATTCCAATTTCATGTAATAGAAATAGGCATAATCACATGAGAACATAATTTTACCCAAACATGCAATTAATTCAAGAATCCTAATACACCTTAGAGAGGTTTAGAGTTTGGGATAAGACTATGTTACCTCGAAAGATTTAAACCCAAAGCTTGATTTTTCCTCTTCTTTTCCCCAATTTGAAACCCTAGCTTCCATTCCCACAAAATCTCTTCTATTTCATATTTAATTCTTCTCATAAGTACCCATATGTTCTCATACCATGCATGCAATAGAAATGAAGATTTGGGTTATGCTAAGAGTGTTTAGTTAAACAAAAACTATGGGAAATTTAAAGTTTGCCTTACCTTCTTGTTTCTAGTTTCTTCTTGCCCTCCTCTCACATGTAGGCTATGGTTTCAAGCTTCTTTTCTCTCCTCCTTTCCATCTCTCACCCTTTTTACCTCTTTCTGCCTCTGCCTCTCCCTCTTCTTCTTCTCTTTCCCTTGGTCACGTTTCTTTGTCTTCTCCATTCTTTCCTTTTCTCTTTTTTTTCACGTTTCCCTCTTTCTCTTCCTATATGATTCTTTTTTTTATTATTTCACAAATTACTAAAATGTCCTTGTATAAATCTAACAATTCCATCTAAGTTTCTTTCTTGGTTTTGGGCTACTTGAGAGTTGGGTTTGGGTTACTAACATTCTACTTGGTCTAATACTCAATCACTACTCATAATCAAAACTTATATGGTTTTTTGTCAAAAGTGCAAATAGTCATACTTTGAAGGATAATAATAGCCTTGATAATATTAATAACTATAACAACCACAACACAAACAATATTTGGTTATGAGAGTTAGGGATGTTACAATCATGCTTCCTCCTCCATTGTGTGCTCTTATAACACAAATTTCGGTCTTACCCCTTATGAGAAACAATTGAGGTTTGACTTGGAGGAGTTCGTGGCTTCTTTCGAATTGAAGCAGGTCCATGATCCTGATCAGCCTGATGATCTGACAAAAACAATTGGAAATTCTAGATTTGTAGACACTAGGGTGGTCATCAGAGGGAGGGACGCCGCCCACGGGAGGGAGATTTTTTGGTGAGAGGGGTGGAAGCGTGTCTTGTCATTATTGTTTCTCTTGTCACCATTTTTCTTTGATTATTGGCTTACTGTTTTACCTTTTCCTTTATGCAGATTCCATGAGGTGCCTAGATTCACTAAGGGCTATGAAGCAGGACGTCAACACTCCTACTGCTGTGGGGGGGGGGGGGGGGGGGGGGGTATCAGAGAGACACCTAGAAACCGCAGAGGGCGTCATCCCTCCTGAAGTTGTCAAGGCTCTTGATGCGAAGGCGGTAAGGTCTTCTTCTTAAGTTGTTAAGGACATTACTGTAAAGGTGGTGGAGATTCAGTCCGGGACGACTCTCATTCTAAGAAAAAAGATTCAGAGCACCTCCAATCCTCTCGAAGGGAGTCTCATAATGATTCTTGACACCGTTCTAAGTCTACTTCTGACACTTCCGCACAGCTGGATAGAGGACAGAAAAGGGGTGCCCCTCATAGTGATGGGGGAAAGGCGGTTGACAAAGGAAAGCCCCCAAGGAAGCTTAGGGGTCCTACTGGTATGGTCAGCTTGGACGTTGGCGGGAGAAATTCTAATGTCGTCCTTCAACATGATTTCACGGCGCTTGCGACTAGAGTGGGTTAAAGGCCTTTGTTCCAACTCCCCGATCTATACACCTGTTTTCCTCCTCAGTCTAGAGAGGATTACGTGTGCGCCCTGACGCCAGAAGATCAACCTTCTTCGACCACCTGAATGTCCCTTCTCAAAGGAAGTTGGTGGCTGATGGCGCTATGAGTGCCTACAAGTTGGCGGGTCTGTGTACCCTGATGGCCGCCTATGATTTTGCTCCTTACTTGAATCCCAAGTATCGGGTGGAGTTTGAGAATGGTCTCAGGGCTTTGGACGAGGCCAGGAAGAAACTAGATGAACTCAAGGGGGCTCATGAGGAAGCTTTGAACAAGGTGAAGGAAGATACCACGGAGGAAGCGCGGCGGGTTGGAGAAGAGGCTGAGAGGAAACTCAATGAAGCAAATAAGAAGTTCGAGGAGTCCGCCAAGAAAGCTGAGGATGCCTTGGCAGAATAGGAAAAAACTGAGCAGTACCTTGTTTATGCGAATAACAAGGTCACATATCTAACATCGAACCGTACCTGTTTAAATAAGGAGGCATATGAGAGCGCCTCGAAGATAACCTCTCTTGAAAAATGCGGTGTCGGTGAGGGATTCCCAGCTCAAAGATGTTAACCTGAAGGTCGCCCAACTGGAAAAGGAAGTAAAGTCTGGGGAGGAGGCCAACAAAGGCCTTAAACTCGACCTGGAGGCATTGAAGCAGATATGCAATGTTCCAACGGATGAGGTGTCCCTCCGCGCCGCCCTGAAAATGGCCTTGGCTGAAAAGATTGCTGCTCAAAATGAGGCGACCCTTCATAAGAAGATGACCAAGGAAGCTGTTGGATATTTGGTTGTTGGCTTCATGTTTGCTAAAATCAAATAGACAAGCAATTTGTGCTTCAGAAGCTGAAATCTCAAGGAGTATGTCTTCAGAAGCTGAAATGTGCCTTCAGAAGCTAGAAATAGAATTTCAGAAGCTGATCTTCAGACACACTGTTCAGACGCTGACTTTTGTTGACCTTCAGACGCACTGTTCAGACGCTGACTTTCGTTGACCTTCAGACGCACTGTTCAGACGCTGACTTTCGTTGACCTTCAGACGCACTGTTCAGACGCTGACTTTCGTTGACCTTCAAAAGCATGTTCAGAAGCTGGTTTCTGCGTTCAGAATTTGTGTCTTCAAGCTGTTAATTCTCTCACATAATCTTTTGAAGATTTAATTGAAGGTTTATCCAAGTTTCGTTTCTAGAAGGAAGTATTTTTGCGTGAAGATATTTGTTGAAGATTGGATTCAATTATTTGTGAATATATTTTCAAAGCAATCTTTGGAAAATATATTTCAGAAATATAATTGCTTCTATTTGCTTCTAAAGAATTTTAGAACAATATCTGTTGAAGATTATTTTGTTCAGAATTATGTGCTGCTGAAGACTATATAAGGAGGACGCTGCTATTGAAGAAATACATCTCAACAAAAAGCTAGAATTGAAAGAGTCTTAGGTTGTTGAGTCTGTAAGCCTTGTGCTTTGTTTCTGTGCACCACTCAAAGTGTTTAGAGTTGATTGTTTGTTATTGAGTTGTAATCACTCAAAGCTTTTAAGCAAGAGTGACTGTTTTGATGTTTTGAAGAGTGTCTTCAACTTAGTTGTTTTGTTTAGAGTCTGATAAATCACTGGGGCAGTGATTGACTGAGGGAAGTAAGAGCACTACAAGAAAACTGTGATTTAGCGTCGGCCAAAAACCCATTCTAACAGGGCTAAAACCGACGCTAACAAAGATTTAGCGTCGGATTAGCGTCGGAGTCGGGGGCAGGCTAAAAAATTGGAAGTTACCGGGTAGAGTCGGCTATTTGCCCTCCGAGGCTAACATAGCCTCGGTTAATCCGACTCTAAAACCGACTCTTCGCAAACCCGACGCTATTAAATTCAAAATAAAAAAAAGTCAACAAAAAATTTAGAGTTTGCCAGACCGACGCTAACTATAAAATTTAGAGTCGGCTGAACTAACGCTAAAGTCAACTTCAAATCAGTCAACTAAATCTTTTAGAGTCGGCCAACCCACTCTACAGTCAAACAAGTCAACTAAATATTAGAGTCGGTTTGGCCGACGCTAGATTTTTTTTTTTTTGCTAAATTTTACTGTATTCCCTGTTCTACAAAACTGAAATCTGCAATTAATTTTCACAAGTCAACACAATGTATCATTGATTATAACTCGGTGATTAATTTAGTAACTGCCACAATTAGCTCCTTAATTCATTTAGGATTACAAGTCTAGTTTTAGAATAAATAAACAAAGGTTCAATTCTTAGTCTTTTGGAAAATCATAATAAAAACTATGATGATACTTCAAAGTCTATATAAGCATTATTAGTGGGACACCCGTTAACTTGTTATCTCTTAAACTAGAAAAATTAAAGACTTCCGAGTTAAAATAAATCTTCACCATATTATTGACTACTATGTTTCTCACAAATCACAATAGGGAACACAAAGGCACTTGTTAGCATTTCCCTTATATTAATTAAACATACAACAAACAAAAAGGTATCCATAAAAAGGACTTTCAAAGTCCTAGGGAACACAAAAATACACTCAATACTTACAGCTTGCCCAATTTCTGATAACAAGCATGCAAGGCCACCAATTACTTTCATGTCTCCCCTATTAAGAGCTGGAAAAAGAAGTGCCTCCTTCAGATAATGTACTCTGCATAGCAAAATTTGGGGCACTCCCTATAGAAAACCCAAATCAAAATCAATACATAACCTATTCTCAGTGACAGAGCATAGAAAAGTACAATGTGTGAAGTAAAAGACGATATTTTTAACTAGTAAACTGCCTAAAAATCCATCCCATATTTACCTAGAAAATAAAATATTAGACAAAAAAATATAGAAAAGTTATAGTTTCATCTGTAGTTGAACCAACTAGTAAAAATCCATTTCTTATATAGTTCGTTTTCACATATGACAATATAGTTAGTTACATATGACAAACTTAAGAACCGGCCAAAATTATACAACCTAGTGTATAACTTCAAGTCATGAAGACAATAGAGTATGAGAAAGTACATACATCAAGCACATAATAAAATAACTATCTTAAACAATTACATACACATGCAATTAAGCTAAACAGATCAAGACACAAGATTTAAATGGCCTTTCCATCAGAGTGGACAACCATACCTCGTGTTTAGTCACAAGTTCAACAAGAACTTCAATGGCAAGATCAAATGATGTAGAATCCTACACAAAGAAAGTGAATATAAATTAAATTTTAGTAGTCATCGATACTCCATCTTTAAGAAACAAGTATATGAGAACTGGATTACCTTCAATGAGTTAAATACAAAATTAAGAAGTGGGTGAGCTGCCAATGTTCCTGGAGAAATTTCAGAGAAGCAACCAGCTCTAACCTAAACACAAGAAGGCCATGCAAGAATAAAATCAAAAAAACAGCAACCAGCACTAATATTGGCTAATGTTATTATGCTATAAGCACTTAATTTCACTTGGAGCACTTAATCCTATGAGCTATTCAGCATGATACATCTTTCAATCAACTGAATAGCAGAGCCCGTATTTGAATTTCACTTGGAAAAAACACTTAACCAGCTTAAAATTCAGCTCATTAATGCTAAAATTTAGGTCATAACATGAAAGAAAAATCTTTGAACATTAAAAAGTATCAAACAGTGTTGTTAAATAACAGATCTAGCGGCACTATACCACTATATCGTAGCAGAATTTAGACAAACCGCATTGGTTGTTAGTACAAAATGTTATCAAATAGATGTTATAGTGCTTCAACCACACTTTTCGGATGAGGCAGTGTTGCAAGCTGGGATCCCTGCATAATACAACACGTACTGTTAAGTTTAAAAAAATCTTTAGAAGAGAAAATTCTATCCAGAAATGTCATTTATCCCTCAAAGAAAATAAGCAAATAAACTGCAAGTGACAAAAAAGAAAGTAATAATACCTCGCGGCAATGGTAGTTTGGACCGGGAAGCTGCGTCGAATAAAATGTCGAATAAAGGGAATAAGTATTTCACAAGTTAAATAGCAAATAAAAACTCAACATCTTTACTCATGCAATACCTGTGCTAAATCCCCCTTGTAATTACCACCTTTTACGCGACCCCTTGGATGTCTCTCCTCCCCCTGGGTAGAGATCATAAATCCAGTCACTGGAAAACAGTAAACACAATTCACAACATTGGCGATGCAACAATGTCCAATATATTATTTGCAACTAGTCGGAGAAAACACCATCAAGGTGAAACTATTCATCAATCAAATAAATAAATAAAAATGGAACACCACATGCCCCCATCATACACGATATGAGAACAACAGGCCTATAAAAAAATGGAGTATTTCAAAGAACAAGTTTACATAAGCAATGGCATCTGAGGATATGTATTCCAGGGGCAACAAATGTAATCGAAGTCATCAAGCAGCAGCTTGTCCAAAGAGCTGCTTTCGGATCTGCGACAATGAGCGAGAAACTTCATTAGTCACCAGATGCTAACCAGTTTATTTTCAACACTTCCCACATAAAACAGAAGAAGCAAAAAAGGAATGTGGACAATACAACTTCAATTATCATATGATCTTTAGCCAAGTCTTCCTTTGAGCCACACATGAGTGCAAACATATGTGGTAGTTATTTATTTAACGCCAAGACGAAATAGCAGAAGACCAATAAACCAAATACATAAAATGAGACAACCCTCGTATTCTCATACATAGGACAATCCAAAAAATACAAAGTTTTCATTCTGTACAATATCCAAAGTAAACAAAATATAATCTAAGAAACTTCATTAGCCACCAGATGCTAACCAGTTCATTTTCAACATCCCCCACATAAAAACAGAAGAAACAATAAAACGATGTGGACCTATTGCCAAATCTTCATTTGAGCCACACATACGTGGTGATTTTTTAACGCTGAGACGAAATTGCCCAAGACTAATAAACCAAATAAATAAAATGAGACAACCCACATATTCTCGTAAACAGGACACTCCAAAAAATACCAAAGTTTTCCTCCCAGATATCCAAGGTTGAACAGAATATAATTTGACGGGAAGTGGGGTGATAATTGATTGATGAGAATATGGGAGGAATAACTGGTGAAAATGATCTTTTGGAGCAGTAAAGCAAATACAAAGGTGCAAACAGAGAGAAAGGGAAAAATCTCCCTGGTTTTCAAGCCAAAAATTCAGAAGTTTAGAATATTAAAGACTGAAGTGCATATCACGATCCAAGAAAATAACATTGAGAAAGGAAAGAGAATCGCAAATGCTAGAAGTTAGCTGGGGGTGAGCAGCTAGTTCAGAGTTTTGTTTGAAGAACTACTTTTTTCCTTGTTGCATAGCAATAGTCAACCTTAGCCCTGAAGTCCCTCCCCAGCTATTTTCCCCTTAATACGTACAATATTTCAAGTTAATTGTCTTAGTTGTTTATCAAAGTGTGTATGAGTATGACTCAGTTGAAGTGTTATATTTCAATGTCAAAGTTCAAATATCTTGAAAATAACTGCCTTTCTAGTTGAAAATAATATGAAAGTCAACAATACACAATTATAATGAAGAGAAATGAATCACAGAACATGACAATAGCAATGCACACAAAAATTACCTCTGGAAGCTTTTTTCGGAACACTACATCCAGCCGTGCATCAAGAGTATTTTCACACACAATCTTTCCATCACGAGAAGCCAACACCACCCCACCAGAGCTGAATTTTCCACAAATATAATCAGGTATGCTGAAACTGATATCTGATATTAAAGCAGCTACACAACTAATCCATGTTTAGATGGCCATCAGAGAAGGCTTTCTCACGTGTCAATGTCAAATCTGAAGGTGAGAAAAACACGTACACACAAGAAGGGGGGGGTTGAATTGTGTGACTCTAAAAACTTGTTCCTTTTCTTTTCAACACTTATGGTTCAGTTCAGAAGCTGATATGATCAGTTCTGAACAGATATCAGAAGTTAAATGCAGCGGATTAAACAAGTAAAAGAGATAAGGGAAGAGAGGCACACAGAAATTATACAGGTTCCTTCTCAATGTGAGAAGTAGTCCTGTCCCCTTGTATCCAACAAGAGAGTTCACTATAATCTGAAGATTACACAATGTGCTCAACCACTAAGGAAGAGACTTCCAGTTGCTCAATCACAAAGAAAGAGACTTCTATGCTCAACCACCAAGGAAGAGGCTTCCAATGCTCAAGTCACTAAGACAAGAGACTTCCCAATGCTCAAGTCACAAAGACAAGAGGCTTCTGACTCAGACTACAAAGGAATGAGGTTACAATTGCTTAGTATTCAGACTAAGACTTTAGGGACCAAACTGGTTTACAAGTAAAGAAGTTTGGGATGAACACTTGATCAAATATCAGAGGTGTTCTCTAAATACAACACAGGTTAAGACTCTTAACCTTAAGAAATTCTAAATTACAAAGATGAAAGAATTTCTAAGAGGTTGGATGACTTGCGTATTTTTGACAGCAAAACAGAGCAAGAGTTCAGTTCTTTGTTTTCAAGAGTCTTCAACACTTTCTTCTTCAAATCTCCCTCCTTTTATAGATAAAAATAGAGCTGTTCGAGATTTGCTGGAAATCAGGAATTTAGCCGTTGCAATTGGGCTAGGTTGCTGCAAATGTGTGCTGCACTTTTTCTGTCAGAACAGGGCAGGTGCCATTTTTGAATTGGCCCACCTTTAATCCTGGAGAATGTTTGGGTCAGGGAGACAACTGTTCCATTGAGTTGTACTGACACCTCCAGGCATTAAATGCGCACAGTACTGGTTGCTTTTCCATGCCATATCAGCTTCAGAAGCTTCTCAGTGAACAGTGATCAGAAGCTGCTTCAGTTGTACGGATCAGAAGCTGGTCTTCAGATGCTGACTTTTCGTTGACTTCATCAGAAGCACCCAGTCTTCAGAAGCTGTACTTCAGGAGCATTTCTTCAGGACCACTTTAGAGGCTTCACTTCAGGAGCACTTCTTCAGTACCAGTTTCTTCTCAGCCTTGCAACCTTGCTTCTTGGCTTTCCTTCTTGCTCTTTAGCTTGTTCTTCATAACCATTATCAATCAATACTTAATAAGCATGTGGTTCTGAAACACTTGAACAAAGCATTAGCATATAACCAATTTTCTCTTTAATACTTTGTTATCATCAAAACCATAAAGAGAGATATGTTTACACATAAATGTTTCAACAATCTCCTCCTTATTTTATGAGAGACTTGTTAAACACATTTTGTTCCAACAATCTCCCCCTTTTTGATGATGACAAACATAAGTATTAAAACATAAAATTGTTGTTAACTTAATTAACAGGTTAACTGCAGGGTGTGAGGTTTGTAAGCTCCCCCTGAGTCTGATCCAAGTTAATAAAGTTCAGATAAGAGCATAAATGTGAAAATTTCAGATTTGTTGTTAAGTTTAATTAACAATCTGACTTCAGGAGAGGTTTGTAAGCTCCCCCTAGGTCTGACAATCCTCAAGGTTAGGTTTGTAAGCTCCCCTTGATTCTTATCCATGTTAATTAACCTTAACTTAAAACAATATGGTGAAATTTACGCTCAGAATTCAAAATGACTTGTTGACTTCAGGTTCTGAGGTTTGTAAGGTCTCCCCCTAAGTCTGATAATCCACAGGATGAGTTTTGTAAGCTCCCTGAGTCTTATCCAAGTTATTTTAAATTCTATTTACTCACTAAGAGTTATATATATATCTCACAGAATATATCAGAGCTAGAATTTTACTTCAAAGCAGTTCTCATAAGTTAAATATAGTCAGAAAAGTATCAGAGCTAGTCAGAAATGTATCAGAGCTTAACTTAGCTTAACTGATCAGTATCAGAGCTAGCTTAACAATTGTATCAGAACTTAATCCTAACAATTGTATCAGAGCTTTAATAGGCTTAGCTTCTGACAATTTTAACTTATTTGAGCTCAGGTGCTTTAATACTTGTTTTACTTTTCTCCCCCTTTTGTCATCAACAAAAAGTACTACTTTCTCCCCTAAAACAGAAAAATTTCTCCCCCTTTGTCAAGAGAGTTGGAAAATATCTGTATCAGAGCAGAAAAGGATTTGAAAAGAGTTTGAAAGTAGGTATCAAAGCAGTTCATTTTCCCCCTTTTTAAAAGAATTTGAAAGCAGTTCTGACACCAAGTTTGAAAAGATTTCAAAAGGATGCAGAATTTGGGGGGGGGGGGGGGGGTTGAACTAACCAAGATTGTGAGATATTTGTGCAATCATATGGATAACCAAGTAGCAAGGATAATCATCAGAGCCTACTTGATTTTCAGTTAGTATATGACTTGCAATAAAAAATTAGAATGCTATTCAGAAGCATAAAAAGTTTGGAGCTTCTGATCAGGTCATTCTGTGTTCAGACATTACTTGTTCAGTACAAACTGGTTCAGCATCAGAGCAAAGCAACCAGTTGTGTTTAGTATCAGAGCAAAACTTCTCAAGAAGTGTTCAATATCAGAGCAATTCTGAGCTTGCTTTAAGGAAATATATCAGAATCTGATACCAGCTAAAAGGTTTTAACTCAGAGTCTGATACCAAATAAAAATATTTCAGACTGATACCAAGATAAAAAGAGTTCTTAAACTGAACATGTCTGATACACTTTGGGCTTTTAAAATGTGTCTGTGCTAAACATTTTGAAAACAAACTGATACCAACTTGAAAATTGTTTGTTAGGCAATTTTAACAATGAGTATCAGAGCATAAAAACACATTTTTACTTGATGACTTTGGGAGGATTATAGTATAAACTTTCAAAGCTATAATCATCATTGCCCATAGCTATACTTATCAGATTCTGACCAACATCAGATTCTTATCAGATTCAGATGTCAGAAAATCCAGGTTCTGATCCTTCAGACTCTGAAGTTTTTCAGGCTTAACTTTAGTCAAACTCTCAGAATATGAGTGTTTGATAAATCTTAGCTTATGATAAACTCAGAATCAAGGATTTCATTCAGAATCAAGCACATTTTCAAGAGACAAAATGCATGTTCAGATTCTTTTTAATAAAATTGAATCTTTCTTCTGTTAGGGGTTTTGTGAATATATCAGCCCATTGATGATCAGTATCAATGAACTGAATATCTAGAACACCCTTCTGAACATAATCTCTTATAAAATGATGTTTTATTTCTATGTGCTTGGCTCTAGAATGCAGAATTGGATTTTTAGACAGACATATAGCAGCAGTATTATCACAATAAATAGGAATATTTTCTGCATGAATCTGATAATCCTCTAATTGATGTTTCATCCAGAGCAGTTTTGTGCTACAACTGGCAGCTGAGATGTATTCTGCTTCTGCTGTTGACAAAGCAATGGTTGCTTGTCTCTTGCTGGCCCAGGATATCAGATTCTCACCAAGAAACTGACAGTTTCCACTGGTGGATTTTCTTTCAATCCTGTCCCCAGCATAGTCAGCATCACAGAATCCAACTAGCTTATAATTTAGAGATTTCTTATACAGAAGTCCCAAATTAGTAGTTCCTTTCAGATACCTGAAGATTCTCTTGACAGCAGTCATATGAGATTCTCTAGGATCTGATTGGAATCTAGCACACAGACATACACTAGACATACACAGACATACACTAGGAAGACTTCTCTAGAACCTATCATACCTCTGTACAGCTTCTGATCTACCTTAGTGCCATTGTCCTCTTTGCTTAAAGTGCAGGTAGGATGCATTGGTGTTGTCATCAGCTTGCAATCATCCAACTGGAACTTCTTCAGAAGCTCCTTGGTGTATTTGGACTGATGGACATAAACACCTTCTTTGCATTGGTTGATTTGAATTCCCAAGAAGAATTTCAGCTCACCCATCATGCTCATTTCAAATTCATCCTGCATTAACTTAGAAAATTCCTTGCAAAGGGAGGCATTAGTAGAACCAAATATGATATCATCAACATAGATTTGTACAATTAAGATTTCTTTCTTAACAGATTTTCTAAAGAGTGTATTGTCAACTTGACCTCTTACAAAATCATTTTTAATCAAGAAGTTGCTTAGCCTTTCATACCAAGCTCTGGGAGCTTGTTTCAGACCATACAAGGACTTCTTCAGTTTAAAAACATGATTTGGATATTTAACATCTTCAAAACCAGGAGGTTGTTTGACATATACTTCTTCAGAAATTACACCATTTAAGAAAGCACTCTTAACATCCATTTGATATAAGATGATATCATGATTAATAGCATAAGAAAGAAGTAACCTGATTGCTTCAAGTCTTGCAACTGGAGCAAATGTCTCAGTGTAGTCAATTCCTTCTTGCTGGCTGTACCCTTGAGCTACTAATCTAGCCTTGTTTCTGATCACTTCTCCTTGTTCATTTAGCTTGTTCCTGAACACCCATTTTGTTCCAATGATGTTCTTCTGATCAGGTCTTGCCACAAGATCCCATACATCATTTCTTTAGAACTGGTTCAGCTCTTCTTGCATTGCTACAATCCAACCATCATCAGCAAGTGCTTCATCAGCAGTTGTGGGTTCAATCATGGATAGCAGACCAAGCATGGACTCATTCTGAGTGAATGCTGATCTTGTCTTTCTTGGACTGTTCTTGTTTCCAATGATCAACTCCTCAGGATGTGAAGACTTGTACTTAAATGAGGTTCTGGGTGGATTAGCTTCTGAAGGGCCACCAGGGATTTGTTCAGAACCATGCTGGTCTTGATTAACATCAGGAGTAGTGTCATTGCTGGAGAGTTTCTCAGAGTCTTCATTGATTTCAGCTTCTGAACCTTCATCAGAACCTGAACTGGGTTCAGCTTCTGAAGGTTCTTCTGAGATTCTGACATCTGCAAAACTCTCAACCAGCTCTGGTATTTCACTACCAGGCTTCTTATCATCAAACCTAATGTGTATAGCTTCTTCAACAACATGTGTTTCAGAATTATACACTCTGTATGCCTTAGATCTCTCTGAGTATCCTAAAAAGGTACCCTTTTGAGCCTTGGCATCAAATTTCTTTAGGTAGACCTTATTGTTCAGTATGTAACATGTACAACCAAACTGATGAAAATAAGAAATACTTGGTTTTCTTCCTTTAAATAATTCATATGAAGTTTTATTCAGAATTGGTCTGATATAGATCCTGTTCTGAATATAACATGCTGTGTTTACAGCTTCTGCCCAAAAGTACTTAGCAATTTTTGATTCATGGATCATGGTTCTGGCCATCTCTTGTAAAGACCTGTTCTTTCTCTCTACAACTCCATTTTGTTGTGGAGTTCTAGGAGATGAGAACTCATGGAAAATTCCATGATCTTCACAAAAGTTTTCAAAAGGTTCATTTTCAAATTCACCACCACGATCACTTCTGATTTTCAAAATTTTCAAATCAGTTTCTGTTTGTACTTGTTTGCAGAATTTGAAAAACACATCATATGTTTCATTTTTGGTTCTGAGGAATTTAACCCAAGTCCACCTACTATAATCATCAACAATCACAAGTCCATACTTCTTCCCATTGATTGAAGCAGTTCCAACAGGACCAAACAAATCAATGTGAAGGAGTTCTAGAGGTTTAGAGGTGGAAACAATGTTCTTTGGTTTAAAAGAAGTTTTAGAAAACTTTCCAATTTGGCATGCACTGCACAGTGCATCTGAGTGATAATCAATTTGGGGTAAGCCTCTGACCAGCTGTAACTTGCTAAGCTTGGAGATGAGTCTCCAGTTAGCATGTCCCAGCCTTTTGTGCCAGACCCATTTCTCATCACTCACAGACAGAAGGCAAATTACCTTCTGCTGAACCAATTCAGAAAAATTAATTTTATAAACATTGTTTTTCCTGCTGCCTCTGAACACTACAGACTTGTCTTTGCTACTAATTACAGTGCAAGTGTTCTTATTAAACAGGACTTCATAATTACTATCACATAATTGACTTATGCTAAGTAAATTATGTCTAAGTCCATCTACCAGCCAAACATTGTCAATGTACAAGGAAGAATTACCTATCTTACCAGTACCAATGATCTTTCCTTTCTGACTTCCTCCAAATCCCACAGTTCCTCCCTCTTTCAGAGTTAGGGTTTGGAACATAGACTTGTCCCCTGTCATATGATGCGAGCATCCACTGTCCAGGTACCAGGACCTTTCCTTTTCTTTGGATGACAAGCATATCTGCAATTGAAATAATTTCAGACTTAGGTACCCAGATTTTCATGGGTCCTTTGGGGTTAGTCTTGAAAGGTTTTGGCTTCGTGTGTCTGAAGTTATGGTATTCAGACTTGTTCTGATACTTTGGATATGAATCCTTGTATTTAGAATAAGACTGAGTTTCAGAACCTGAGTGCTTCAGAACCTGAGTTCTCAAAGGTTTGGACTCAGACTTCTTCAGAACCTGAGACTTGAAGGTCTTTGGTTCTGATTTGTTCAGAGTCTGACCTTTTGAGTACTTTGATTCTGATCTCTTCAGAATCCTGACTTTGTTTACTTCAGGCTCAAGGCAAGCTTCAGTTTTGCCTTTCTTAAAACAGTTTGAAGCAGAAAACTGATTGGTTTGCTTTGGCTTGCTTTGCCTAACATTCTGAGATTGAAAATGTTTTACATTGACTGGTTTAACAGATTTTGAAGTTTTAATAAACCCAGTCTTAGAAAAATTTGAATCAGATTTATTCAGATTCTGAGACTTGCTAGTTTCAGGTTCTGAACACTTCAGATTCTGAACAGGTTTAGGTTCAGAGTCTGATTTCCTCTTACTCTTAGACTTAGGACCTTTTGGCTTAGATTTGGGCAGGGTTTTAACATCTGCCTTCATCTTACCCTTAGGTTCAGAAGCTTCAGAGTCTGAGTTGTTCAGAGCTTTAGACTTAGCCTCAGATTCTGATACTTTCAACTTCTCAGAATTATCAGAAGCAGGCACAAAGCATATACCATTGCCTTTTAAAATATCATTAGAACATGAAGGTGAGTTTAAATCATTTGAAGGTTTGAATAAATCATAGCCAATGCCTTCACCTTTGTTTCTGATCATATTATACATCATAGAGGCAATTTTTGTTCTATTGAATCCAGTTAACATGAAATCCTGAAGAGCTATTTCCTGTTCATTAGGAATCTCTTCAGATTTCTTATGAGCCTCTTTTCTGAGTTCCTCAACTTCTTCATCATATTCAAAAATTTGATTCTGAAGTTTAAGGTTTTCCTCAGACAGCAAGTTGTTTTGATTTTTCAAAGACTTAATTTCTTTAATCTTGCTTTTAAGATGACTCATAAGATCATTAACTGTTTCAATTAAATCAGATCTATAGAGTTCAGAATATACCTCATCTTCTTCATCAGAATCTGAGCATGATTCTGCATCAGAAGATGCAATTGCCATCAGGGCCAGGTTGGCTTCTTCCTCATCAGATTCTGACTCATCCAGATCATCCCATGTTGCCATGAGACTCTTTTTGAGCTTATTTCTGAAACTGCTGGACTTTGAGCTGGACTTCTTTGCTTTTTCCTTGGATTTTTCTTTCTGAAGATCAGGACAATCAGCAATGAAGTGGCCAGGCTTTTTGCAGTTGTAGCAGCTTTCTTTCTGGATTTCTCTCTTTGAACCAGAACCAGATCCTCTGAAGTTACTGCTTCTGTTAGAGAACTTTTTCTTTCTGTTCATCAGATACTGAAGTCTTTTAGAAATCATTGCAAGCTCATCAGCATCTGAATCTTCATCAGAATTTCCCTCAGGAAACTCTTCTTCAGATTCAATTGCTTTCAAAGCTTTAGCAGGTTTTCTTTTAGACTTCAGAGCCAATGTTTTTGGTTCTCTAACAGGCTCATCCTCATTGAGTCCCAGTTCATGCACTTTGAGGGAGCTTATAAGATCCTCAATACCTAATGCATTCAGATCCTTAGCTTCCTCAATGGCAGTCACTTTTGGTCTCCATTTGGATGGCAGACTTCTAAGGATTTCATTCACATGGTCAGCTGTGGTGTAACTCTTCTTCAGAATCTGAAGTCCAGAAACCAGAGTCTGAAATCTTGAGAACATAGTCTCAATATTTTCATCCTCTTTCATTCTGAACAGTTCATATTGCTGAACAAGAATATTTGCCTTAGCTTCTCTAACCTTCTGATTACCTTCATAGTTAGAGCAGAGGGATGTGAATATAGCCTTTGCAGTGGACTTGTCACTCAGCTTCTGATACTCAGTGTGAGGCAATGAGTCCACAATGATACCTCTGACATGATGATGCTTCCTATAGATCTTTCTTTCAGCATCACTCAGAGATCTTCTGTTGACAGCAACACCTTCTTCATCTACAGGTATTGAGATTCCATCTTCAATAATATCCCATAGAGTATCATCAATCCCAATAATGTGACTATACATTTTGCTCTTCCACCAAGAGAATTTTTCTGGGTCACCAGTAAACATAGGAGGTTTATTGTGTGACCTAGACTTCTTTTCTTCTGTACTATAGTCATATTGGACATTTCTTTGATTTCTGGGAGAGGGTGGAGGTGACTCACTTGTTGAGGCCATGTTTTTCTCAGGATCCTACTGACACACTGTTAAGTGTTAATATCAGAACCGGAGCTCTGATACCAACTGAAGGTGAGAAAAACACGTACACACAAGAAGGGGGGGGTTGAATTGTGTGACTCTAAAAACTTGTTCCTTTTCTTTTCAACACTTATGGTTCAGTTCAGAAGCTGATATGATCAGTTCTGAACAGATATCAGAAGTTAAATGCAGCGGATTAAACAAGTAAAAGAGATAAGGGAAGAGAGGCACACAAATTATACAGGTTCCTTCTCAATGTGAGAAGTAGTCCTGTCCCCTTGTATCCAACAAGAGAGTTCACTATAATTTGAAGATTACACAATGTGCTCAACCACTAAGGAAGAGACTTCCAGTTGCTCAATCACAAAGAAAGAGACTTCTATGCTCAACCACCAAGGAAGAGGCTTCCAATGCTCAAGTCACTAAGACAAGAGACTTCCCAATGCTCAAGTCACAAAGACAAGAGGCTTCTGACTCAGACTACAAAGGAATGAGGTTACAATTGCTTAGTATTCAGACTAAGACTTTAGGGACCAAACTGGTTTACAAGTAAAGAAGTTTGGGATGAACACTTGATCAAATATCAGAGGTGTTCTCTAAATACAACACAGGTTAAGACTCTTAACCTTAAGAAATTCTAAATTACAAAGATGAAAGAATTTCTAAGAGGTTGGATGACTTGCGTATTTTTGACAGCAAAACAGAGCAAGAGTTCAGTTCTTTGTTTTCAAGAGTCTTCAACACTTTCTTCTTCAAATCTCCCTCCTTTTATAGATAAAAATAGAGCTGTTGGAGATTTGCTGGAAATCAGGAATTTAGCCGTTGCAATTGGGCTAGGTTGTTGCAAATGTGTGCTGCACTTTTTCTGTCAGAACAGGGCAGGTGCCATTTTTGAATTGGCCCACCTTTAATCCTGGAGAATGTTTGGGTCAGGGAGACAACTGTTCCATTGAGTTGTACTGACACCTCCAGGCATTAAATGCGCACAGTACTGGTTGCTTTTCCATGCCATATCAGCTTCAGAAGCTTCTCAGTGAACAGTGATCAGAAGCTGCTTCAGTTGTACGGATCAGAAGCTGGTCTTCAGATGCTGACTTTTCGTTGACTTCATCAGAAGCACCCAATCTTCAGAAGCTGTACTTCAGGAGCATTTCTTCAGGACCTGTAACACCCCGATTTTTAAATATTAAGTTATTGATATTATTGTTGTATAATATAAGTAATATTAATATCATTAGGAATTATTTGTTTGGTGTTTTCAAAATAAGTTTTTGAATTGTGGGTATTGAGCGAATAGATAGGTTAGTTAGTTGTTGAAAAATAGGAGATTAAGAGAAATTAAGGAGAAAGAGATGTTTTTAGAAAAAATAAGAGTAGTGGTGTAATAGTAAAGAGGGGGGTTTGAATGAAGGAATTAAGTAGTGTTTTAATTAAATAGGATAGAAGGAGGTGTAATTAGTGGAGGGTAAACCTGTTAGAAAGTGATTTCTTAGTCCCCAAGTTTTGCTAAAATAATTTTGAAATGCAATCTAAAATATTTTTATGCACAATCTAATATATTTTGGTTCGTGATCTGAAATATATTTTGATACTCAATAATATATTTTTATACTGAATATGATATATTTTGGCACTCAATTTGAGATATTTTTATACTAAATCTAATATATTTTTGTGCTCAATAATATATTTTAATAATAAAGAGTAAACCAGTTAAATAATTATGAGACAAACCTAGCCCAATTAAAAGATTATAAATAGAGGAGAGCATTAGAGAATTAGGGTTACAACAAAGAAGAAAAGATTAGAGATCAAAGGAAAACTAGGGTTGTGGAGAGAAGAAGCAAGGAGGCAAATGAGAAGAACCTGGAGAGAGATTTTACCGTAGGAATATCAAATTCTGCAAACTAGAGGTAAGGGGGAGTCTCTATTCACCATAAGGGTTGTATGAACATATGGGTAGGGTTTTGTTTTCCATTGTTTTTTTTTTATGATCTTTTAATGAATTCATGTTAAATTCGTGCGCTAATTTGCTACTGTGATTTTGAGTATATTATTGTCTCTGAATTCACTATTTTCATGTGCTAAATTTGTAGTTGATTCATAGTTATTTTCTGTTTTGATTCTTGAGTGTCAAAGTGTGAAAGAGCCTAATTTTATATGATTTAGAACCCTAATTTCATATTTTATCATTCGGTTATGATATTTGATTTGTGATTTTATGAATATGTTGGTTCACTACCTTGGATTGCGAATAGCAATATTATACTACTCGATCTCGATTGGTTTACAAATCATAGGTAAGTATCGATTGGTTTACAAATCATAGGTAAGTATGGCTGTCGTATATATGCTATCACGCTTATACTTAATCCATGTCACTATCTATTATGGTACGAATGATTCTTTTTGGTTTTAGTGATATTAATTAGTTGTGAAACAAATTCAACGTATTATTAGTCATTAAAATTAAACTTGGTCAATCTTTTAAATTGGGCTAAACTTTTATTCTTTTGAGTTTTTGAATAAGGGTTATTGTGACCTTGAGTAATTCTAGCTAAACTATTATTGCTAATTTCTTTTGTTCGATTTTGATATTTAGTGGTTGTTTGTTTCCTTAATTTTTGGAACAATAATTTTTATGATATTGAGTGAATATCAATTTATAAAAATAAGTATAATATTTAATGAAAATTAATTTATGTGGATTTACAAAGTTGAAACAATATCCTGATTTTTTTTCGGTTTCCTCACCATGTATTTCAAAAGTGAATTGCTTTGCCAATATTTTCACTTTAGCTTTATGAGGACTAATCTGGCCTATCATTCAATTTTATATTACGTGTGAAATCAATTTGGTCTCTTTATATGTGGTAGACTTTGTTTATTTCTAATCGTATGCGTTTTTATTTTTGGGATGAATATTGATGTGTTATTTAAGGATGTAATTGATGTATTATTTTAAGATATGTAAACTAAATGTATTATTTGACGATGTGTTACATAAAATGTGTTATTTGAAGATGTGTGATTTAAAGATGTGTTATATAAAGATGTGTTATTTGAAGATGTGTGATTTAATGATGTGATTATTTGAAGATGTGTGATTTAATGATGTGATATTTGCAGATGTGTGATTTAATGATGTGTTATATAAAGATGTGTTATTTGAAGATGTGTGATTTAAAGATGTGATTATATAAAGATGTGTTATTTGAAGATGTGTGATTTAAAGATGTGATTATATAAAGATGTGTTATTTAAAGATCTGTGATTTAAAGATGTACTATTTAAAGATGTGTGATTTAAAGATGTGTTATTTGAAGATGTGTGATTTAAAGATGTGTTATTTAAAGATGTGTAATTGTTGAGTCATATAAAGATGTGCATTGTTGAGTCGTTACTTGGTGTTCATGCATTCATGGTCAGTCCGATTTAAAGATGTGATTTAAAGATGGGGGATAAATCAGTAACATACCTCTGATATCCAAAACCGGTACCACATGCATATAGAGTCGAGTTAGGGGCATTGCATACATAGTTGTAAGTCTATTTGAAGATGTGTAATTAAAAAATGTGTTATTTTAAGATGTGTAACTATTTAAAGATGTGATATTCAATGATGTGCTCCTATATGATTATGTGTGAATGATCAATGTTTTTGTTAATGACTACTTAATGTTATTACTTGTTTTTGAAGCTTACTTGTTATTATAAGATGTTGAATTGATGCCTATTGATTGTATTTTAAAGAATGTATATGTTATAAATGTGAATATTACTTGACTGCAATATATACATGCCTAACTGCAATTGATGATTATTTTATCTGAATCTACACATGTGTTTGTACCTCTCTTGTGTTGGATATATTCTCACCCTCTTAAATTGGACTGTACTCTCGCCGGGTACAGATTCACAGGAAGAAGATAAGTAGTAGCAGTGAGTCTCAGAGGATGGCGTTGGAGCCTTCTTATTTACTTTTGCCGCTTTTGGGAGTTTTATCGAGTCGTCGCTCTGATTAGTAACACTAGGGAATGGGGATTTATTTTATTTCAGATTTTGTTTTAGAATTCTTTCGAATTCAGTTTTGTTGTGGATTTTAAAGATGTGAAAAACTACTTTGATGTTTTGAGAACCTTTCCGCTGTGACGTTTTTAATTTAAATGAAGTATTTTTGGATTGATTAAGATGTGTGACACCCTTGCGTGTTTAATTATTTATTGAATTTTATTAGAAAATAAAATGTCGGGTTTAGGGTGTTACAAGTTGGTATCAGAGCAGGTCGGTCCAGTCAGGCCAAAACTTTTTTTTATCCCCTTGTATGCGACATGTATATAAGTACTGTCGATACTTGTTTCGTTCTATTGGGTGGGTCTAAGCAAAGTGGGGGAGAAGCAAGATGCTTCAAGTGTGGGTAAGACTATTTTCTTTAGGCAATTTTCGAGGACGAAAATTCTTTATGTGGGGGAGAATTGTAACACCCCGATTTTTAAATATTAAGTTATTGATATTATTGTTGTATAATATAAGTAATATTAATATCATTAGGAATTATTTGTTTGGTGTTTTCAAAATAAGTTTTTGAATTGTGGGTATTGAGCGAATAGATAGGTTAGTTAGTTGTTGAAAAATAGGAGATTAAGAGAAATTAAGGAGAAAGAGATGTTTTTAGAAAAAATAAGAGTAGTGGTGTAATAGTAAAGAGGGGGGTTTGAATGAAGGAATTAAGTAGTGTTTTAATTAAATAGGATAGAAGGAGGTGTAATTAGTGGAGGGTAAACCTGTTAGAAAGTGATTTCTTAGTCCCCAAGTTTTGCTAAAATAATTTTGAAATGCAATCTAAAATATTTTTATGCACAATCTAATATATTTTGGTTCGTGATCTGAAATATATTTTGATACTCAATAATATATTTTTATACTGAATATGATATATTTTGGCACTCAATTTGAGATATTTTTATACTAAATCTAATATATTTTTGTGCTCAATAATATATTTTAATAATAAAGAGTAAACCAGTTAAATAATTATGAGACAAACCTAGCCCAATTAAAAGATTATAAATAGAGGAGAGCATTAGAGAATTAGGGTTACAACAAAGAAGAAAAGATTAGAGATCAAAGGAAAACTAGGGTTGTGGAGAGAAGAAGCAAGGAGGCAAATGAGAAGAACCTGGAGAGAGATTTTACCGTAGGAATATCAAATTCTGCAAACTAGAGGTAAGGGGGAGTCTCTATTCACCATAAGGGTTGTATGAACATATGGGTAGGGTTTTGTTTTCCATTGTTTTTTTTTTATGATCTTTTAATGAATTCATGTTAAATTCGTGCGCTAATTTGCTACTGTGATTTTGAGTATATTATTGTCTCTGAATTCACTATTTTCATGTGCTAAATTTGTAGTTGATTCATAGTTATTTTCTGTTTTGATTCTTGAGTGTCAAAGTGTGAAAGAGCCTAATTTTATATGATTTAGAACCCTAATTTCATATTTTATCATTCGGTTATGATATTTGATTTGTGATTTTATGAATATGTTGGTTCACTACCTTGGATTGCGAATAGCAATATTATACTACTCGATCTCGATTGGTTTACAAATCATAGGTAAGTATCGATTGGTTTACAAATCATAGGTAAGTATGGCTGTCGTATATATGCTATCACGCTTATACTTAATCCATGTCACTATCTATTATGGTACGAATGATTCTTTTTGGTTTTAGTGATATTAATTAGTTGTGAAACAAATTCAACGTATTATTAGTCATTAAAATTAAACTTGGTCAATCTTTTAAATTGGGCTAAACTTTTATTCTTTTGAGTTTTTGAATAAGGGTTATTGTGACCTTGAGTAATTCTAGCTAAACTATTATTGCTAATTTCTTTTGTTCGATTTTGATATTTAGTGGTTGTTTGTTTCCTTAATTTTTGGAACAATAATTTTTATGATATTGAGTGAATATCAATTTATAAAAATAAGTATAATATTTAATGAAAATTAATTTATGTGGATTTACAAAGTTGAAACAATATCCTGATTTTTTTTCGGTTTCCTCACCATGTATTTTCAAAAGTGGAATGCTTTGCCAAATTTTCACTTTAGCTTTATGAGGACTAATCTGGCCTATCATCAATTTTATATTACGTGTGAAATCAATTTGGTTCTCTTTATATGTGGTAGACTTTGTTCTTTATTTCTAATCGTGATGCGTTTTTATTTTTGGGATGAATATTGATGTGTTTATTTAAGGATGTAATTGATGTATTATTTACGATATGTAAACTAAATGTATTATTTGACGATGTGTTACATAAAATGTGATTATTTGAAGATGTGTGATTAACGATGTTGTCATCTAAAGATGTGTTATTTGAAGATGTGTGATTTAATGATTGTGATTATTTGAATATGTGATGATTTTAATGATTGTGATATTTGAGATGTGTGAATTTAATGATGTGTTATATCAAGAGTGTTATTTTGAAGATGTGTGATTTATAAAGATGTGATTATATAAGATGTGTTATTTGAAGATGTGTGATTTAAAGATGTGATTATATAAAGATGTGTTATTTAAAGATCTGTGATTTAAAGATGTACTATTTAAAGATGTGTGATTTAAAGTATGTGTTATTTGAAGATGTGTGATTTAACGATGTGTTATTAAAGATGTGTAATTGTTGAGTCATATAAAGATGTGCATTGTTGAGTCGTTACTTGGTGTTCATGCATTCATGGTCAGCCGATTTAAAGATGTATTTAAAGATGGGGGATAAATCAGTAACCTACCTCTGATATCCAAAACCGGTACCACATGCATATAGAGTCGAGTTAGGGGCATTGCATACATAGTTGTAAGTCTATTGAAGATGTGTAATTAAAAAAGTGTTATTTTAAGATGTTTAACTATTTTAAAGATGTGATATTCAATGATGTGCTCCTATATTGATTATGTGTGAATGATCAATGTTTTTGTTAATGACTATCTTAATCGTATTACTTGTTTTTGAAGCTTACTTGTTATTATAAGATGTTGAATTGATGCCTATTGATTGTATTTTAAAGAATGTATATGTTATAAATGTGAATATTACTTGACTGCAATATATACATGCCTAACTGCAATTGATGATTATTTTATCTGAATCTACACATGTGTTTGTACCTCTCTTGTGTTGGATATATTCTCACCCTCTTAAATTGGACTGTACTCTCGCCGGGTACAGATTCACAGGAAGAAGATAAGTAGTAGCAGTGAGTCTCAGAGGATGGCGTTGGAGCCTTCTTATTTACTTTTGCCGCTTTTGGGAGTTTTATCGAGTCGTCGCTCTGATTAGTAACACTAGGGAATGGGGATTTATTTTATTTCAGATTTTGTTTTAGAATTCTTTCGAATTCAGTTTTGTTGTGGATTTTAAAGATGTGAAAAACTACTTTGATGTTTTGAGAACCTTTCCGCTGTGACGTTTTTAATTTAAATGAAGTATTTTTGGATTGATTAAGATGTGTGACACCCTTGCGTGTTTAATTATTTATTGAATTTTATTAGAAAATAAAATGTCGGGTTTAGGGTGTTACAGGACCACTTCAGAGGCTTCACTTCAGGAGCACTTCTTCAGTACCAGTTTCTTCTCAGCCTTGCAACCTTGCTTCTTGGCTTTCCTTCTTGCTCTTTAGCTTGTTCTTCATAACCATTATCAATCAATACTTAATAAGCATGTGGTTCTGAAACACTTGAACAAAGCATTAGCATATAACCAATTTTCTCTTTAATACTTTGTTATCATCAAAACCATAAAGAGAGATATGTTTACACATAAATGTTTCAACAATCTCCTCCTTATTTTATGAGAGACTTGTTAAACACATTTTGTTCCAACAAAATCAACACGAAAATACAAAAGCAACAAATTGTAGAGTTGTTTGACCATGTGTTACTGTCGTGATTTATTGAGTCTCCCGAACACACAATAATACAACTTTAGCTAGTATGCTCAGTCAACTAAAAACATGGTAACCTTAGGTTTGAAACTCTTGATTAATTTCGACCAGAATATAGTTTAACTAATCAAGAAAAAGGTACAAGACGAGTAAGAAGCAAGACCCTGATTAACGGATCCATATAGTTGCTTAATATTTAAACAGAAGTCTAGAACTGCAGAACATTAACTTTACCAGTATGGTTCGTGAGTATTGTGATGCTTGGGTGCAGGTGGAAGATAGACATTGTGGTAAAAAATGATCTCTGGTGGATGAACACCTGCTTTTTCAGCATACTCCTGTGCAGCTGCATCCAGCACATGTTCTACCATGTGCACGTCATGTTTCCGACATCTCAACAGGACAGAAGGTTCTCTCAGTCTTAGCAAACTCTGTAATGTACAAATCTTATATTACATTATACTCCAAGTCCACATACTGGTTCATAGAAGGTGGTCCATAAAATAATATCAGAAGAATAAGTTCATGTAGAGGGAAAGAGGGGAGGGCAGGGATTGAATAAACATGCTAACTTAAAAACCAAGGTTGCTTCCCATGTCAGTATATAATTATCATTTGAATCAATCAATGAGAATGGTTTGTTAAGGTCCCCTGATCACTCCAATTTTTCATGAATATACTAGTTATATAACTTGTAACTTCAATAAGTGTAAACAATAAGTGCAATGTTCAAGATCAAACGAGAATCTACAAATAATATAAAAGTGGAACACAGTAAGTAAATAACAGCAACACTACCAATAAGTGTAAACAAGAATCTACAAATGATAAAGATACTTGGCAAAATGCAAGATCAAACGATAATTAGGTGTAAAATATTTAAATGTTAACTGACCTGAACAATGAGACCTTTTAGAAGGTTTCTGTACTCATGATGTCCCACATGTAAAATATCTTCAACAAGGTGATGACGGCTCACATTCAAAAGTTCCTTGGCTGCAACTTCTTTCATTGAATTAACAATGTCATCTTGAGCTTGAAGAACTTTGATCCGAGAAGTATTCAGCTGCATTGAGTACTCACTGCCGCAAACAATTGTGCCATAAAAATTAGAATATATCAACTAGCACTATTTTTGTATGTTTAGAATAACAATACAGAAATGCACAATATTCACATCATGAAACAAATTAAGCTTCACAAAAAAAAAAAGTTCCACTCATCATATTTTGGCAATAAAAAACCTTAAGTTTAACATGACATGTATGAAGAACTGAGAGACACACGGACACCAGACACACGTTGACACCGGATTTTTTTGCTGAAAAAATGAAGTAATTGAATGTAATCAAATGCATGTTGGTGTCCCACATATAACACGTTTTCCATGTCAGTTCTACATCAAAAAACAAAATGAACATACAGAGAGAAACTAAATTAAACATCAAACTACATTTAACAAAGCTCAACGAAGCTGAAATTAGTTAATTTTACTGAACATTACGACAATGAGCCACTAGACAATGACCAGAAATCAAGCTTTGGCAAATAATAACAATCAACATGCTTTGTGTCACTATCACACGCAAGGATAAAAAAAAACAAGATCTATGCCAACATATTCATCATCTGAAATTATAAAATTGAGATTGTGATCGGAAACGATCACCAGAATTCAATTTCAACCATTTCCACAAACAAATATCAAATTAATAAAAAACAATTGAAAGTTCAAATTATCAGTTAAAAAAACAGTGTAAAATAAGTACAGAGAATGCAAAATAATAATAGTTGAAAAAGAGTATTGAATCCAGGCTTACAAAAGAGTAAAAAGAAAGCTACATCCTTATTAGAAACATGAATTCTCACAAGAATCACCAAACCTAAAGCAAATACCCAATTTCAGAAATCACCAAACCCACAAGAATTCTCTCGAAATTGAAGTAAAACATTGTTTCCATTAACAATGTCACACACAATTCAATAAAAAAAGTAAATTCATAAAAGGGTTTCATTCAACAATCAACCCACGAAGATTACATTCATAGAAGAATGAACAGGAGCACGGTTTGAACATGTTTAAATACAATTGATAGAAGAGGTACCTGGGTGTGGTAGAAGTGAACCCTAAACTCGGGTGAATCTGAGTGATGTTGAGGTTGGAACCCTCCTCGTGCGAGACAACAAGAAAGAGCGACGAAGCAGCGGAAGGTGAAGAATTTACGGAAGGGAAGGCATGGTGAGGAGAAGAAGTTGGCGGTGAGGGAAAGCAAGGT
Source organism: Medicago ruthenica (assembly GCA_018208015.1). Classification (NCBI taxonomy): domain Eukaryota; kingdom Viridiplantae; phylum Streptophyta; class Magnoliopsida; order Fabales; family Fabaceae; genus Medicago; species Medicago ruthenica. The sequence goes on from CM031378.1 coordinate 39,692,573, forward strand.
GGGGGAAGGTGCACGGTGTAAGGGAATGAGTTACGGAGGAGAAGGCAAGGAGTTACAATGTGAAAACTGATTTAGGAAGGGAGATGAAAAGTAAGAGATAAGGTAGATGAGTGGTGGAGATTTTTTGGAAGTGATTTAATATTATTTTTAGTAAGTGTGAAAAAAAAAAGAGGGAAAAAATTTTGGGGTTTTTTTTTATTGAGTAAAGAGAGGGAAAAAAGTGTGGGAAAAAATTTAGAGTAGTATTTTTTTTGATTGAATAAATTTTTTTTTATAATAATTTATAGAAATTAAATTTTTATTGGCAAAAATTTTAGCGTCGGCTAAGCCGACTCTATATCTAATCTAAACATTATGTGGGTGCAATTTGAGCAAAAAAAAGAGGAATAATAATTTTATTATATTACATTTTTATCAATTAAAATAATAGAGTCGGACAGACCGACTCTAAATATGGTCTAAAATGTCATACGTGGGTCCCCTAACCTTTAGCCTCGGCTAGGCCGACTCTAAATCTTTTTAAAAATAAAGGAAAACTAGAAATTGAAGTAGAGTGGGTTAGGCCGACTCTAGTCAGACGCTAGTAGCGTCGGTGTCGGGGGCCGACGCTAAAATTCGACGCTATTTTGCTGTTTTCTTGTAGTGGAGGGGTTCTTATATCTAGGAGTTCCTAGGTAGAAATACCACGGGTAGTGATTAAGTGAGAAGGGGCTGTGAAACAGGGGCTGTTGTCATAGGGGCTGTGTCATAGGACTTCGAATTGATACTATTTTAGTGGATTTCCTTCCTGGCTTGGTAGCCTCCAGATGTAGGTGAAGTTGCACCGAACTGGGTTAACAAATCAACTGTGTTCCTTTATTTTCTGTCCTTATTTTGCTGCTTCTGATACGTACTCTGAACTGCTGTTTGCATACTCTGTTTTACGGTTCAGAACCAGGTCCTGCCAGGAATTTCAGAAGCAGTGAAGCTTGGGATTCAAGGCCTGGAAGAGACTATCCATGACGTGCTGGACCAGGCGGAGTTCTTATACCATCCACATAAGATTGATCACTCCAAGGTCCACGTTGACCAACACGTCCATACGCTTCCTTCTTCGGAAAACCCGTCTGCAGGTCCAGAGGATTACGTCCAGTAACTTCTTTTTGCTTTGTTTATGTAATTCTGCTACGACGACACCTCTTGTAATGAGTTGACATTTTTAATGAAAGAGGCTCCTTTTGTTTACTTACTGAAATTCTGGCAAGTGAATTAATGAAAGTATGTTTACTCTAAGACAATCAAAGATGAAGACACACTTCAAAACATCAAAGTCACTTTTGCTTAAAAGCATCAACTGAATTACAACTCAATAAAACTAAACCAACTCTAACAGATGAGTGGTGTACAGAACAAAGCAGAAAGCTCACAGACTCAAAACCTAAGTATGACTCTCTCTATAATAACTTCTGTTTTGATGTAGTCTCTTCAATCAGCAGCGTCCTCTTTTTATCACTTCAGCAGCAACCATAATTTTGAACCAAATAATCTTCAAAAGATGTTGTTCCAAAATTATTTAGAAGCTCATAGAAGCAATTATATTTCAGAAATATATTTTCCAAAGATTACTTTGAAAATATATTCACAAATAAAAGAAACCAATCTTCAACAAATATCTTCACGCAAATTAATCTTCCTCTAGAAACAAATGCAGCAAGGAGAATTCTTCAATTAAATCTTCAAAAGATCACATGAGAAAATAAACAGAACGCAGAAAACCAGCTTCTGAAGGTACTTCTGAAGTCTGCGTCTGAACATTTCAGCTTCTGAAGATTGCTTTTGAAGGTCAGCTTCTGAAGTACTGTTCAGCGTCTGAACATCAGCTTCTGAAGACCCAGCTTCTGACCCAGCTTCTGAAGACATACATATTGAGATTTCAGCTTCTGAAGACGTACTGCACAACTGCTTGTATATTTGATTTTAGCAAAACATGTAGCCAACAACCAAATATCCAACAATCTTCCCCTTTGGCAAATTTTTGGCTAAAATCAATTAGAGAACAGAGAGAGAACAAAGTACAAGCTTCTTCACACAATAAAGTACTCAACCATGAAGAACAACACATAAACGTAGCAACAGAGTCAGCAGCGGATAATACACTACGTTACACAAACAACACTCCCCCTGAAGCACAACAACAAACAACACTCCCCCTGAAGCACATCAACTTCTGTCATGACTCCCCCTGAAACAGATCACAACAGGTTTTGAACTGTAAACTGGCTTTCTGAATTGTAGTGCTTCTGAATCTTCTGAAATACTTCTGAAACTTCTGAAACAAACACTTATTTATCTCCCCATTTTTAGCCAAATAATTTTGACAAACCACAATCTTCACACATGAAACACAAACTGACTTAGCATCAGAGGCTGCTTTGACATCAGACTCTGCATCAGACATAGCTTATTTATATGAACCAGCATCATCTTCATCTCCCTCACTTCCTGCTTGCTCACCCTCAGCATTCTGTAATTGCTATAACTCCTCATACAGACAAACTCCCAGTTTACTCCTCAAGTTTTCAAATTGCTCTGCATCCAATGCTTTTGTAAATATATCAGCAAGTTGTTCTTCTGTGTCAACATGTTCAAGCTGCACAACCTTCTCCTCTACAAGGATTCTGATGAAATGATGACGTATATCAATATGCTTAGTCCTGCTATGTTGTATGGGATTTTTTGAAATATTGATAGCACTTAGATTGTCACAATACAAAGTCATAACATCCTGTTCAATATTATATTCCTTCAGCATTTGCTTCATCCACACCAATTGGGAACAACTGCTACCAGCTGCTATATACTCAGCTTCAGCTGTAGATAGAGACACACAATTATGCTTCTTGCTGAACCATGAAATCAGATTGTTTCCCAGAAAGAAGCATCCACCATAAGTACTTTTTCTATCATCTGCACTACCTGCCCAGTCAGCATCACAATACCCAACTAACAAAGGACTTCCATTGTGTGAGTACATAATACCATAGTCACTGATACTATTGACATACTTCAGAATTCTCTTCACTTGAGTCAAATGACTCATTTTTGGCTCAGCCTGGTATCTAGCACAGACTCCAACAGCAAAGGTTATGTCTGGTCTGCTTGTAGTTAGATATAACAGACTCCCAATCATGCTCCTATACAGGCTTTGATCAACAGCAACACCTTGTTCATCTTTGGTCAACTTCAAGTAAGTGGCTGCAGGTGTTCTTTTATGACTTGCATTCTCCATCCCAAACTTCTTGACTATATTCTTTGCATATTTGCTCTGTGAAATGAATATTGTGTCTTCCATCTGCTTGATTTGAAGACCAAGAAAATAGGTTAGTTCACCCACAAGACTCATCTCAAACTCAGACTGCATCTGCTGAACAAAGAGTTGAACCATCTGGTTTGACATTCCACCAAATACAATGTCATCAACATATATTTGTGCTATCATCAGACTTCCATCTTCTTCTTTCACAAACAGTGTCTTGTCAGTTCCTCCTTTTCTGTAACCTTGAGTAACCAGAAACTGTGTAAGTCTCTCATACCATGCTTTAGGTGCTTGTTTCAATCCATACAGAGCTTTCTTCAACTTGTAAACATGGTTAGGAAAATTAGGATCCACAAATCGCTTTGGTTGTTCAACATAAACCTCCTCCTGCAAGTACCCATTCAGGAAAGCACTCTTCACATCCATCTGAAACAGTTTGAATTTAAGAATACATGCTACACCCAAAAGTAATCTTATGGATTCTAATCTGGCCACAGGTGCAAAGGTTTCATCAAAATCAAGTCCCTCCACCTGAGTGTACCCTTGAGCAACTAGCCTTGCCTTGTTTCTGGTCACAGTTCCATGTTCATCTAATTTATTTTTGTAGATCCATTTAGTTCCAATGACATTCATGCCTACAGGTCTTGGAACAAGGTCCCACACTTCACTTCTTTTGAATTGATTCAGTTCCTCTTGCATTGCATCAATCCAGAATTCATCAGTAAGTGCTTCTTTAATATTCTTGGGTTCAAATTTTGACACAAAGCAAGAATCAGTAGTCACTTCCTCTGATCTTCTGGTTCTTACTCCTTGATCAAGGTTCCCAATGATTAGTTCTTTGGGATGATCCTTCTAAATTCTGACTGAAGGTCCTTTACTTGTTGAAACATGATCTAGATTGTTTTCTCCTTCTTCAGACTCTACTTCTTCAGACTCTACTTCATGTTCCACAACAGGTGCTTCTGACTATTCTTCTGATGTAACAACTGGTTCCACATTAGCCACCTTTTCAGTAGGTAAATCATCTATCACAACATTGATAGATTCCATTACCACCTTGGTTCTGGAGTTAAAAACAATATATGCTCTGCTGTTTGTTGAGTAACCAAGAAAGATCCCTTCATCACTCTTTGGATCCAATTTCCTCCTGTTTTCTCTATCTGCCAGAATGTAGCACTTTCTTCCAAATACATGAAAGTACTTGACAGTAGGCTTTCTTCCTTTCCATAACTCATACAGAGTAGTTGTAGTGCCTGCCTTCAGAGTCACCCTATTGTGAACATAGCATGCTGTATTCATTGCTTCTGCCCAAAAAAGATGAGGTAAGTGTTGTTGGAGTAAGCCCTAATAGCCAATCTATTTTGATTGGATTTGGCTTTGTATCATGACTTATATATATATATATATATATATATATATATATATATATAAGGCATTTATTTATTCTTTTGTTTAGTTTCAAAATAATAAATTCCCTAGAATAATTGGTCTGTTTAATGGAGCATTAAGTTTGACTTAATCGTGAGACTCATTAAACGAAAGGACATTATTCTTAAAGTATCCGTAGTCAAGCTTTATTGTGAAATGGGATAACATTAAAGCATAGAGACTATTATGTGGGAAGACTGATGATCACATCTCACAGATCATAGGTAAAGAGTTATCAAATCTTCACATAGGTATAAATATTAGGAGTAATATTTATACTGGATTGACCCGCCATGAGAATACTACATAGTAAAAGTTATGAAAAGTGTCATAAGATATTCTCATAGTGATAGTGGTGTATTCCACCCTTTAACCTGAAACTACTATGTACCCTAGATGTAGGAGTCGAGTGCTTTATCACCATTCAAACGTTGTCTGTAATAGGATGACTATAAAGTTGGTTGATGGGTACTCCATGAATCATGCTAAGGGACATGAGTGACCTAGATGGAATTTGCCCCTCCTACATAACAGGAGAAATGTCTATGGGCCCAATATTGAACTAGACAAGGATGACACGGTCTATGCCTTGTGTTCAATATAGACATGAGGGAAAAGGGGTAATTATACACATGATCATTATCACGGAAAGGTTTCGTCAAATCACATGACATTCTCGTCACTTGGGTAGCAGTGATGTGTTGCTAGATACCGCTCAATGTTTATAATATTAAATAGGTGATTTAATATTATTGCCAACGTTACGGGAACCTATAGGGGTCACACACAAAGGAAGATAGATGGGAGAAATAAATAAGTAAGACTTATTTATAAAATAATAAGTAGGACTTATTAGTAATTAAATAATTAAGTATGACTTATTATTTAATTTATGAAATAGAGAAACGCGGTCTATCGTAAGGTACGGTGTGTTTAAGTGAAATATGGTGCACCGTAAGGTACGGTGTATTTAAGTGCTTGACTTGTTGACCACACAAGTGGTTCTATAAATAGAACCCTTGTGGTGAAGCATTACAGACTTTTGTTGAAACACTTAACCTAATTCACAAAAGGTGTGAAACCTAGCTGCCGCTCTCTAAACCCTATTCTCTCTGAATCTTTGTTGAAATTGGCTAGCACCGGTCATCGAAGAAGGTCTGTTCGTGTGGAATGAATAGAGGCATCGCTACGTTGCTTTGCTCGTGATCAGAAACAATTCTGCCACAAAGGTTCTGCTCTTCAAGAGGTAAACACATGAATCCTTAAAGTGTTTAAGTATGTTTTTGATTTGTGATTAATGATTTAATCAAGATCCGTTTCAATGGGATTTGTTCCGCTAAGAGGATTAATTTTTTTGAAAAACCCCTCTTAAATCCCTTCAGTGGTATCAGAGCTTTTGGTTCTGATTAAATCATTGGATTCAAATATGTTGGTTCCGTAACATGATTTGATGCTTTATCGGTTTTAATATGATTGAAATTGATTAGCATATAGTTTCATTTTTGAAAGGAAACGTGATATTGGATATCACTAAATCCAGCGCATGAGTCAAACTAATTAAAATCGATAAGGGTTATTGATTTAATTTTGAAATAAAATCAGAACATATTTTGTATATATGTGATATGTATAAATAAATGTTTCATATTTATTTTGAAATTAATCTTGTAAAATTATTTTACTAAATATTAATTAAAATTGATTGATCGATATCATATATGTGATATATGATTCTGATACGACATCAGTATATGTGATATATTGATTGTGTCATTCGTTCAATAGGTTTTATATGATTGATTGTGAATTTGTAGACAATTCGTGAGATTGAGCTTCGATATCCGATTCTGGTGAAGCATCAAAGATCCGGTTGTCCATACTGAACAAACAATTGTTAAAACTATTGATGTTTGATCGTCGTATTAGGTTACCTAACTATACAAGAGTTGTATTATTATGGTTGTATCATTTGATCAATTATTTTCAAAAGATTGTTGTGAATTTGAACAATTCGTGAGATTGAGCTTCTATATCCGAATCTGGTGAAGCATCAAAGATCCGATTGTTCATGCTAAACAAACAATCCTTGAAACTATTGATGTAGTGTGATCTGCGTAGTGTGATCGATCATAATGTTTAATTAATTCAATTGGAGAAAGGTAGATTTAAACGATCATGATTTTGAAAGAGTTTTTGAATTTGGTAATTAAAGATTTTCATATTTTTAGTTTAATTCATTTCCAATTTAAAAGGATCATAATATTGAAAAGTTTCAATATCAGATATGATCTTTTGAATTCGGTAGTAAAATATTTGCATAGTTTTACCACAATAATTTGTTTTGGAAACAAATTGATTACCTAAATAAAGCAGATTTAATTATAATAATTATTGAGTGTCAATATTACTATAATTAAATAAATAAAAATTCTACCTTTTGGATTGTTTTTCAAAAGTTGTTTGAAAATGTATGAAACGATCCTAATTTGATACTAAATTTAAATATCATGATTTGAAATAGTTTCAATGTCAAATATGATTTTTGAATTTATTTAAAAGATTTGCACGATGTTAACATAATTTGTTTCTAATTTAAAAGAATCATGATATTGAAGGAGTTTCAATATCGGATATGATCTTTTAGATTTGGTCATAATATTTGCATATTTTAATTTTATTTATGACCCGATTGACTTTGAAAATAGTTTCAAAGTATATGTATATATATATGAATCAATTTTATATGGCATATATCTCGGTCAAAATATTATTTCCAAATCTTGATTGACTCTAAAATTGTTTAATGATAATAATAAATAGTTATTATTATTTATCATTAAGTTTAAGGTATATGGTTATGACCTTAGTTTGCTTTGGCGTTTATTCATTTAAATTAAATATGACCTGCGTGTCATAGTTTATTTCATTTAAATACGGCATGCGTGGTGATTTATTTTATTTAAATACGACCTGCGCGTCGTTATTTACTTTATTTAAATACGACTTGCGAGTCGTGATTTATTTTAATTATTTTATTTAAGTGTTAAATAATGTAATTGCTCAAGTTGAAGAGAAGACGACGCCAAAAGATGATTCCGATGGAGAAACTTTTGAAGCTTGCTCGTGGGTCAAAGAATTGTAATAAAGTAGTTTATTTGATTCTTACGCGTTAGGAGGTCATACATACTACCTAATTTATTTTATGTATGTGATGCATGAAATGTATGTTTAGTTAGCGCATGTATGAGATGTATGCTTAACATGTTTTAGATAAATGTTAGCATGTATGTTTTAAATGTTTTTATATACTTGCTATCCATGAGCATGAATGTCATGCATCTTAAGAGACATGTGTATGAGATACACATGTCGATGAGATCAAACTTAATAAAAATCCTTCAAATAGAATTGAAGTTAATTGATTTCCAAAGTATAACACCCTTCAAGACTAATATCGAAATGAGTGGGTTCGCCTCTGCGAAGTGCACTTTCTATACTAGTAAGTTGAGGTGCGGTAATTCTATTTACCCGACTGTTATTCTTTGGGTCTAACTTAACTAAGTTATTTTAATGAGATTAAAAATATATTAACTTCAAATAGAATATTAAGTTAATTGCTTTCCAAAGGATATCACCCTTCAAGACTAGTCTCGAATAGTGTGGGTTCGCCCTAGCGAAATACTTTTTCTATACTAGTAAGTTGCGGTGAGGTAATTCCATTTACCCGACTGTTATTCTTTGGGTCTAACTTAACTAAATTATTTTAATAAGATTAAAATATATTTAGAAGCAATGTTTGGGAACATCTATATGATAGATTAGAGTAAGGAGTTACTCGCCCAAATGGTTTGAAAGTTGTATGAGATACAATTGGAAGGAGTTCCTACCTAAATTGCTAAGTTTTGGGTGATCAGCCCTCGCTGACTCATAACGAAGTGAAATATGGATTTCAACCCACTAGAAAATCTTCCAATGAGATTTTTCGAATCAAATGTTGAAGGTCATTTGTTTTGAGTAAAATAGTGGGAGCATATTAATTAAAGACCTAATTAATTATGTTTTAAATCATGATACATTTATTTTATTTATTTTCTGTATTTAAAATTTCTTTGGCATATACATTTTATTATACTATTAAATGTTCTTATAAAGAACAAAATCTTCAGAAAGGAGTTTCTAAATTGGTACAAGAATTGAGAATTGTTCTCAAGTACAAGAAAAACTGTTAATGTTTTGAAAATAGTCAAAATATAAGAAAGAGGTAAGACTTCTTCTTTGCCCATATGGTTATATAAGGTTAAATTTCTACTTCTGCATCAAAAGTATATGATACTTGATGATTGATCTCATATTTGTTGAAATATAGAGTTTTTAAGGAAATAAGACATTCACTATAAGTGAAGTCCACCTATGTCTAGAATGGAACAAATTGTTTCATTGACATAGAAGCTAATGTTTGCACTTAAATTTAACTTGATATGGAACCAAATAATTGTTATTAAATTCCATAAAATAGAAGCATTAAATCATATATCTTGTATCGACAAGAGAATGATTGTGTACTTGAATAAAAGACAAACGTTGTCCTATTATCCAAATAATGTTTGCTATACAAGTGTGCTAATCAAGTAATGGATTTGAGTTCCATGATCTTGATAAGCTGGTCTATAACATATGAGGAAAGGATCAAATGAGATTTGGACCTTTTGTATATCATCGGCATTATTGTTGCAAAGAAGTGTGATTCACAAGTCCAGATTCCATGAATATGGACTATTGGACTCATTTGATATTATATCATTTGAAGGATGTGAGTTCCACCTTTAAAATATTTCAGTGTTAGAGAACATCCGATTTATTCGAATCAGTACATATGATGTATATGGATCACCAAAAACTTTTGCTAGAGATATTTATTTCGCTTACTTCATTTACATTACTGATTAGATTAGTAAATGTAAATGTGTGTTTGACACTAGTTAGAAATCTTTGAATTGGTTCAAAGAGTTCAACGATGGAGTAAAGGAACAATTTTGAAAAGTATAAAGACCATACGAGTATGTTGTGATGGTTAATACTTAATTAAGGAGTATATTGATAATTTATATCGCTTCATGTTTGACATGACTCGATCTAAAATAGTTTGATTATAACTCCTTGACTCTTGAAATTGATTAAATTACAGTTATTCTTCACCCACAATAAGTTCCAATCGAGGTAATCATAAAGACACCATATTAGATATGGAGGAAAAACACCTATTTTGACTTTATGAAAATTTGGGGTTATGATGTTTATTAGATAAACAAAATTCCAAACTATATGAATGTATACTTGTGGAGGTATCCTTAAGAAGCTAAAGGATACTAATTCTACATCACATGACAAAAGTTGTCTGTCGCTAGAACTGGAGTATTCCTCTTGAAGGAGTATATCTCTGCAGGAGCCAGTGGGAGTGATGTAGAGCTTGAATTAAGTCAAGTACCACAAAATACATGTTTCTCTAAGAATGGAACTTGAATTGATTCAACAAAGGGTTGTTGTAAATCACTAGTTCGAGTAGCACAAGATCTAGATGAGTCTGACATGTCATATCACTAGGATGAGAAACATGATTTTGTCATGGCTCAACAAGGTGATATGATGCTAATGGAAGATGGGCGCCTGACTTACTAGAAGGCCGTAAATGGCCTTAATTCTGAGAAGTGGCTAGATGCCATGGGATCTTATATAGAGTCCATGTAACACCCATACTAACTTTAACTAGTATATTAGCATGTGCGTTAAACTGATACTGGATACATTTAAAAATTTCAATAATAATAATAATACATCACAAAAGTATGAATACAAGTATACTCGTTTGTACAAATATTCCAATACTATTACAAATACTTATACAATGTCCGTTAAGCTCCTGAGCTGATACACAACGAGCAACTGTACTCCATCCAGCATCTCTATGAAGATCTTCGTCACGAACCTCTGACTAAGCTGTAAACCTGCACCAGAAGGAATGGGATGAGACATAATGTCTCAGTGAGCTCTACCCAACCTACTGTTGGCAACCACCGGGAACCTAGGGTCGCCATGCCTACCTTGGCAATCTCGGGAATTTCCTAGGATCGCCAAGTCTTTATCTGCCTATGACTATAAATCCTCCTGTAACTATAATTTGAACTGCCTATAACCTTTGCTGTGACTATCTATAACCATAAATGTAATCTATCTATAACTTTAACTTAGTGATCGAGGGGAAACCTAGGATCACTTTCTGATAACTGTCTATAACTATAACTATGAGTCTCCTGTGACTATAACTGTAACTGTAACTTTAACTATAACTATAAAACATAAAACATATACACAGTTCGATAGCAGTTTTATGTTAGCTGTTAGCGTTGAACAAACAATTAATCTGAGTTCATTTTACGGAGGGCACCCGGGTGGAGCAACCCCGAGATACGTCTCCCTATAAACCGGTGAAATTCCTATCATATCAGGCTAACACCGGACTCCCTATAAAACGTGTGGACAACCCTCTCGGAGAAGTCCCATCCGGCGAATCCCGGAGTCTGATGAACACGCCCTGTAACTGTAAAACGTGCAAGCACGCCAATATCTTTAATCTTTAATTCTTTAACTTTAACGTATGAACATATAATCTGTTACTATGAACATATAACATTCCTGTAACTATAATCTATAACTTATGATTCTTGGCTTATCGTTCTCATAAGCCACCTATAATCGTTGGAGAACCAACACTATAAACCTTATCCGTGACTATGATTGTAGAAACATTCCTATAATCCTCGTATTCTAAACGGAATACCTCTATGATTTCTTATATCTAAAGTAGGTTCTTGACTTAGTAAAGTCGTATGCCTTTCCTTAAGAGTTAACAACTCACGTGCAAGGGATCTATCCATTAATCCTTACACTCATACTATAGTTCTCGTCTTCCTATCAAAGGATTCGACATATCGTTATCATATGCCATCTTAGGATTGTCTAATCAATTAACCCTTATACTCATCATGCGTTGCTAATCCCGTGTTCATTTTATTCCATATACGTTATATGCCCTCGGATATGCCCACAATGGTGCTTTTCTTATAAAATAAGGTTTTTCTTTGAAAATGGTTACCAAAAGCCTCGCCTGACGCGTGCACAGGTCACAGAACGAAGCAGAAAAGTCATGAAAATGCTGCCCATTTTCGCTGGGCGAAATCCTTTTCGCTGGGCGATTTGAGGCAGGGAAAATTTGGTGAAAATCGTCGTATTCTCGCCCTGCGATCGCCGAGCGAAATTGACAGTTCAATACCAGTTCAAAACATGATTTTTCCACCATTTTTGACGTATTTAAGCATACCCAAGCACTATAACATCATAAGGAATGATTTACAACTATGAATTGATTGATTAAAACAAGTTTGAACAAGGAATTTGCAAGCAATAGGGATTAGGGTAACAATTACCAACTTTGATCAAAATGAACAAAACTCATCAAAAACTCACAAAGTGGGTTCTAAAACCCCTAGGAGCTCACCTCAAATTCGTGCTTGATCCATGCTTGCTAAGCTTCATTCCAAAACCTTAGCTAGATTGCTTCTCCTTTGCTAATTTCTTCACCAAAACCCTAGTTTCTAATCCTTTTATCCTCTCTTGATTCTTGACCTCAAAGTCATAACCTTGCTTGCTTGCATGAAGATGGAGAGTTTGGGGGTGAAGTTTAATGATTGCTGAAGGATTGGAGGGAGGGGCGCATGAGTGGAAGAAGAGAGAAGGAAGAGGAGTTGTTCTAGAGAGAGAAAGAAGTTTGTAGAATGAAGAGGAAAATGACTTTTGTCATATATATAATACCCATGAGTGGTAATTACCAAAATGCCATTACTCAAAACACCTCTGATACATCGTCTTAATACTGATAAATACTTGGGTCATAAGCGGGATATTACACTCTACCCCCCTTAAAGAAATTTCGTCCTCGAAATTTAGAATCCACTCATTATCGTCTGTGAATGAATCTCTTATACTACCTTCTCTACTAGCCAAAATTTCAATTCATCTTGCTTATCGGAATCCCTTGGATTTTCCAACTCTATAAGTCGAATATGCTCGACAATCTTTTCTTTAACTATGATGCTTGTGGTGCATTACATAACTCTTACGTAGTAGAATATGAGGTTATCTGAACCAACCTATCCATATTATGTGACTATGATCTCTGTTCGACATTTTCCTTACCAATCCAATTTAAAATTATTAAATCTTGGATTTCCTTTACTGAACTCTATCAGTTCTTCTTTAATTGACCATTCCATATTACCCTGAAGACGTCGAGTCAATCTGTTTTTCCTCAATTGTCTCAATTTTCCGAGGAATCTATTACATTGTTTTCAGTTCAAAAGAATTCCTGTCTATAACTTTCGTCTCGTAAGACGACCTGTTACTGTTACATTTGTTTCATCCTTTATATAGGTTAGTCTTGCACCGCAAGCATCTGCTATAGAGTATCTTTAAACGAAGTGAAGTCTATTACAACTACCTTCACGTTTCAAATATAAGGTGGCGGCTGAACTTATGGTTTACGTCCCTTTCTTTCTGTTGTCCTGGTGTAGCTATTATCACAACCATAAGCATTGCTCACATTCCCACTGCGGGAATCCTTTAAGCTCGAGAAATCTTATGAGCCACTCGTGCTCCGATTAATAAATCAACAATAACATGTAGCCAAAGGTCTTAGGAACCTTCTTCTTTACCAATACTTTCAAACTTATGAAAATCCAGTATAAGTGACGTGTGGCATAAGCCGTCCCACATATCATTATTGTCCAATTAACGGGACATCATACTTAGTCAACATGTACTTGAGTCGATGCCACGTCAACCAAGGTCATTCTTTTAGCTCGTAACTCATGCTTGTACTCATTGAGTATCCACACCCCCTTTACGTAACTATGATTACGTCCCTTAGACGTTATAACTTATTTTGTTCAAGAGCATTAACCGTTTTAGAAAAGAAAACTCTATTCTGATCGCTATCAAAATAGCACTTTAAAACTCTTAATCCTTTAATACATAACTTGAATTCACGTAGCCTTTTACTATAAACTATGAGTAATCTTCTGATCTGTGAAATACATTTCATTCCTTTAACTGTGAACATTAAGTTCCAGAATTCCGAACTCCTCAATTAAGATTTGTTTGGTAACAACAAACATGTTCTGGTTAAGACTTTCCCGTTAAAACATTACCGACTGCGTACCACGGTTACCGATACATGTCACACGACTATAAAATATGTTACACTACTATCTAAGTAGCATAAATTCTGCCTGATCAGTATACATAATACTAATCATAACCTGTTACATGCCTGTTACATGCGACATGCTAGCATAACGTAGGTACGATGCGGAATAACTGTATGCCACAGCATAATTCCTCTTTGGTTAAACTTACTATTCAAATTAACTTTAAGTTACTGAGCTAAACAGCTAGATCACCGTATGAAATGTGACCTCCTTCACTATGTACTTATTTTGCTGTAAACACATCCTTTTAAGTTATCAAACTGCTTCGATTCTCTTATCCCATGAGTTTCGAGATCTGAAACATCCCTCGACTTATCTATTAAAACCTCCTGTTGGAACTGATGATAAGTTCAAGTCATCACTACTTACAATCATTCTGTAACTTGAGAATTAATCTCTGAATACCTTTCCTGTAATTCATCTGGCAAGGACTTCACAAACATCCTTTTCTCTAAACTTCAGCTTTGATTTGTCTGTTAACTCATTATTGAATTACTTCTCCGCTGCACAACTCTGATCTAAACAATTCGCCTTGAAATAAAAGTAGTACACTACTATTATCATATAAAATCTCCTTGGCCAATCCTTTGACTTTGTATTTCCTTTCGAACATAAACAAAATTCTTACTTTCACGAATTACGCCAAAACCTGTAAACAGTCTTTAACAATAAATACGAGCCCGACGATGCTCCCGTTAAAACAAATTAAGTTCATACATTATTTACTTGTGGTAACTTCTAAAAACATTCTATGACTTCCGGAAATTCTCGTCTTTCATATACTTAATCGATTAATGAATCGAGTCTCATCCTATAATTATCCGTAGGGATTTCACGTCCACAACCTTTTCCAGGACACTTAGGTCCACAAAACTCTAACATAACTCTTGGTTACTCCTCGGGTTTCTCCGGGAATAATCCGTCTGGATAAAACTCAACTTTTACCGGCTCTCCTGTAAATTCAAACACATGATACACCTCTTCGAGTACCCGATTAATAAATCTGTAAGCTTCAATACTTAACATTCCCCATTGGATCCTTCCTATAACTTATTACTGTATTCACAATTCCATTCTAATCTTGTTATCTGAACAATAGTCCATATGTCTTCTCGACCGTTGCCCTCTTCATGGTTTCGAACAATCCAAGGTATGTATTTCCTACCATCTTTAACTTTTACCAACATAAGGTAATCTTTGTCGACTTACCGAATACTTGTGTAAGGAGCCCATTAAAAGAAAACATAGAACTCCTTAACATTAACCATAGTTTTAACTACAACTTGTACGTTAGTGACAATCTTCCTGTTCAATCTTCGAAACCGGTCTACTATAATCTGATGACATAAGATTCAACCTTTTATCCATACCCTTACCGGGGGTTCCCTTTACTTATCACTACGCTCGCTATCTTCATACCAAGCATCTTGGTGTTCCATAATAAAGGAAGGTAACCTGTTCCGTCTGTTCACTAATTCGTTTAATCCATAAATGAGCCTCTTACCTATCAAATATTTAAATCTCATCCAATCCACGTGCGCAAGTCCTTCCATCCTTACACACTATATCCTTACTGGAAGTCCAGAGCGTCCAATAATTAACTGGTCATTCCTTATTCCAAGTCGCTGGGTTTGGTACCGTAATTCCTTACCTCTAAACCCGGAATTAAAACTCTATTCAACCCTTCACCTTAACTTTCCAAATCATTCTTCAGAGTATTCTATAATTCTTTACTCTGCACATCTCCTCAGAGAAGGCATCGTTCAATGATGCGTCCAACTAGTTAAGGTACCTGACCTTACTCTTAAATACCTCTTATAATTCTGAGACCTTGCCATTAACTGGCTTAGTTACTTCACTGTTAGAAACCATCCTTCGGCATTAAATACCTCGCCAATTACCGTCTTAAAAATCTGATGTCTGAACCTTCACCCTTCGTACACTTCTTTCCTCCTTGGTCACATTCAGCTCTCGGATATTTATCCTAACTATCATATACTAGACTGAGTTGATCAGGCTCAACTAGATGTGACCTTTAGAACAACATCCGGAACCCAATGATTCCACTACTTTATTGAATCTTTAATGACCCATGGCACGGTCTGAATCGACCTGCTCTGATACCAATTGTAACACCCATACTAACTTTAACTAGTATATTAGCATGTGCGTTAAACTGATACTGGATACATTTAAAAATTTCAATAATAATAATAATACATCACAAAAGTATGAATACAAGTATACTCGTTTGTACAAATATTCCAATACTATTACAAATACTTATACAATGTCCGTTAAGCTCCTGAGCTGATACACAACGAGCAACTGTACTCCATCCAGCATCTCTATGAAGATCTTCGTCACGAACCTCTGACTAAGCTGTAAACCTGCACCAGAAGGAATGGGATGAGACATAATGTCTCAGTGAGCTCTACCCAACCTACTGTTGGCAACCACCGGGAACCTAGGGTCGCCATGCCTACCTTGGCAATCTCGGGAATTTCCTAGGATCGCCAAGTCTTTATCTGCCTATGACTATAAATCCTCCTGTAACTATAATTTGAACTGCCTATAACCTTTGCTGTGACTATCTATAACCATAACTGTAATCTATCTATAACTTTAACTTAGTGATCGAGGGGAAACCTAGGATCACTTTCTGATAACTGTCTATAACTATAACTATGAGTCTCCTGTGACTATAACTGTAACTGTAACTTTAACTATAACTATAAAACATAAAACATATACACAGTTCGATAGCAGTTTTATGTTAGCTGTTAGCGTTGAACAAACAATTAATCTGAGTTCATTTTACGGAGGGCACCCGGGTGGAGCAACCCCGAGATACGTCTCCCTATAAACCGGTGAAATTCCTATTGTCGCGTCGAATTTCGGATGTCAAGCTATTGGGGAAGCATTGAATCACTAATTCTAAATTACGACTGAACTTTTAATTTTTCGGGGAAAAAGGAAAAAAGTTCTAAATTACCTTGAGAAAAGATTTTAGGTTCGAAAGTCGATTATGCGAGGGGAAGGTATTAGCACCCCTCACATCCGTTGTACTCAACGGGAACCTCTTAGTCGGCTTAGGCTTAAAATGGTTCGATGTTTTACTTACGTATTTAAACATGTAAAGAAGGAAATATATATATATAAAACATAGTGCGAGATAAAGAAAGAGATAAAAACAAACGAAAAGGGAAAAACAAGTTTTTTATTAATGGGCTTGACAAGATGTCGATCTTGCTCCTACGTATCTCCCGGTAGTCGGAGAATTCAAAGCGTACGTAGTTCTTTGGTAGAAAAACGTTTGTATGTTGATTCGTTTTAGTTAAAAAAAGGATTGATCGCGTCCGAGCGAAAAAGTTTGAAAATAAAGAAAGAGTGTAATGAAAATAAATGTCAACTGCTCGGGTTGTTGCCGAGCTGGCCATTGACGACAAAAGGTAAAAGTCAGCTGCTCGGGTTGTTGCCGAGCTGGCCACTGACGATAATGCATGAAAATAAATGATTTGATGAAAAAGTTTTACGCTCGGACGTGAGCAAAGGTTTTAAAAACGTACGAAGACGTACAAAGTTTTAAAATGGTGAAAGATGGACGCTAGGCGATAAGCTCGCGCGAGGCGTGAATGTTTTTAAAATTAAATACAAACGCACTGAGGCGAAAAATTCGCGCAAGGCGTAAAAGATTAAAAATAAAACGCGCAAGGCGCGAAAGGTTCGGATTGACCACGAGGGCCAAGAAAAGGGTAAAAATGGCCACAAGGGGGCCAAGGGAAGGTTGAGCGTGCTAGACGCGTCAAGGGTGGAATGACGATTGCCCGAGCGACGAGACATACGTCACGCATTCGTGCAATCGAGGTTTGGGGAGACATACGTCAAGCCATTCCCGTTTCATTCAAGTTTGGTTTTGTTACTCTAAGGAATCTCAAAGGGAACCAAAGCTTTAAAAGGATAAGTTAAAGAAAAGAAAAACAACACGAACAAATTTGTTGTTCGGTTTTATTAAAAATCATGAACGTGACTTGTTGCTTAAGTTACTGAAACTTAAGAACAAGTTTGGTTCAAGTTTGAATGGCAAACACAATCATAAAACATGCAAAACGTTGGAAAGTTCACAAGTTCGGCCCAATTCGAGCTTGGTTAAAAAGAGTGAGCAAACTCGGCTTAAGTTCGCGTTTGGATTGAAAATCATGAACAACGTGGTTGTTCAAGTTTGTTTTGAAATAGACGAACTTAGCTTGTTGCTCAAACTTGGTTTTGAAAATATTAAGAACATAACTTGTTTCACAAGTTACTCAAATTTTGTCGCACGAACTTGTGAAATCTTCAAAGTTGTGCATGATTATGAGTTGGGTTTGGACCAAAATGGTTTTAACCCTCTTTAGGTTCTGAATCAAGGGCTAGAATCCCAAAAATTTGACATTTGAATGCCTGATTCATGTTCTGAATTTCACATACTTCGCAGAGCAACCAGAACTTGGCTCTGCGAAGTCAGGTTCTGGTGTGTTCGCAGTGCGAGCAAGGCTTGGCTCTGCGAAGTATGCGAATTTCTTAACTCAGAAGCTGTTTCTGAACAGAAGTTCAGAAACTGCTTCTAAGCAAGATTCAGAACCTAAAGGAGGTTAAGAAACTTGACAAAAAGGAAGAAAAAAGGGTAGAAAAACACAGTTTTAAAGCTTGGCCCCTTTGAGGTCCTTTTTGAGGTTCAAAGGAGGTTTTGGTTCACAAAACAAAATTGGACAAAGCAAGATATGCAAACAGCAAATACAATAGAAAAGAAAAGTTATAGGAGACTTACAGAACTCCTAGCAATGCTTGAACAAGACTGGAAGTAGCTTGCTTGCTTTGTGAAAGGTTATGAACAAGGTTCAAAGTGTTTGTGATGGACTGATTTTGTGCTGCAATGCAAGGGATTTTTGGTGTGAATTTCGTGTGGGTTAGCTCTCTGAAGTGGTCTGTTTTTGGCTGGTTTTCAATGTGTTTCAGTTGTGTGTGATCCTTATGCCTTGCTCTTCCTTTTATAGGCATAAATGCAAATCTTTGCAATGATGAACAATGATGAATAAAATCCTAAAACACTAGCTAATCATGAGCTAAACTCAGGCTAGATCACTTTGCATTTAATGCTAATGGATAGGAATTGCTTTGCCTTGTGCCAAGGGGCAAGGTCTTGACTGATCTCAGCCACAAATACCATTGATTCTAGAAGGTAATGATGGTAAAAACTGTAAAACAGGGCAGCTGCAAAAGGGATGATTCTTGGGATCAATCCTTGCAATCTTGGAAGGTCAAACAATCAAAACGTGTACTGCCATGTACAGGGAGATTGGGGGAATCAAAATCAGCATGTGGGCTTATGTGTGGGGGAAGAAATTCAGGTCAAAACAGGGCATGTCACACAGCTTTTTTGCAACATAAACCACTTGGGATTGACTGGTTTTGGCAGGGTAAAAGGGGAGGAAATGGATCAAGCAGCTGGCTGGCATGTTTAGGTTGGGTGAGGGGTCAATTTGGGGGGACAAAAACTGACCAAGGATAGCCAAATTGTTTGATCACATGAAAGGTTGGAAGAAAGTTCTTCTTTCCTTTTACCTTTAATGTCACACATTAAATCTTGCTATGCTGCACCAAATCAGTCACAAAATAACAAGAATGCAAGTAATAATGCTACTAATGATAATCCTAGTTGAAAGCAAAAAAGATAAACAACTATATAAAAATCTGCAGAATTTTCGCAGAGGTCGCAGTGCGAAGGTGAGTTCGCACTGCGAACTCCACTTTTTTTTAATTTTTGTATAAAAAATAAAAAGGAAAAAATGGGGAAAATAATAATAATATATAATGATGATAATGATGATTAAAAATGCAAGAAATGCAAATGATGATGATAATAAGGAAAATAGTAGATAATACTAATAAAAATAAAAATAGATGATATTTAATAATAATAATAATAAAATGACAATAAAAAGGATAAAACTTATTAATTAAAATAAATAGTAGTAAAGGTAATAATAATAATATTATTAAAGAAAAACAAAATGACACTATTAATGATATTAAGGCTAATGGAAATGCTAGTAATGATATCAATAAAATGCAAATAAAAATACTACAACAAGAAGGAAATAATACAAAGTAATAATAAGTAATAATAAAAATAATAAAAGATGAAACATATACACAAAAATATAAGTCAAAAAATGGGGTATGACACCTATCATATCAGGCTAACACCGGACTCCCTATAAAACGTGTGGACAACCCTCTCGGAGAAGTCCCATCCGGCGAATCCCGGAGTCTGATGAACACGCCCTGTAACTGTAAAACGTGCAAGCACGCCAATATCTTTAATCTTTAATTCTTTAACTTTAACGTATGAACATATAATCTGTTACTATGAACATATAACATTCCTGTAACTATAATCTATAACTTATGATTCTTGGCTTATCGTTCTCATAAGCCACCTATAATCGTTGGAGAACCAACACTATAAACCTTATCCGTGACTATGATTGTAGAAACATTCCTATAATCCTCGTATTCTAAACTGAATACCTCTATGATTTCTTATATCTAAAGTAGGTTCTTGACTTAGTAAAGTCGTATGCCTTTCCTTAAGAGTTAACAACTCACGTGCAAGGGATCTATCCATTAATCCTTACACTCATACTATAGTTCTCGTCTTCCTATCAAAGGATTCGACATATCGTTATCATATGCCATCTTAGGATTGTCTAATCAATTAACCCTTATACTCATCATGCGTTGCTAATCCCGTGTTCATTTTATTCCGTATACGTTATATGCCCTCGGATATGCCCACAATGGTGCTTTTCTTATAAAATAAGGTTTTTCTTTGAAAATGGTTACCAAAAGCCTCGCTTGACGCGTGCACAGGTCACAGAACGAAGCAGAAAAGTCATGAAAATGCTGCCCATTTTCGCTGGGCGAAATCCTTTTCGCTGGGCGATTTGAGGCAGGGAAAATTTGGTGAAAATCGTCGTATTCTCGCCCTGCGATCGCCGAGCGAAATTGACAGTTCAATACCAGTTCAAAACATGATTTTTCCACCATTTTTGACGTATTTAAGCATACCCAAGCACTATAACATCATAAGGAATGATTTACAACTATGAATTGATTGATTAAAACAAGTTTGAACAAGGAATTTGCAAGCAATAGGGATTAGGGTAACAATTACCAACTTTGATCAAAATGAACAAAACTCATCAAAAACTCACAAAGTGGGTTCTAAAACCCCTAGGAGCTCACCTCAAATTCGTGCTTGATCCATGCTTGCTAAGCTTCATTCCAAAACCTTAGCTAGATTGCTTCTCCTTTGCTAATTTCTTCACCAAAACCCTAGTTTCTAATCCTTTTATCCTCTCTTGATTCTTGACCTCAAAGTCATAACCTTGCTTGCTTGCATGAAGATGGAGAGTTTGGGGGTGAAGTTTAATGATTGCTGAAGGATTGGAGGGAGGGGCGCATGAGTGGAAGAAGAGAGAAGGAAGAGGAGTTGTTCTAGAGAGAGAAAGAAGTTTGTAGAATGAAGAGGAAAATGACTTTTGTCATATATATAATACCCATGAATGGTAATTACCAAAATGCCATTACTCAAAACACCTCTGATACATCGTCTTAATACTGATAAATACTTGGGTCATAAGCGGGATATTACAGTCCATGTACACAAACCATATATGGATATTGGTTATATCATCCAATGAGTACGACTCATAAGATGAATGTGGGTTTTCTTATATAAAACTAACATGGATGGTATTATGAATACCTTTAAGATATGATTGATCGTAGACGGTTTCGTGCAAAATCATGATGCAAATCGTGATGAAACCATTACATCATGATAATTCTTAAATCTAACGATTCCATTTGCCATTGTTTTATAATACACATTCTGGAGGATGGATAACGAGGTTGCATTCCTTAATTGGAATGACCTTATATATGTATTTGACATATATGTAGGGTTTCGTTAATCGGATGCTAGAAAGGTACATATATTACAAAATTCATGTATGGAATGGAGCAAGCTTCTCGAAGTTGAATTGTTTATTTTATGAATAGAGTTTTATGAAAACTTAGATTAATAAAAGAACAAATTTAAATCTTGTGCACACAAGGAGATTAGTGGGAGCATTGATATTAGTTTGGTGGAGTATGTGGATGACATACTAGTCACCAAAACAATTTATCTACACATCTGAGACATGGTTAGAAAATTATTTCTAATATGTACCAAAATTGATTATAGTGTTCGACACTAGAATACTTTCAAGAATATCCTTGGATGTCTTAAAGGACTTAGGATTGTTTCTTGAACACAGATGAAAGGGAACATCGTAAAAGAGTTACAATGATGACAACTTTCATATCAGTGTACAGTATATCCAAATCACAATCTGGAATAAATGTTATGCTTGGATATCAACTATGAAATTTGTAAATGTACAAGCTTCAGATAGTTGTTGTTTCTATTACAGATGTCAAATATATGATTTGGATTGTTTAGCTCATAACTGAGCGAAAACATGTGTTTCTTGTGTTGCGGATTCCATTGATCCCGTCTAAGGTGAAATTGGTTTAATCTTGCGAGCAATGAAAACTAGATCTCACCAATGATTCAAATGTATATGTTAAAACTTCAATTTCCTTTAGATAGAAGATCGAAAGTGGAAATTGAAAGAAAGTATAACCTACCAACATAGGAAAAGTTCCTTATCTGCTAGAATAGTATCTTGCCCAGAGTGTGCTTGATGCTAACATTTGACCAATAGATATTGAGTTAATATTTGATTGGCTTTTAGTGCTAGTGGGAGATTGTTGGAGTAAGCCCTAATAGCCAATCTATTTTGATTGGATTTGGCTTTGTATCATGACTTATATATATATATATATATATATATATATATATATATATATATATATATATAAGGCATTTATTTATTCTTTTGTTTAGTTTCAAAATAATAAATTCCCTAGAATAATTGGTCTGTTTAATGGAGCATTAAGTTTGACTTAATCGTGAGACTCATTAAACGAAAGGACATTATTCTTAAAGTATCCGTAGTCAAGCTTTATTGTGAAATGGGATAACATTAAAGCATAGAGACTATTATGTGGGTAGACTGATGATCACATCTCACAGATCATAGGTAAAGAGTTATCAAGTCTTCACATAGGTATAAATATTAGGAGTTATATTTATACTGGATTGACCCGCCATGAGAATACTACATAGTAAAAGTTATGAAAAGTGTCATAAGATATTCTCATAGTGATAGTGGTGTATTCCACCCTTTGACCTGAAACCACTATGTACCTGGACCGTAGATCTCACCATCTAGGACTTGAGATCCTAAAGACAAGGGTGTGAACCCTTGGAATAAGTCTGGGCGTCCTCCAAGAGGGCATGGGGCCCACTTTACAGTCATAAATAACGCCAGGTGGCCTTCCTAAAGGGCACCCTCTAGGGGCGCCCTCAGCAGCTTACGAGGGCGCCCTAGCCATGGTTTTGGCCCTTTACGATTTGGGCCCAAAAACCATGACCGGGTAGGCCCAGTACAGGGCTACAAATAGTAACCTTGGGATCATTCCCAAGGCATGACCTAAACACAGCACAGAAACCCTAGTTTCTAGAAAGATTGTACTCACAGCCAGTACAGTTGGCGCCCACCGTGGGGCTACGGTAAAACTGACCTAGCCACCGTCTCCTAGAGAAAACCGGTCGATCCACGGTCCCTGAAAGTCATCAGAGCGCCGTGCATCCACCATATTTCCCAGGAGCAACCTCAAAACCTCCGAATCCGCCGCGATTCACCCCTAGACCTAACTCTCATCAAACAGTCGACCCATTCCCTGTTCAAAACATCAATTAATCTCTCCGAAATTCGCAATCCCGACTGGGAACCTTCAGTCGCAATCTTCAAACCTTGATAACCGACCCAAAAACGACCATCGTTGTCATCCTTGTTCATGGACCCAGAGGCGGCAGAAGCAGTACAGCAACAGATCCGACAACTTCGCAGCCACAGCAAAGCGTTGCAAGTTAACGTCATCGACTTGGATCCAAGGGAAGAATTCCAGAACGAGCGTCTTGAACCCACGGAAGATCTGAAGGAAGTTACAATAGGCCCGGAGCCACATCAAACAACCAAGGTGGGGACTTCTTTGGATCGCGCCGAAGAACAAAGTCTAGTGGAACTCCTGAGAAGAAACTTAGACTTGTTCGCCTGGCAACCATCAGATATGCCCGGCATCGACCCTGCCATCGTATGCCACCACCTCGCCTTACGCCCAGGAGTGAAACCGGTCGCTCAGCGCAAAAGGAAATTAGGCGAAGAAAGGAGGAAAGCAGTAGACGAAGAGGTTGCCAAGTTAAGAGACGCCCGTTTCATAAGTGAAATCAAGTATCCTACATGGCTGGCCAACGTCGTCCTCGTGAAGAAAGCTAACGGAAAATGGCGCATGTGCGTCGACTACACCGACCTGAACACCGCCTGCCCAAAAGACCCATATCCCCTCCCAAACATTGACCACCTTATCGACAACGCGTCAGGGTACCAAACCCTAAGTTTCATGGACGCATACTCCGGCTACAACCAAATAAAGATGGATCCTCTCGACGCCCCAAAAACCGCCTTCATGACTAATCACCACAACTACCACTACGAAGTCATGCCTTTCGGCTTAAAGAACGCCGGCGCCACCTTTCAAAGGTTGATGGACACCGCCTTTGTAGAACAAATCGGAAAGAATTTGGAGGTCTATATCGACGATCTGGTAGTGAAAACAAAACATGATGAAAGCCATGCAAAGGATCTGGAAGAGATCTTCGATCAAGTTCGCGCATATAACATGCGTCTCAACCCGGCCAAGTGTTCTTTTGGGGTTCACGCAGGAAAATTCCTAGGCTTCATGCTGACCCGGCGCGGTATCGAGGCAAACCCTGACAAATGTCAGGCGATAATCAACATGAGAAGCCCCTCTAGCATTAAGGAGGTGCAGCAGTTGACGGGTAGGCTCGCAGCGCTCTCCAGGTTTTTATCGTGTGCCGGCGATAAAGCTTTCTCTTTCTTTGCCTCAATAAAGAAGAAGGAACTTTTCCAATGGACTGAAGAGTGCGAAGATGCGTTCGCAAAGATTAAGACGTTTCTTTCCAGCCCGCCAGTTCTACATCGTCCAGATGCAGACGCCGTCCTTTTCCTCTACCTATCTATATCGGAAAATGCTATGAGTTCCGTCCTCGTGCAAGATTCTGACGAAGGTGAAAAACCAGTGTATTTTGTGAGCAAGGTATTCAAGGGAGCCGAACTGAGATACCAGAAAATAGAGCGCCTGGCGCTAGCAGTGGTAGCAACAGCGAGGAAACTGCGACCATATTTTCAAGGACATAGAGTTGTTGTCAAATCCAATTACCCCATCAAACAAGTGCTGGGGAAACCAGACCTGGCGGGAAGAATGGTATCCTGGGCAGTGGAATTGTCCGAATATGACATTCAATATCTTCCTAGAGGCAGCATAAAGTCACAGGTCTTGGCTGACTTCCTAGTAGAATTTTCATCCCCGGTGGAAGAAGTCGCCCCTTTTGTATGGTTGTTATCAGTCGACGGCTCATCAAACCTCAAAGGCAGTGGAGCCGGCATAGTGTTGGAGGGTCCAGGGGGCCTAATCATAGAGCAGTCGCTGAGATTTGAGTTCAAGGCGAGCAACAACCAGGCAGAGTATGAAGCCCTGGTAGCGGGCATGAAGCTGGCACAAGAGATGGGAGCGGAAAACTTGAGAGCGAAGAGCGACTCCCAGTTGGTGACGAGTCAAATTACCGGGGAATACCAAGCGAAGGACAGTCAACTTATCAAATACTTAGCAAAGGTCAACAGTTTAGCCTCCACCTTCAAGTTCTTCGAGGCAATCTACGTTCCAAGAGAGCAGAATTCAAGAGCCGACCTTTTGTCAAAACTGGCCAGCACCAAACGCCCGGGGAACAACAGAACGGTCATCCAGGAGGTGCTGGCGGCCCCCAGCACAGAGATCATGGAAGTAGGCGCCGTGGAGAATGAGGAGGAGGGATGGATGACGCCTCTCATCAAATACCTCACGGGAGCGTTTAATCCCAAAAGCGAGGAGGAAGAACTGCAAATACGGAAGAAGGCCTCGAAGTATTGCATGGTCGCTGGCAAATTGTACAAAAGAGGCAAGGCATCGCCCCTGCTCAGGTGCTTAGGTGAAAACGAGACCCACCTCGTCCTCTTAGAAGTACACGAAGGAGTATGCGGGAGCCACATCGGCGGGCGATCCCTGGCCGCGAAGCTGTTAAGAGCAGGCTACTACTGGCCAACAATGATCCAAGAGAGCGCAGACTTTGTACGAAAGTGTGACAAGTGTCAGAGGTTTTCTGATAAGAAGCACGCCCCTGCTTGCGAACTCACCTCAGTCTTTTCCCCATGGCCTTTTCACAAGTGGGCAGTGGATATTGTAGGCCCCTTCCCGTTGGCACCCGGACAACTAAAATTTCTCATAGTCGGAGTGGATTACTTTACGAAGTGGGTCGAAGCCGAAGCGGTCGCCAAAATCACGGCAGACAGAGTGATACGCTTCTACTGGAAGAAAATAATATGCAGGTTTGGGCTACCCAAAATTATAGTATCAGACAACGGGACCCAGTTCGCCAGTTCCAAGGTGGTAGAATTCTGCAATCAACTCGGAATCCAGACGAAGTTTGTCTCAGTCATCCACCCCCAAGCAAACGGGCAAGCGGAATCTGCAAACAAGGTGATCTTGAACGACATAAAAAAGAAGCTCGACGACGCCAAAGGACTTTGGGCTGACCAATTGCATGAAGTGCTCTGGTCATATCACACGACACCTCATTCCACAACCAAGGAAACCCCGTTCACTATGGTATACGGTGCCGACGCTATGCTGCCTGTAGAAATCGACACGCCAACATGGCGCCGGGAGAACTTCTCAGAAGAGGATAATGAGGCGAGCTTGCTATGCGGAATAGACATGATTAATGAGGTACGGGAGGCCGCCCATATCCGAGAATTCGCCGCAACAAAGAGCAGCCCGCCGGTACAATTCAAAAGTAATCCCAAGAGACATGAAAGAAGGAGATTTGGTCTTAAGACAGGTCGTCGCGCCCACCCGAATTGGGAAGTTACTACCCAACTGGGAATGACCATACCGAGTCAGGGAAAAACTAGCACACGGAGCATACAAGCTGGAGGAGCTGAATGGAGACATGATACCACGAACCTGGAATGCCGCCAACCTACGCCATTACTACAGCTGAGTACTTCATCATTCTTACAAACAAGCCACACAAGACTGAACTGCTGTAAAGTTTATATTTTGCTTGCATTTTCTTTTGAATTGTTTGTATTTTGATTTCAATTAACGAAGAGGAATAAGGGAGCACTCTTTTCCCCGCGAAAGCTGGGTTTTTAATGAGGCACCAATTTCCGTTTACTCTTATCTCTGCTTTGACTCCAATATCACAGACATCGCTGAAACGAGACAGGCAGCATCAACTCGCAAAGGGCGCGCCATATGATCTGCTAAACCCAAAGGGGTTGCCACCTAATTCCTTAACCCTAAAAGACAGGGCTCTAAGACGTCGTGAGCTTAAAATAAAATCGCCACCTAATTCCTTAACCCTAAAAGACAGGGCTCTAAGACGTCGTGAGCTTAAAATAAAATCGCCACCTAATTCCTTAACCCTAAAAGACAGGGCTCTAAGACGTCGTGAGCTTAAAATAAGATCGCCGCCTAATTCCTTAACCCTAAAAGACAGGGCTCTAAGACGTCGCGAGACGAAAATAAGATCGCCGCCTAATTCCTTAACCCTAAAAGACAGGGCTCTAAGACGTCGCGAGACGAAAATAAGATCGCCGCCTAATTCCTTAACCCCAAGAGGGCTCTGAGACGTCGCGAGACGAAAAGAAGATCGCCGTTTAAATTCCTTAACCCTAAAAAAGACAGGGCTCTAAGACGTCGTAAGCTGAAAACGTTGCAAAAATAGAAGAATTCATACAGAAGATGCCTCAATAGAGCAATAACATCGAAAAGTTCAACGGGTAGACAATCTTTAATAAGATAAGAAAACAGACAAGTAACAGCTACCGCCCAAGAAACATTATCATCACCGTCAGTAAATAGGAAACATAGTACAAATAATGCATCGTTACGAATTCAAAAAAGTTCAAGATCAAAGCAAATTAAAGTTACAACAAAAAACTGTTACAACAAAAAACTATTGTTCGTCCACAAGGACGCCATCTACAACTATCTTGAAAGAATCCATAGATGAGAGATCAGCTTCAGGATGGAGGAAGGCGGCCTGCTCCTTTGCACGATCAAACCCAGTCTCAAAAGACAGCGCCAATTCTCCTTTGGCTTCCGAAACCTCAGCCTTCAACGCCGCTTCCCTCTCAACCCCCGAGGCGACCTCTTTCCTCAAACGTATGATCACCGCGTCCTTCCCAGCTAAGTCGGCGTCATGACCAACCTTCAAATCACTGATTTGTTCATCGAACTCGGCCCTCATCGCCTCTGTCGCCTCCTTGACCTCCTTCTCCTTGCCCTCCTGAACCTCTTGTAGTTCCTTCTCCAGTAACTTCACCCTGTCCAGCAACGTTTCTCCATTACGAACCGCTTCCGCATATTTGCAATCAACGGCCATCAAAAGCATAATAGACCGCAAACAGTTCACGCCGATATCCCTCGTCGCAAAAGGAACAGGGTTCTGCGTCCCGGCTGTCACATCATCAGGATTGCAAACCATCTTCTCTTTCACGTAGGCTTCGTAATCAAAATCCTTGTCCCAAAAAGACCGAACATCCCGGCTGGAACCAGTAAGTTCAGTGGCGGGACGAGAATGCGCCCGTTTAGACCTCCTCTCTTTCATCACCCCCTCTTCCCCATCTGGCGCTTTCCTTTTCTTCTCCTCTTGATTCTTCTCCTGTGCCACGTCCACATCACACTCAGGTTGAGCGTCAAGAACAATCTCGGCTTTCTTTTTAGACTTACGGAGGATAAGCCCAGAAGAATCGCTAGTGTCAGCCACCCCGCCCGACCTTTTGGCCTTCAGCTCGGCCAAATACTGCTTCCTCTCCGCAGCTGTTAATGGCGCCATTGATTCTGCAAGTCAAAAAACCAGAGCCAATACACAAATAATTAATAAAGGGAAAAGCGGAAAAGCTAGACAAGCAGAGTTATGAAATCAACTCACGCAAATAGGTCTCTAAGCTATCAACATCTCCCTCTCTATTCAGTAACTCCCGGATATCCATGGGCAGCATCTTGTCCAGGAAGGAAACGACACCTTGTTCATACGCACTCAAATGCTCATAAGCAAACCCAGTAATGGAAGCTGGGGAACTCGTCCAGCAGATGGGAAATTTTAATTCATTATGTACGCGCCCTCTTCCCCTCACCCTAAGGAATGTCCGTCTCCAGTTCTTGTAATGAGAGGCATAAGGTGGAAACAACCGTTTCCCAGGGTGCGCGCCAACGGACACCCAGGACGATTTTCCCACCCCCTTAGTACCGTAGAAGCTAAAGAAGCACCCGGCGGAGGGCTCAAAGCCTAATCCCTCGCACGCTATCTCAAAGGCCCGGATGAACGCCCAACTGTTGGGCTGAAGCTGCGAGGGCGCCACATTTAACCACCTCAGGACATTTACTTCGAAGGGCGTGAATGGATACTTCACACCCAAATCTTCAAAGACCACCGCGTACATGTAGAAGAACTCGTGAGCCCTACTCCTTGGCATCCTTAAATAAACTTTCTCACCAGGAAGGCAGGGCTCCAGGATCACATCATCTTCGCATCCAGTCGAAGAAACACTAGCCTTGCTTCGGAACAGCGCCACTCGTTCAGGATCCATAAACACGGACTCCGAGCGCATCATTTCGTTAATACCACCCCCTGGTCCCGAATCACTAGCGGACGCCATACAGTGATTTTCTCTCGTATAGGAGGGACCTGGACGAACAGAAAGAATAACACAATCAGATGAGTTCCCGCTATCGTCTTTCTCCTCACTATCACTCGAGTCGCTCAAAAATTCCCCTAAAACAGAATGGCCATAGTAGGCATTTTCAAAGGCAACCCAATCGGTGGTTCCGTCCGATCGTTTCGCAAGTCTAACCGCCTCTCTCAATAACGCATCCCTTTCCTCCGAATTAGCCGGAGATAGTACGTTGCCCTTCCCATCACACTCCCTGATAACTACCATGTCCTAATTTGAACTACAAAAAACGAAGCGCTAACGTTCAGAGGATGAATTCTAGAAAAGGGATTACCTGTTTTGAATGAAGAAAAGCTGGACGAAGAAAAGGGACGGATGTGATTCTGGAGAAGCGCGTTGATTCGAGGAGCTGTTTGCAATTGGCGAAGGATGTGCGTTTCGGAATAAGAAAGGAGAAGGAAAGTGAAAGGACAAAAATGAATAGGAGACAGGGCAAAGTAGATCCGCGTTCAGTTTAAAGTAAAAAAGCCTGGGAAAACGCGCAGATGACGTCACTTAAGTTGGCACGATTTCCGAGAACCGCTACGATTCGGACACGTCAGCGAGAGCGAACGGTCGCCTCACGTCAGCCGTCGGATCCCAGTAAGAGGCGTCCTCAACACGTAGTCCAAAGGACGCGGCGAGCTACAAACAGTTTAATCACTTCGCCTTGTACCAAGACTCGTGCTTGTTGGGCTGTGGACCGTAGATCTCACCATCCAGGACTTGAGATCCTAAAGACAAGGGTGTGAACCCTTGGAATAAGTCTGGGCGTCCTCCAAGAGGGCATGGGGCCCACTTTACAGTCATAAATAACGCCAGGTGGCCTTCCTAAAGGGCACCCTCTAGGGGCGCCCTCAGCAGCTTACGAGGGCGCCCTAGCCATGGTTTTGGCCCTTTACGATTTGGGCCCAAAAACCATGACCGGGTAGGCCCAGTACAGGGCTACAAATAGTAACCTTGGGATCATTCCCAAGGCATGACCTAAACACAGCACAGAAACCCTAGTTTCTAGAAAGATTGTACTCACAGCCAGTACAGTACCCTAGATGTAGGAGTCGAGTGCTTTATCACCATTCAAACGTTGTCTGTAATAGGATGACTATAAAGTTGGTTGATGGGTACTCCATGAATCATGCTAAGGGACATGAGTGACCTAGATGGAATTTGCCCCTCCTACATAACAGGAGAAATGTCTATGGGTCCAATATTGAACTAGACAAGGATGACACGGTCTATACCTTGTGTTCAATATAGACATGAGGGAAAAAGGGTAATTATACACATGATCATTATCACGGAAAGGTTTCGTCAGATCACATGACATTCTCGTCACTTGGGTAGCAGTGATGTGTTGCTAGATACCGCTCACTATTTATAATATTAAATAGGTGATTTAATATTATTGCCAACGTTACGGGAACCTATAGGGGTCACACACAAAGGACAGATAGATGGGAGAAATAAATAAGACTTATTTATAAAATAATAAGTAGGACTTATTAGTAATTAAATAATTAAGTATGACTTATTATTTAATTTATGAAATAGAGAAACGCGGTCCATCGTAAGGTACGGTGTGTTTAAGTGAAATATGGTGCACCGTAAGGTACGGTGTATTTAAGTTTTTGACTTGTTGACCACACAAGTGGTTCTACAAATAGAACCCTTGTGGTGAAGCATTACAGACTTTTGTTGAAACACTTAACCTAATTCACAAAAGGTGTGAAACCTAGCCGCCGCTCTCTAAACCCTATTCTCTCTGAATCTTCGTTGAAATTGGCTAGCACCGGTCATCGGAGAAGGTCTGTTCGTGTGGACTGAATAGAGGCATCGCTACGTTGCTTTGCTCGTGATCAGAAACAATTCTGCCACAAAGGTTCTGCTCTTCAAGAGGTAAACACATGAATCCTTAAAGTGTTTAAGTATGTTTTTGATTTGTGATTAATGATTTAATCAAGATCCGTTTCAATGGGATTTGTTTCGCTAAGAGGATTAATTTTTTTGAAAAACCCCTCTTAAATCCCTTCAAGTGTTTTGCATGCATCATAACTCTGGCAGATTCTTGCAAGGTTCTGTTCTTCCTTTCAACAACACCATTTTGCTGAGGGGTTATAGGAGCTGAAAATTCATGCTTAATTCCTTCAGAGGAACAGAATTAGAGAACTTACTATTTTCAAATTCCTTCCCATGGTCACTTCTGATCCTGACAATGACACTATCCTTTTCTCTTTGTAACTGAGTGCACAGATCTTTAAACACATCAAAGGTGTCTGATTTTTCTCTAATGAAGCTTACCCAAGTGAATCTTGAAAAATCATCAACAACCACAAAAGCATACTTCTTTCCTCCAATGCTCTCAACTTGCATAGGTCCCGTTAAGTCCATATGTAACAGTTCAAGAACTTTTGTTGTTACCTGATGCTCCAACCTTGGATGAGACTTTTGTGTTTGTTTGCCAATCTGACATTCACCACAAATGTTGTCTTCATTGAGCTTAAGTTTGGGTAGACCTCTGATGGCTTTCACTGACATGACTTTCTTCATACCCTTCAGATTTAAGTGCCCAAGTTTCTGGTGCCAGAGTCTGACTTCTTCTTCTGAACTTATAAGGCATGTGGATAGGCTTGTTTCTTCTTGAGGCATCCATAAGTAACAATAGTCCTTTGATCTACTGCCCCTCATCAGCACTTCACCTTCTTTACTAGTTACCAGACATTCCTCCTTGTTAAAGTTCACTTTCAACTCTTGATCACACAGCTGGCTTATGCTGATCAGATTTGAAGTTAGTCCTTTTACTAATAGCACATTGTCTAGCCTTGGTAGTCCATCACTGATCAAGTCTCCAATTCCAAGAATTTCTCCTTCTGAGTCATCTTCATCAGACCAGGAAACAGCCAGGCTTTTCTTCTGTTTCTTGAGATATGTGCCACATTCTGTCCTAATATGACCATATCCTTCACACTCATAGCACTGAACTCCCTTTGGTTGATTGCTCTTCTCATCAGTCTTTGTCTTCTTCAAATCATTTTCTTGCTTGCTGATGTTGAATCTGTTGTTTTGACCAATTTGATTTGGATCTCCTGTCAACATGTTTTAGAATCTTGTTAAACTGTCTCCCTAGCAATACAAGTGCCTCTGATAAGCCTTCATCATCCTCATTATTTCCTTGTTGATCCTCAGCATCAGTATTTACTGCAGAAGCAACTCATTTCCCTTTCTTATCACTACGGTTACTGAAGGCTGTCTCAAAATTCAGCAAGGACCCTATTAATTCTTCAACCTTCATACTGGAGATGTCATGTGCTTCCTCAATGGCAGTCACTTTCATGTCAAATCTCTTAGGTAGAGACCTGAGTATTTTTCTCACAATTTTCTCATCAGACATTTTCTCTCCAAGAGAATCAAATGAGTTAGCCATGTCCAGGACGTTCATATAGAAATCTTGTATGCTCTCATCCTCCAACATTCTGAGATTTTCAAACTTGGTGGTGAGAAGTTGAAGTCTGGACAGTTTTACCTTAGATGTGCCTTCATGAGTAGTTTTGAGAATCTCTCAGGCATCCTTGGCTACAGCGCACTGCTTGATCAGTCTGAACATGTTCTTGTCCACTCCATTGAATAGAGCATTCAAGGCTTTGGAGTTTCCAAGAGCCAATTCATCTTCATCCTTGGACCACTCTATACTCATAGTTGGAACCATCCAACAGAGGTGGTCTGTTCACAAATCCTCCTTCCTTGTCCATAATGCCAGAAAAACCTTCCCTGGAGCTCACCCTAAAACAGGCAGGGTGCCTGCTCTGATGCCAATTGAAATTCTGGCAAGTCCTGAGTCTGAACCGTAAAACAGAGCTGAACAGAATACGTATAACAGTGGTTTAGAAGCAGCAAAATAAAAGACAGAAAGTAAAGAACACAGGTGATTTGTTAACCCAGTTCGGTGACAAACACACCTACGTCTGGAGGCTACCAAGCCAGGAAGGAAATCCAATATAATAGTATCAATTCGAACTACTGTGTAAACAGCCCCTGTTTTTCACAGCCTTCTCACTTAATCACTACCCGTGGAATTTCTACCTGTGTAAACGATCCTAATTTGATACTAAATTTAAATATCATGATTTGAAATATTTTCAATGTCAAATATGATTTTTGAATTTATTTAAAAGATTTGCACGATGTTAACATAATTTGTTTCTAATTTAAAAGAATCATGATATTGAAGGAGTTTCAATATCGGATATGATCTTTTAGATTTGGTCATAATATTTGCATATTTTAATTTTATTTATGACCCGATTGACTTTGAAAATAGTTTCAAAGTATATGTATATATATATGAATCAATTTTATATGGCATATATCTCGGTCAAAATATTATTTCCAAATCTTGATTGACTCTAAAATTGTTTAATGATAATAATAAATAGTTATTATTATTTATCATTAAGTTTAAGGTATATGGTTATGACCTTAGTTTGCTTTGGTGTTTATTCATTTAAATTAAATATGACCTGCGTGTCATAGTTTATTTCATTTAAATACGGCATGCGTGTCGTGATTTATTTTATTTAAATACGACCTGCGCGTCGTTATTTATTTTATTTAAATACGACTTGCGAGTCGTGATTTATTTTAATTATTTTATTTAAGTGTTAAATAATGTAATTGCTCAAGTTGAAGAGAAGACGACGCCAAAAGATGATTCCGATGGAGAAACTTTTGAAACTTGCTCGTGGGTCAAAGAATTGTAATAAAGTAGTTTATTTGATTCTTACGCGTTAGGAGGTCATAACCATACTACCTAATTTATTTTATGTATGTGATGCATGAAATGTATGTTTAGTTAGCGCATGTATGAGATGTATGCTTAACATGTTTTAGATAAATGTTAGCATGTATGTTTTAAATGTTTTTATATACTTGCTATCCATGAGCATGAATGTCATGCATCTTAAGAGACATGTGTATGACATACACATGTCGATGAGATCAAACTTAATAAAAATCCTTCAAATAGAATTGAAGTTAATTGATTTCCAAAGTATAACACCCTTCAAGACTAATATCGAAATGAGTGGGTTCGCCTCTGCGAAGTGCACTTTCTATACTAGTAAGTTGAGGTGCGGTAATTCTATTTACCCGACTGTTATTCTTTGGGTCTAACTTAACTAAGTTATTTTAATGAGATTAAAAATATATTAACTTCAAATAGAATATTAAGTTAATTGCTTTCCAAAGGATATCACCCTTCAAGACTAGTCTCGAATAGTGTGGGTTCGCCCTAGCGAAGTGCACTTTCTATACTAGTAAGTTGCGGTGAGGTAATTCCATTTACCCGACTGTTATTCTTTGGGTCTAACTTAACTAAATTATTTTAATAAGATTAAAATATATTTAGAAGCGATGTTTGGGAACATCTATATGATAGATTAGAGTAAGGAGTTACTCGCCCAAATGGTTTGAAAGTTGTATGAGATACAATTGGAAGGAGTTCCTACCTAAATTGCTAAGTTTTGGGGGATCAGCACTCGCTGACTCATAACGAAGTGAAATATGGATTTCAACCCACTAGAAAATCTTCCAATGAGATTTTCCGAATCAAATGTTGAAGGTCATTTGTTTTGAGTAAAATAGTGGGAGCATATTAATTAAAGACCTAATTAAATATGTTTTAAATCATGATACATTTATTTTATTTATTTTCTGTATTTAAAATTTCTTTGGCATATACATTTTATTATACTATTAAATGTTCTTATAAAGAACAAAATCTTCAGAAAGGAGTTTCTAAATTGGTACAAGAATTGAGAATTGTTCTCAAGTACAAGAAAAACTGTTAATGTTTTGAAAATAGTCAAAATATAAGAAAGAGGTAAGACTTCTTCTTTGCCCATATGGTTATATAAGGTTAAATTTCTACTTCTGCATCATAAGTATATGATACTTGATGATTGATCTCATATTTGTTGAAATATAGAGTTTTTAAGGAAATAAGACATTCACTATTGTGCGCTCTCGTTAAAAACGTGCAATCCTCCGAGGACGTTCGCGAACGCTCGGAGGGCCTTGTGAAGTCGCCACCAAAGTTTTTGTGTAAAGGGAACGTTGATAAACCCTTAAGTTTTTGTTTGAAGGGAAACGATAATAAAACCCTTGACGATGAGGAAAAGGACTGGTCATCGCAACCATTGTCGGGTTCGGGAGTCGATTACGCAAGGGGAAGGTATTAGCACCCCTCACGTCCGTTGTACTCAACGGGAACCTTCTATTTGGCTAAAGCTTAAATTGTTTTTAAATGTTTTGCGCGCATGCTTATCTATGTCAAAAGGGAAAAAGAAAAAAAATGATGCAAGGGAAAAAGAAAGTTTTTTATTATTGCGCTTGACAAGATGTCGATCTTGCTCCTACGTATCTCCCGGTAGTCGGAGAATTCAAAGCGTACGTAGTTCTTTGGTAGAAAAACGTACATATGTTGGTTATTTTTAAATGGACGATGTTTTGACCGTATTCTTGCGATTAAACGTAGCTTGTATGCTCGCGGATGGGAGAATTAAGCGTATAGCTTGTATGCTCGCGCATGGGAGACTTAAGCGTTTGTTTACGAATCGCGCTTAGAATAGGTAAAACATGTCCGTTGGGTAAGAGGGTTCAATTTGGTCGCGTTGGGACCAAAAGTGGTGCAATGGACTCAATTGAGTCGATCATTGATCGGAGTGACTCAAACGAGTCGAGGGATTGAATCTAGTGGCCACGGGGGACCAAAAGGTTCGGAATGACCACAAGGGGCCAAAAGAAAAATGATTAAACTTGCATAAAAAGAAACCCTTAAAAACCTATAAAATACTACTTATCATTGGTAGCTGAGAAGCCGAATCGAAGGGACAACTCTACTACCAATCCCTCTGTACTTTAAAGAATGACCCCTGCTCCCCCACATCTCGTGTTGGAGGATCCATCCGTGAAGACGCTCCATTTCGAGCATGGTTCAGAGGTTGGCGGGTTAAACTCTGCCAGGAAATCTGCGAACACCTGAGCTTTCAAGGTCCTTCTTTCTTCAAACGCTATATTAAATTCAGATAGTCATATGGACCACTTAGCATACTTCCAACCAAATCGGGACGAAATAGGACGTGCTTTAACGGTTGGTCCGTCCTGACTACAATGGAATGGGCTAGAAAATATCTCTTTAACTTCCTGACCACCACCATAAGTGTGAACACCACCTTTTTGATTTTTTTGGTAACGGGTCTCTGGGCCGGCTAGAGCTTTTGAACAAAAGTAGTTTGGATTCTGATTTGTGTCTATCTTGCTAACCAAGACGGCACCGATAGCCTCTGCTGTAATAGCTAAATATAGGAAAAGAGTCTCTCCTGCCAAGGGCCTGGACAAAATGGTTGGTTGTGCCAGTATATCCTTCAACTTGTTAAATGCTTCCTCGCATTTGGAAGTCCATTCAAAATTTGCCTCTTTCCTTAGAAGTCTGAAAAAAGGCAGGCGTGCCGAGCGGATCTGGAAATA
The DNA here is from genome assembly GCA_018208015.1 of Medicago ruthenica. Classification (NCBI taxonomy): domain Eukaryota; kingdom Viridiplantae; phylum Streptophyta; class Magnoliopsida; order Fabales; family Fabaceae; genus Medicago; species Medicago ruthenica. Next base: position 39,730,189 of record CM031378.1, read on the forward strand.
AACCTGCTCAAGGCTATCAGCATCCCGTTCAATATCATGATTTGTTCCTTGCTTGAATGGGCCTCAATCTCCAGGACTACCCTGCACTTGTCGGGGTTTGCTTTGATTCCCCTATCAGTAAGGTAAAAACACACGAACTTCGTTGCTTTGACTCTGAAGGTGCATTTCTTGGGGTTCAGACGCGTGTTGTACTGGCGTACGCGAGCGAACTTTGCCTCCAAGTGGCCGTTGTGCTGGTGTTCCTCAGCTGATTTCACAATTATATTGTCCTTGTAAACCTCTAGCATGTCCCCTATTTCGTTGCGGAAAACCTTGTTCATCATTCTCTGGTAAGTTGTGCCCACGTTCCTCAAACCAAAGGGCATGACGTTGTACATGTAGTTGGAGCCTTCGGTCATGAGCGCCATCTTTTTCCTGTCGTCCTTGTCCAAGGGGATCTGGTTGTAGCCAAAATAGGAGTCCATGAAGGACAATAATTTGTATCCAGATGAGTTGTCTACCAATTTGTCGATGTTGGGAAGGGGATATGCGTCCTTAGGGCATGCTTTGTTCAAATCTGTGTAGTCAACGCATATCCGCCACTTCCCGCTTGACTTCTTCACGAGGAACACGTTGGATAACCACTACGTGTAGTTGATCTCTGAAATAAACTTGGCTTGGAGGAAGCCGTCAACAATCTCCTTGGTAGCCTGAGCTTTTTCTAGGGATTGTTGTCGCCTTTTCTGGCTTACGAATTTCGCTTCTGGATTTACATTCAGCTTGTGATAGGCGACACTAACGTCTATTCCTGGCATTTCTTCTAGAGAGCAAGCGAAAAGATATGCATTGGCCCGGAGGCATTTTATGAGTTCTTCCTCGATCGGCGGTGGCAAGTGTAACACCCTAAACCCCACGTTTTATTTTCTAATAAAATTCAATAAATAATTAAACACGCAAGAGTGTCACACATCTTTATCAACTTAAAAACACTTCATTTAAATTAAAAACGTCGCAGCGGAAAAGTTCTCAAAACATTAAAGTAATTTTTCACATCTTTAAAATCCACAACAAAACTGAATTGAAAGAATTCTAAAACAAAATCTGAAATAAAATAAATCCCCATTCCCTAGTGTTACTAATCAGAGCGACGACTCGATAAAACTCCCAAAAGCGGCAAAAGTAAATAAGAAGGCTCCAACGCCATCCTCTGAGACTCACTGCTACTAATTATCTTCTTCCTGTGAATCTGTACCTGGTGAGAGTACAGTCCAATTTAAGAGGGTGAGAATATATCCAACACAAGAGAGGTACAAACACATGTGTAGATTCAGATAAAATAATCATCAATTGCAGTTAGGCATGTATACATTGCAGTCAAGTAATATTCACATTTATAACATATACATTCTTTAAAATACAATCAATAGGCATTAATTCAACATCTTATAATAACAAGTAAGCTCCAAAAACAAATACCTGTTGTACCCCAATTTTGTCCTAACCCTTTCAAAACAAAAAGGGAGAAGTCAAACATTTATTAAATAATAAATAATAATGATAAAGCTATTATTATTTTTGATAATAATAACCCAAGTTATTATTTATCATTTATTATCTTTTATTATTATTATTGTTATCATTTATTTACTTTTAAGTTTTATTACAAAACAAAAAGCAACACAAAAAAAGAGGAAACAAAGAAGGAGAAGAAGCAAAAGGGAGAGAAAACAAGAAGAAAAGAGAAAAACACACGGCCCAGCCCATTTAGAACCCAGAAGAAGAAAGAAAAAAGAGAGGCCACGTGCGTGGCACACTTGCTTCAGAAGCTGAGTGAAAAAGAAAGGAAAAAAAGAAACACGTGCAGAGCACGTGTTCTTCAGAAACAAAGAAACAAAGCCAGAAGCACGTGTGTGGCACACTTGCTTCAGAAGCTGAAGAAGGAAAGAAACCCAGAACTCCTTCTTCCCCACTTGCTCTGCATCCTGTCCCCTCCTTTCCACCTGGCTTTTCCCCTTTCTTCTCCACCCAAAACCAGTCAACTATTGCAGCAAAACAACCTGCCCTAATTGCAAAACCACTTGCCCTGTTTCTAGAAACAGCTGACCAAATCCAGCATTTCTTCCTTCTTCTGCAATTCAGCACGTTTTTGTTGCTTATCCCCAAGCTCTGCTCACCAGCACATGGCTTTCCCTGTTTATCTTCTCAAATCCTCAAGGGTCAATCTCACAAAGCATAGCCTGCACCCTGTTTCCATAAATTCCAGCAATTCCAGTCACAATCAGCCCCAATTGGGTTCTGAAATTTGCCAAAGTCATGACCATGATCACAAGGCAGGGTCACTTCCCTCCTTTTGCATTAAATGCATAGCCATTAGTCATGATCTTAGCCCACAAACCAGCTTTGCTTTAAGAAGATTTGCCATGATTACTTTGATTTCAAATGATGACATTTGATTTTGTTTTGCCTATAAAAGGAATGCATTGCTGAAGGTTCAAACACAGTTAATTACTCTCAGAAATTCTCATATAAACACACAACTCTGATATACATTTCAGACCAGTTTCAGTAGAAATTCTCACACAGTTTCAACATAATCCCAAGAACAAAACACACAATTGTTCACATAGTTTTACCCAGCTTGTTCAAACACAATCCAATCCAACCTTAGAGCATTTAAGCAATTGTTTTAGGGGATTTTAGAACAGAATCAGGATCAGTAAGACCATTAGCCAGAAGCTCTGTTTTCTGTTCTTATTTTGCAAACAATCACAAACCAGCCCAGAAATCAAAACCAACTATCAAGCACCCTTAAACATCACTCCAAAGTAAGGAATAACAGCAAACACATCATCTGTTATTGTTATTTCTTATTCTGCAACATTCAGCTTTGCAAAACCATAATTATTCAAAGCCTGTTCAGTTTCTTGCATCCCAAGCATCAGCTGGAGCTTTGTAAGTCATTCTGAATCTCTTTCATATTTCATTTGCATTGCTGTTTGCAGTTGTTTTGATTCCCATGTGATTCAGCATCAGTTTCTGCATTTTTTAAGTGTTTTTAACTGAGTTTGAACTAAGAAACATCTTTTGAGACTTCAAAGAAATCCCAATCTTTGCAAAACACAAAAGCAAAAGTGGTTTAAACCCTTTTCTAACCAAATTCGAAAATTTTGCACCCCTTTGAGGTTCTGAAAACTGATCAGAAGCTGAGTCTGAACAGTACTTCAGACTCTGAAGTTCAGAGTCTGAACAGTGCTTCTGAAGGTCAACAGAAGTCAACCCTCTGAACAGTGCTTCTGAAAGTCAACCAAAGTCAACGTCTGAACAGTACTTCAGACTCTGAAATTTCAGCTTCTGAAGCACTGTTCACTCAGACTCAAGTCTTCAGCTTCTGAAGCATTTCTGGGCAATTTTTAAGACTCAGAGGCACTTCTGGACTTATGTTTAAGGCTCATAACCTAACTTTTCTTTTAAACTCTGGTTGAAAAGGATTAAAACTCATGTTTGGCTTTTATTTTGAAATTTCATAAGTTCGAACATTAATTTGTTCATCAAGTTTCAAAAACATTTGAATGTTAACTTGTTCATTAAATTTCAAAGTAAATTTGAGCAGCAAGTTATATTCATTGATTTCCAAAATCAAACTTGAATAAACAATTTTTGTTCATTTAAATTTCAAAAGCATTTGAACATTAACTTGTTCATTAAATTTAATAAACTTGTGCATTTTCTCATAAACTTATCCTTTTTTTAATAAGTTTCAATCACAAGCTAGAACAAATTTGTTCATAATCTTCCAACAAACTTGAACAACAAACTTTGTTCATTAACTTTCAAAACAAATTTGAACAAGAGGCTTGCTCATGGGTTGCAACATTTTTGATTTGAGTAGCCATTTTGTTTTGAGTTTTAAAACCAAGTGTTTTTGTTTAAATTTGGGATTTCTTTAAGTTTCAAATAACAAACTTGAATGAAAAAGGGGTGGTTTGACGTATGTATCTCCATTTCCCCAATTGAACGAATGCGTGACGTATGTCTCGTCGTTCGGACAATCGTCATTCTATTTTTCAACGCATCCAACCACACCAAACCAATTCTTGGCCCTTTGTGGTCAATTTGAACCCTTTGGTCCCCCGGGACCATTTGATTCAATTTCTCGACTCGGTTGAGTCACTTTGGTCAATGTTCGACTCGGTTGAGTCCATTGAACCCTTTCTTGATCCCGTTGGATCAATCGAACCCTTTCTCGACTCGGTTGAGTCACTTTGGTCAATGTTCGACTCGGTTGAGTCCATTGAACCCTTTCTTGATCCCGTTGGATCAATCAAACCCTTTCTCGACTCGGTTGAGTCACTTTGGTCAATGTTCGACTCGGTTGAGTCCATTGAACCCTTTCTTGATCCCGTTGGATCAATCGAACCTTTCTCGACTCGGTTGAGTCATTTTAATCTTTTGGTCCCCTCGCGACCAATTTGAACCCTTTTCCCTAACGGACGTGCTTTTAACATTTCTAGCGCGATTTTAAACAAACGCTTAAGCCTCCCACGCGTGAGCATACAAGCTACGTTTAATCGTAAGAATACGGTTAAAACATTGTTCATTAAAAATAACCAACATATACGTTTTTCTACAAAGAACTACGTAGCTTTGAATTCCCCATCGCGCCAGGGGATACGTAGGAGCAAGATCATCATCTTGTCAAGCACAACAATAAAAAACAAATTTTTTCCCCTTTCATCTTTATTATCTTTATTCATATTCAAGCATGCACGCAAAACATTTAAAGACATTTTAAGTTTTAGCTAACTAGGAGGTTCCCGTTGAGTACAACGAACGTGAGGGGTGCTAATACCTTCCCCTTGCGTAACCGACTCCCGAACCCGATAATGGTTGCGATGACCATCCTTTCCTCATCGTCAAGGGTTTTATTATCGTTTCCCTTCATAAAAAAAACTTAAGGGTTTATCAACGTTCCCTTTAAACAAAAACTTTGGTGGCGACTTCACATAGCTTTTCGAGCGTTCGCATACGCTCAGAAGTTTGCGTTTTTTAACGAGAGCGCACAGCTGGCGACTTCACTGGGGAAGGTTTCCCTCTAGTGAGTCAAACCTATCCTAGTTAGCTTTTAAGCTAAATGTTTTTTTATCTTTTTGCGTGCATGCTTTTATTTCATTGTCTATATCCTTCTCTTGCTTTATGTTTATAAATTCTTTGTATTGCTTTATATTCATATTATATATCATTTGTGGGGATGCGATGTTACTCCACATTGTTCGGATTAATGCCGGACATGTGAGGCTCTCTACCCGAGCTTGAGAAAAAATTAAGTTAGGATGGATGTCCGTGTTGACGTATGTCCGTGAGGTAGGATGCCAAACCCCGCCTAGAGGAGATTTTCACTTGGAATGTATTGAAGTCTTGCGAAGTTCGCAAACGACGACCTTAATTCCATGTGGGATCCATGACTCTAGGGACCTTCTTAGAAAATCTCATCTCTAGAGCCTACATGTGAGGATGGGGGGGAAATTTCGAACTTTCATATACCGTACCTTTGCATACCATCCATTTGCATCCATGAAAATAATTTTCGCATATCATTTTGCTTTATAGGAAGTTTAAAAAAGGAACAACCAAATATTAGCAAAGAGAAGTATGGATTCCGGAAATAGAAATACGCTCGCTTTCAAGATCAAGGCTCCTAAAGTGCAAAGTTTGCTAGCTTTGAGTAAAAGGCTCTCTTCGGTCGACAAGAGTATTTTCGAAGCAAGTTATGGGCTAATCCTTGATCTTCTGCCTGTGAAAATAGATTCAACGGCTTTAACCACGTTGGCTCAATTCTTCGACCCACCTTTCCGCTGCTTTACCTTTCAAGACTTCCAATTAGCTCCAACCTTGGAAGAATTTGAGAAGATTTTGGGTTGTAGCATGAAAGACCATGAGCTTTATCTCGGTTCGGGAAAAGACCCCACTTTAGAGGCCATCGCCGAATCCTTATACCTTAATGTCCAAGAAATAGCATCTAACTTGGAAACTAGAGGAAACATTAAGGGGTTCACAAGAAGGTTCTTGGAGACCAAAGCTCGGGATTTGTTAGCTAGCAAAGAGGGAAAAGCATTCAACGCCATCCTAGCCCTTTTGGTCTAAGGGATAGTTTTATTCCCCAACATGGAGGACTTTGTAGACTTTCCGGCTTTGGAGGTGTTCATGACTAAAAATCCGGTTCCCACACTTTTGGCGGATTTTTATCATTCCCTATATTCTAGGCATGAACAAGGGAGAGGACGCACAATTTCTTGTTGTACTCCTTTGGTGCAAACTTGGTTGATGTCCCACATGCCAAGAAGCCGAAACTTTGTGGAAAACCGGGCCAAGCTCAAATGGTCACAACGGATGACAACTCTCGCCGAGAAGGATATCCATTGGTTTTCTCCAAATTTAGAGGATCCGGAAATCATCCTTAGTTGCGGGGATTTCCCTAATGTACCCCTCATTGGTACTAAGGGATGCATCAACTACAATCCGGTTCTCGCTCTTCGACAACTAGGTTATTCAATGGAAGACAAACCCGAAGACCTTTTGTTGGAGGCTTTATTCCTAAGGGAGGGAGATCAAGACCCGGCATTGCTAGAAAGAATCCGAGGAGCTTGGAGCCAAGTACGCAAAGGAAAAGTTGGCAAGAGGAATTGCGTGGCCAAACCTCTCTACACTCAGTGGGTGAAGGAAAGGGTCAAAACAATCAAGTTACCCTTTGTGGTCATATGCCCTCCAAAACCTCCTACACCTAAGCCCATTGCGACCATTCCCAACAAAGAAGCGGAGGAACTCAAAGCTAAAATTCGAGAACTCCAAAACAAAAATGGGGAGTTAGAATTAAAGCACCTTCAAGCTTTAGTGGAAATCACTAGGACAAAGAGAGATCGAGATGAAACAACAAAATCTCTCCTAGTGTGCCAAAAGCGGCTAAAAATCTCTGAGGGGAAGAGAGATTGGATCGTAGGCGGTTTAGTTAGTGCCGATGCCAACCTTGTGGCCAAAGACGAAGAGTTGGAAAGAGTCTTGCATTCCAACCAAGAGCTCAAAAAGTTCGGGGAGCTAGCCATCGAAGCTCAAAGAAAATGGAGGTTGAAATTTCAAGAGAAAAATCAACAACTCCAAGAAGTCGTCAAGGACTATAAAGAGCAATTGCAAGCCGAACGCGTCCAACGGCAAAGATATGAGAGCCTTTCTCACCAAGGGAAGCTAAAATGCAATCGTCTCGAAGCGGACATCAAGAAATATGAAGAATATTTCAACAAGATTGCAAGAGTACACGGGGACCATATTGCACAACTACACGATGAGATTAGGAGTGCAAACCTCAAGCTAGCCCAACACAAAGAGGTGATTGAGTTTGTATGGCAAGACGCCACCCGATTAAGTGAAGACTTCACTAAATTGGTCGCATTCTCAAACTTGGTCATTACCAAACTTCCAAAGAAGCTAGCAAAAGCCGAGATGGCCATGCCATACTTTGACATCCCTAAGAAGGTCAAGACGTTCATGAAGTTCTGCAAAGACACCGTAGACTTCTATAGGGAAGAAATGGACAAAGCGGAAAAAAGAGCGGCTATTTGATTTGTATTAGCATTAGTTACACCTTGTAATCTCAATGTTATCCAATCAAATAATATTTTGAAACAATATCAATTTCCCGGCCTTTAATATTTCTAATTGCTAATATTAACTGTGCGCCTTTAAGTTTCCCCGTAAAGCAAAATGAAAAAAAACAACGCATGTTTTTGCATACTCGTCGCATTCATACATTCACATGCATTTTCATGCATTTTTTCTTTAAAAAGAAAAACACTCATTCATTTCCCTAAAAACAGTTTGAAGCAATCATAGCCAAAAAATCCAAGAAGCCATCGGCCCAAGAGCCAGATCTCCAACACTCGTACGGAACACGAGCCAACAAGCAGAGAATCATGGATGATTTGGAACAAAATCAAGCGGCTTTGAGATGAGAAGTTGATGAGATGAAAGGGAAGATGGATCAAATGTTAGAATTAATGCAAGCTCTATCTGCTCGGGAAAGCAACCCTCGCCCAACTGCGGATGCAGCCAATGTGCAATGGCCTCCTTATGGTTTACCTCTAGGATATACTCCACCACTTGAAAATGAGGGTCATGGACCACCTCCACCACCACCGCTTACAATCCCCGTTAGGAACGAAGAGCATCGTCCTCAAGGGAATTCCACTACTCATCATGAGAATATTTCTCATAATGTGGAAGACAATCAGCCAAGACATTCTGCTCTTGATAATACCCACCAAGACAACGATACCGCCCAAATCTATCGCGTTTTGGAAGAAAGGTTAAAAGCAGTCGAAGGATCCAGCTCATACGGTGCCCACAATGCTTTGGACATGTGCTTGGTGCCCGATGTGGTAATCCCTCCAAAATTGAAAGTACCGGACTTCGAGAGGTACAAGGGAATTCAATGCCCTAGGAACCATCTACGAATGTTCTGTAGGAAGATGGCAGCTTATGCAACGAACGAGAAACTCATGGTGCATGTGTTTCAAGATAGTTTGAGCGGAGCGTCATTGGATTGGTACATGCAACTTGAGCGTACCCACGTCCAAACTTGGAAGGACTTAGCCGATGCTTTCTTAAAGCAATACAAATACAATTTGCACATGGCTCCAAATAGGATGCAGTTGCAGAATCTTGTGCAAAGAAGCAACGAGTCCTTCAAGGAGTATGCTCAAAGGTGGAGGGAACTAGCTTCTCGCGTACAACCACCATTGTTGGAAAGAGAGCTTGTCGATACCTTTATGGGCACACTACAAGGCCCATATTATGACAAAATGATTGGAAGCACATCTTCCGGTTTTTCCGATCTAGTCATAATTGGTGAAAGAATAGAGGACGGAGTAAAAAGGGGAAAGATCCAAGGCCCTCCAGAAACTCAAGGCGGAGCCAGGAGACCCCCCAGTAACTTTCATAAAAAGAAAGAGGGGGAGACGAACGCTGTTTTAGTGGGACCATCTCGCCCACCATCAAATCAAACGCCTCGCTACCATTATCCTTATGTGGCAGCGGCAGCAGCTCAAGGGCATTACTCACCTCAAGTAATTCCCACGACTCCACCTCAACAACCAACAGTGTCGCCTCAACAAAATCGGCAGCAACAACAAGGCGGGTACCCACTGAGAAATCAAATGGGCCCGAAGAATAACTACAACAATGCGCAGTTTGACCCTGTACCTATGCCTTACGGTCAAATCTTGCCGTATTTAATCCAAAAGGGGATGGTCGAGCTAAGACCACTACAACCTTTGTTGCCACCATATCCACATTGGTATGATGCAAATGCAAGGTGTGAATATCACGTGGGGACCGCGGGGCACAATGTCGAGAACTGTAGAGTTTTCAAACACAAAGTCCAGGACCTTATCAACCGGAAGTTGCTATCCTTCAAGGAGGAGAATCCCAATGTAAAGAGCAACCCATTACCGGGGCATGCGGGTCCCTCTGTGAACGCGGTGGAAGAGCAAGAAGACTTTGGCCCAATCAAGAAGGTAGCCAATATAAAGACTCCCCTGTCAGTCATAAGGGAGAGATTGACCGGCTTCGGTTTGTTCGAAGAAATGCACGCCAACTGCGAAGCCTGCATAATCAATCCCGACAAATGTGAAGGATTAAAGATTTGTCTTCAAAAGCTGATGGACCAAGGTTGGATCCAAATGGGCTATACAAAGGAGAGCACGGGCGTTGCTACTTTGGAATCTCAAGATCCAAAACCTCTCGAAATCCCTTACCAAAGGAGAGAGGTACAAATACCCGTACAACCCATCGTATTCCATGTGCCGGCACCCTTCTCTTTTGAAAGCACAAAGAGGGTACCATGGAACTACCAACCTGTGGCCTATGTGGAAGGAAAACCACTAGCAAAAATTGAATCCAGCATCACTAACATTACCGGTGTTGGAGGAATGACAAGAAGTGGTAGAGTCTTCGCTCCGAAGGAACTTGGGAAGACACCAGCCGTACTACCAAGAGAGCCGCTCAAAGAAAGGAGCATGGAAGAAAATGAGAACCAAGCCGGACCCTCTCAGAAAACGGCCCCACAAAAAGAGGCCGAAGAGTTCCTAAGAATAATCCAAAAGAGCGAGTATAAGATCATTGACCAGTTGGGTCAAACTCCCTCCAAGATCTCCATGTTATCCCTACTACTAAGCTCGGAGGCTCACCGAGAAGCATTACTGCGGATCCTCAGCGAGGCACGTGTCACTAAAGACATCCCTGTGGACCAATTCGACGGGATAGTCTTAAATATTACCTCAAGTAGGTACTTGGGCTTCAACATTGATGAGTTGCCTGACGAGGGACATATTCATAACCGCGCTTTGCACATCTCCGTAAAGTGCATGGACCATATCCTCTCTCTAGTGTTAGTGGACACGGGGTCATCATTAAATGTCATGCCCAAAACTACCCTCCTAAAGCTGTCTTGTGAAGGAACGGTAATGAAGCCAAGCGCTTTGGTGGTAAAAGCTTTCGATGGGTCAAGAAGGGCCGTCGTAGGGGAGATTGACCTGCCAGTTCAAATTGGACCTAAGGTTTTCACCATCACCTTCCAAGTCATGGACATTAATCCAACCTACAGTTGTCTTCTCGAACGACCTTGGATTCATGCCGCCAGAGCCATTACCTCCACTCTGCACCAGAAACTCAAGTTCATCGTCGATCATCAAATGATTGTAGTTTCCGGGCAAGAGGACATGATGGTAAGCCATCTTTCGTCATTCCGTTATATAGAAACGGACGAAGAAGCTGTGGATGTTCCCTTCCAATCCTTGGAAGTAGCGAATGTCGTGACCTTGAGCTCAAAGCCCAAGAAAGAGGCTAGGATAGCCATGTCATCATGAAGGGCAGTAAGAGAAGCTCTAGAAGAGAGTAGACCCATGGGATGGGGCAAACTGGTAGACATACCTGAGAATAAGAATCGCTTCGGTTTAGGATATCATCCATCAGCCGAAACCTCCTCAAAGCCGCCAAAGCAAGGGATCCTTCCCATTTTAAAAACATTTGTCAGTGCGGGTTTTATCAATGAAGACCAAGTGGCTCTGCTTGAAGACGCGGATGAAGACGAGCCTGATTTGGTATACCGTTGTGCTTCGGATGAAGCTTTGAACTACTGGAGGGCTATCGCAATTCTCGAAATCATTACCAAGCTCAAGTAATGTACCATGTTTGTTTTTGCTTTTTGAAAAAAAATCATTTAGCTCTGCTCAAGGAAAATGATTAGTTGTGTGGGGCCCCCATGTTTTAAGTTATTTTCAATCACGAATAAAAATTGCATTTTTATGTCCAATTGAGTTCTTTTTCTTTGTTTTTTAATCGCATTTGTTTGAAAAAATTTTCTGCTACAAAAGCCTAAAATAAAATCATACTCATGCAGATCCACAAATTTACAAACCAAAAACAACACTGCCTTAATCCCTTACGACTTCGATTTCCCGGTTAACCAAACGGAAGACGATGAAGAGGATGATTATGAACCTCCTGAAGAATTGTCCAGACTTGCAAATCAAGAGGATAAGGTAATACAACCTCATCAAGAGCCAATTGAATTGATCAACTTGGGGACCAAAGAGGACAAGAAAGAGGTCAAAATAGGAGCCTCTCTGCAAGAGGACGCAAAGGGAAGGTTGGTTAAGCTTCTACAAGAGTATGTGGATGTGTTCGCTTGGTCGTATCAAGACATGCCAGGTTTAGACCCTAACATCGTCGTGCATAAATTACCCCTCAAGCCAGAATGCCCACCAGTGAAGCAGAAATTGAGAAGAACCCGACCCGACATGGCTCTCAAGATTAGAGAGGAGGTCAAAAAGCAGTTCGACGCCGGCTTTTTAGCCGTAACCAAGTATCCGACATGGGTTGCCAACATTGTGCCAGTACCAAAGAAGGACGGCAAAGTTAGAATGTGTGTGGATTACCGGGACTTGAATAAAGCAAGCCCGAAGGATGATTTCCCGCTACCGCATATTGACATATTGGTAGACAACACTACCCAATTCTCAGTCTTCTCCTTCATGGATGGCTTCTCAGGATATAACTAAATAAAAATGGCTCCAGAAGACATGGAGAAAACCACATTCATCACCCCATGGGGAACTTTCTGCTATAAGGTAATGCCTTTCGGATTAACAAATGTCGGGGCAACATACCAAAGAGCAATGGTGACTCTTTTCCATGACATGATTCATAAAGAAATAGAGGTCTACGTCGACGACATGATTGCCAAATCCCAAACGGAGGGAGATCATCTAGTCCATTTGCAAAAGCTATTCGAACGCCTGAGAAAGTTCAAGCTGCGCTTAAATCCTAACAAATGCACATTCGGGGTTAGATCCGGGAAGTTGTTGGGTTTCATCGTCAGCCAAAAGGGTATTGAAGTGGATCCTGACAAGGTAAAGGCCATACAAGAGATGCCAGCGCCGAATACCGAGAAAGAGGTCCGTGGGTTCCTAGGAAGATTGAACTACATTGCTAGATTCATCTCACATATGACAGCCACCTACGAACCAATCTTCAAACTGCTCAGGAAGAATCAAGCTGTTCAGTGGAACAAGGACTGCCAAGAGGCGTTTGACAAGATCAAACAATACCTGCAAGAGCCAACAATTTTAATACCTCCGGTTCCAGGTAAACCCATCATCTTATACCTAACCGTGCTTGAGGGATCAATGGGTTGCGTGCTAGGACAACAAGATGAAACGGGAAGAAAAGAGCACGCAATCTACTACCTAAGTAAAAAGTTTACCGACTGCGAAACAAGATATACCTCGCTCGAGAAGACTTGCTGTGCTTTAGCATGGGCTGCTCGACGCTTAAGGCAATACATGTTGACCCATACAACTTGGTTGATATCAAAGATGGATCCCATCAAATACATCTTTGAAAAGCCTGCCCTTACGGGAAAGATAGCTCGTTGGCAAATGCTGCTGTCTGAGTACGACATCCAATATGTTGCTCAAAAGGCTATAAAAGGGAGTGTTTTATCCGAGCACCTTGCTCACCAACCATTGGAGGACTATCAACCCATAAGATTTGACTTCGCTGATGAAGACGTTGTAGCCTTAAATGACGAAAAGGTCACGAGCGATGACGAAGGGCCAGAACCTAGAGCTAGATGGAAGCTCGCTTTTGACGGTGTCTCAAACGCCATGGGGCACGGGATCGGGGCAGTCTTAATCTCCCCAAGGAATGGATACCAACCCTTCACGACAAGGTTATGCTTTGACTGCACCAATAACATGGCAGAATATGAAGCATGCATCCTAGGCCTCGAAGCAGCAATTGATTTAAGGATCAAAAACCTTGAAGTATACGGTGACTCAGCCTTAGTCATCTATCAAGTCAAAGGAGAATGGGAAACAAAACATCCCAATTTGATTCCTTACCGAGCTCGGGTTGTAGAATTGATTGAGCATTTCGATGAAATCACATTTCATCACATACCTCGAGAGGAGAACCAGGTAGCAGATGCTTTGGCTACATTATCATCAATGTACCAAGTAAATTTCCACAATGAGGCGCCAATCATAAAGATGGATCATAGGGACAAACCGGTTGTATGTGCAGCAGTCGAAGAAGGACTTGACAACAAACCCTGGTTCTACGACATCAAGCGATACCTCGAAGAACAAGGGTATCCAGAGAATGTCTTGCAAACCGACAAGAGAACCCTCAGGAGATTGGCATCCCAATTCTTCCTCAGCGGGAACACCCTCTACAAAAGAAATTATGACCTGGTCTTGCTCAGGTGTGTAAACAAACATGAAGCGGACGTGCTCATCAAAGAAATCCACGAGGGATACCCATGCCAATGGGCATGCAATGGCAAAGAAAATCCTAAGGGCGGGCTACTACTGGCTAACCATGGAAGCTGACTGTTTCCGCTATGCCAAGACTTGTCATAAGTGCCAAATTTATGCCGACAAGGTGCATGTACCACCAACTCCTCTGAATGTCATGACCTCACCTTGGCCATTCTCTATGTGGGGCATAGACATGATTGGAATGATCGAGCCCAAAGCATCAAATGGACATCGCTTCATCCTCGTTGCTATCGACTATTTCACCAAGTGGGTCGAAGCAGCTTCATATGCAAACGTAACCAAACAAGTGGTAGCCCAATTCATCAAAAAGGAAATCATTTGTCGTTATGGCACTCCCCACAAAATTATCACGGATAATGGGGCCAACCTGAACAACAACACCATGAAGGAGTTGTGCAAAGACTTCAAGATCGAGCACCATAATTCCTCACCATATCGGCCAAAGATGAACGGTGCGGTAGAAGCAGCCAATAAGAACATAAAGAAAATCATCCAAAAGATGGTGAAAACATATAAGGATTGGCACGAGATGCTTCCCTTTGCGCTACATGGCTACAGAACAGCCATTCGCACTTCAACTGGGGCAACCCCTTTCTCCATGGTATACGGTATGGAGGCCGTGCTTCCCATTGAGGTTGAAATCCCTTCGTTAAGGGTCTTGATGGAAACCAAGCTAGAAGAAGCTGAATGGGTCCAAACAAGGTTCGACCAACTGAACCTCATAGAAGAGAAGCGCCTTACGGCATTATGTCATGGGCAGCTATACCAAAGGAGGCTCAAAAAGGCATTCAACAAAAAGGTCCGTCCTCGAGAATTCAAAGAAGGAGACCTAGTGCTCAAGAAGATATTACCTATCCACAAGGATCCCCGCGGGAAATGGACTCCTAGCTATGAAGGACCATATGTGGTAAAGAAAGCTTTCTCCGGTGGAGCTTTAATCATCACCACTATGGATGGAGAAGAGTTTCCACTCGCGATAAACTCCGACGCAGTCAAAAAGTACTATGCCTAAAAAAAAATAAGGAGCTCGCTAAATCGAAACCCGAAAGGGCGGTTTAGGCAATAGAGAGCATCCTGGTAGATCGAAAACCCGAAAGGGCGGTTTAGGCAATAGAGAGCATCCTGGTAGATCGAAAACCTGAAAAGGCGGTCTAGGCAAAAATTAAGGACATCAAAAAAGGAAATACACCCCGGTGGACTGAGAACTCGAAAGAGCGGTCCAGGCAAAAATTAGGGGTTTCAAAAAGAGAAAAGCGAAAGACTGCAGCACTCAAGCTCCGGACAGGATTCATGAGGAGAAGAGTCGATCTCGTCATCATCCTTCAAAGGCAAAGGGATTTCGGAGTTATAGGGAAAATAGCACGTGTTATATCAAAGCAACACTCAAATAATTTTCTTTTTTCTTGTCTTTCTCTATCTTTTCCCCAGAGGAGTAATCACTTCTCACTTCATGTTTTGTTACCCATTCAAGGGATCAAATCTGCATTGAATAAAAATCATCTTTTAAACCTTTTTCATTGCTTTGTGTTCTCAATAATGCATAAAATGTTTTTTATGATAAATAACGCATTGAAACATGGAAAAAAATAAAAAAAAAAGAGACTTGCAAAAATAAATGTGGGTTTTACTTGAATTTCTTTAAATGTCGAAGGAATTTCGTTGGTCTCCAACACCACCAATAGACTCCAAGCCTGAAACGATTTGGTCAGTCATTTTTAGATTCGTGCTCTTAAGCAGAAATAAGTGCATAACTCACTGTGCGTGAAACGCAAGGATCCCGAGTGTCGGAGGAACAAATTTCCCCAAATAAAGCACACCCCCTGCATCTTTTCATCCACTAAGGCTGGATATTGATCATGCTTCCAAAATTATCCTTATATCCCCAGCGAGGTTCAAACCCAAAAGCCCAATTTTCATTGGCACACACAAATTCCAATAAAGCCCAATCATCATTGACACAATTCCAACCAAAGCCCGACCTTGCTCAGCATCCAATCATAATCCTCAGCATTTAACATGTCATCCCACATGTCAGCATATGCATGCATCATATCAAACTCATTCATATACATGCATATCATATTCATATCATGCTCCCCAGCATAGCATTCCCCAGTGAGTATCACATATTCACCAACATCTATCAATTATCTCTCCAGGTATCCACCTCTAGTATCAACGGCTAGATAAGATCACCTTCCCCGGTGAATCAACCTTCAGTGTAAGCGGCTGAATAAGATCACCTTTATCCTCAGGTATCCACCTCTAGTATCAACGGCTAGATAAGATCACCTTTCCCGGTGAATCAACCTTGAGTGTAAGCGGCTGAATAAGATCACCTTTATCCTCAGGTATCCACCTCTAGTATCAACGGCTAGATAAGATCACCTTTCCCGGTGAATTAACCTTCAGTGTAAGCGGCTGAATTAGATCACCTTTATCCTCAGGTATCCACCTCTAGTATCAACGGCTAGATAAGATCACCTTTCCCGGTGAATCAACCTTCAGTGTAAGCGGTTGAATAAGATCACTCCATCCTCAGGTATCCACCTCTAGTATCAACGGCTAGATAAGATCACCTTCCCCGGTGAATCAACCTTCAGTGTAAGCGGCTGAATAAGATCACTCCATCCTCAGGTATCCACCTCTAGTATCAACGGCTAGATAAGATCACCTTCCCCGGTGAATCAACCTTCAGTGTAAGCGGCTGAATAAGATCACTCCATCCTCAGGTATCCACCTCTGGTATCAACGGCTAGATAAGATCACCTTTCCTAGTGTTTCAACTTTCAGTGTAAGCGGCTGAATAAGATCACTCAATCCTCAGGTATCCACCTCTAGTATCAACGGCTAGATAAGATCACCTTTCCCAGTGTTTCAACCTTCAGCGTAAACGGCTGGATACGATCACCTTCATCCCCAATGGATCGACCTTCAGTGTGAGCGGCTGAATAAGATCACCTTTATCCTCAGGAATCTACCTCCAGCATAGATGGCTGGATATGATCACCTTTAGCCCCAGTCAGTCTAAGCGCCCCCCGAGGCGACGACTTGTCCACTTCACTCATAGTTTATGCACTAGTAACCAAACCAGGTCAACCTGCATTTACTTTTGTTTATTACATTTGCATATCATTATTATCTACTACAATCTTTTCTCACCTTGAATGACAAAATTTGGATCCTTCTTTTACTTAATTGCTCTTCACAAAGAGTTTACGTGATGCCTTTGGCACTCACATTCTCTATGCAAAGACACAATTAAGTAGGGGCAGCTGTTGTACCCCAATTTTGTCCTAACCCTTTCAAAACAAAAAGGGAGAAGTCAAACATTTATTAAATAATAAATAATAATGATAATGCTATTATTATTTTTGATAATATTAACCCAAGTTATTATTTATCATTTATTATCTTTTATTATTATTATTGTTATCATTTATTTTCTTTTAAGTTTTATTACAAAACAAAAAGCAACACAAAAAAAGTGGAAACAAAGAAGGAGAAGAAGCAAAAGGGAGAGAAAACAAGAAGAAAAGAGAAAAAACACACGGCCCAGCCCATTTAGAACCCAGAAGAAAAAAGAAAAAAGAGAGGCCACGTGCGTGGCACACTTGCTTCAGAAGCTGAGTGAAAAAGAAAGGAAAAGAAGAAACACGTGCAGAGCACGTGTTCTTCAGAAACAAAGAAACAAAGCCAGAAGCACGTGCGTGGCACACTTGCTTCAGAAGCTGAAGAAGGAAAGAAACCCAGAACTCCTTCTTCCCCACTTGCTCTGCATCCTGTCCCCTCCTTTCCACCTGGCTTTTCCCCTTTCTTCTCCACCCAAAACCAGTCAACTATTGCAGCAAAACAACCTGCCCTAATTGCAAAACTACTTGCCCTGTTTCTAGAAACAGCTGACCAAATCCAGCATTTCTTCCTTCTTCTGCAATTCAGCACGTTTTTGTTGCTTATCCCCAAGCTCTGCTCACCAGCACATGGCTTTCCCTGTTTATCTTCTCAAATCCTCAAGGGTCAATCTCACAAAGCATAGCCTGCACCCTGTTTCCATAAATTCCAGCAATTCCAGTCACAATCAGCCCCCATTGGGTTCTGAAATTTGCCAAAGTCATGACCATGATCACAAGGCAGGGTCACTTCCCTCCTTTTGCATTAAATGCATAGCCATTAGTCATGATCTTAGCCCACAAACCAGCTTTGCTTTAAGAAGATTTGCCATGATTACTTTGATTTCAAATGATGACATTTGATTTTGTTTTGCCTATAAAAGGAATGCATTGCTGAAGGTTCAAACACAGTTAATTACTCTCAGAAATTCTCATATACACACACAACTCTGATATACATTTCAGACCAGTTTCAGTAGAAATTCTCACACAGTTTCAACATAATCCCAAGAACAAACCACACAATTGTTCACATAGTTTTACCCAGCTTGTTCAAACACAATCCAATCCAACCTTAGAGCATTTAAGCAATTGTTTTAGGGGATTTTAGAACAGAATCAGGATCAGTAAGAACATTAGCCAGAAGCTCTGTTTTCTGTTCTTATTTTGCAAACAATCACAAACCAGCCCAGAAATCAAAACCAACTATCAAGCACCCTTAAACATCACTCCAAAGTAAGGAATAACAGCAAACACATCATCTGTTATTGTTATTTCTTATTCTGCAACATTCAGCTTTGCAAAACCATAATTATTCAAAGCCTGTTCAGTTTCTTGCATCCCAAGCATCAGCTGGAGCTTTGTAAGTCATTCTGAATCTCTTTCATATTTCATTTGCATTGCTGTTTGCAGTTGTTTTGATTCCCATGTGATTCAGCATCAGTTTCTGCATTTTTTAAGTGTTTTTAACTGAGTTTGAATTAAGAAACATCTTTTGAGACTTCAAAGAAATCCCAATCTTTGCAAAACACAAAAGCAAAAGTGGTTTAAACCCTTTTCTAACCAAATTCAAAAATTTTGCACCCCTTTGAGGTTCTGAAAACTGATCAGAAGCTGAGTCTGAACAGTACTTCAGACTCTGAAGTTCAGAGTCTGAACAGTACCTCAGACTCTGAAGTTCAGAGTCTGAACAGTGCTTCTGAAGGTCAACAGAAGTCAACCCTCTGAACAGTGCTTCTGAAAGTCAACCAAAGTCAACGTTTGAACAGTACTTCAGACTCTGAAATTTCAGCTTCTGAAGCACTGTTCACTCAGACTCAAGTCTTCAGCTTCTGAAGCATTTCTGGGCAATTTTTAAGGCTCAGAGGCCCTTCTGGACTTATGCTTAAGGCTCAGAACCTAACTTTTCTTTTAAACTCTGGTTGAAAAGGATTAAAACTCATGTTTGGCTTTTATTTTGAAATTGCATAAGTTCGAACATTAATTTGTTCATCAAGTTTCAAAAACATTTGAATGTTAACTTGTTCATTAAATTTCAAAGTAAATTTGAGCAGCAAGTTATATTCATTGATTTCCAAAATCAAACTTGAATAAACAACTTTTGTTCATTTAAATTTCAAAAACATTTGAGCATTAACTTGTTCATTAAATTTAATAAACTTGTGCATTTTCTCATAACTTATCCTTTTTTTATTAAGTTTCAATCACAAGCTAGAACAAATTTGTTCATAATCTTCCAACAAACTTGAACAACAAACTTTGTTCATTAACTTTCAAAACAAATTTGAACAAGAGGCTTGCTCATGGGTTGCAACATTTTTTATTTGAGTAGCCATTTTGTTTTGAGTTTTAAAACCAAGTGTTTTTGTTTAAATTTGGGATTTCTTTAAGTTTCAAATAACAAACTTGAATGAAAAAGGGGTGGTTTGACGTATGTCTCTCCATTTCCCCGATTGAACGAATGCGTAACGTATGTCTCGTCGTTCGGACAATCGTCATTCTATTTTTCAACGCATCCAACCACACCAAACCAATTCTTGGCCCTTTGTGGTCAATTTGAACCCTTTGGTCCCCCGGGACCATTTGATTCAATTTCTCGACTCGGTTGAGTCACTTTGGTCAATGTTCGACTCGGTTGAGTCCATTGAACCCTTTCTTGATCCCGTTGGATAAATCGAACCCTTTCTCGACTCGGTTGAGTCACTTTGGTCAATGTTCGACTCGGTTGAGTCCATTGAACCCTTTCTTGATCCCGTTGGATCAATCAAACCCTTTCTCGACTCGGTTGAGTCACTTTGGTCAATGTTCGACTCGGTTGAGTCCATTGAACCCTTTCTTGATCCCGTTGGATCAATCGAACCTCTCTCGACTCAGTTGAGTCATTTTAATCTTTTGGTCCCCTCACGACCAATTTGAACCCTTTTCCCTAACGGACATGCTTTTAACATTTCTAGCGCGATTTTAAACAAACGCTTAAGCATCCCACGCGTGAGCATACAAGCTACGTTTAATCGCAAGAATACGGTTAAAACATTGTTCATTAAAAATAACCAACATATACATTTTTCTACAAAGAACTACGTAGCTTTGAATTCCCCATCGCGCCAGGGGATACGTAGGAGCAAGATCATCATCTTGTCAAGCACAACAATAAAAAACAAACTTTTTCCCCTTTCATCTTTAGTATCTTTATTCATATTCAAGCATGCACGCAAAACATTTAAAGACATTTTAAGTTTTAGCTAATTAGGAGGTTCCCGTTGAGTACAACGGACGTGAGGGGTGCTAATACCTTCCCCTTGCGTAACCGACTCCCGAACCCGATAATGGTTGCGATGACCATCCTTTCCTCATCGTCAAGGGTTTTATTATCGTTTCCCTTCATAAAAAAAACTTAAGGGTTTATCAACGTTCCCTTTAAACAAAAACTTTGGTGGCGACTTCACACAGCTTTTCGAGCGTTCGCATACGCTCAGAAGTTTGTGTTTTTTAACGAGAGCGCACAATACCAACATCTGTTGGAACAAAATGTGTTTAACAACTCTCTTATGTATAAAGGGGGAGATTGTTGAAACATTTATGTGTAAACATATCTCTCTTTATGGTTTTGATGATAACAAAGTATTAAAGAGAAAATTGGTTAATTGCTAATGCTTTGTTCAAGTGTTTCAGAACCACATGCTTAATAAGTAGTGATTGACAATGGTTATGAAGAACAAGCTAAAGAGCAAGAAGGAAAACCAAAAAGCAAGGTTGCAAAGCTAGAAAGAAAACTGGTCCTGAAGAAATGCTTCTGAAGAAGTGCTCCTGAAGTAAGAGCTTCTGAAGAGGTCCTGAAGAAGTGCTCCTGAAGTGCAGCTTCTGAAGTCTGAAGGCAGCTTCTGAAGACTGGGTGCTTCTGAAGAAGTCAACACAACAGTCAACTCCTGAAGCCAGCTTCTGATCCGTACAACTGAAGCAGCTTCTGATCACTGTTCACTGAGAAGCTTCTGAAGCTGATGTGGCATGGAAAAGCAACCAGTAATGTGCGCATTTAATGCCTGGATGTGTCAGAACAACTCAATGGAACAGTTGTCTCCCTGACCCAAACATTCTCCAGTTTTTAAGGTGGGCCAATTCAAAAATGGCACCTGCTCTGTTCTGACTGATAAAGTGCAGCACACATTTGCAGTATCCTAGTCCAATTGCAACGGCTAATTTCCTTAATTCAAGCAAATCTTCAACAGCTCTATTTTCATCTATAAAAGGAGAAAGATTTGAAGAAGAAATTGTTGAAGACTCTTGAAACGTATTGCTGAAACTTTGCTCTGTTTTCTGTGTAAAAACTGTCAAGTTCAAACCTCTTAGAAATTCTCATAGTCTTGTAATTTAGAATTTCTTAAGGTTAAGAGTCTTAACCTGTGTTGTATTTAGAGAACACCTCTGATATTTGATCAAGTGTTCATCCCAAACTCCTTTACTTGTAAACCAGTTTGGTCCCTAAAGTCTTAGTCTGTATACTAAGCAATTGTAACCTCATTCCTTTGTGGTCTGAGTCAGAAGTCTCTTGTCTTAGTGACTTGAGCATTGGGAAGTCTCTTGTCTTAGTGACTTGAGCATTGGAAGCCTCTTCCTTGGTGGTTGAGCATAGAAGTCTCTTTCTTTGTGATTGAGCAACTGGAAGTCTCTTCCTGTGTTGTTGAGCATTGTGTAATCTTCAGATTATAGTGAAAATCTCTTGTTGGACAACAAGGGGACAGGACTACTTCTCACATTGAGAAGGAACTTGTATAATTTATGTGTGTCTCTCTTTACCCTTCTCTTTTCTTTATTATAACCGCTGCATAACTCTTGATATTTGTTCAGAACTGATTCATATCAGCTTTTGAAATGAACCTTAAGCTTTGAAAAGAAAAGATAACAAGTTTTAGAGTCACACAATTCAACCCCCCCTTCTTGTGTGTGTGTTTTTCTCACCTTCAGTTGGTATCAGAGCTCCGGTTCTGATATTAACACTTAACAGTGTGTCAGTAGGATCCTGAGAAAAACATGGCCTCAACTAGTGATTCACCTCCACCCTCTCCCAGAAATCCACCATCTCCCAGAAATCAAAGAAATGTCCAATATGACTATAATACTGAAGAAAAGAAGTCTAGGTCACACAATAAACCTCCTATGTTTACTGGTGACCCAGAAAAATTCTCTTGGTGGAAGAGTAAAATGTATAGTCACATTATTGGGATTGATGATACTCTTTGGGACATTATTGAAGAAGGAATCTCAATACCAGTAGATGAAGAAGGTGTTGCTGTCAACAGAAGAACTCTGAGTGATGCAGAAAGAAAGATCTATAGGAAGCATCATCATGTCAGAGGTATCATTGTGGACTCATTGCCTCACACTGAGTATCAGAAGCTGAGTGACAAGTCCACTGCAAAGGCAATATTCACATCCCTCTGCTCTAACTATGAAGGTAATCAGAAAGTTAGAGAAGCTAAGGCAAATATTCTTGTTCAGCAATATGAACTGTTCAGAATGAAAGAGGATGAAAATATCGAGACTATGTTCTCAAGATTTCAGACTCTGGTGTCTGGACTTCAGATTCTGAAGAAGAGTTATACCACTGCTGACCATGTGAATAAAATCCTTAGATGTCTGCCATCCAAATGGAGACCTAAAGTGACTGCCATTGAGGAAGCTAAGGATCTGAATACTTTAAGTATTGAGGATCTTATAAGCTCCCTCAAAGTGCATGAACTGGGACTCAATGAGGATGAGTCTGTTAGAGAGCCAAAAACATTAGCTCTGAAGTCTAAAAGAAAACCTTCTAAAGCTCTGAAAGCAATTGAATCTGAAGAAGAGTTTCCTGAGGGAAATTCTGATGAAGATTCAGATGCTGATGAGCTTGCAATGATTTCTAAAAGACTTCAGTATCTGATGAATAGAAAGAAAAGGTTCTCTAACAGAAGCAGTAATTTTAGAGGATCTAGTTCTGGTTCAAAGAGGGATATCCAGAAGGAAAGCTGCTACAATTGCAAAAAGCCTGGCCACTTCATTGCTGATTGTCCTGATCTTCAGAAGGAAAAATCAAAGGAAAAAGCAAAGAAGTCCAGCTCAAAATCCAGCAATTTCAGAAATAAGCTTAAGAAGAGTCTCATGGCTACATGGGATGATCTGGACAATGAGTCAGAATCTGATGAGGAAGAAGCAAACCTGGCCCTGATGGCAATTGCATCTTCTGATGCAGAATCTTGTTCAGATTCTGATGAAGAGGATGAGGTATATTCTGAACTCTCTAGATCTGATTTAATTGAAACAGTTAATGATCTTATGAGTCATCTTAAAAGCAAGTTAAAAGAAATTAAGTCTTTGAAAAAGCAAAACAACTTGCTATCTGAGGAAAACCTTAAACTTCAGAATCAAATTTTTGAATATGATGAGGAAGTTGAGGAACTCAGAAAAGAGGCTCATAAGAAATCTGAAGAGATTCCTAATGATCAGGAAATAGCTCTTCAGGATTTCATGTTAACTGGATTCAATAGAACAAAAATTGCCTCCATGATGTATAATATCATCAGAAATAAAGGTGAAGGCATTGGCTATTATTTATTCAAACCTTCAAATGATTTAAACTCACCTTCATGTTCTGAAAATATCTTAAAAGGCAATGGTATATGCTTTGTGCCTGCTTCTGATAATTCTGAGAAGTTAAAAGTATCAGAATCTGAGACTAAGTCAGAAGTTCTGAACAACTCAGACTCTGAAGCTTCAGAACCTAAGGGTAAGATGAAGGCAGATGTTAAAACCCTGCCCAAATCCATGCCAAAAGGTCCTAAGCCTAAGAGTAAGAGGAAATCAGGCTCTAAACCTGAAAAGGTTCAGAATCTGAAGTGTTCAGAACCTGAAACTAGGAAGTCTCAGAATCTGAATAAATCTGATTCAAATTTTTCTAAGACTGGGTTTATTAAAACTTCAAAATCTGTTAAACCAGTCAATGCAAAACATTTTCAATCTCAGAATGTTAGGCAAAGCAAGCCAAAGCAAACCAAACAGTTTTCTGTTTCAAACTGTTTTAAGAAAGGCAAAACTGAAGCTTGCCTTGTGTCTGAAGTAAACAAAGTTAGAATTCTGAAGAGATCAGAACCAAAGTACTCAATGGTTCAGACTCTGAACAAATCAGAACCAAAGACCTCCAAGTCTCAGGTTCTGAAGAAGTCTAAGTCCAAACCTTTGAGAACTCAGGTTCTGAAGTATTCAGGTTCTGAAACTCAGAATTGTTCAAGATATAAGGATCCATATCCAAAGTATCAGAACAAGTCTGAATACCATAACTTCAGACACAAGAAGCCAAAACCTTTCAAGACTAACCCCAAAGGACCCATGAAAATCTGGGTACCTAAGTCTGAAATTATTTCAATTGCAGATATGCTTGTCATCCAAAGAAAAGGAAAGGTCCTGGTACCTGGACACTGGATGCTCGCATCATATGACAGGGGACAAGTCTATGTTCCAAACCCTAACTCTGAAAGAGGGAGGAACTGTGGGGTTTGGAGGAAGTCAGAAAGGAAAGATCATTGGTACTGGTAAAATAGGTAATTCTTCCCTGTACATTGATAATGTTTGGCTGGTAGATGGACTGAGACATAATTTACTTAGCATAAGTCAATTATGTGATAGTAATTATGAAGTCCTGTTTAATAAGAACACTTGCACTGTAATCAATAATGAAAATAAGTCTATAGTGTTCAGAGGCTGTAGGAAAAACAATGTTTACAAAATAAACTTTTCTGATTTGGTTCAGCAGAAGGTAGTTTGCCTTCTATCTGTGAGTGATGAGAAATGGGTCTGGCATAAAAGGCTGGGACATGCTAACTGGAGACTCATCTCTAAGCTTAGCAAGTTACAGCTGGTCAGAGGCTTGCCCCAGATTGATTATCACTCAGATGCTCTGTGTTCAGCATGCCAAATTGGAAAGTTTTCTAAAACTTCTTTTAAACCAAAGAACATTGTTTCCACCTCTAAACCTCTAGAACTCCTTCACATTGATTTGTTTGGTCCTGTTGGAACAGCTTCAATCAATGGGAAGAAGTATGGACTTGTGATTGTTGATGATTATAGTAGGTAGACTTGGGTTAAATTCCTCAGAACCAAAAATGAAACATATGATGTGTTTTTCAAATTCTGCAAACAAGTACAAACTGAAACTAATTTGAAAATTTTGAAAATCAGAAGTGATCATGGTGGTGAATTTGAAAATGAACCTTTTGAAAACTTTTGTGAAGACCATGGAATTTTCCATGAGTTCTCATCTTCTAGAACTCCACAACAAAATGGAGTTGTAGAGAGAAAGAACAGGTCTTTACAAGAGATGGCTAGAACCATGATCCATGAGTCAAAAATTGCTAAGTACTTTTGGGCAGAAGCTGTAAACACAGCATGTTATATTCAGAACAGGATCTACATCAGACCCATTCTGAATAAAACTTCATATGAATTATTTAAAGGAAGAAAACCAAGTATTTCTTATTTTCATCAGTTTGGTTGTACATGTTACATACTAAACAATAAGGTCTACCTAAAGAAATTTGATGCCAAGGCTCAAAAGGGTACCTTTTTAGGTTACTCGGAGAGGTCTAAGGCATACAGAGTGTATAATTCTGAAACACATGTTGTTGAAGAAGCTATACACATTAGGTTTGATGATAAGAAGCCTGGTAGTGAAATACCAGAGCTGGTTGAGAGTTTTGCAGATGTCAGAATCTCAGAAGAGCCTTCAGAAGCTGAACCCAGTTCAGGTTCTGATGAAGGTTCAGAAGCTGAAAACAATGAAGACTCTGAGAAACTCTCCAACAATGACACTACTCCTGATGCTAATCAAGATCAGCATGGTTCTGAACAAATCCATGGTGGCCCTTCAGAAGCTAATCCACCCAGAACCTCATTCAAGTACAAGTCTTCACATCCTGAGGAGTTAATCATTGGAAACAAGAACAGTCCAAGGAAGACAAGATCAGCATTCACTCAAAATGAGTCCATGCTTGGCCTGTTATCCATGATTGAGCCTACAACTGCTGATGAAGCACTTGCTGATGATGGTTGGATGGTAGCAATGCAAGAAGAGCTGAACTAGTTTCAGAGGAATGATGTATGGGATCTTGTGGCAAGACCTGATCAGAAGAACATCATTGGAACAAAATGGGTGTTCAGGAACAAGCTCAATGAACAAGGAGAAGTGATCAGAAACAAGGCTAGATTAGTAGCTCAAGGATACAGCCAGCAAGAAGGAATTGACTACACTGAGACATTTGCTCCAGTTGCAAGACTGGAAGCAATCAGGTTACTTCTTTCTTATGCTATTAATCATGATATCATCTTATATCAAATGGATGTTAAGAGTGCTTTCTTGAATGGTGTAATTTCTGAAGAAGTGTATGTCAAACAATCTCCTGGTTTTGAAGATGTTAAATATCCAAATCATGTTTTTAAACTTAAGAAGTCTTTGTATGGTCTGAAACAAGCTCCCAGAGCTTGGTATGAAAGACTAAGCAACTTCTTAATTAAAAATGGTTTTGTCAGAGGTCAAGTTGACAATACACTCTTTAGAAAAACTGTTAAGAAAGAAATCTTAATTGTACAAATCTATGTTGATGATATCATATTTGGTTCTACTAATGCCTCCCTTTGCAAGGAATTTTCTAAGTTAATGCAGGATGAATTTGAAATGAGCATGATGGGTGAGCTGAAATTCTTCTTGGGAATTCAAATCAACCAATGCAAAGAAGGTGTCTATGTTCATCAGTCCAAATACACCAAGGAGCTTCTGAAGAAGTTCCAGCTGGATGATTGCAAGATGATGACAACACCAATGCATCCCACCTGCACCTTAAGCAAAGAGGACAATAGCACTAAGGTAGATCAGAAGCTGTACAGAGGTATGATAGGTTCTCTCCTATACTTAACTGCTTCTAGACCAGATATTTTATTTAGTGTATGTATGTGTGCTAGATTCCAATCAGATCCTAGAGAATCTCATATGACTGTTGTCAAGAGAATCTTCAGGTATCTGAAAGGAACAACTAATTTGGGACTTCTGTATAAGAAATCTCTAAATTATAAGCTAGTTGGATTCTGTGATGCTGACTATGCTGGGGACAGGATTGAAACAAAATCCACCAGTGGAAACTGTCAGTTTCTTGGTGAGAATCTGATATCTTGGGCCAGCAAGAGACAAGCAACCATTGCTTTGTCAACAGCAGAAGCAGAATACATCTCAGCTGCAAGTTGTAGCACACAACTGCTCTGGATGAAACATCAATTAGAGGATTATCAGATTCATGCAGATAATATTCCAATTTATTGTGATAATACTGCTGCTATATGTCTGTTAAAAAATCCAATTCTGCATTCTAGAGCCAAGCACATAGAAATAAAACATCATTTTATAAGAGATTATGTTCAGAAGGGTGTTTTAGATATTCAGTTCATTGATACTGATCATCAATGGGCTGACATATTCACAAAACCCCTAACAGAAGAAAGATTCAATTTTATTAAAAAGAATCTGAACATGCATTTTGTCTCTTGAAAATGTGCTTGAATCTGAATGTATTCCTTGATTCTGAGTTCATCATAAGCTAAAACTTATCAAACACTCACCTTCTGAGAGGTTGAATAAAGTTAAGCCTGAAAAACTTCAGAGTTTGAAGGATCAGAACCTGGATTTTCTGACTTATGAATCTGATAGAAATCTAATGTTGGTCAGAATCTGATAAGTATAATAATGGGCAATGATGATTAAAGCTTTGAAAGTTAAACTCTAACCCTCCCAAAGTCATCAACTTAAAAATGTGATTCTATGCTCTGATACTCTTTGTTAAAATTGCTTAACAAACAATTTTCATTTGGTATCAGTATGTTTTCAAACTGTCTAGCACATACACATTTTAAAAGCCCAAAGTGTTCCAGACATGTTCAGTCTCAAGAACTTATTTTATCTTGGTATCAGCATTAAATTATCAATTTGGTATCAGACTCTGAAGTAAACCTTCATGTTTTGCAATCAGGTTCTGATACAAGTTCAGCAGTCTTAAAACAAAAAATTTTTTTGGTATCAGACTCCTGAGATATTTTGCTCTGATACTGAACACAATTTAATTGTTTTATTCTGATACTAAACTATTTATACTGAACAAGTCATGTCTGAACAAAGAATGCCCTGGTCAGAAGCTTCAAACTTTTTCTGCTTCTGAATAGCATTCTACTGCAAGTCATATACTCATTGAAAATCAAGTAGGCTCTGATGTTACTTGATTATCCATATGATTGCACAAATATCTCACAATCTTGGTTGGTTCAACCCCCCCAATTCTGAATCCTTTTGAAATATTTTTAAACTTGGTGTCAGAACTGCTTTCAAACTCTTTTAAAAAGGGGGAAACTGAACTGCTTTGATACATGCTTTCAAACTCTTTCAAAAAAATTTTTTCTGCTCTGATACAGATATTTTCAAACTCTCTTGAAAAAGGGGGAGAAATTTTCTGTGTTGAGGGGAGGAAGTAAGACTTTTTGTTGATGACAAAAGGGGGAGAAAGTAAAACAAGTATTAAAGCACCTGAGCTCAAATAAGTTAAAATTGTCAGAGGCTAAGTTTAGCTAAGTTTATTAAGCTCTGATACAATTGTTAGGGTTAAGCTCTGATACAATTGTTAAGGTAGCTCTGATACTGATCAGTTAAGCCAAGTTAAACTCTGATACAATTCTGACTAAATTTAACTTATGAGAACTGCTCTTTAACTCTTAGCCTATGAAGTGAATTTCTGGCTCTGATATATTCTGTGAGATATATAACTCTTAGTGAGTTAAGATGAATCTAAAATAACTTGGATAAGACTCAGGGAGCTTACAAAACTCATCCTGTGGATTATCAGACTTAGTGGGAGAGCTTACAAACCTCAGAACCTGAAGTCAACAAGTCATTTTGAATTCTGAGTGTAAATTTTACTATATTGTGTTAAGTTAAGCTTAATTAACATGGATAAGGACCTAGGGGGAACTTACAAACCTCTCCTGAAGTCAGATTGTTAATTAAACTTAATAACAATTCTGAAATTTTCACATGTGTGTTTTTAACTGAACTTAATTAACTTGGATCAGACTCAGGGGGAGCTTACAAACCTCACACCCTGCAGTTAACTTGTTAATTAAGTTAACAACAATTTTCTGTTTTAATACTTATGTTTGTCATCATCAAAAAGGGGGAGATTGTTGGAACAAAATGTGTTTAACAACTCTCTTATGTATAAAGGGGGAGATTGTTGAAACATTTATGTGTAAACATATCTCTCTTTATGGTTTTGATGATAACAAAGTATTAAAGAGAAAATTGATTAGTTGCTAATGCTTTGTTCAAGTGTTTCAGAACCACATGCTTAATAAGTATTGATTGACAATGGTTATGAAGAACAAGCTAAAGAGCAAGAAGGAAAGCCAAAAAGCAAGGTTGCAAAGCTAGAAAGAAAACTGGTCCTGAAGAAATGCTTATGAAGAAGTGCTCCTGAAGTAAGAGCTTCTGAAGAGGTCCTGAAGAAGTGCTCCTGAAGTGAAGCTCCTGAAGTGGTACTCCTGAAGTGCAGCTTCTGAAGTCTGAAGGCAGCTTCTGAAGACTGGGTACTTCTGAAGAAGTCAACACAACAGTCAACTCCTGAAGCCAGCTTCTGATCCGTACAACTGAAGCAGCTTCTGATCACTGTTCACTGAGAAGCTTCTGAAGCTGATGTGGCATGGAAAAGCAACCAGTACTGTGCGCATTTAATGCCTGGATGTGTCAGAACAACTCAATGGAACAGTTGTCTCCCTGACCCAAACATTCTCCAGTTTTTAAGGTGGGCCAATTCAAAAATGGCACCTGCTCTGTTCTGACTGATAAAGTGCAGCACACATTTGCAGTATCCTAGTCCAATTGCAACGGCTAATTTCCTTAATTCAAGCAAATCTTTAACAGCTCTATTTTCATCTATAAAAGGCGAAAGATTTGAAGAAGAAATTGTTGAAGACTCTTGAAACGTTTTGCTGAAACTTTGCTCTGTTTTCTGTGTAAAAACTGTCAAGTTCAAACCTCTTAGAAATTCTCATAGTCTTGTAATTTAGAATTTCTTAAGGTTAAGAGTCTTAACCTGTGTTGTATTTAGAGAACACCTCTGATATTTGATCAAGTGTTCATCCCAAACTCCTTTACTTGTAAACCAGTTTGGTCCCTAAAGTCTTAGTCTGTATACTAAGCAATTGTAACCTCATTCCTTTGTGGTCTGAGTCAGAAGTCTCTTGTCTTAGTGACTTGAGCATTGGGAAGTCTCTTGTCTTAGTGACTTGAGCATTGGAAGCCTCTTCCTTGGTGGTTGAGCATAGAAGTCTCTTTCTTTGTGATTGAGCAACTGGAAGTCTCTTCCTGTGTGGTTGAGCATTGTGTAATCTTCAGATTATAGTGAAAATCTCTTGTTGGACAACAAGGGGACAGGACTACTTCTCACATTGAGAAGGAACCTGTATAATTTCTGTGTGTCTCTCTTTACCCTTCTCTTTTCTTTATTATAACCGCTGCATAACTCTTGATATTTGTTCAGAACTGATTCATATCAGCTTCTGAACTGAACCTTAAGCTTTGAAAAGAAAAGATAACAAGTTTTAGAGTCACACAATTCAACCCCCCCCCCCCCCCCCTTCTTGTGTGTGTGTTTTTCTCACCTTCAACATCAAGTAGACATTAACAAAAACACTGATCATTCACTCATAATCATATAGAAGCACATCAATGAATATCACATCTTTAAATAGTTACACATCTTAAGATAATACACCTTTATTTTACACATCTTCAAATTAGACTCACAGCTATGTATGCAATGTCACTAACTCGACTCTATATGCATGTGGTACCGGTTTTGGATATCAGAGGTATGTTACTGATTTATCCTCCATCTTTAAATCACATCTTTAATTAGGACTGACCATGAATGCTTGAACACCAAGCAATGACTCAACAATGCACATCTTTATATGGCTCAACATTTACACATCTTTAGATAACACGTCTTTATATGACGCATCTTTAAATCACACATCTTCAAATAACACATTTTTATATAATCACATCTTTAAATCACACATCTTCAAATATCACATATTTATATAACACATTCTTTAAATCACACATCTTTAAATAGCACATCTTTATATAACACATCTTTAAATCACACATCTTTAAATAACACATCTTTATATAACCACATCTTTAAATCACACATCTCAAATAGCACATCTTTATATAACACATCTTTAAATCACACATCTTCAAATAACACATATTTATATAATCACATCTTTAAATTACACATCTTTATATAACACATCATTAAATCACACATCTTCAAATAATTCACAAATTACACTTAGTCAAATAACTCATCAATTACACATCGTTAAATAACACATGATTTAGTGTTTCACTAATTCAATTCACCATCTAAAACATATTATTTTAGACACGTCAATTTTTGACACTCATCATATTTAAATAAAATAAATCACGAC
Source organism: Medicago ruthenica (assembly GCA_018208015.1). Lineage (NCBI taxonomy): Eukaryota > Viridiplantae > Streptophyta > Magnoliopsida > Fabales > Fabaceae > Medicago > Medicago ruthenica. Next base: position 39,762,011 of record CM031378.1, read on the forward strand.
ACACATATCGTATTTAAATGAAATAAATAAACACCAAGATCTAAGGTCATAACCATATACCATATATCATTTAACTAATAATATGAATAATAATAATAAACTTCTGCTATTCTATTCATTAAATAATTAAATAATCGTAGCTATATATTCACCGTAAATAATTAAATAGTAGCCTTCTATTAGTAGGTAAATTCAATTTAGAATTGAATAACAATATTGCTGTATCGAATACTTATGGTTGCCGTCAAAATTGGATATTAAAATGAATCAAAAAATTCAAAGCAACTTCCGGTTTATAGGCAATATCCCTTTTAAAATTTTAAGCATATTTGATACTCTTTAAGCCAAAATTTTCGTGTAAGTCTCAATTGATAAAACATATTTGACACGAACTCTTCCATGACAGACTAAAGACAAAACAACTGATCACCACATATCATATATGCCCTCTTATTAAAATAATAATAGAAACGAAAATCAAACATATCAATTAAAGCAATATGAAAGAACACGAATTTAACAAAGAATCATAAAAAGTAGTTATATCAACATAAAAGACATGAATTTAACAAAGATTTTATCAAAAGTAATTATAACAACATAAAAGAACATGAGTATAGGAAAGATTTCATCAAAAGATTCTGAAAGCAACGAAAAGAACACAACTCTTCACTACCCAAATATTCATACAACCCTTATGGTGAATAAAGACTCCCCCCTTACCTCTAGTTTGCAGAATTTGAAGAATTCGTGAAATCTCTCTCCAGGTTCTCCTCACTATGTCTCATTGCCTCTTCTCTCCGCAACCCTGATTTCCTTTGATCTCTAATCTTCTTTGTTTGTTTTAAAACTATTTTCCTAATGTTCTCATCTATTTATAATCACCAGTTAAGTTTGTTACTCACTTAATCTTTGACAAACTTATTATCCGCACCTCCATATGTCAATTTAATTAAAACGCTACTCAACTTACTTTCCACACCTCCTTTTTATTAATACACCTCTATTCTCTTATTTTTTTTCTTTCTAAAAACATATATTTCTTTTAATTTATCTTAATATCCTATTTTTTAACAACTAACTAACTCATATATTTGCTCAATACCCACATCCAACAACTTATTTTGAAAACATCAAACAGACAATTCCTAACAATATTAATATTACTAATATTATATAACAATAATACCAATAATTTAATATTTAAAAATCGGGATGTTACAGCAAGGTCACCCCAATTTTTACCTTCCTTGCGGGATTGTCATCGAAATGGATAGACTTGAAGTCCCATCGGGCGTGGGTCGTTCGAAGGGGAGTTTTGCCTCCAACAGGAATGGCATTTCTTGGCTCTTTTCGCCCCTAGGGTGTCTCTCTTCTTGGTGCGCGTCCAGATCTGCCTCGCTACAATAAAAAAATGTGTTGCTTCGAAGTGCCAACGGATCCTTTCAAGATGGAGACGGACTTATGTGCAGGCAATTTCTCCCATGCTCTATGGAATCTTTTAGCACTGTCCAAATTTGTTTGGATGGTAATTACGTCTTCGCTCTCGTCGTGGTACTTCATCTTCAAATAGACCATTGAAGTGACGACATCTAGAGCGGCCAGGGTCGGGCACCCCAATATGCAATTGTAGACAGATATGACAGGAACTACGAGGAAAGATGTCTCCACCGTCCGCTCACCCGTTTCTTCACCGAAAGTCACAGTCAATTTGATGTACCCCCATGGACGTGTACTTGTTCAATTGAAGCCGTGAAGCTCGGTACCGTCGTAGGATTTCAAATCTTCTTTCCTCAGGCCCAACTTCTCAAAAGTGTATGGTACAAAGTGTCCATGGAGCTGTCTTCGTCTATCAAACACCTGGCGACGTCGTGACCGCAAATGCTGGTGACAGTGACGAGTGAAAGATCTTCATTGGAACCTCCGTTTATCTTCTCGTCATCGATGAACCCCAAGATAGATATTGTCTTTGCGACTTTCGAGGCAGGCGTTGCAACATGTATCACCATTAGCTCAACTACTTTCCTCTTAGCCGTCCCATTTGAGCCGTCTCTTGGGGCGGTGAATCATCCCATGATGGCGCCAAGAAAGACTCGCTTTCCTTTCCGTTAGTCGTCACTATCTTGGCTTACCGCTCCCCCTTCAACGGTGCTCAGAACCTTCTTCTGTGGGGATTCGCTACGGCGCAAAACCTTGGGCGGCGAGTGTTGGAACAAAATGTATGAACAACTCTCTTTTGGGTTTTGATGATAACAAAGTGTTAAAAAGAAAATTGGATATGCTAATGCTTGTTTCTAAGTGTGCAGAACCATGTACTTAAAGATTGGTATCTAACATTGGTTATGAAAGAACAAGCTAAGAGCAAGAAGAAAATATAGAAGCTTGTGTTGCAAGTCTGAAGAGAATCAACGTCTGAAGCTGCATCTGAAGGCAGCTTCTGAAGTGCGTCTGAAGAGCAGCTTGTGAAAGCAGCTTCTGATGGGCAGGTTCTGAAGACCATCTTCTGATCCGTACGTCTGAAGATGAGCTTCTGATCCATACGTCTGAAGACCAGCTTCTGATCCGTACGTCTGAAGACCAGCTTCTGATGAAGAACAGCTTCTGAAGTTTGAAGTTCAATGAAATGCAGAAGTCAACAATTGCAACTGTGAACAGTAAGGTACTGTACAGTCATAACAGCTCTATGCAACAGTTGTCTCCTTGGCCAAAACATTCTCCCTGTTTTAAGGAAACAATTCAAATTGTGTTGCTCTGTTTTGCGCACCATAACAGGAAGGTTGTATTGCTGGCTGAAGCTTCAATTGCAACGGCTCTTTTGATGACATGGCATCTTCTCAACATCTCTTTAATTCTCTATAAAGGATTGAAGATTTGAAGAAGAAGACTAAGGACTCTGTACAGAAATATAAGACTGAAAAACCAGAAACTGCCATACTCTGTTTTTCATCCAACAGTCATCAAATAACTTAGGAATTCTTACAAACCTTTTTATCTTAGAATTCCTTAAGTGTAGAGTCTTAACCTGTGTTGTATTTTGTGAACACCACTGATATTATATCAAGTGTTCAACTCAAACTTATTTCTGTTGTAAATCTGTTTGATTCAAAGCCTCTTGCCTGCGTGCTTGAGCAACTAGAAGTCTCATCCTTTGTGGTTGATCAAGGAAGTCTCATCCTTTGTGGTTGAGCAAGGAAGTCTCATCCTTTGTGGTTGAGCAAGGAAGTCTCTTACTCTGTGTTTAAGCAAGGAAGTCTTGGACTGTGTGTATGAGCAAGGAAGTCTCTATGCTTTGTGCTTGAGCAATTATAATCGTTTGATTATAGTGGAAAATCTCTTGTTAGTAACAAGGGGACTGGACTACTTCTGGGTTGTGGAAGGAACCAGGATAAACTACTTGTATCTCTCTCTCTCTCTCTCTCTCATTTACTCTTTATCCGCTGCTAAAACACTCTGAAAATAGTTTCAGAATCTGATCAATATCTGATTCTGAACTAACCTTAGTTTTTGAGAAAGAAAAGAAATAGCCAACACAATTCAACCCCCCCTTCTTGTGTTTTTCTCACCTTCAGTTGGTATCAGAGCCCCTGGTTCTGATATTCAATCACTTAACAGTGAGTCAGTATAGATCCTGAGAAAAACATGTCTTCTGGTGGTTCTGGTGAATCTACATCCAGAAGTGGTGGTGGTGACTATGGTATAGAAAAAAGGTAATCTCACTCACACCATAAACCTCATATGTTTACTGGTGATCCTGAGAAATTTTCCTGGTGGAAAAGCAAGATGTACAGTCACATCATTGGAATTGATGACTCCTTATGGGATATCATAGAAGATGGAATATCTATTCCAGTTGATGAAGAAGGAGTACCTGTTAACAAAAGAAGCCTTACTGATGCTGAAAGGAAGATCTACAGAAAGCATCACAATGTAAGAGGCATCATTGTGGATTCTCTACCTTACAATGAGTACTTGAAGCTGAGTGATAAATCAACAGCAAAAGCCATCTTCACCTCTCTCTGCTCTAACTATGAAGGAAACAAGAATGTTAGAGAAGCAAAGGCAAACCTTCTGGTTCAGCAGTATGAGTTGTTCAGAATGAAGGAGGATGAAAATATTGAGACTATGTTCTCAAGATTTCAGACTCTGGTTTCTGGACTTCAAATTCTGAAGAAGAGTTACTCCACTGCTGATCATGTGAACAAGATCCTCAGAAGTCTGCCATCTAAATGGAGACCTAAAGTGATTGCTATTGAGGAAGCTAAAGATCTAAATACTCTAAGTATTGAAGATCGTATAAGCTCTCTCAAAGTGCATGAACTAGGACTCAATAAAGATGAACCTGTTAGTAAATCTGAGTCTATAGCACTTCAATCCAAAGGAAAGTCTTCAAAAGCTCTAAAAGCTTCTAAATCTGATGAAGAATTTCCTGAGGGAAGTTCTGAAGAAGATTCAGAAGCTGAGGAGCTGGCAAGGCTTTCTAAAAGAATTAAGTGCTTGATGAAGAGACAAAAGAAATCTTCTAACAGGAGCAACAACTTCAAAGGATCTGGTTCCAAGACGGAAGAACAGAATGGTTGCTACAACTGCAAGAGAACTGGTCACTTTATAGTTGATTGTGCAGATTTTCAAAAGGACAAATCAAAGGAGAAATTCAGAAGGACCAACTCAAAGTCAGGCAACTTCAAAGACAGATTCAGGAAAAGTCTTATGGCTACATGGGATGAGCTTGACAATGAATCTGAGTCTGAGAATGAAGATGAAGAAGAAGCAAATCTAGCTCTGATTGCTACAACATCTTCTGATGAAGAATCAGGTTCAGACTCTGAAGATGAGTGTCGCGGTAATTTTCGGAGATCAAGCTATTGATTAGCGTTGACTCACTAATTTTATTTCACGACTGAACTTTTAATTTTCAAAAGAAAAGTGGAAAAAAGTTCTAAATTACCACATTTTTTAAAGATTAGGGTTCGGGGGTTAGTTACGTTTAGGGAAGGTGTTAGCACCCTAAACGCTCGTAGTACTCTACGAGAACCTCTTGATTTTATTTACTTATTTTGGCTATAACTTGCTTATATAAAAAAAAAAGAATTAGAGTAATATGGAAGAAGATTGTTTTTTTTTGCTTTTTATGATTTGGAAGGACAGGGTCCTTTGCCTACGTACCCGTGAGGGATCAAAACCTCGTAGTTCGGGGTAAAAATGACGGTTGATTTGTTTTGTATTTTTTATTGTTTTTTTAAAAAAAGTTTTAAAGATAAAATAAAGGCCAAGTGGCAAAATGAGATTGGTTTGTGTTTTTTATTTTGAAAATGATTCAAGTGTTATTAAAGTAGATTAATGGTTATTTAAAGAAAATAAAAGAGAAAAAAGGACACTTGATTGAAAATCAAGGTTTATTTAAGAAAAGATTTTTGATTTTTGATTTTTGATTATTTGCATGTTTTTGTTGTTTTTTTTAATGAACTAAGACTAAAAAAAACATAACTAAAAGCTAAACGCGAGAAAATTCCGCGGTGACGTTGGATCACCACGAAACCCTTTTCAAATTAAACTAACCTAATATTTTTGTATTTTTTGTAAAGCGAAATAAAAAAATAAAAGACATAAAGCGGAATAAATAAAGTGTGGGTGTCAGTGCATATTCTCATTTATATTTTACATTGGTCCTAAATACATTCTAATAAAATAAAATAAAAATGACAAAATGATAAACAAGAAAAAAACAAAATTGCAAATGCATTAAAACAAATATGCTAAGAATAAAACTAAAATAAAAATGCATGAAATAAAAGGAAAATAAAAAAATAAAAATGCATGATGTGCTAAAAATAAAGGCAATAAAATAAAATGCATGAACTTAAATAACAAAAAAGTCTAAAAAATAAAATGCAAGGAAAGAAATAAAAAGGGAAAAATAAAAAGAAGAAAAAAAAAGAGAAGAAAGGGGGGTGTAGAAGCAGGGAGAGGGTGTAGGAAGAAATCTGAAAAGAGGGGAAGAAGATGGGCCGAGGAAGTGCCATTGGGCTGAAGAGTAAAGAAAATAAACCAGACCGGTTTGGTTCGAGAGAACCAAACCGGTTCAGTGTCCATAAATACCCAAAGGGCGGTTTTTTTCTCATTTTTTAAAAAGCTTTCTCTCTCTTCTTCTTCCCAACCTCTCCCTTCTCTCTAAACAAAAGCCTGGCCGGAAAGAGGTTCCGGCGCGGTGGCCGGCCAGCCCAGGCGGCGGCGCCGCCGCGCCGGAGTTTGGGAACCGCCCCTTTTTAAAAAAAAAACGTTTTTTTAAACCCCTTTTCCTCCTCTTTCCAAAAATCTATTCAAAATTTTTCAAAACCATTCCGAAAAACCTAGATCTAATGTGTTAAACGAAGGAAAAACTACCTCTTTTTGTTGTTTCCTTAGGTTTGTGGTTCGGATTCTTGGTAGTGTTTGATGGTGGTGGTTGGCCGTGGGTTATTGGAAGAGGGTGGTTCGTGATTTGGTGGTTCAGATGTGTGTGGGGGAGGGAGATAGCCGCGGCTTTGGGTTGTGGGTATGGTGGCTGAGTGGTGGTTGTGGCTGTGTGTTGGTGAGTGGTTGTTTGTGTGTGTGTGTGTGTGGGTGGCTGGGCCGTGTGTTGGCGAGTGGCTGGGCCGTGTGTTGGTAAGTGGTTGTTTGTGTGTGTGTGTGTGGTGATAGGTCGTGTAGTGGATGGCGGTTGGGTGGGTTGTTTTGGTGATGGGGGGAACGTATTTTGTTACTGGTTGTTTTGTTGCTGATGGAACTAGCCTTTGGTTTCGGTTGATGCTGGCACTTTTGGCTTTTTACAGGAATCGGTTTTTTATGTTTGATGGAATCCGCCTCCCTCATGACTGCCTTTTGTTGGAACAAAATGTGAAACAACTCTCTTCTGAATAAAGGGGGAGATTGTTGGAACAATTTGTATGAACATCTCTCTCTAAGGTTTTGATGATAACAAAGTGTTGAAAAGAAAATTGGTTATTTGCTAATGCTTTGTTCAAGTTATTTCAGAACCACGTTCTTAATGGTTGGTATTTGATAATGGTTATGGAAGAACAAGCTTAGAGCAAGAAAGGAAAGCTTAGAAGCCAAGTTACAAGTTTGAGAGAAAACTGGGTCTGAAGGGGAGTCTGAAGACTGAGTCTGAGAGGTGCGTCTGAAGCTTGAGTCTGAAGGCAGCGTCTGAAGTCTGAGTCTGAGGGTCAACAAAAGTCAACGTCTGAAGGGAGTGTCTGATGAACAGTGCTTCTGAAGGTCAACAAAAGTCAATGTCTGAAGAAGTGCGTCTGATGAACAGTGCGTCTGATGAACAGTGCTTCTGAAGAAGTGTTTCTAAAGAGAGCTCCTGAAGTACTGTTCACGCAGAAGCTTCTGAAGTCTGCTGTGGCAAGAAAAGCAACTGTTACTGTGCGCATTTAATGCCTGCAATGTCAGAACAACTCCAATGGAACAGTTGTCTCCCTGACTCAAACATTCCCCAGCTTTTAAGGAAAGCAATTCAAAAATGGCTGCTGAGTTCTGGTTTTCTGCAAAGTTCAGCACACAATTTCAGCTATCCTAGCTCACTACTTGCAACAGCTCTTTGCCTAATTTCTGCAAATCTTCAACAGCTCTAGTTCCCTCTATAAAAGCAAGAAGTATTGAAGAAGAAATTGGCTAAGACTCTTTGAACAAAACCACTGAACCAATGCTCTGTTTTTCTGTCCAGAATTCATAGCTCACAAAACTCTTAAAAATTCTTTCAATCTCTGTATCTTAGAATTTCTTAAGGTTAAGAGTCTTAACCTGTGTTGTATTAAGTGAACACCTCTGATATTTTATCAAGTGTTCAACCCAAACTTACCTTCTTTGTAAATCAGTTTGGTCTAAGTCTTAGTCTGCGTGCTAAGCATCATAAGTCTCATTACTTAGTGTTTTGAGCAAGTTGTAATCTCATTCCTTTGTGGTCTGAGCAGGAAGTCTCAGTACTTTGTGTCTGAGCATTGGGAAGCCTCTTGACTTAGTGTCTTGAGCATTAGAAGCCTCTTCCTTTGTGGTTGAGCAACTGGAAGTCTCTTCCTTTGTGGTTGAGCAATTGTAATCATCTGATTATAGTTAAAATCTCTTGTTAGTAACAAGGGGACTGGACTACTTCCAACTTGTGGAAGGAACCAATATAAAACATTGTGTGTCTCTCTTTCCCTCTCTCTTTTCATTTTGAATCCGCTGCAATTAAACTTTGATAATAGTTCAGAACCTGTTTCTGAACTCAACATATTTTTGAAAAGAAAGAAAACCAAGTTTTTAAGTCCACACAATTCAACCCCCCCTTCTTGTGTGTTTTTCTAACCTTCACCTTTGCTAGTGTACTAAATACACTAAACTGCCATCACTGACCATAAAGATCAATGAATGGCTGTTTAAGTGACAATGAAAACCAATTAACTCCCTAACAAAGTCAGAGACTGTAAAGAAAATAAAAAAGGCAACTAAAAAATGACAAAATAAAAATACTAAATAAAATAACAATAAAAGCATTTAAAAGAATAAAGATAAAAATAGAAATAATAATAAGAACAAAAAGACGGACTCGAACGAAACCAAAAAAAATGAGGTATTTTAAAATACCTCTGTCGAAATTTTGTCTGAGACGACGAAAAATTCCGAACCAAAAAGACGAGTAAAAAAAGAAATTTTAGGTCAAAAATTGGGGTATGACAATGAGGTATATTCTGAACTCACTCGTTCTGAACTTATTGATACAGTTAAGGATTTTATGAACCACCTCAGAAGCAAGTTAAATCAATTTAAATCTTTGAAAAAGAAAAATATGTTGGAAGTATAATCAAAGTGTCTTTCCGAGAGTGAGTTTCGGATGTGGCACATGTGATAAACCCACTCAATGGAGGAATCTTGGAAGTATTACTATGTTGGCATGAGTAGTCGTGTTTGGCATTGATATTTTCAAGTGACCTATGAAGTTGAGGACCTTTAGTTACCTTTAACCCATCTTGGCCTTTTAGGACGTAGTGCGGTGGCTAATCAAGGGTAGTCTTGAATTGGTTGATACGCGATACTACACTCAAACGAGACTTTCCTACGAACGTTGTTGGACCGGGAGTAGTCCCGTAACCCGACAATATTCGGAAGTGGTCAATGACTTTGGGAACTTGGTAGAACTCGTGATATAGGTACATATGAAACCATAGTCCTTACCAAATGGCGTGTTTACCCTCAGCTCCAACATTATGAACTTAACCTCACCATGTTTTCTCCGCTCTTTAGCATAATCATGCATACATGCATCCATGCATAAACTCTTTTCTTTTTCATCCAAATTATCGAAGGACTTAGACAAAGCTTTTTGTAAACATTGTAGATATGGACATCCCACGAAGAAGCACTAAGAAGTATCTTTTCAAAAAAACAGACTTGTCAAGATTAAGGGAGCTGGCATCTTTAGTAAGCGATCCAATTGATTTTCAAGCTCATCATGGGAAGTTGCTCAAATTTCTTAGAGTAGATGTTGAGGAAGGATGCCTAGAGACCTTGGTTCAGTTCTATGACCCGCTCTATCATTGCTTCACATTTCCGGACTACCAGCTCGTCCCCACACTTGAAGAGTATTCATATCTGGTTGGTTTACCCGTGCCAGACAAGATACCATTCCACGGCCTGGAACCTATCCCTAAACCCTCCGACATCGCAGCCGCTCTCCATCTCGAAACTTCCATCATCCAAGCAAACCTTACCTCTAAAGGAGGTCTTCAAGGTCTTCCCACCCACTTCCTCTACCAACAAGCCTCCATATTTGCTGAAGCAGCTAGTACATGTGCCTTCCATTCCACCCTAGCCCTCCTTATATATGGCCTTTTACTCTTCCCTAATGTTGACAACTTCGTTGACATTAATGCCATTAAAATCTTCCTCACCAAAAACCCCGTACCCACACTACTAGCCGATACTTACCACTCCATCCATGACCGAACCCAGGCTGGCCGTGGAACCATCTCTTGTTGTGCACCCCTGCTCTATCAATGGTTTACCTTCCACCTACCTCAATCCCGTGCCTTCAAGACCAATGTTGGAAAGTATTCTTGGCCTCACAGAATCATGACTCTCGACCCATCTGACATTGTTTGGTACCAGGCAGCTAGTGACGTTGGAGAGATCATCGTGAGTTGTGGTGAATACCCTAACGTACCTCTTTTGGGTATGCGTGGTGGAATTAGCTACAACCCATTTCTTGCCCGACGACAATTTGGGTACCTAATGAAGTCAAAACCAAACAACCTTGCCTTAACTAATGAGTTCTATCTTAACCATAAAGATCCCTCAAACAAAAGAGAAAGATTCGCACAAGCTTGGAGCGCCATCCGCAGACTCAGCAGAAGTCAGTTGGGGAAGAAATCAGATTATGTGCACGAATCTTACACTCAGTGGGTTATTGATAGGACCATGAGCTTTGGCCTACCTTACCATCTACCTAGATACTTATCCTCCACCATCCCACCATCATCCCTGCCTATACCCTTCGACACTAAGGAAGAGTTTCATGAACAACTAACCAAGGAAAGGCAAGAAAAGGAAACTTGGAAGAGAAGATGCCAGGAGCTCGAGCGAGAGTATGAGACCTTGAAGGGAAAGCTAGCACAGCGAGACCATGAGCTTTTCGTCCAGAACCAGAGGATAATTGAGAAGGATGACTTACTTCGTCGAAAGGACGCTTTGCTCAGCCAGGACGCTAGGAGGAAGAGGAGGTTTATGGATTCGCTCTCTAGGGCACATCCAAATTTCGAGGATCCATCCACTCCAGGAGTTTGAGTTCGAAGTTCTTAGGACCTTATGTTTAGTGTTGGGTTTTTGTAGATTGGCTACATTTTGCAAAAACATCTACTAGCCAGATGCTGGGACAGATGCGGTAGCATATGGAACAGCTTTTTGTATCTTGTGATTTTCGCGCCAGCTAGCGCTTTATATTTATGTACGCAATCTTCCAAAGATTTGCCTGAAGATTTATTTTCCTCTAGCTTGCTGATCAAGGCGCGTGTATCTGATTGAAGATTTGATTGAAGTTTTATTTGCCTTGCTATTTGTTCCACAAGATATCATTCTATATTTGGAAGCTTTTTATTATTTCTAGAAGATTGTTTCAGCTGGACCGGTCAATGTCCATGCTCTATTTTGAAGCCCAGACCCGTGGTATCTCAGTACTATATATTGGTGAAGGCAAACCCTAGTTGGGCAACTAAAAACCGTGTGTGTTAGTAAAGCGTGTGTTTAAGGTTTTTAGGGTTTTGTTTGTTAATTGTGAGCCTTGCTTGTATCATCCTGATTCAAGCTAAGGACTGAGTTTGTTTTGAGTTGTAATTTGTAAGCTACTCCTAAGCTTTTAAGTACGGAGTGAGTATGTGTTATTAGCGTGTGTTTCTCTTGGTTATGTTTTATGTTTTGTGTGTTTGATAACAATACTGTGTGTGTTGTTCGTAGGAATTGAGACGGGGTCTCATATCTAGGAGTTCCTAGATAGAGTTGCCACTGGTAGGGTCTAGGTGCAAAGTCAAGTAGTGGGTCTGCGTTGGTCTTTTCACTAGAACTATAATAGTGGAATCATTCCTGGATTGGTATCCCCCAGAGTAGGAGAGTTGCTCCGAACTGGGTTAACAAACTCACTGTGTACTTTATATTTCCGCTGTGTTCCTTTTAATTTGTGCTTTGTTACGCTGTGCTATTTTAATTGTAGTTCTGAGTAGACACGCGCTCGGACAGTTGCGCTAACATTGTGCACAGCATATTTTAGTCAGGTTGCCAGGAATTTCAATTGGCATCAGAGCAGGCACCCTGTTCTGTGTGGGTGAGCTCCAGGGAAAGAAGTTCCTGGCTCAATGGATAAAGAAGGAGGACTGGTGAACAGACCACCCTTGTTGGATGGGTCGAACTATGACATTTGGAAATCACGCATGACAGCATTCTTGAAATCTCTAGACAGCAGAGCTTGGAAGGCTGTGATCAAGGCATGGGTTCCTCCTAAAATAAAAGATGCGAATAATGTTGATACTGATGAGTTGAAACCAGAAGAGGAGTGGTCTACAGAAGAAGACACTGCAGCTATTGGAAACTCTAAAGCCCTAAATGCTTTGTTTAATGGTGTTGACAAAAACATGTTCAGGTTGATTAAACAATGTACTATTGCCAAGGAAGCTTGGGATATCCTAAGAACAGCTCATGAAGGTACTCAAAAGGTCAAGAAGTCAAGGCTACAAATGCTAACAACACAGTTTGAGAATTTGAGAATGAAAGAAGGAGAGAGTATTCATGACTTTCACATGAATGTGCTAGAATATGCTAACACATTTGAATCCTTGGGGGAAAAGATATCCGATGAAAAACTGGTAAGCAAAATTCTCAGGTCCCTGCCTAAGAAATTTGATATGAAAGTTTGTGCTATTGAGGAGGCCCAAGATATTGGAGATATGAAAGTTGATGAGTTGATTGGATCTCTTCAAACTTTTGAATTAAAGGTTAATGAAAGATCTGAAAAGAAAGACAAGAACATTGCTTTCATCTCCAACACTGATGAAGATGATGTGGAGAGTAATTTAGATACTGATGAGAGCATCTCTGAAGATATTGTGTTGTTGGGCAAACAATTTAATAAAGTTGTGAAGAGGATGGACAGACGCCCCAGGACAAATGCTCCGGACAACAGTCGCAGCATCTATAAAAATGTCAACAATCAGAGGAAACCTAGAACTGATGACAAAATCAATCAAAGCAAAGGGGTGCAATGCCATGAATGCGAAGGTTTTGGTCACATCAGAACTGAGTGTGCAACGTATCTGAAGAAACAAAAGAAGGTGATGACTGTGTCTTGGACTGATGAGGATGAATCAGAAGAAGAACCTGAAACTGCAAAACATGTGAATGCCTTGACTGGAGTGTGCACATCTGACCATGAATCTAGTGATGAAGAGGTAACGTATGATGAATTGGCTGATTCTTATAAGGAGCTATATCTCAAAAGTGAGGAAGTTTGTAGAACTTTAGAAAAACAAAAGAGGACCATTACTCTCTTGCAAGCTGAGAAAGACAAACTTCTGAAAATAAACTCAGACCTCAATGATGAGGTTATCTTACTTACTTCCAAGATTGGCAATATGAATAAGCAACTGCGGATGATGAACAAAGGTACTGATGCTTTAGACGAAATTTTGGAAATAGGACAGAAACCTGGAGATTCTAAAGGTATTGGGTTTGACTACAGTTCCATGCCTCAGCAGAAAAAATTACCAGCAAGACAATTTGTGCCACCTGTTAATACTCATGATCATACTATGCCAAGACAGATGCCCCAGCATCCGGTGAGACAACAGGCATCAGGATATAGACCCAGATCAAAAGGAAGGAATTATAGTTGGGTATGTCACTACTGTGGAAGAAAAGGACATATTAGACCTTTCTGTTTCAAATTACATGGTTACCCAGACAGGACCCATTCACCAAGACCTGATCTCACAGTAAAGATCACCAAAAAGCAGTGGAAGCAGAAAAATGATAATTTCACAAGCAACACTATGGATCCTAGAAAAATAGAACCAGAAGCTGATGAGATTGCTCAAATTGCTCATACATCTCTGAGAGTGTCATCCAGAAATGATTGGTACTTTGACAGTGGATGTTCCAGACATATGACTGGTGATAAAAATTACTTGACTGATGTTAAGCCTTATGCTACAAGTTTTGTGACTTTTGGGGATGGAGCCAAAGGAGAAATAAAGGGTGTAGGAAATCTTGTGGAAGAGGGTCTACCCAAACTTGATAAGGTGCTTCTTGTGAAAGGATTAACTGCCAACTTAATTAGTATTAGTCAACTGTGCGATCAAGGGATGAAGGTCAACTTTACTAAGAGTGAATGCTTAGTTGCTAACAGTGAAGGTGACATCCTGATGAGAGGTATTAGATCAAAGGACAATTGCTACTTGTGGGTCTCTCAAGAAAAAGTAAAGTTATCTACTTGTCTAATAACCAAAGAAGATGAAGTTAAGCTATGGCACCAAAAGCTTGGACATCTGAATCTCAGAAGCATGAAGAAAGCTATTGCTGAAGGAGCCATCAGAGGTTTACCAAAACTCCAAATTCAGGAAGGAAGTATATGTGGAGAATGCCAGATAGGAAAACAGACCAAGATGCCTCACCAGAAGCTGCAACATCTGTCCACATCCAGAGTTCTTGAGCTATTGCACATGGACTTAATGGGACCCATGCAAGTCGAAAGCTTAGGTGGTAAGAAGTATGCTTTTGTTGTTGTTGATGATTTTTCCAGATATACTTGGATAAATTTCATTAAGGAGAAATCAGACACTTTTGAAAAATTCAAGGATCTTTGCTTACAACTTCAGAGAGAAAAGGATTGTGGAATTGTTAGAATCAGAAGTGACCATGGGAAAGAGTTTGAGAATGGTAAGTTCTCTGATTTCTGTATTTCTGAAGGAATATTTCATGAGTTCTCTGCACCTATTACTCCCCAACAAAATGGGATAGTTGAGAGAAAGAACAGGACTTTGCAAGAATCTGCCAGGGTTATGCTACATGCAAAGAAGCTGCCATTTTTCTTTTGGGCTGAAGCAATGAACACAGCCTGCTATATTCATAATAGAGTGACTTTGAGAAAAGGTACATCTACAACCTTGTACGAGCTATGGAAGGACAGGAAGCCAACAGTGAAGCACTTTCATGTGTTTGGTAGTAAATGTTATATTCTAGCTGACAGGGAACCAAGAAGAAAGATGGATGCTAAAAGTGAAGAGGGAATCTTTCTAGGCTATTCTACAAACAGCAGAGCCTATAGAGTATACAACTCCAGAACCAAGACAGTGATGGAATCCATAAATGTTGTTGTAGATGATGAAGGAAATAATGCTATGCCAGATGATGCTACATTTGACGCAGCTGCTGACCTACAGGAAGCAAAGAAAGCAGATGAAGCAAGTGATAAGCAAGATTCTGAAGTAACTGGGCCAGAGAAGACTGCTCCCAACAAAGGACCATCTGTCAGAGTTCAGAAAAATCATCCCATAGACCAAATCATTGGCGATCCTAACCAAGGGATCACAACTAGAAGGAACTATGATGAGGTATCAAATTCTTGCTTTATATCTAAACTTGAACCAAAGAATGTTAAGGAAGCTCTAACTGATGAGTTCTGGATAAATGCTATGCAAGAAGAGTTAACTCAGTTCAAGAGAAGTAATGTGTGGGACCTAGTTCCTAGACCAGATAATGTGAATGTTATAGGTACCAAGTGGGTTTATAAAAACAAGTCTGATGAAAATGGTACTATCACTAGAAACAAAGCTAGACTGGTTGCACAAGGATATTCTCAAATTGAAGGTGTAGACTTTGATGAGACTTTTGCTCCTGTAGCTAGGTTGGAATCTATTAGATTGTTACTTGGGATTGCATGCATATTAAAATTCAAGTTGTATCAGATGGATGTCAAGAGTGCCTTTCTCAATGGGTACTTAAATGAAGAGGTTTATGTGGAACAGCCTAAAGGCTTCATTGATCCTAGTTTCCCAAACCATGTGTACAAATTGAAGAAAGCTCTATATGGCCTGAAGCAAGCTCCTAGAGCTTGGTATGAGAGACTTGCTGAGTTTCTAATCAACCATGGCTATAGGAAGGGAGGAAATGACAAGACCCTGTTTGTGAAAGATGAAAATGGACAGCTGATGATTGCTCAAATATATGTAGATGACATAGTCTTTGGAGGAATGTCTGACCAGATGATAGAGCATTTTGTTCAGCAAATGCAATCTGAATTTGAGATGAGTCTTGTAGGTGAGCTAAAGTTCTTTCTTGGTCTTCAAGTGAAACAGATGGAAGATACTATATTTATCTCTCAAAGTAAGTATGCTAAAAATATAGTCAAGAAATTTGGGATGGAAAATGCTGCTCATAAAAGAACCCCTGCTCCCACACATGTGAAATTATCAAAGGATGAGAAAGGTGTGGATGTTGACCAAAGCATGTATAGGAGTATGATAGGAAGTCTTCTATATCTTACAGCAAGTAGGCCAGATATCACATTTGCAGTTGGAGTGTGTGCCAGGTACCAAGCTGAACCAAAAATAAGTCATCTGACTCAGGTAAAGAGAATTCTGAAGTATGTGAATGGCACTAGTGACTATGGTATGTTGTATTCTCATGGGGAAAGCACTGTGTTGTTTGGATATTGTGATGCTGACTGGGCTGGAAGTGCAGATGATAGAAAGAGTACTTCTGGTGGATGTTTCTTTCTGGGTAACAATCTTATATCCTGGTTCAGTAAGAAGCAAAATTGTGTTTCTTTGTCTACAGCTGAAGCTGAGTACATAGCAGCTGGTAGCAGTTGTTCCCAATTGTTGTGGATGAGACAGATGCTGAGCGAGTACAATGTCAAGACAGATGCTATGACATTATATTGTGACAATCTGAGTGCAATTAATATCTCTAAAAATCCTATACAACACAGCAGGACTAAACACATTGACATTAGACATCATTTTATTAGAGATCTGGTTGAAGAAAAAATTGTCACTCTTGAGTATGTTGCAACTGAAGAGCAATTAGCAGATATTTTTACAAAAGCTCTTGATGCTAATCAATTTGAAAAATTGAGACGGAAGTTAGGGATCTGTTTATTTGAGGAATTGTAGCAGTTAATTTATGGGAGGCGTGCAGCAGTTATTTTCTCCCTCCTCAACCGCTTGATGCACGCAATTCAAGGAAGCTATCTCCAACCTTCCTTATTCAAACCTCCCACACGCTACCATCATTATTTTTTTCTTAACTTCTCAGTTGCTTCTGGTTTGGCCAAATTGATTTATGCTGTTGGTACCAAGTCACCTTTTGATTATGGGGCCTACATTTATTATCAGGTTTTGGAGCATGCTAAGTCCTTTGCTATCAAGTTTCCTATAGCTTTTCCCACTCTCCTGTGTGGTATTGTGCTTCAGCAACACCCAGATATTTTGATCAGTACTGATGAGCCCTGTAAGAGGTCTGGCCCTATGGCCTTGGATTGTAGTTTGCTGTCTGAGAAACATGCTGCTGACTTAGCTGGTACTTCTGTCCGGACGTCTGGTGTGCTCACTAGAAAACAAATAATTGCAGATCTAACTGAGACTAGTGTGGCTCTTGGAGCTAGGAAGATGAAAATTGACAGGATAATTGCAGCCTTGAAGGCTGAATCTGAAGGTGAGGGTGAGCAGGATGAAGAAGAAGGAGGGAATAATAATGCTTCTGCTGGTGATACTGAGGAGTTCTCCGCTGACTCTGATGAATTCTGATTCTGATGTTTTCCCTGTTTTCAGTTGCTGTATTCTTTGTGTTTGTTTTGGTTGGTTGGCCAAGACCCTGGATTTCTTATGCACCTTGAGTGCTTCTGGTCTGTAATATGCACTCTCTGTGGTTTCTATGCACTCTTTATGGCTCTATGCACTTTCTATGAGTATGCCCTATCTGTTGTTTGTCAGAATTTATGGCTAAAAAGGGGGAGTAGAATGAATTAGATTTATGCCCTATCTGTTGGTTGTATTATGTATGGTTACATGTGTTGAGGGGGAGTGTAGTACATGTGTTGAGGGGGAGTGTAGTATATGTTGAGGGGGAGTGCTGTTACATGCTTGTTTTGAGGGGGAGCTCTCTTAAGTTTTTCTTGGTGAATGGAAATTTATTTTTTCCCTATCTATGTGATTCCACTATATGAGAGTTTATTTCTCTCTAGTTGTTCCTATGAGGCTAGTTGTTTGTGTTATCTGGTGCATGCCTCTGATTCTACTTGCAAGCTATCTTTGACTATTTCTCCCTTGGAAGTAATCTCATTATTTGCTACGATATTTTCTTTCCTTGTTGTGTGCCTATGTTGACGTGAAGGAATCTTATCTGTGTATCTCCCAAAGAACTGGCTCTAGAGTGTTTTAGCCAAAATTGTGCCAAAGGGGGAGATTGTTGGGTTTTTGTAGATTGGCTACATTTTGCAAAAACATCTACTAGCCAGATGCTGGGACAGATGCGGTAGCATATGGAACAGCTTTTTGTATCTTGTGATTTTCGCGCCAGCTAGCGCTTTATATTTATGTACGCAATCTTCCAAAGATTTGCCTGAAGATTTATTTTCCTCTAGCTTGCTGATCAAGGCGCGTGTATCTGATTGAAGATTTGATTGAAGTTTTATTTGCCTTGCTATTTGTTCCACAAGATATCATTCTATATTTGGAAGCTTTTTATTATTTCTAGAAGATTGTTTCAGCTGGACCGGTCAATGTCCATGCTCTATTTTGAAGCCCAGACCCGTGGTATCTCAGTACTATATATTGGTGAAGGCAAACCCTAGTTGGGCAACTAAAAACCGTGTGTGTTAGTAAAGCGTGTGTTTAAGGTTTTTAGGGTTTTGTTTGTTAATTGTGAGCCTTGCTTGTATCATCCTGATTCAAGCTAAGGACTGAGTTTGTTTTGAGTTGTAATTTGTAAGCTACTCCTAAGCTTTTAAGTACGGAGTGAGTATGTGTTATTAGCGTGTGTTTCTCTTGGTTATGTTTTATGTTTTGTGTGTTTGATAACAATACTGTGTGTGTTGTTCGTAGGAATTGAGACGGGGTCTCATATCTAGGAGTTCCTAGATAGAGTTGCCACTGGTAGGGTCTAGGTGCAAAGTCAAGTAGTGGGTCTGCGTTGGTCTTTTCACTAGAACTATAATAGTGGAATCATTCCTGGATTGGTATCCCCCAGAGTAGGAGAGTTGCTCCGAACTGGGTTAACAAACTCACTGTGTACTTTATATTTCCGCTGTGTTCCTTTTAATTTGTGCTTTGTTACGCTGTGCTATTTTAATTGTAGTTCTGAGTAGACACGCGCTCGGACAGTTGCGCTAACATTGTGCACAGCATATTTTAGTCAGGTTGCCAGGAATTTCATTTAGATTTTAGCTTCCAAAATCTTTTGACTTGTAAGCAAAAAGCTATTTTTGTAATATTTCAATGCTTAAGTGAAGTGTTTAAATTAAGATGTTTACAATCACTTCAACAAGTCCTTCGATAACGTTTTTTCTTTTTTTTCATAAGCATAATCATGCATCATCCTGCATTCATTGTTTCCAAATCGAGTCTCACATTTTGTTCACCAACATGGTTAATCTGCCGCCGTCAAAGAAGTGGCCCGACGAATTCTTCGCAAGCCTACCCGTGTTTACAATACTCGAGCTAATCAGAAGAAGAAGATGGATCTTGTCGAGCAGGAAAATCAGGACCTTCGGGAAGAGGTCACCACTCTGCGAGAGGGGATGGACAGATTAACAGCAATGATGAGTTCTCTTTTGTCTGCTCAGGGTTCTCAGTCTGCTGCTGCTGCTGTAGAACAACCGTTTGTAAGCACCACTCTACTCTCCACCGCAGTTTCCCAACCACTGTTTATGCCTCCGGGCTGCTCATGGGGAATGCCTCCCCCAATTAGTGAAAGTTTCCAACCTGCTGTAACAGAAGTTCCGTCTCCCTTCGTTCAACAATCAACACCGGTTCCTCAACCCGGCCCGCCTTTTCCCCAAGCGGCGATGACCTATTCCGCGCCTCTAGTGCACACAGTTCAGGATCAGGGACCTATCTTTCATACCGAAAGTGTCGCAGCTTTCGACAGGGTGGACGATCTGCAGGATAAATATAATGAGAAGCAAAGGGAAATGAAAGCTCTTCGGGGAAAAGAGTTGTTCGGCTCGAATGCTCACGAGCTTTGTCTAGTTCCCAATGTGGTAATCCCACACAAATTCAAAGTCCCGGACTTCGAGAAGTACAAAGGAAACTCTTGTCCCAGGGCACACTTGGTGATGTATGCGAGGAAAATGTCCACACAGACGGACAATGACAAGCTTCTGATTCATTACTTCCAGGACAGTTTGACTGGCGCTGCTATGAGATGGTACATGGACATAGATGGTGCTGATATCCGTACTTTCAATGACCTTGCAAATGCTTTTATACAACAATACAAGTACAATTCTTATCTGGCCCCAGATAGAGATGAGCTCAGGGCAATGACTCAGAAGGAGAAGGAGTCGTTCAAGGAATATGCACAAAGATGGAGAGAGTTGGCTGCACAGATTCACCCTCCCTTAGAAGAAAAAGAATTGACCAAGCTGTTCCTTAACACACTTAGTCCTTTCTACTACGAGAAAATGGTTGCAAGCGCTCCCAATGACTTCACAGAGATGGTAGGGATGGGGATGAGAATCGAGGAAGGTGTCCGAGAAGGACGGTTAGTGAAGGAAACTGCCCCTATTAACAATGCTAAGAGGTTCGGAAATAGCTATCCGAGAAAGAAGGAGCAAGAGGTAGGTATGGTCGCCTACGGAGGACCCCAGTTGCAGTACCAAATTTATCCACACATTGCCAATGTTTCACCACCCGTAACATAAAATTTCCAAATACCTCAAAGACCACCATCCCATTTCCCACAAAATTACCCACAAAATTTCCAACAGCCTCGCCCACAGTCATCATACCCTCAACAACAACAAAATCGCACACAAACCCCTCAGCAACCATATCACCCACAAAACCGCCAAAGAACAACCTTTGATCCAATCCCGATGAAGTATGCTGACTTGCTCCCTGCTTTACTCACCAAGAACCTTGTCCAGGTCAGGGCACCTCTCCGTACACCAGATATTTTACCTCCTTGGTACTGGCATGACCTAACTTGCGCCTTTCACCAAGGATCGCCTGGCCACGATGTTGAGCATTGCCTTGCTCTTAAAACTGAGGTCCAAAGGCTAATCCGGGCGAAACTTCTGACCTTCAAAGATTCCGACTCAAGTCCCAACGTCCAGGCCAATC
The DNA here is from genome assembly GCA_018208015.1 of Medicago ruthenica. Lineage (NCBI taxonomy): Eukaryota > Viridiplantae > Streptophyta > Magnoliopsida > Fabales > Fabaceae > Medicago > Medicago ruthenica. Next base: position 39,782,857 of record CM031378.1, read on the forward strand.
CCTTACCTAACCATGGGTCCTCTGTTAATATGGTCCAAGATAACCAAGAAGGTTGCTCTATTTTCAATGTTCAAAATATCAGGACACCTCTGGTCCCGATGCACACAAAAATGTGTAGAGCAGGTTTGTTCAAGCATGATCATATGAAGTGTGAGGTTTGCTCTGTGGATACCCGAGGATGTGCGCAAGTACAGGATGACATCCAAGGCTTGTTGGACCACAAGGAGTTGTTGGTGACGAGGAAGAGTGAGAATGTTTGTGTGATAACGCCCGAATTTCATATTCCTAAGCGTTTAGAATTAGCCCTTGGTAATCAAGAGAATGCTGCTGTTACTCCCTCGGTGATCTGTTTACCGGGAGCCTTACCGCACGCATCATTAAAGGCGGTGCCATACAAGTACAATGCAACTATCCTGAGCGATGGACAAGAGTCCCCCATACCTCCTTTGCCGACTGTTGGCAACATTGCAGACAATAGCAAAGTTTTGAGAAGTGGGCGCATTCTCCCAACCATGGTACAAGATCAGACCAATGCTCCAGTTATCAAACCAGTGCCAGCTAGCGGGAGCGGATGTTCAGAATCAGATGAAGTGCTGAAGTTAATAAAGAAAAGTGATTACAAGATCATCGACCAGCTGTTGCAGACGCCTTCAAAAATCTCAATGTTGTCCCTGTTATTGCATTCTGATGCTCACAGAGAGGCATTGATGAAAGTGCTGAACCAAACCTATGTTGACCATGAAGTGACTACTAGCCAGTTTGGAAGGATAGTTGGCAACATAACCGCTTGCAACAATCTGGGGTTTAGTGATGAAGAGATCCCAGAAGCTGGAAGAGATCATAACCTAGCTTTGCATATCTCTGTTAACTGCAAGATGAACGCTCTGTCTAATGTGTTGGTGGACACCGGGTCGTCTTTGAATGTGATGGCGAAAACTACACTTGATAAGTTGTCATACCAAGGTGCGCCCTTGAGGTACAGTGGGGTTGTTGTGAAGGCGTTTGACGGATCAAGAAAGTCAGTGATGGGGGAGATAGTGTTGCCTATTACTATTGGACCCCAGGTTTTCCAGGTACCTTTTCAAGTCATGGACATTCAAGCCTCTTACAGTTGTTTGTTGGGAAGACCATGGATTCATGAGGCAGGAGCAGTCACATCCACGCTCCACCAAAAGTTGAAGTTTGTGCGGAATGGGAAGCTGGTCACTGTGAATGGCGAAGAAGCGTTGCTAGTGAGCCACTTGTCAGCTTTTTCTTTCATCAGTGCAGATGAGATAGATGGAACGTCCTTCCAAGGACTTTCTATAGAGGGCGAGAGTTCAAGCAAGAAATCCATGACATCTTTGAGAGATGTGCAGAACGTTGTAAAGGAAGGAGCTGCAGGAGGATGGGGAAAGTTGGTACAGCTGCCTGAGAGCAGGAACCGAGAAGGTTTAGGTTTTGCATCATCAACAAGTGTCCCTAAGGCTAGCATGGGTTTGGAGCACACCAATGTCACATTCATTAGCGCTGGGTTTATTCACGCCCCGCCAGAAACCAATGCTATCCTGGAGGATGATCCGGAGGAGGTGGCACCTGTGTTTGTGACGCGAGAAAGCTCTGCCCGCAACTGGAATGCTGTTGATGTTCCCCTTGCTATTCATGTGTCTAAGTAATGTATTTGTTTGATTTACTTTCTTTCCAAAAATCCTTTCGTCTCGTCCAAGACGAAAGTGAAATCATGTAGGGCTCAACTTTGATTTTAAGTTATTGTTATCAATGAAAAATCGTCGTTTTCTTCCACGACATTTATTTTTATTTTACTGCTTTTTTTTTAAAAAAATGGTAACACAAAAAAAAACCAAAAAAAAAAACATTTTATTTTCTTTTCGATCGATTTCAAAAAGTCTGCATCTTTCACTTATTTACTAAAAATTAACCATCAATCATATGCAGACTGAACATTAATAAGCCCGTTGAACACCGTGACCCTATGCTTCCTCCCAATTTTGAGTCTCCCGTTTATGAAGCTGAAGAGGAGGATGATGAAGAAGTTCCTGACGAGATTAGACGTTTATTAGAACAAGAGGGAAAGACCATTCAGCCTCACGGGGAAACAGTGGAGGTTATTAACTTGGGTTCTGAGGAGGACAAGAAGGAAGTCAAGATCGGGGCATTGTTGGATAAGTCTGTCAAAGAAAGAATGGTTGAGCTTGTCAAAGAATATGTAGATATCTTTGCATGGTCGTATCAAGATATGCCAGGGTTGATCCCTGAGATCGTGGAGCATCGTTTACCTTTGAAGCCTGAATGTCCTCCAGTCAAGCAGAAGTTGAGAAGAACTCGCCCTGATATGGCCCTCAAGATCAAGGAGGAAGTGCAAAAGCAGATTAATGCAGGTTTTCTTATTACATCGGAATATCCTCAGTGGTTGGCCAACATAGTGCCCGTTCCCAAAAAAGATGGTAAGGTCAGGATGTGCGTTGATTATAGAGATCTGAACAAGGCTAGTCCAAAGGATGATTTCCCGCTACCCCACATCGATGTATTGGTTGACAGCACCGCTAAGTCCAAAGTTTTCTCCTTCATGGACAGTTTCTCCGGATACAATCAGATCAAAATGGCAGTGGAAGACAAAGAAAAGACGTCTTTTATTACACCTTGGGGTACTTTCTGTTATCAAGTGATGCCTTTTGGGTTGACGAATGCGGGTGCTACCTACCAAAAATGCATGACCACTCTCTTCCATGACATGATGCACAAAGAAGTTGAGGTTTACGTCGATGACATGATTGCCAAATCAGGAACTGAAGAGGAGCATGTCGAGTATTTGTTGAAGATGTTCCAACGATTGAGAAAGTATCGGCTTCGCCTGAATCCTAACAAGTGTACGTTTGGTGTGAGATCTGGAAAGCTTCTAGGTTTCATCGTCAGTCAGAAGGGTATTGAAGTAGATCCCGACAAAGTCAAAGCCATCAGAGAGATGCCTGCTCCACAGACTGAGAAGCAAGTGAGAGGATTTCTAGGATGCTTGAACTACATCTCTAGGTTCATATCACATATGACAGCCACATGTGGGCCTATTTTTAAATTACTTTGCAAGAACCAAGAGATAGTGTGGACAGAAGACTGCCAAAAGGCCTTCGATAGCATCAAGAATTACTTGCTAGAACCTCCAATTCTTATCCCTCTAGTTGAAGGAAGACCTCTGATTATGTACTTGACGGTGTTGGAAGACTCCATGGGTTGTGTACTCGCGCAGCAGGATGAGACCGGTAGGAAGGAGCATGCTATTTACTACCTGAGCAAGAAATTTACAGATTGTGAGTCTCGATACTCCCTACTTGAGAAGACTTGTTGCGCACTAGCTTGGGCCGCCAAGCGTCTTCCTCATTACATGCTTAATCACACTACTTGGTTGATATCCAAGATGGATCCAATCAAGTACATCTTTGAGAAGCCCACTTTAACAGGGAGAATTGCTCGTTGGCAGATGTTGTTGTCAAAATATAACATTGAATACCGCACTCAGAAGGCCATCAAAGCCAGCATCATTGCCGACCATTTGGCTCATCAACCGATTGAGGATTATCAACCAATCAAGTTTGACTTTCCCGACGAAGAAATCATGTACTTGAAGATGAAAGATTGTGACGAACCATTACCAGAAGAAGGTCCAGATCCTGAGTCTAGGTGGAAGTTGATTTTTGATGGGGCAGTTAATGTTTATGGTAATGGAATTGGGGCAGTCATTGTCACTCCTGAGGGTAAACATCTTCCTTTTGCTGCAAGACTGTTATTTGAATTCACAAACAATGTGGCAGAGTATGAAGCGTGTATTCTGGGAATCGAAGAAGCCATTGACCTAAGGATCAAAAACATTGACATTTATGGAGATTCAGCACTTGTGATCAATCAGATCAAAGGAGAATGGGAAACTCGCCACCCCAGCCTGGTTCCTTACAAAGACTACGCAAGGCGTTTGTTGTAACACCCTATTTCCCGATGATAATTATTAAATAATAATTATATATTTAATAAAGAGGATGTTACAAAACTCGTCAATATATCACATATAACATAAACACTTTCTTTAAATAATAATTTCAACAGCAGAAAACATTTCATTGATTTCATTAATATTGATTATCCTTGTTATTCAACATCATAAATAGAAATAACAATATTTCCAAGTTCTCGACTTAAAAACAAATTAATTTCAACATCAACCCCAACCCTGGTGTTACAAGAATCAGAGCTCGTAGCGACTACATGCTTAATAGATTACTAAATAAAATGAAAACTAGACGGAAGATGTATTCCATGTCCACCTTCTAAGTCGTCCCACAGCTAAACTTCCTCAACCTGAGTGTCTGTACCCGGGAGTACAATCACCACAAAGAAAACAACACAACAACAACAAATGGGTGAGAAATCCTACCGTAACATAATATTAGGGAAAAGCACGCACAACATTATAATACAACAATAACAATATTCTGTCGTCATATGATCATCGACATTTATTATATTCTTCTCAACTAATCATACATATCATCATCTCATTCAACTCACACTTAAAAACACCAAGTATAAGTATCATCGTTTAAATGCATATGGACTCACCCTAAGACCTATATGAATGTGGTACCACACCTATCATCGTCATAATTTTCCAGAGATATGTTACTGGTCTTTCATCGTCATAAATTGCCAGAGATATGTTACTGGACTTTCATCGTCATTTCATCTTCATAATTCCTAGACACGACTCTATATGCATGCATGGTGACAGACTCATCAGGTATTACACATCATCACGTCATCATGAATTCACATTCATAAATGCAAGACTCTCCCTAATATGCACAACATTAATGCAAAACACACCGTCATCATTCTCATCGTCTTCATAAATAAACATCGTCATTCTCATCATCAAAATAATATAGACATCCTCATTCTCATCATCATTATAATATATACATCATCATTCTCATCGTCATAGTAATATAGACATCATCATTCTCATCATCATTATAATATAAACATCATCACTCTCATCATCATATTAACGCAAGTATCATCATTTCTCATCATATTTATTTATACACTTGTATATAATATCAATCGTCATCACTCTTTGTCATAGTCATATGATTCCTCATCATTACTCTCTATTACCGTCTATATCTCTACATTATCTCCTCATCAATCCAACCCTTAAGCACGACTCGTTTCTACGTCAACAACCCTCTATTTTATTTTATTATTCATCTTAGGACATGCTCTATTCTCTCATCTATTCTAGGCTCTCTAGATATTTTATCCTGATATCACACCCTATTCCTCCTTCTTTGTTTTAAGATGTTTACTTCTTCATTAACATTACATATAATGTCTCCTCTCTATACAACTAGGTTTCACCTCACCATCGTCAATAACTCTTTCTTACTTATCCCTCTCATTATTACGACTTTATACCTTAATCCCCATCTCACATTTGTCGTCATCTATAACATCGACCATTCCCCTAATATTAACTTCATTCTAATTCAAAGTTATTATCTCACCTTATCGATACTTTCTACGTCAGCAACTTTCCTCACTAAAACTTCATTATAATTTAAGGTTTTATTCTCTCGATACCGGTCATTATTATTATCGTCAAACATTATGACTATTACCTCTTATCTTCTTTCCTATTCATCTCGCTCTCTTCCAATCAATTCCCGTCTTATTCACCGCTATCCTCGTTCCTATTATCTTTCACTACTCAATACACACCTTATATGTTCCTACCTAACATTCATCTTAAGTTCCTTAATTACCTTGACTCTTTTACTCTTCAACTTAACAATATTCCTAAGCTCATTATTTGTTTAAGAAGATTATATTTAACTTCATCACTTACTCGGAAGGCACCTACGCTATATCCCTTCTTATCATCGTCTCTTTTCACTTCTTTATCTCTTCATATTTTATACTCTCTTAATCAGCTTACCATATTAGACCTTTTAAAAATACCCCAATGGATTAATCATGTCGTTATCACTCCGCCGTGAACTACTCATCTACATCCCTCACACTTCTCCTTCTACTGCTTAAACTACTTCACATTTTTAGGCTCAAGACTCATCAAGTATTAAATGTCAACACATCAACAACAGCTTACAGTCATAGATGCAAACTCTTCCTATTTTTCACAACACCGGGACAAAACATATCGTCGATATTCACATCATCAACATAAGAAAACGTTGTCATCATGAATATACATCGTCACTCACATCATTTATATAATCAACATCATCATTACGAGTATGCTTCACCAACTTCATCATATTTATATATTCAGTAGTCAACGTCATTAGCGTTTTCATTATCTAAGCGCTTTCATTCTCACCATTCACTATCCTACTCCTCTCTCTTTATTTCTTCTTGGATTTGTCACTAACACCCTAAAGTTCTTCCATGTATTAATTCGTTAAGGGGTTGGGGAACTACCCTTAATACACCAGACTAGACTCCCTTCATTTATGTTTATAGGTTCGGAACCCTAGTATACACTTACTTTTCACGCTATCAACTTTCTTAGACTTACTATTCATATCACAGCATGACCCAGGTACAATGTTTTATTCATAACTCAAGTTCTAGAGATCTAAATGGATTAAAACCAAATGGAAATGAAAGCTGACATCTATATCTAAAACTTTCATGAAGGGACCTAAGTCTAATTCGGGACAGAGAGGGGTGGAAATGTTTTGTTTCCTAAACCTGGGCAGAGTGCACGACCGTGCCGACCCCTGTGTAGTAATATGACCATAAATCGAGTTGTGGATGTCTAAATAAGGTCACTCCAAAGACACATGAAAGCTAACATCCATATCTACAACTTTCAGGAAGACACCTAAGCTCAATTCGGAACTGAAAATGGTCAAAAAGTTGTGCCAAAATCGCGTCACGATTCTGTCAGCATCAGAACGCAGATTTTGTAATTTTCCACCATGGGAGCTTCCCCGGCTCCGATTTCGACCCCCCCAAACTCACCCAATTCGTCCCTAAACATCACCCTAAGGTTACCCTATCATTCAAACACTAATTTTCCATTAACCTACTGATTCACACACTCTCTTCATGGTCAATCCTCTATTCGTAAATCGTAAACTAGTTTCTCTTAATTTTAAATAATTCAACCTCGTCTTTACCTTCGTCCATCATCAATCTCTCATCACAATCTCACATCATAACAGAAACATCATCTTAAGAATTAAACACCCCCCATCATATATTAAGATACCCTAAAGTGCAAAGATTCTCCCCCTTACCTCGATTCCTCTGAAATCTCTGGTTTGGCTTGACTTCATTGTAGCTAGGTTTTCCTTTCTCTGACGGCTGCTCTTCTCTCTGTTTCTACGTTCAGAAAAACTGAGTTCTAATTTCCCAAAACCCTTATTTATATTTGGTCTAGACACTCTTCATATAACTTTCCTCTTCTATTCACTATTCTTTTGCTTTTCCCCTCCCCCACTTATTAAAAACCTATTTTCTACACCTCCTACTATTTTCTACTTGTTTTTCAATTCTCTTTCTATATTATTTAAATTCTGGTATCATAAATTAATTCACCAATATAATTCAACCCTCTCAACATTTACATCACATTCAAATAAAACAGCATTAATAATAATATTCACCACGCAACACCTATTAAAATTTATTGAATTATTTAAAATATAAAATTGGGGTTATACATTTGTTAACCTTCTTCAACAAGGTCGAGCTGCATCACATCCCTCGTGACGAGAATCAGATGGCGGATGCTTTGGCAACCTTATCTTCTATGTACGAGGTCAGCCGTCGAAATGAGATTCCAACGATCAAGGTTCAAAACCTAGAGAGACCCGCACATGTGTTTGCAGTTGAAGAGGTGATAGATAATAAACCATGGTTCCATGACATTAAGTGTTTTCTCCAAAAGCAAGAGTACCCACTCGGGGCATCCAATAAGGATAAGAAGACTTTGCGAAGATTGGCCGGCAACTTCTTTCTGAACGGAGAGGTTTTATACAAGAGGAATTTTGACATGGTGTTCCTCAGATGTGTAGATGAGCAAGAAGCAGACCGGATAATGCATGAGATACACGAAGGTTCCTTTGGAACTCATTCCAGTGGACATACGATGGCTAGGAAAATCTTGAGAGCAGGATATTACTGGATGACTCTGGAAAAAGATTGTTACAAGCATGTCAGGAAATGCCATAAATGCCAGATTTATGCTGACAAAATTCATGTGTCGCCAACTGCTTTGAATGTTCTTTTGTCTCCTTGGCCTTTCTCCATGTGGGACATCGACATGATTGGTAGGATTGAACCCAAAGCTTCAAATGGGCATCGTTTCATCCTAGTGGCAATTGATTACTTCACCAAATGGGTCGAAGCTGCATCGTACGCCAATGTGACCAAGCAAGTGGTGGTCCGTTTTATCAAGAATCATATCATTTGCCGCTACGGTGTGCCTCATAGAATCATCACAGACAATGAGACCAATCTGAACAACAAGATGATGAAAGAGTTGTGCGAAGAGTTCAAGATTGGACATCATAATTCCTCTCCTTACAGGCCTCAAATGAATGGCGTAGTCGAAGCTGCAAACAAGAACATCAAGAAGATAGTGCAGAAGATGGTGGTCACCTACAAAGACTGGCATGAAATGTTACCGTATGCTTTGCACGGGTATCGTACCTCTGTACGCACTTCAACAGGGGCAACCCCTTTCTCTTTGGTATATGGCATGGAAACAGTGCTCCCTGTAGAGGTCGAGATCCCATCAATGAGAGTCCTGATGGAAGCTGAGTTATCCGAGGCTGAATGGTGTCGAAGCAGATATGATCAGTTGAATTTAATCGAAGAAAAACGCATGGCGGCCTTGTGCCATGGTCAGTTATATCAACAGAGGATGAAGCAAGCTTTTGACAAGAAAGTTCGTCCCCGTGAATTCAAAGAAGGAGATCTTGTGCTCAAAAGGATCTTATCATTTCAGCCCGACTCCAGGGGCAAGTGGACTCCTAACTACGAAGGCCCGTTTTTTGTCAAGAGAGTTTTCTCTGGCGGTGCAATGAATCTTGCGACTATGGATGGTGATGAGCTTCCCCGTCCTGTGAACGCTGATGCAGTCAAGAAATACTTTGTCTAAAAAATAAAAGAACAGCTCGGTAAGTCGAAAACCCGAAAGGGCGGCTTAGGCAAAAATGAGCGTCTCGGTGGATCGAAAACCCGAAAGGGCGGTCCAGGCAAAAATTAGAGACATAAAACAGAAAAATAATCATCCTGATATGTCGAAAACCCGAAAGGGCGATCTATGCAAAAGTTAAGGATCAAAAGACAAAGTAACTGCATTGAGTTGGCCTTTACTCACTCGGGGCACATTGGTTGTCATATCTGAATCTTAAGCATCTTGAGCATGTGCCTTTTTGTTTGGAATTCTCATCTGTTCTATTTTTCAAAAAATTCTTCTATCATTGATAGCAATACTTGAAAGGAAAGTTTTTTTCTCAAAATTATAAAATCATTTTCATGTCTTTTGAAAAGTGTAAATGAACAAATGCATTTTCTTTGCACCCACGAATAAGTAAAGTGTGTGTCAACATCCATCTCAGGAACGGGTAAACTCCGCAGGTTAACGTGGTCAATTACTTGAAAAAAAAAGAAAAAGAGAAAAAGAAATACAAAAAAAGGAAAAAAGAAAAGAAAAGGGCTCGGTAAGTCGAAAACCCGAAAGGGCGGCTTAGGCAAAAATGAGCGTCCCGGTGGATCGAAAACCCGAAAGGGCGGTCCAGGCAAAAATTAGGGGCATACAAAAGAATATATCCCTGGTGGGCTGAAAACCCGAAAGGGCGGTCCAGGCAAAAATTAGGGGCATACAAAAGAATATTTTCCCGGTGGGCTGAAAACCCGAAAGGGCGGTCCATGCAAAAATTAGGGATTCAAAAAACAAAAGATAAGTATGACCACAGAAGCACCGGTCCCTCTGCCAGGTTTTTGGATTAACACGTTTTCCCCAGGAAGTGTTTACTCCCCATCAATCGTTGCATATGGCGGGCTTTACCCCGTCAATGATTTGATATGTCTCCAATGACATCATCCCCAATGAAGATTGCCGAGTGCTTGTACTGTGTCGTCGGTCCACTCCCCATCTTATTTGTCCAATCTTGTCTCATCAAATTCATCAATTACACTATCACACAAGTCAATCCTTTGTATAGTCATACAGTCACATAAATCGTGCATACATTCATACATTCATGCATATACGCATTCATGCACATACAGCGTGTTGGAACAAAATGTGTTTAACAACTCTCTTATGTATAAAGGGGGAGATTGTTGAAACATTTATGTGTAAACATATCTCTCTTTGTGGTTTTGATGATAACAAAGTATTAAAGAGAAAATTGGTTATTTGCTAATGCTTTGTTCAAGTGTTTCAGAACCACATGCTTAATAAGTATTGATTGACAATGGTTATGAAGAACAAGCTAAAGAGCAAGAAGGAAAGCCAAAAAGCAAGGTTGCAAAGCTAGAAAGAAAACTGGTCCTGTAGAAATGCTTCTGAAGAAGTGCTCCTGAAGTAAGAGCTTCTGAAGAGGTCCTGAAGAAGTGCTCCAGAAGTGAAGCTCCTGAAGTGGTCCTGAAGTGGTTCTGAAGTCTGAAGGCAGCTTCTGAAGACTGGGTGCTTCTGAAGAAGTCAACGCAACAGTCAACTCCTGAAGCCAGCTTCTGATCCGTACAACTGAAGCAGCTTCTGATCACTGTTCACTGAGAAGCTTCTGAAGCTGATGTGGCATGGATTTTGACCAGTACTGTGCGCATTTAATGCCTGGATGTGTCAGAACAACTCAATGGAACAGTTGTCTCCCTGACCAAAACATTCTCCAGTTTTTAAGGTGGGCCAATTCAAAAATGGCACCTGCTCTGTTCTGACTGATAAAGTGCAGCACACAATTGCAGTAACCTAGTCCAATTGCAACGGCTAAATTCCTTAATTCAAGCAAATCTTCAACAGCTCTATTTTCATCTATAAAAGGAGGAAGATTTGAAGAAGAAATAGGTCTAAGACTCTTGAAACGTATTGCTGAAACTTTGCTCTATTTTCTGTGTAAAAACTGTCAAGTTCAAATCTCTTAGAAATTCTTCAGTCTTTGTAACTTAGAATTTCTTAAGGTTAAGAGTCTTAACATGTGTTGTATTAAGAGAACACCTCTGATATTTGATCAAGTGTTCATCCCAAACTTCTTTACTTGTAAATCAGTTTGGTCCCTAAAGTCTTAGTCTGTATACTAAGCAATTGTAACCTCATTCCTTTGTGGTCTGAGTCAGAAGTCTCTTGTCTTAGTGACTTGAGCATTGGGAAGTCTCTTGTCTTAATGACTTGAGCATTGGAAGCCTCTTCCTTGGTGGTTGAGCATAGAAGTCTCTTTCTTTGTGATTGAGCAACTGGAAGTCTCTTCCTGTGTGGTTGAGCATTGTGTAATCTTCAGATTATAGTGAAACTCTCTTGTTGGATACAAGGGGACAGGACTACTTCTCACATTGAGAAGGAACTTGTATAATTTTTGTGTGCCTCTCTTCCCTTATCTCTTTTACTTGTTTAATCCGCTGCATACATTCTGATAACAGTTCAGAACCTGGTTCTGAACTTGTTTTAAGTCTTTGAAAAAGAAAAGAACAAGTTTTTAGAGTCACACAATTCAACCCCCCCTTCTTGTGTGTGTGTTTTTCTCACCTTCAGTTGGTATCAGAGCTCCGGTTCTGATATTAACACTTAACAGTGTGTCAGTAGGATCCTGAGAAAAACATGGCCTCAACTAGTGATTCACCTCCACCCTCTCCCAGAAATCCACCATCTCCCAGAAATCAAAGAAATGTCCAATATGACTATAGTACTGAAGAAAAGAAGTCTAGGTCACACAATAAACCTCCTATGTTTACTGGTGACCCAGAAAAATTCTCTTGGTGGAAGAGTAAAATGTATAGTCACATTATTGGGATTGATGATACTCTATGGGATATTATTGAAGATGGAATCTCAATACCAGTAGATGAAGAAGGTGTTGCTGTCAACAGAAGATCTCTGAGTGATGCAGAAAGAAAAATCTATAGGAAGCATCACCATGTCAGAGGTATCATTGTGGGTTCATTACCTCACACTGAGTACCAGAAGCTGAGTGACAAGTCTACTGCAAAGGCCATATTCACATCCCTCTGCTCTAACTATGAAGGTAATCAGAAAGTTAGAGAAGCTAAGGCAAATATTCTTGTTCAGCAATATGAACTGTTCAGAATGAAAGAGGACGAAAATATTGAGACTATGTTCTCAAGATTTTAGACTCTGGTTTCTGGACTTCAGATTCTGAAGAAGAATTATACCACAGCCGATCATGTGAATAAAATCCTTAGAAGTCTGCCATCCAAATGGAGACCTAAAGTGACTGCCATTGAGGAAGCTAAGGATCTAAATACTTTAAGTATTGAAGATCTTATAAGCTCACTCAAGGTGCATGAACTTGGACTCAATGAGGATGAGTCTGTTAGAGAACCAAAAACATTGGCTCTGAAGTCTAAAAGAAAACCTGCTAAAGCTTTGAAAGCTATTGAATCTGAAGAAGAGTTTCCTGAAGGAAATTCTGATGAAGATTCAGATGCTGATGAGCTTGCAATGATTTCTAAAAGACTTCAGTATCTGATGAACAGAAAGAAAAAGTTCTCTAACAGAAGCAGTAACTTCAGAGGATCTAATTCTGGTTCAAAGAGGGATATCCAGAAGGAAAGCTGCTACAACTGCAAAAAGCCCGGCCATTTCATTGCTGATTGTCCTGATCTTCAGAAGGAAAAATCAAAGGAAAAAGCAAAGAAATCCAGCTCAAAGTCCAGCAATTTCAGAAATAAGCTTAAGAAGAGTCTCATGGCTACATGGGATGATCTGGACAATGAGTCAGAATCTGATGAGGAAGAAGCAAACCTGGCCCTGATGGCAATTGCATCTTCTGATGCAGAATCTTGTTCAGATTCTGATGAAGAGGATGAGGTATATTCTGAACTCTCTAGATCTGATTTAATTGAAACAGTTAATGATCTTATGAGTCATCTTAAAAGCAAGTTAAAAGAAATTAAGTCTTTGAAAAAGCAAAACAACTTGCTATCTGAGGAAAACCTTAAACTTCAGAATCAAATTTTTGAATATGATGAGGAAGTTGAGGAACTCAGAAAAGAGGCTCATAAGAAATCTGAAGAGATTCCTAATGATCAGGAAATAGCTCTTCAGGATTTCATGTTAACTGGATTCAATAGAACAAAAATTGCCTCCATGATGTATAATATGATCAGAAACAAAGGTGAAGGCATTGGCTATGATTTATTCAAACCTTCAAATAACTTAAACTCACCTTCATGTTCTGAAAATATTTTAAAAGGCAATGGTATATGCTTTGTGCCTGCTTCTGATAATTCTGAGAAATTGAAAGTATCAGAATCTGAGACTAAGTCAGAAGTTCTGAACAACTCAGACTCTGAAGCTTCTGAGCCTAAGGGTAAGATGAAGGCAACTGTTAAAACCTTGCCTAAATATAAGCCAAAAGGTCCTAAGCCTAAGAGTAAGAGGAAATCAGACTCTGAACCTGAAAAAGTTCAGAATCTGAAGTGTTCAGAACCTGGAACTTGTAAGTCTCAGAATCTGAATAAATCTGATTCAAATTTTTCTAAGACTGGATTTATTAAAACTTCAAAATCTGTTAAACCAGTCAAGGTAAAACATATTCAATCTCAGAATGTTAGGCAAAGCAAGCCAAAGCAAACCAATCAGTTTTCTACTTCAAACTGTTTTAAGAAAGGCAAAACTGAAGCTTGCCTTGTGCCTGAAGTAAACAGAGTTAGAATTCTGAGGAGATCAGAACCAAAGTACTCAAAAGGTCAGACTCTGAACAAATTAGAACCAAAGACCTTCAAGTCTCAGGTTCTGAAGAACTCTGTGTCCAAACCTTTTCAAGATACAAGGATTCATATCCAAAGTATCAGAACAAGCCTGAATGTCATAACTTCAGACACAAGTTCAAAAAGCCAAAATCTTTCAGGACTAACCCCAAAGGACCCATGAAAATCTGGGTACCTAAGTCTGAGATTATTTCAATTGCAGATATGCTTGTCATCCAAAGAAAAGGAAAGGTCCTGGTACCTGGACAGTGGATGCTCGCATCATATGACAGGGGACAAGTCTATGTTCCAAACCCTGACTCTGAAAGAGGGAGGAACTGTGGGGTTTGGAGGAAGTCAGAAAGGAAAGATCATTGGTACTGGTAAGATAGGTAATTCTTCCCTGTACATTGATAATGTTTGGCTGGTAGATGGACTTAGACATAATTTACTTAGCATAAGTCAATTATGTGATAGTAATTATGAAGTCCTGTTTAATAAGAACACTTGCACTATAATCAACAATGAAAATAAGTCTGTAGTGTTCAGAGGGTGTAGGAAAAACAATGTTTACAAAATAAACTTTTCTGATTTGGTTCAGCGGAAGGTAGTTTGCCTTCTGTCTGTGAGTGATGAGAAATGGGTGTGGCACAAAAGGCTGGGACATGCTAACTGGAGACTTATCTCTAAGCTTAGCAAGTTACAGCTGGTCAGAGGCTTGCCCCAGATTGATTATCACTCAGATGCTCTGTGTTCAGCATGCCAAATTGGAAAGTTTTCTAAAACTTCCTTTAAACCAAAGAACATTGTTTCCACCTCTAAACCTCTAGAATTACTTCACATTGATTTGTTTGGTCCTGTTGGAACAGCTTCAATCAATGGGAAGAAATATGGACTTGTTATTGTTGATGATTATAGTAGGTGGACTTGGGTTAAATTCCTCAGAACCAAAAATGAAACATATGATGTGTTTTTCAAATTCTGCAAACAAGTACAAACAGAAACTGATTTGAAAATTTTGAAAATCAGAAGTGATCATGGTGGTGAATTTGAAAATGAACCTTTTGAAAACTTTTGTGAAGACCATGGAATTCTCCATGAGTTCTCATCTCCTAGAACTCCACAACAAAATGGAGTTGTAGAGAGAAAGAACAGGTCTTTACAAGAGATGGCCAGAACCATGATCCATGAGTCAAAAATTGCTAAGTACTTCTGGGCAGAAGCTGTAAACACAGCATGTTATATTCAGAACAGGATTTATATCAGACCCATTCTGAATAAAACTTCATATGAATTATTTAAAGGAAGAAAACCAAGTATTTCTTATTTTCATCAGTTTGGTTGTACATGTTACATACTGAACAATAAGGTCTACCTAAAGAAATTTGATGCCAAGGCTCAAAAGGGTACCTTTTTAGGATACTCAGAGAGATCTAAGGCATACAGAGTGTATAATTCTGAAACACATGTTGTTGAAGAAGCTATACATATTAGGTTTGATGATAAGAAGCCTGGTAGTGAAATACTAGAGCTGGTTGAGAGTTTTGCAGATGTCAGAATCTCAGAAGAGCCTTCAGAAGCTGAACCCAGTTCAGGTTCTGATGAAGGTTCAGAAGCTGAAAACAATGAAGACTCTGAGAAACTCTCCAGCAATGACACTACTCCTGATGCTAATCAAGATCAGCATGATTCTGAACAAATCCCTGGTGGCCCTTCAGAAGCTAATCCACCCAGAACCTCATTCAAGTACAAGTCTTCACATCCTGAGGAGCTGATCATTGGAAACAAGAACAGTCCAAGAAAGACAAGATCAGCATTCACTCAGAATGAGTCCATGCTTGGCCTGCTATCCATGATTGAACCCACAACTGCTGATGAAGCACTTGCTGATGATGGTTGGATTGTAGCAATGCAAGAAGAGCTGAACCAGTTTCAAAGGAATGATGTATGGGATCTTGTTGCAAAACCTGATCAGAAGAACATCATTGGAACAAAATGGGTGTTCAGGAACAAGCTCAATGAACAAGGAGAAGTGATCAGAAACAAGGCTAGATTAGTAGCTCAAGGGTACAGCCAGCAAGAAGGAATTGACTACACTGAGACATTTGCTCCAGTAGCAAGACTGGAAGCAATCAGATTACTTCTTTCTTATGCTATTAATCATGATATCATCTTATATCAAATGGATGTTAAGAGTGCTTTCTTGAATGGTGTAATTTCTGAAGAAGTGTATGTCAAACAACCTCCTGGTTTTGAAGATGTTAAATATCCAAATCATGTTTTTAAACTTAAGAAGTCTTTGTATGGTCTGAAACAAGCTCCCAGAGCTTGGTATGAAAGGCTAAGCAACTTCTTAACTAAAAATGGTTTTGTAAGAGGTCAAGTTGACAATACACTCTTTAGAAAAACTGTTAAGAAAGAAATATTAATTGTACAAATCTATGTTGATGATATCATATTTGGTTCTACTAATGCCTCCCTTTGCAAGGAATTTTCTAAGTTAATGCAGGATGAATTTGAAATGAGCATGATGGGTGAACTGAAATTCTTCTTGGGAATTCAAATCAACCAATGCAAAGAAGGTGTTTATGTTCATCAGTCAAAATACACCAAGGAGCTTCTGAAGAAGTTCCAGCTGGATGATTGCAAGCTGATGACAACACCAATGCATCCCACCTGCACCTTAAGCAAAAAGGACAATGGCACTAAGGTAGATCAGAAGCTGTACAGAGGTATGATAGGTTCTCTCCTATATTTAACTGCTTCTAGGCCAGATATTTTATTTAGTGTATGTCTGTGTGCTAGATTCCAATCAGATCCTAGAGAATCTCATATTACTGCTGTCAAGAGAATCTTCAGGTATCTGAAAGGAACAACTAATTTCGGACTTCTGTATAAGAAATCTCTAAATTATAAGCTAGTTGGATTCTGTGATGCTGACTATGCTGGGGACAGGATTGAAAGAAAATCCACCAGTGGAAACTGTCAGTTTCTTGGTGAGAATCTGATATCCTGGGCCAGCAAGAGACAAGCAACCATTGCTTTGTCAACAGCAGAAGCAGAATACATCTCAGCTGCAAGTTGTAGCACACAACTGCTCTGGATGAAACATCAATTAGAGGATTATCAGATTCATGCAGATAATATTCCAATTTATTGTGATAATACTGCTGCTATATGTCTGTCTAAAAATCCAATTCTGCATTCTAGAGCCAAGCACATAGAAATAAAACATCATTTTATAAGAGATTATGTTCAGAAGGGTGTTTTGGATATTCAATTCATTGATACTGATCATCAATGGGCTGACATATTCACAAAACCCCTAACAGAAGAAAGATTCAATTTTATTAAAAAGAATCTGAACATGCATTTCATCTCTTGAAAATGTTCTTGAATCTGAATGAATTCCTTGATTCTAAGTTTATCATAAGCTAAGACTTATCAAACACTCACCTTCTGAGAGTTTGAATAAAGTTAAGCCTAAAAACTTCAGAGTCTGAAGGATCAGAACCTGGATTTTCTGACTTCTGAATCTGATAGAAATCTAATGTTGGTCAGAATCTGATAAGTATAGTTATGGGCAATGATGATTAAAGCTTTGAAAGTTTATACTCTAATCCTCCCAAAGTCATCAAGTAAAAAATGTGATTTTATACTCTGATACTCATTGTTAAAATTGCTTAACAAACAATTTTCATTTGGTATCAGTATGTTTTCAAACTGTCTAGCACAGACACATTTTAAAAGCTCCAAGTGTATCAGACAATGTTCAGTCTTTAGAAATGTTTTTATTTGGTATCAGACTCTGCATTAAAACCTTTTAGCTGGTATCAGACTCTGAGATAAATCCTCAATTAGTATCAGATTCTGATATATTTTCTTTAAACTAGCTCAGACTTGCTCTGATACTTTCTTGAAAAATTTACTCTGATACCTTCTTGAGAAGTTTTGCTTTGATACTGAACACAACTGGTTGTTTTGCTCTGATGCTGAACCAGTTTGTACTGAACAAGTAATGTCTGAACACAGAATGACCTGATCAGAAGCTCCAAACTTTTTCAGCTTCTGAACAGCATTCTAATTTTACTGCAAGTCATATACTCATTGAAAATCAAGTAGGCTCTGATGATTATCCTTGCTACTTGGTTATCCATATGATTGCACAAATATCTCACAATCTTGGTTAGTTCAACCCCCCCAAATTCTGAATCCTTTTGAAATCTTTTCAAACTTGGTGTCAGAACTGCTTTCAAACTCTTTTAAAAAGGGGGAAACTGAACTGCTTTGATATATGCTTTCAAACTCTTTCAAAATTCTTTTCTGCTCTGATACAGATATTTTCAAACTCTCTTGAAAAAGGGGGAGAGATTTTCTGTATTGAGGGGAGAAAGTAAGACTTTTTGTTGATGACAAAAGGGGGAGAAAGTAAAACAAGTATTAAAGCACCTGAGCTCAAATAAGTTAAAATTGTCAGAAGCTAAAGTTTAGCTAAGGTTATTAAGCTCTGATACAATTGTTAGGATTAAGCTCTGATACAATTGTTAAGCTAGCTCTGATACTGACCAGTCAAGCTCTAGCTCTGATACAATTCTGACTAAATTGAACTTATGAGAACAGTTCTTAACTCTTAGCCTCTGAAGTGAATTTCTGGCTCTGATATATTATGTGAGATATATAACTCTTAGTGAGTTAAGATGAATTTAAAATAACTTGGATAAGACTCAGGGAGCTTACAAAACTCATCCTGTGGATTATCAGACTTAGGGGGAGAGCTTACAAACCTCAGAACCTGAAGTCAACAAGTCATTTTGAATTCTGAGTGTAAAATTCACTATATTGTTTTAAGTTAAGATTAATTAACATGGATAAGAATCAAGGGGAGCTTACAAACCTAACCTTGAGGATTGTCAGACCTAGGGGGAGCTTACAAACCTATCCTGAAGTCAGGTTGTTAATTAAACTTAATAACAATTCTGAAATTTTCACATTTGTGTTTTTATCTGAACTTAATTAACTTGGATCAGACTCAGGGGGAGCTTACAAACCTCACATCCTGCAGTTAACTTGTTAATTAAGTTAACAACAATTTTCTGTTTTAATACTTATGTTTGTCATCATCAAAAAGGGGGAGATTGTTGGAACAAATGTGTTTAACAACTCTCTTATGTATAAAGGGGGAGATTGTTGATACATTTATGTGTAAACATATCTCTCTTTGTGGTTTTGATGATAACAAAGTATTAAAGAGAAAATTGGTTATTTGCTAATGCTTTGTTCAAGTGTTTCAGAACCACATGCTTAATAAGTATTGATTGACAATGGTTATGAAGAACAAGCTAAAGAGCAAGAAGGAAAGCCAAAAAGCAAGGTTGCAAAGCTAGAAAGAAAACTGGTCCTGTAGAAATGCTTCTGAAGAAGTGCTCCTGAAGTAAGAGCTTCTGAAGAGGTCCTGAAGAAGTGCTCCTGAAGTGAAGCTCCTGAAGTGGTCCTGAAGTGGTACTCCTGAAGTACAACTTCTGAAGTCTGAAGGCAGCTTCTGAAGACTGGGTGTTTCTGAAGAAGTCAACGCAACAGTCAACTCCTGAAGCCAGCTTCTGATCCGTACAACTGAAGCAGCTTCTGATCACTGTTCACTGAGAAGCTTCTGAAGCTGATGTGGCATGGATTTTGACCAATACTGTGCGCATTTAATGCCTGGATGTGTCAGAACAACTCAATGGAACAGTTGTCTCCCTGACCCAAACATTCTCCAGTTTTTAAGGTGGGCCAATTCAAAAATGGCACCTGCTCTGTTCTGATTGATAATGTGCAGCACACAATTGCAGTAACCTAGTCCAATTGCAACGGCTAAATTCCTTAATTCAAGCAAATCTTCAACAGCTCTATATTTGAAGAAGAAATAGGTCTAAGACTCTTGAAACGTATTGCTGAAACTTTGCTCTGTTTTCTGTGTAAAAACTGTCAAGTTCAAATCTCTTAGAAATTCTTCAGTCTTTGTAACTTAGAATTTCTTAAGGTTAAGAGTCTTAACCTGTGTTGTATTAAGAGAACACCTCTGATATTTGATCAAGTGTTCATCCCAAACTTCTTTACTTGTAAATCAGTTTGGTCCCTAAAGTCTTAGTCTGTATACTAAGCAATTGTAACCTCATTCCTTTGTGGTCTGAGTCAGAAGTCTCTTGTCTTAGTGACTTGAGCATTGGGAAGTCTCTTGTCTTAATGACTTGAGCATTGGAAGCCTCTTCCTTGGTGGTTGAGCATAGAAGTCTCTTTCTTTGTGATTGAGCAACTGGAAGTCTCTTCCTGTGTGGTTGAGCATTGTGTAATCTTCAGATTATAGTGAAACTCTCTTGTTGGATACAAGGGGACAGGACTACTTCTCACATTGAGAAGGAACCTGTATAATTTCTGTGTGCCTCTCTTCCCTTATCTCTTTTACTTGTTTAATCCGCTGCATACATTCTGATAACAGTTCAGAACCTGGTTCTGAACTTGTTTTAAGTCTTTGAAAAAGAAAAGAACAAGTTTTTAGAGTCACACAATTCAACCCCCCCCCCCCTTCTTGTGTGTGTGTTTTTCTCACCTTCACAGCGTGCAAACAATATCATTCATACATGGTTGCATTAACCACCCTGAGTCTTGTTTTGAATATCTTTCCATGCCAATCAATCATGAATAATTTGTAACCGTCTTTCCCCAAGTGTCATCCCCAGTGTGTCTGGTCCAGAAATGTCATCTTCTTTATGCCAAGCGGCAGTTCGTTAACAAGTAGTTTGTATCCAGCTTTTATATTTCATCCAGCTTTTATCTTTCATCCAGCTTTTATTTTTCATCCAGCTTTTATATTTCATCCGGCTTTTATCTTTCATCCAGCTTTTATATTTCATCCAGCTTTTATATTTCATCCAGCTTTTATCTTTCATCCAGCTGTTATATTTCATCCAGTTTTTATCTTACATCCAGCTTTTATATTTCATCCAGCTTTTATCTTTCATCCAGCTTTTATATTTCATCCAGCTTTTATATTTCATCCAGCTCTTATCTTTCATCCAGCTTTTACTTTTCATCCTGCTTTTACCTTTATTTCTTGTCACGTCAGTGGCAGTTCGGCATTAACCCGAACAGCTGACATTTATCTTTGCTTCCTTGTCATCAGTGGCAGTTCGGCATTAACCCGAACAGCTGACATTTATCTTTGTTTTTTTTTTGTCGTCAGTGGCAGTTCGGCATTAACCCGAACAGCTGACATTTATCCCCAGTGAAACCATGTTGTCCCCAGTCGAGTCATCTTCGCCGTCTTGCATTCATACTTGCATCGCGAGCATTCACAACATTTACATGCATAGCATCACATGCATAACATTGCATTCGTAGCATTTTGCAGTTGAGATTGGTCAAAAATGGTGTACTCTCTATTTAAGTCTCTTCGACCCGTCGATTTAAAAAGTTTCACTTTTAAATCTCTGTAACGAAGAAACTTAAATAAGGGCATCTGTCATACCCCATTTTTGACCCATTTTCAATTCGCTTTTCTCGTCTTTTAAGCTAGGAATTTTCGTCGTTTCAGACGAAATTTCGGCAGGGAGGTATTTTAAAATACCTCATTTTTGTTCCGCAGGCAACCGTTTTTATTTTGTTTCTTATTATTATTATCATTTATTATTTTCTTTATTACATTTTCAAATTTCTTTTTTTATTAAGTGTTTTTTTATTTTTCGTTTTTTATTATTATTATTTTTTTTATTATTTTTGCTGTTTTTATTTTATTTTCTTTTTTTTTCAGTCATTTTTCTTTTTGGTCCAGACCTAGAGGGGTATTTCTATCATTTCTGTAGCCCTAGTCCAGGCCTATTTATAGTGCATTGATTACTGTTCACGCGTCAGAGAGATAGTACACAGTACACCCAATCAGTCAGAAAAATCAGAAAGTCAATCACCACCACCAACCACCAACAATCCAGAGCCCAGCCACCGGAAAACAACAATCCGGCCACCGGAAAACAAAAAATCCAAAAAATCACATATCATCACAATACGACCAAAACCGAATCCATCACACCCAAATCACAAAAACGGAATCCATCACACCCAAATCACAAAAACCGAATCATCAAAACCCAATCCAAAATCATAAAACCGAATCGCGTCACACATAGCCACAACACGAAAGCAACAGCACCAGAAATCAAAACCCAGAACTAAAGCCAAGCCCCAAATCCGAACTCAACAAGGTAGTTTTCTTAAACTTTTCAAAGTTAGATCTACTCATTTTTAACAAGTTTTTGGAAGAATCAAGTCCGGATTCGGAGAGAACAAGGAAAAGGATGTTAAAAGAAGTAAAAAGTTTTTTAAAAAAAGAGTGAGAATTCACTCCGGCGCGGTGGCGCCGCCGGCCGGCCACCGCGCCGGAAATGTGTTCCGGTGCTGTTTTTTGAGATGGAAGGGAGAGTGAGAGGAGAGAAGAAGATTGGAAAGAGAAAAGTTTTAGAAAAATGAAGAAGAAAACCGTTTTTGATTTATATATAGGGCTTGAACCGGTTCGGTTCTCTTGAACCGAACCGGTCTGTTTGCTGCTTTTTTTTCAGTCCAGTGGGCTTAACTCGGCCCACTCTCTTCTTCCTCCTTCTCTTTTTTCTGTTTCATTTCTGCACCTCCCTGTTTCTACTCTTACCCCCTTTCTTCTTTTCCTCTTCTTCTATTTTTTTTTTGCCCTTTTATTTCTTTTGCATTTTTATTTCATATTTATTTATTTATTTACTCTCATGCATTTTATTTTACTGCCTTTAATTTTCAGTATATCATGCATTTTTTTTATTTCTTTATTTTATGCACCATAATTAATTTTATGTCTTGCATTTTTATTTTCCTTTTTTTATTTCCAACACCATATTTATTTTATGTCTTGCATTTTTATTTTCAGCACCATATTTATTTTATGTCTTGCATTTTTATTTTTATTTTTATTTATTTTCAGCATCATGTTTATTTTATGTCTTGCATTTTTATTTTTATTATTTATTTATTTTTATGCATCATATTTATTTTATGTTTTGCATTTTTTATTTTCTTTTTTTTTATTTTCAGCATCATATTTATTTTATGTCTTGCATTTTTATTTTCTTTATTTATTTTCAGCACCATATTTATTTATTGTTTTGCATTTCATGCATTTTTTATTTCTTTCAGCATATTTACTTTAATACATTTGCAATTTTTTATTTTATTTATTTTTGTCATTTATTTCATTTCTATTAGAATGTATCTAGGTCCAATGTAAAAAAAAATATAAATGAGAATATGCACCGACACTCACATTTATCTATTCCGCTTTATGCCAAGGACAATAATGTAATAATGACCGTATCCGAGGAAAAAGACCCTTACTTGATCCAACGTCATTTTGAGGGATCCGGCGCTTTGATATCTCAGCTTACTTAGTCTCTGGACCTTAGGACTTAATCAAAATTTTCACAAAAAAAGTCAAAATAGTCAAAATCCAAAAACACTTTATAATCAAAAAAGTCAATATTTGTCTTTCTTTTCTTAATCAAATTTCAATCAATCTTTAATCAATCAAACCTTTTCTTTAATTTAAAATCAATCAAACTCACTTCTTTTATTTCTTCTATGCCTTTTCGGCCTCTTATCCTTCTCAAAACATTTTTCAAACTTTAAAATCAATCAAAACCAATCACTCGGCTTTTTACCCCGAACTACATGATTTTGATCCCATTCGGGTATGTAGGCAAAAGACTTTGTCTTTCCAAATCAACAAAATAACAAAAACATTTTCTTTCTTTTTTTTTAAACTTATATCTTTAGTCTTTTCACACTTAGGCATTTATTTACAAACAAATAATCAATTTAGCATAAAGATAAATAAAAACAAGAGGTTCCTATAGAGTACTATAGACGTTTAGGGTGCTAATACCTTCCCTTTGCGTAACCAACCCCCGGACCTTTGATCTCTAAAAAATAGGGTTTTTCGAACTTTCTCCCTTTTCCTCGGAAAAATAAAAGATCGGTGGTGAATCTTAAAATTGCGAGTTAACGCTAACCAATAGCTTGATATCCAAAAATCACCGCGACAAATATATTGTAATTTATTATGGATTGAATGTTCTTAAATTTATTATGGATTGAATACGAAAAAATAATATGAAAAGCTCTTTAAGATGATTTTTTTTTTACAATTTCATCTTGATTGTTTTTTAATATTTGATCATGTGCCATGTTATTTAAAATATATCACATCACAATTTTTTTAAGTTAAAATATAATAAAATGATCAAAATTGTCATGTTTTAAATTAAGAGACTAGGACTTGACCCAAAAAAAATCAATTAAAAGACTAGATCCGCAAAATAGTCAAAACAAAAGACCAAAATTACAATTCCTTAAAAAAATAATCCAATGATTATCTGAATTCATTTTACGGAGTGCATCCTTAAAAAAATATATTACATAAGCATGTATGTATATATATATATATATATATATATATATATATATATATATATATATATCTTTCTTTATCATTGAGTTAGAAAGTTAGCGTTGAACATACAATGATTATCTGAATGCATTTTACGGAGTGCATCCGGGTGGAGTAACTCCGAAGTACATCTCTCATCATACCGGTGAAAATTCCTATCATATCAGGCTAACACCGGACTCCTCTTATCGTTATGTGGACAGCCCTCTCGGAGAAGTCCCATCCGGCATAATCCGGAGCCTGCTGGACATAACTTAAACCTTACATGTAGACAAACCTCTCGGTGAAGTCCCATCCGGCATAATCTGGAGCCTGCTGGACATGTTTAATGTTTTAACATACGTGTGGACAACCCTCTCGGAGAAGTCCCATCAGGCATAATCCGGAGCCTGCTGGACACGTTTAACATAATCTTATAATCTCACGTGTGGACAACCCTTTCGGAGGAGTCCCATCCAGCATAATCCGGAGTCTGCTGAACACATATAAATTTATACTTTAATTCTTGGCTTTATAATTCATATGTATATCTGATACATTACTCTATTCATATGCATATCTAATGCATTCATCAAGTGTTTAATCATGTAACACTTAACCTATAATATAAGGTTTCAAGCTTATCGTTCTCATAAGCCACTTATTTGGTTGGAAATCTAAATCCTTAAGCTTATCTGAAGCTTTGAATGTTGTAACATTCCTTGTGCTTTCGTACATAAATTGTGTAGATTCATCTTGCTATCCTATCATAGGATCTAGACATATCGTTATCATATGTCGTGCTTAGGGCTTATTAACCCATCTGTAATAATTTCCTGTTCCTCTTACCTGAAATTTTGTGGATAAATTACCCATCACTCAGTATGATACATATATTTATCCTAGGTTAATCCTTGAAGGCTCTTGAGTAATCTATGTTCCAAGGCATTTCAAAGATCAATGGCATGGCACAACTATTAATTAAGAAAAAGGCATCCTGGGTCTGAGACTGAAGGTTTTGCGTCTGAGGCTGAGTACTGTTCACTCTGTGATCGTAGCAGAACTCAGAGTTCAGAAATCGTGTTTTAACTTCAAAAATCTTGGTACCCAACTGCCCAGTGATCTTTGAAACATGCTAGGGACTCATTTTAATCTATAAAAACATACTGGAATCAAGGATTAAGCAAGAATTAAGCATATGTATCAAAAAGGGGAAAAACTATACTTTTTCTCTAAAATCTTAGAATTGAGTTACAATTCTCACACAATATAACCCAAAAAGGATTAAACTACTCTAAGGAACTCACCTAATACTTGCTGATCTTGCCAAGCTTCCTTTTTACCAGAACCCTAGCTTGGTCTTACTCTTTCCTTAACGTTTTCCTTAAGCTTCCGTTGCTTCAATCTTTCCCATAAGCTTGCTTGCTTGCAATAATAGGAATTAGGGAAGAAAAATAGATGGATTACTGGCTGGTGGAGGCGATGGCCGAAATCCTTGAGAGAGAGGGAGGGGTTTCCAACTTTGTAGAGAGAAGGGAAGTGAGAAATGAGGGGAAAAAGTCTTGGTCTTTCTATTTAAAGCCTTTAGCGAAAAAAGACGTTTATGCCCTCACGTTTAGAAACTTATCTGATACTGATAAAAGTTACGTCTAAGCGGGATATTACACTCTACCCCCCTTAAACAAATTTTGTCCTCGAAATTTAGAATTCCTCTTGAGATCATGAATGAATAAATCCTTTCTACCTCTTTCTCTACTAGCCAAATCTCCAATTCAATTTGCTTATCGGGATTCCATGGCTACTCTAGGGTCTGACATGTAGATTATTCATGCACCTCGATTAAACCTGACTGGCTAAAACTGTTCCTTAGCCATGGTTTCCCTACTCTGTAAGTCAAAATATTTGACAATCTCTTCCTTAACTGTAAGACTTGATGTACATTACACAATAGGGTGTGTGGTTATCTGAACCAATACCCGACTCACTTGACTATGTCTCTTGTTCACACACTTAGTGCGAATCCAACTTAAGGTTATTAAGCATTGGATACTCGTATTGAATTCATAAGTTTCCTTCATTGACCACTTGGTCTTACCCTGACGACATCAGGTCAATTTTATCCTCCTCAATTAATTCCACTGAATCCTTATCTTTGACCTTCGCCTCGCAAGACGGCATCTTACAGTTACAATCGTACCATTCTTCATATAGAATCATCTCTATACTGAAAAGCATCTGGTATTGAGTATTCTCAAATGGAAGTGAAGATTATTGTAACTACCTCCACTATCCAAATACAAGGAGGAGGCATCATTTATGGTACCTGCTCCTTTCTTTCTGACATCCTGGTGTAATACTTATCATAACCATAAGCATTGCTTCCATTCCCATTGCGGGAATCCTTAAGGGCTAGAGAAATCTTATAGGCTACTCGTGTCCCACCTTAACTAGTCGACGACAACGCGTATCTACTCGTGTCCCGCCTTACTAGGATTATGACAATTGCATCCTTCAAGATACTTCTTAGTCGTATCAGGGTGAGTAGAACTAGCCTCATAATCCTGTCTAGAACTTAACTTATGTCGTTCAAAGATATTCCTTGTTTTCGAAAAGAAAACTTTATTCTGGCCGCTACTAAAGTAGCACACTTAATCTCTTAATCCTTTATTCATAAACTGAACTTACGTAGCCCTTTACTGTAGACTACGAGTGACTTTTGATCTGCATATAATGTTCCTCTATCTGTGAACATTAAGTTCAAGAATTTCCGAACTCCTCAGCTAAGATATGTTCGGTATTAACAACCTGTTCTATTTAATACCTTCCCACTTAACCTTACTGAATACGTACCACGGTTACTGATACATGTCACATATATGAAAAAAAATGTTACACTACTATCTGAATAGCATAAAAATTGCCTGATAAGTATACATAATACTAAACATAACCTGATACATGCGACATGTTGACATAACGTGGGTACAAAGTGGAATAAACTCATATACCACTGCATTGTCGTTTCTGATCAATGCTTCAAATTCAAAAATATCATCTTGCAAGTGCAACCTGTGCTGTTGTTGCCTTATGCATAATCCTCTTTGACTAAACTTACTCTTCAAGTCCACTTGAAGTTACTGAGCTAAAATAGCTAGATTACCGTATTAGCGGTGACTTCCATTGCTTTAGACTTAATGTGCTAGGAACACATCCTTCTTATTTCTTGCCGCATATTCATAAACTGCTTTGATTTCCTTTCCTCATGAGTTTCGAAGTTCGTAGTATTCCTCAGCTTAACTTTTAAAATTTCCTGTTAGAACTCGTGATAAGTTCGAGTCGTCGTTGCTTACTGTTATTCTGTGGTCTAAGAACTGACCACTGAATACCTTTTATACGATTCATCTGGTAAGGACTTCACAAACATCCTTGTTCTCTAGAGTTAAGTTTAGATTTGTCCGTTAACTCATTCTTGTATTACTCCTCCGCTGCGCAACTCTGATTCTAATAACTCGCTTGGGATAAGAGTAATACATCACTATTACCATATTAAATCTCCTGGCCAATCTCGTTCCTTAATAACTTTGTAGCTACCATAGCAGAACCATCTTACGTTCGCTGCTTCTTTTGTGACTTAGAATACCTACTTAGAATGGCTTGTGGTAATTCTTCTTCGAAGTACTCATACTAATAACAAGGGTTAACTTCATACTATGCAACGCTTCAAGTAACTACTTACTTTACTAACTGGTCATCTCCTAACTTGTGTTTTTCCTTTAGACGTAAACAATATATATAGTTGTTTTCGTAAATTGATTCTTTGAATACTTTTCCAAATTCACATCTTTTATATTCTGAACCCACTGATGGTTCAAGTCTCGTTCTCATTCATCATATTCTTATTCGTAAGAATTTCGTACTCATAATGTTTTCCGAGACAACTTCGGTCTCTATAGTCTTACCATATCTCTTAGGTTACCCTTCGAGTTTCTCCGGTTAACTGATCTTGAACTTCAACACCTTATCATTACCTTTTGATTCTTTCAGTAACTCGTTACTGCATTCACAACTCAAAAACCTGATCTTATTATCTGAATAATCCTCCATAGGTCTTATCGACTATTGTCTTCCTCATATGGCTTGAACATTCCAAGATATGTACCTTATATCACCTTCGGAAGCTTACCAACCTAAGGTGATCTCTTTCAGTTTTCCAAATCATTTACGTAAGGAAGTCCATCAATTGAAAACATAACACTCCTTAACATTAACCACAGTCTTAACCTTTCGTATTAAAGACGATATTCCATATAATAAAGTCTCAACATAATTTCTCGGCTAAAATTCTGATTATCCTTCAAAACTGGTCTACTATAATCATGTGTTATCTTAAACTTGTCTTCTTCATCCAATCAAGGAATTTCGACACAGGTCTCCGTAACAATATCTTAAACTTGTTATCTTAAACGCGGTCACCACATATAAACCTTTTCCCCTTGGACGCAGGACTCCGTAACAATATCTGCCTCGTCACCCGCGGGGGACACTGCCTGCGCCTCCCAGAACTCGGCCACCCTCTTCGCAGTATTGAACAAAGAGGATTGGGCGGCCATAGTCTTATCCACCCATTCGGCGCTCGTCTCTGACTCCACCATGATTCCCTCTCGCTCACCGAAGCCTGAAGAAAAGAGAACAACTACATAACTATCATGGCTACTGCTACTTGAAGCACTCAACTCTGAAAAGAGATGGGCGGTACCGTCATTGCTGTCAGAGCTAATCTCAGCAGCGACGAGGGGGTGTCCAAAGTAGTGTTGGTCCATAAGCACCCAGTCTGTTTTCCTATCCACCCTAGTGGCGGTCCGAATGGCAGCGTTCCACACCTTATGTCCAAAGTAGTGTTGGTCCATAAGCACCCAGCCTTCCTGGCGCCCTCGTCGAACGAGCATGCCATTAATCACTTCGCCTGTTCGAGCCTTATGCTTGGGGTGTTGTGTACCGTCATCTTAATGCACTCAAGACATGCGGAAGCCTTCCCTGGCAAGCTGGATCTCAATCCCACGTGTCCGCCACATGGGCGAGGTCAGGGCCCCGCTGCAACAGTTCGGGAAAGGTAGGGGACCCCACAATGCATCTGAAGCGGGTTGCCCGCGTCGAAACCCGAGCTAACGGCCCCTTTTTGACCCGTCTACCAAGTCCTCCCCATGTTTCCATTATGGACCGAGATCCTCGGGGAGGAGGACCAAGTCACCGCTCCAGGTGGCTTGAGAGCCCCGAAAAGGCCGCCCCTACCTGCCTAGGTCAGGGGGTGTATAAAAGAGGTCGGAACGTCTCATAAAGGGGAGAGAGATTCATTCAGCAGAGAAAGAAAAAACTGTTGCGCTAAAAACACACTTAGAGCAAGTGTACTCTATCGCATAAGTAGTATAAAAGATTATCGTATCCACAGGGATTAATTAACAAGTACCAAACTAATTAACATTAATTTATTATTTAGACGAACAAGTAGTAAAATAGTTTCGGTAACTAAATAAAAAGCAACGGCGGTGAAGGATAAAAGTGCGGAGTTGTAAATCAATAGAGAGAGGTCTAGGGTCGCGGTTTCACTTGCAAGTTTTGATTCCTTTATGTCTAGTTCTAATTAAATTCCAATTTTTATTCAATCACCAATCCCTTTACTAAAACTATTAATCTGTTTGGTCATTCATGATTAATATTCTTTTTCCTAAGTTAACACTTTGTTTGGTCATTCAAAGAGTTAAAACTCAAGAAAAGCATAAAGTGTAAAAAGGTTGAATGATTGGAAGACTAAAATTAAGGTTTGATCATGCAATAATCCTAGTCTCAATTATCTTATAGGTCCATCAATTAACTGCAGTACGATCGCTGATCAATTAACTGATTGTTAACATGCAAATGTTTGATCAATCCTAATCATGTGATAAAATCAATAAGATAAACATAATTGAAATAAAAACTGAAATTCAAATTAGAAATTAGAACATTACAAAGTCTCTAAACTTGCAAGATCCACCTAAACCCTAGAAAGTATTTAGCTATTCATAATCAAGAAGAACACTAAAATAGAGATAGAATTCATGAAATTAAGAGTAAGAAATAACCAACAAAAGATGACAGATTTAAGCTTCAATCTCTACTCCAAGCTCTTCTCTTCTCTCTGAAGTGTCGATCCCCAATTTCAATTCTGTATCTTTCCTCTCAGTAGCCTCTCTATCTCGTGTGCAGCGTAGTGTGTGATGTGAAGCCCTATTTATATGCATTCAGCCCCTTTCTTTGTGTGACCGTCTCTTGTTGTTCCAATCAAAACTCCTTTGACAGTAAGCTTTTTTTTCTCTTCTTTTCCTCACCGCCTCTGCCATATATTTCTCTTGTATTCTTGTGTGCAGTACAGCCACTTGTGTGGAGAAGACAAAATCAGTTAGTCTTCCTTCAATTGAATTACCACTCCTACCCTTTTGCTCCAATAGTGTTGAATTATTTGGACCAACTTGTCATTAATTTCTCTTGGGCCTATACTTGTTTTATTTTAAAAAGAGAAAAATCATACATATGGCAACACGTTGGTGTTGTGTAGAGAGTTTTTATGCTTCATATAGACATAAAGTACACATACATAGATTGAAATCTTACAAATAATATAATCTTTTTAATACTTTTTTCATCTATATAAAGAAAAATAGATAACTATCTAATTAATAATAACACCAAATATAATAAACTATACCCAAAATGTTAATATAAATTACACAATTAAGTGGTTTATCAAAAACCCTAGCCAAGCTCTTGAGTACTAACACCGCTCAGGGGATTGATACTGTGATCCTCATTCCAGGAACATGCCTACTTGCATGGTTTTCTCGCATTGGATGTATGCACCTTTGCTTCTTCTAGGATGCGGCTTCTTTTATAAATTTAGTTAAAGAAGCCTTTTGATTTGATTTCCATTTGTTCATGTTCCAGTGTCCAAACAATTGCTTATTGAGGATGAAGCCTTTTGATTTGATACCTTATACTAGTTTCATTTTTACATGCCAAAAAGATATTTATTTTCGTTGCAATGTTAGAATATTTGGCCAGATTTTGATTTCGGTACAAAATTTATTTAAATTTTAATATAAAATATACCACTTCATACTGGTACAGATTTTGGAAGAAAATAAAACACAGGTTTTTAACACCGCTTATTTCTGAAAAGAGCTATGTAAAACCTATCTTAGATAGCGCTTTGCAGTAAAAACGCTATTTGAAAGTACCTTTAGGTGGCGCTTAATAGGCGAAAAATCTGTATAAAAGCACCTTAAGATAGCGCTTTTCATATATTTTAAAGCGCTATTTAGACCTTTAGTAGCGTGAGATTACATAGCGCTTCTAAAGGGATATCTTAAGCCAAAAAAAGCGTTATCTAACCTCTTTTTTGGCATGGTGAATAATTGCAAGTTTTTGGTTTGAACTCATGTGAAGCTGTCCAACCTATCGGTATCAATATTGACAATTAAGATAGCTAGGTCTTACAAACAATGCAACCCATGGGTGGCCAAAAGTGTGTGTGTGAGGAGCAACGCTACAGGGCCCGAAATTTTAAGGGTACAAAATTTTTTCCACCCCTTAGCGCGTTTATTAAAATTAAATAATAATTATTAATATATATTTTTTAGGCTAGACTTACACCCCAATAAAAAAAAGGATTGGCTTAGAATAACAAAAAATTCTATGAAAAAATAAGACTAGACTTTGATGCAAAATAGGATACTCAATAACATAGGTCACTCAAAATCTCAAGAACTATACGCAAAATTATTTATTTATTAATAATTAAAGAGAACATCGAAGTTTTTTTTTTGCAATATATGAACTCATTGCAATATTTGAAACACTTTCATTTGAAGGCAAATTTTTGTTTTCCAACAATATAACCTTTTTTTATTTTAAAAAACAATATAACTTTTTTTTTGGTCAAACAATTCTTTCAAAAAAAAAAACTTTTTTTTTTGGTCAAACAATATAACTTTTTTATCAAAAGAAGATATGACATTTTTTTGACTAAAATAAAAACCATTTTTTTTAAAAGATATTTTATGAGAAAAATATATTTCATTAAATACAATATTGTAACGGGTTAATTCTAGATGATTCATGTCCTGATAATAAAGGAAAGGAAGTAAAATAAATAATTTGTTTAACATCGTTACCACTTAATCCTATTTATAAAGTCAAATGAGTACACTTGCACAAGCACACTATTACAATTACAATCTTAAATCTCATATGGCTTCAATTTTCAAGCTTCTCTCACTCACTCTATTCCTTGCATTCGTTTTCCAAGGTAACATACTTTTCATCTCTAGCATGCATATGATGGTAATTTTCACAAGCCATTTCTACCCTCAAAAGATTATACATAGCAAAAACGACTTTGCAAATAAAAATTGCAATAGCTTTTTGTATTATTCCAGTGACCACCCTTTGGGTGCTTAATATTGTTTTGATAGAAGTTTATTATTTTTATATTCAAATGTTTAATACAATGTTCATATATATGTATATTGCAGCTTATGGGGATTGCACTTTGAGTGACATTAGCATTAGGCATTACGAAACACATGATGGGGCACATGGCATGCCAGTGTGGAGAGTTAACATAACAAACAACTGTATCTGTACTCAGTCACAAGTGAAGCTCAATTGCACTGGATTACAATCATATCTTGGAATTGATGAAACACTCTTGGCTGTTTCTGATACTGAGTGTCTTGTCAAACAAGGAGCACCTATTCATTCTGCTGAATCTGTCATCTTTCGCTATGCGTGGCTTCCTAAGTTTAAATTTCAACCAATTTCTTCCAAAACTGAATGTTCTTAATTAGGATTAGTTAGTGCAAAAAATAATAAATTGTAACTTATTATGGATTTAATATGAAAAGCTCCGAAACATGTGTTACCAATGTGGCAATATATAGGTCAAATCAAATCTACCAATATACGACTTAATTTCGGTTTTCGTACGCTATTTTCACCATTTTGCACAATTCATTAATTATTTTAAAATTTGATAGTTTTGAGCTTTAGATCACATATTTGGTCTACAATATAGTTTCTAAGATGATTTTTTTTTTTACAATTTCATCTTGATTGTTTTTTAATATTTGATCATGTGACATGTTATTTAAAATATATCACATCACAATTTTTTAAGTTAAAATATAATAAAATGATCAAAATCATAAGGTTTTAAATTAAGAGACTAGGACTTGACCAAAAAAAATCAATTAAAAGACTACATCCGCAAAATAGTCAAAACAAAAGACCAAAATTACGATTCCTTAAAAAAATAATCCAAAATTACAATTAAACTTTTATATTTCTCTTCTCATTTATTTATGTATATGTAGCTTCTTTTTCTGCTTCATTCTTACTTTGACTTCGTGCTGATAGTATAATTGATTTATTCTCAAAATAATGAGTTTATAACTGCTGATACTCAAACGTAATGGAGATTTTAATTTTTCAAATCAACGATGTTAATGTAATAATACTCAAAATAATGATTTTTTTAGGGAAAATAATGTTATAATTATGTAAATATTTTTAACTAATATATTATTATTTAATGTAATTTAACATAAGTTTTGAATCATTCCTCTTAAAAAAAATGTTTTGAATCTTTAATCTTTAATCAATAAATTTCAGCCAATTTCTTCCAAAATTGAATGTTCTTAATTACGATTAGTTAGTGCAAAATATAATATATTGTAATTTATTATGGATTGAATGTTCTTAAATTTATTATGGGTTGAATATATAAAAATTATATGAAAAGCTCTTTAAGAAGATTTTTTTTTTTACAATTTCATCTTGATTCTTTTTTAATATTTGATCATGTGCCATGTTATTTAAAATATATCATATCACAATTTTTTTAATTTAAAATATAAAAAATGATCAAAATTGTCGGGTTTTAAATTAAGAGACTAGGACTTGACCAAAAAAAATAAATTAAAAGACTAGATCCACAAAATAGTCAAAACAAAAGACCAAAATTACAATTCCTTAAAAAAATAATCCAAAATTACAATTAAACTTTTATATTTCTCTTCTCATTTATTTATGTATATGTAGCGTCTTTTTCTGCTTCATTGTTACTTTGATTTCGTGCTGATAGTATAAATGATTTATTCTCAAAATAATGAGTTTATAACTGCTGATACTCAAACATAATGGAGATTTAATTTTTAAAATCAACGATGTTAATGTAATAATACTCAAAATAATGATTTTTTTAGGGAAAGTAATGTTATAATTATGTAAATATTTTTAACTAATATATTATTATTTATTGAAATTTAATATAAGTTTTGAATCATTCCTCTTAAAAAAAAGTTTTGAACCTTAAATCTTTAATCAATAAATTTCAACCAATTTCTTCCAAAATTGAATGTTCTTAATTAGGATTAGTTAGTGAAAAAAATAATATATTGTAATTTATTATGGATTGAATGTTCTTAAATTTATTATGGATTGAATATGAAAAGCTCTTTAAGATGATTTTTTTTTACAATTTCATCTTGATTGTTTTTTAATATTTGATCATGTGCCATGTTATTTAAAATATATCACATCGCAATTTTTTTAAGTTAAAATATAATATAATGATCGAAATTGTCAGGTTTTAAATTAAGAGACTAGGACTTGACCAAACAATAATCAATTAAAAGACTTG
Organism: Medicago ruthenica; assembly: GCA_018208015.1. Classification (NCBI taxonomy): domain Eukaryota; kingdom Viridiplantae; phylum Streptophyta; class Magnoliopsida; order Fabales; family Fabaceae; genus Medicago; species Medicago ruthenica. Next base: position 39,818,019 of record CM031378.1, read on the forward strand.
ATCCGCAAAATAGTCAAAACAAAAGACCAAAATTACAATTCCTTAAAAAATAATCCAAAATTACAATTAAACTTTTATATTTCTCTTCTCATTTATTTATGTATATGTAGCTTCTTTTTCTGCTTCATTCTTTTTTTTGAACAAGTCAAAATGAGATATATTACCACAGATTCTACTGCCTAGCACAAGGTATGCCAAAGGAGCAGAACAAAATTACAACCAAATATTCGATAAGTTACCGAAAAAGAAAACACACTCAACCAATTCCCAAACAATGAAGGGGTTGCTGCCACCACAAATGGTAACCTAAAGGAAAGCAAACATTTTTGGCTTTTAGCCACCCTAAGGAAGTAATTTTAACTTTTTCCAGAAGCTGCGAAAGTGATTTAGCATTATTATCGAAGAGCCTATAGTTTCGTTCATTCCATAAAGTCCAAGCCGTGCATAGAGCCTATGGTTCTGCTTCATTCTTACTTTGACTTCGTGTTGATAATATAATTGATTTATTCTCAAAATAATGAGTTTATAACTGCTTATACTCAAACGTAATGGTGATTTTAATTTTTCAAATCAACGATATTAATGTAATAATACTCAAAATAATGATTTTTTTAGGGAAAATAATGTTATAATTATGTAAATATTTTTAACTAATATATTATTATTTAATGTAATTTAATATAAGTTTTGAATCATTCCTCTTAAAAAAAATGTTTTCAATCTTTAATCTTTAATCAATAAATTTCAACCAATTTCTTCCAAAATTGAATGTTCTTAATTAGGATTAGTTAGTGCAAAAAAATAATATATTGTAATTTATTTTGGATTGAATGTTCTTAAACTTATTATGGATTGAATATGAAAAAATAATATGAAAAGCTCTTTAAGATGATTTCTTTTACAATTTCATCTTGATTGTTTTTTAATATTTGATCATGTGCCATGTTATTTAAAATATATCACATCACAATTTTTTTAAGTTAAAATATAATAAAATGATCAAAATTGTCATGTTTTAAATTAAGAGACTAGGACTTGACCAAAAAAAAATCAATTAAAAGACTAGATCCGCAAAATAGTCAAAACAAAAGACCAAAATTACAATTCCTTAAAAAAATAATCCAAAATTACAATTAAACTTTTATATTTCTCTTCTTATTTATTTATGTATATGTAGCTTCTTTTTCTGCTTCATTCTTACTTTGACTTCGTGCTGATAGTATAATTGATTTATTCTCAAAATAATGAGTTTATAACTGCTGATACTCAAACATAATGGAGATTTTAATTTTTCAAAATCAACGATGTTAATGTAATAATACTCAAAATAATGATTTTTTTACGGAAAATAATGTTATAATTATGTAAATATTTTTAACTAATATTATATTATTATTTAATGTAATTTAATATAAGTTTTGAATCATTCCTCTTAAAAAAAGTTTTAAATCTTTAATCAATAAATGAATGAAATGCTTATCAATATAAATGCGTTTATATGCTGAAATGTAACGCAAATATTAATTTTGCAATCAACGAGTTTAATGTAATAAACTAATAATATTTTTTTTCGATTTTCGAATAAACGAATAGAAATGATAAGAAAAAGGAATTGTGTGCTTTTTTAATTTCATTTTTAGTATTTTCTTTTTGTTCCATATATATACCAAAAAAATTGAAAAAAAAAATATATTGTATAATTTTTCTTTTTGTATAATTTCTTTTTGCGAGTTATTTTATGCGTGGTGCAGGTTCAGGTACCTTGCTATTAATTTGACTCCGATATAGACAAAACTGAAAGAACACCCCGAAAATCCATCCGGGAAGCGATAAAAGCAGCAATTATTTCATTGCCTGATTTGAGTGATTTCTCATCCGACGAGGAGGAGGAAGTGATGGAAAGTGTAACATTAGGAGATTACGGGAGACTAGAACCTTGAAGAGGTTCACTACTAAAAAATTCGTTTTTAGCGACGGGAGGAATCCAACGCAAAATGGGCTAAAATCCGTCGCAAACTATTTTCTGACGGATTTTGTGACGCAGTCGAAATCTGTAATAATAATAGGCGTCGGAAACCACTAGCTAGGGATAATCATGTCCGTCACAAGTTGCTCAAGGGTTCCAACCGACGAACCCTGTCTTCTTTAATATAAAGAACTAAGTTCTCACTGCTCTAAAAGAGAACCAGTACTCAAGTAAGGAATGTGAGGATTGTAATATTCATCTAACCAATTTCTTAGAAGCTTGCAACACCTTCAATCTTGAAGGAGTCTCAGAGTCTGACAAGCGACTTCGGTTGTTTGAGTACTTTCTTAAGGGACGAGCAAAAGATTGGTTGAATGCACTTCCAAGTGGTGGCATAGCCACTTCAGACCAGTTAAAAAAGGGCCTTTCTTAGCCGCTTTTTCCCAACCACAAAGTACATGGCGAAAAGGCGTGAATTCTCCAGTTTTCAACAAGAAGACGGAGAGAATCTCTATGATGCCTGGGAAAGATATAAGTTGCTACTTAAGAGATGCCTTGGGAATAATTTCTATGAAATAGAGGTAACCTTGATTTTTACTAACGGTCTTAAGACCCAAACTAGGATGCTTTTAGATGCTTCTGCAGGTGGTGCTATGAAGAATAAAACAGCTTCAGAGATTGGAGAACTGATTGACAACATGTCCTTTAACGAATATCAAAGTGATGATAAGGATGTTTTTAAAAAATATGAATGCTACATCTTGATACTCAATATGTTTTACTTGCAGATCACAAACTTCTTAGCGAGAAGTTAGAAGCGATAGCTAAGAAGTTAGAAGCTCAAGAGGTAGCCAAGGTTGAGACTTTTGTGAGCAAGCTCATGAAGGTGGTGCATGTCTTCCGAAAATTTTGGGGTTATCCAAGGAGCAAGTAAAGTATATGGGAACTGTTGCTAGGCAGCAAATGTATCCTTTCTCTAAAAACTTTAATTCGTGTTGGCCAAACGGTCAAAATTTCTTTTTAGGTGGAAACAACAACTTTCAACCACCTCATCCTATGTTCCTGCAGCAACCAAAAGAAAGGATTGGAGATACCATGGTTGTTGGTTTTTATGGCAATGTGATTTGCGCTAGAGGGGGGTGAATAGCGATTTTAAAAAGGTTTTAGAAAACTTGGCAAAAGCGTTTGAAAAACGATTAACTATTGGATTCTTGCTTGAAGCGTAAAACAATCAACAAAAAGATTAAGACAATGCACACAAAGGGTCACAACTGAATTGAGAGATTCAATTATGATAAATCTTAGTACAACCTAATATTAATATACAAACTACAAATTGTAAAGCTAGACAAACCTTAAACCAAACCTAACAACAATTAAACAAGCTGCTACTAATGAAGAACGCAAGAATATAAACTTGATAATTGAGACTTGATTGAAAATCAAATGTGATCAAAATGATTTTGAAAAAGGGTTGATGAAGGTGAGAAAAACACAAGAAGGGGGGTTGAATTGTGTTGGCTTTTTCTGTTTCTTTTTCTTGGTGTTCACAAGTTGTTCAGAATCTGTGGTGTACAAATTATGATACAAAGTGTGAGTGCAGCGGATAGTACATAAACACAAAGATAAAGATAATGAGAGAGAGAGAGAGAGAGAGAGAGAGAGAGAGAGAAAACAGACACAAAGCAATTTTATACTGGTTCCTCCTACAACCCAGGAGTAGTCTAGTCCCTTTGCACTTCCAAGGTAATTACCAAAAGGCTAAGGAGAAGTTTATGAAAAGGCTAAGGATAACTGCATCGTCTACAATAACCAGTGTTCCATGGCGTTGATTTCGCTGAGCAACTTCAATTTGTGTAGTGATTTCCGTCATAATCTTCTCTCTATTCTCCTCAATGCATTTGAGCCTATTGTTCTGTTGCTGGAGTATATTCACCAGATCCGTCATGAGCTTGTTCGTTTCAAGTGGTGGAAGAAGAAGAGTGTCCTCTGTGCGTGGAAGAGGCACAAGAAGAGTGTAACACTCTAATTCCCGTCGGTAGGTATTAAATAAAAGGATTATATTTAATAAATAGGATGTTACAAAAATTCATCTTTTATAACATTATAATACAAGTAATTCTTTATCAAAAATAATGAAACACCACAAGGTAAAAGAAACAATTCAACGATCTCATTAAATAAGAATTATTCAAGTCTTCCAACAAATCACACATAAAAGAAAAAATAATGATTTTCAATGTTCAACTTAAAAATAAATAATTTCATCGTCAACCCCAACCCCGATGTTACAAGAATTAGAGCTCGCAGCGACAACATACTTATTCAACAACTAATAAAAGAAAGAAGACGGAATGCACTTCCGCCGCCACCTCTTGGATCGTCCCGAGTCTATTCTTCCTCAACCTGAGTGTCTGTACCCCCAAGAGTAGAGTCACCATAACCACACAACAACAAGCAGGGGTGAGAAATCCAACTATACATAACTTTAGGAAAATCACATATAATAATAATAGCATTGATAAAGCATCTGTCGGCATAGAACATCATCTATAATATACTTCTAGATAAACTCTTCACTGCATCGATTCATGCATGTTACTCGTAAAATTACCAAGAACAAACATCATCACTTTTTATGCACATGGACACTGTCCTAAGACCTATATGAATGTGGTACCACACCTATCATCGTCATAATTTGCTAGAGGTATGTTACTGGACTTTCGTCGTCATAATTTGCCAGAGATATGTTACTGGACTTTTCATCATCATTTCATCTTCATAATTCCTAGACACGACTCTATATGCATGCTTGGTGATAGACTCATCAGGTAATTACACATCATCACATCATCAGGAATTCACAATCACAAATGCAAGACTCTTTGTAACACCCATACTAATGTTATCTAGAATATTAGCATGCGCATTAAACTAATACTGGATACATCAAATTTTTCAATAAATAATAATACAACTGAATCAGTACAAATTGACTCGTTTATACAATTATCCAAATACCAATAAAATACATGTACAAGATTTCTGATACACTCATGAGCTAGTACATGACGAGCAACTGCACTCCATTCAGCGTCTCCCTGATGCACTTCATCACGAACCTCTTGCTTACCTGAAAACCTGCACCAGAAGGATTGGGATGAGACATAATGTCTCAGTGAGCTCCAACCCAACCTACTGTTGGCAACCTCGGGGACACCTAGGGTCGCCATGCACTAACTCTTGGCAATCTCGGGGAAACCTATGATCGCCGTCAGTCTCTACATATCTTGCGATCAAGGGAAAACTGGGATCGCTATATGCCTTTATCATATACTTAACATATTCATAATCTCATACTTAGTGATCTGGGAATATCCTATGATCACTTATCTGGGAATATCCTATGATCACTTCCTGATATCTGAAGGCCACTCTGCCATTTCTCATTGTATTACATAAGCATATATATATATATATATATATATATATATATATATATATATATATATATATATATATATATATCTTTCTTTATCATTGAGTTAGAAAGTTAGCGTTGAACATACAATGATTATCTAAATTCATTTTACGGAGTGCATCCGGGTGGAGTAACTCCGAAGTACATCTCCCATCATACCGGTGAAAATTCCTATCATATCAGGCTAACACCGGACTCCTCTTATCGTTATATGGACAGCCCTCTCGGAGAAGTCCCATCCGGCATAATCTGGAGCCTGCTGAACATAACTTAAACCTTACATGTGGACAAAACCTCTCGGTGAAGTCCCATCCGGCATAATCCGGAGCCTGCGAGACATGTTTAATCTTTTAACATACGTGTGGACAACCCTCTCGGAGAAGTCCCATCAGGCATAATCCGGAGCCTGCTGGACACGTTTAACATAATCTTATAATCTCACGTGTGGACAACCCTTTCGGAGGAGTCCCATCCGACATAATCCGGAGTCTGCTGAACACATATAAATTTATACTTTAATTCTTGGCTTTATAATTCATATGTATATCTGATACATTACTCTATTCATATGCATATCTAATGCATTCATCAAGTGTTTAATCATGTAACAGTTAACCTATAATATAAGGTTTCAAGCTTATCGTTCTCATAAGCCACTTATTTGGTTGGAAATCTAAATCCTTAAGCTTATCTGAAGCTTTGAATGTTGTAACATTCCTTGTGCTTTCGTACATAAATTGTGTAGATTCATCTTGTTATTGTAACACCCCAACTTTTTATTTTAAGTAATCCAATAAAATTTAATAGGTGTGTGTGGTGAATATTATTATTAATGTTGTTCTAGTTGAAATGTGATGTAAATGTTGAGATGGTTGAATTAATTTGTGATACGAGAATTTAAAATAGAAAAGAGTAGGAGGTGTAGAAAATAGGTTTTTAATAAGTGGGGGAGGGGAAAAACAAAAAAAAAATGGTGAATAGAAGAGAAAGACTATAGGAAGAGCGGCTAGCCAAAAAAAAAATACAAATAAGGGTTTGGGAAATTAGAAGAGAGTTTTTGGGGAAAACGTGGAATAGAGAAAAAGAAAGCCGCAGACAGAGAGAGAAGGAACCTAGCTTCAGGAAGGCAAGCCAAACCGGAGACTTGAGGAATCGAGGTAAGGGGGGGAGTCTCTCTTCACCATAAGGGTTGTATGAATATATGGGTAGGGAAGGGTTTGTGTTTTTCTTCTTTGTTTTTCATGATCTTTTAAAGAATTCATGTTAAATTCGTGCTCTAATATGTTGTTGTGATTGGGTATATTTTTATCTCTAAATTTATGATTTTTATGTGCGAAATTCGTAATGGATTCATGGTTATATCCTGTTTTGATTTCTTATGTGTTAAAGTATGAAAGAGTCATAAATTTGATGGATGAGTGATAAAATTAAAATTGATCATATTTCTTTTAATTCTGTTGGTTATCGACACCTTCGCAAGCATGTTTCAATATCTATCCTTTCTCGAGTCTTAATGTTTCAGTAAATTTTGATGATTAATAAATTGATGGATGTGTCTTTTCTTGCGTTAGCATTATTTCGTAGACATATTCCAGTAGCCCAGTAACATTGATCACGAACCACATCGATCCTTCAATATCTCAAATAGTAATACTATTCATGTAGATTTAAAATAATTATTAGGTTGAAAGACAATTGTTAGGCAAAAAGTTTATTTGTTATGTACTGTGTTGTTTGTTTGGTTGCCATGCGTGTTGTATTAATTAGATGGGTTATCTTTGTTTTGTTGCCATATGATTCTAAATTTGTGTTTTGTATAATGATCAATGTTATTTTGATGGTCATAATGTCATACTCCAGATCCAATTACGTTTGCTCATAGTATACTCAAGGTGCCAAGTAAATCTTTATTAAGTAGTACTCTTAGACTTATTTTATTTATACCGTCCCTATGAAATTCCTTTTCTATATTATATACTTACATATATATTTATCAAATGAGTACCTTTATGTTAGTTAAAAATATATGCTTACATACCTATGCTTATATATGTATGAATATATATGTATGATTAATTTTGTGTATAAACAGTTAGCAGTGAAAGAGTACCTTTATGTTAGTTAAAAATATATGCTTACATACCTATACTTATATATGTATGAATATATATGTATGATTAATTTTGTGTATAAACAATTAGCAGTGAAGGAGTATCATTATGTTAGTTAAAAATAACGTATCCTAATTTCTAAGTAATACTTATATGTATATGAATGTTATAATGAATTCATTCCTACTATTTTTTAAATGTGTTTGAGATGAATTTCATGCCCTTTATGGATGTGTCTTGGAAACCATAGTTACTTCTTAAGATGAATTATTAGATGATGTGTAATTGATATGTTATTTAACGATGTGTCAATAATATAATATTTGACGGTGCCTATGTTTACTGATGATGGGAATGATGATGAGTGAGAATATTAATGACGTGAATGATGATGTATATTCATGAAGACGATGTTTTCTTATGATGATGATATGAATGACGACGATATGTTTTGTCCCGGTGTCGTGCATAATAGGAAGAGTGTGCATCTATGGTTGTAAGTTGTTGTTGGTGTGTTAATATTTAATACTTGCTGAGTCTGTCCTCATGCATGCATATAAGGTCGTGTCTAGGAAATTATGAAGATGCAATGACGATGAAAGTCCAGTAACATATCTCTGGCAAATTATGACGACGATAGGTGTGGTACCACATTCATGTAGGTCTTAGGAAAGTGTCCATATGCATATTAATTGATGATGCTTGTTCATGGTGTTTAAGAAAGAGTAATAAACGTGAGCCGATGAGATGTAGAATCTAATGAAGAATGAAATATTGTTGATGTTCTATGACGGTGGATGCGATAACTAATGTTCCTATTATTACACATGATTTTCTAAAGTTATGTATGGTTGTATTTTCTCACCCCTTTCTTGTTGTTGTGTGGTTTTGGTGGCTGTACTCTTGGGGTACAGACACTCAGGTTGAGGAAGACTAGTTGCGGGACGATTCAGCAAGTGGCGGCGGAGGCATATTTTGTTTTCTCTCTTCTAGTAGTAGTCGAATAAGTATGTAGTCGATACGAGCTCTGATATGTAACACTAGGGTCGGGTTGGCTATTCGATTTTACATTTTGATGTTTGAAGTATTTTTAAGTTTATGAATTAATTATGGATGTTGAGACTTGATTTTTGTTATAATAAGAATGCTGAATTTTTCCGCTGCAATGTTTATGACTTTGTTTTACGAAACGATAATAAATGAGGATGCGTAACACCTAATCTCATTTATTTATATTTTTGGTATTTATTAAATTATAGTCGGGGTCTTAGGGTGTTACATAGTTGGTATCAGAGCAGGTCGGTCCATTCGGCCTAGGATTTTAACAATGTTTTAGCCCTAATAGGCAACTTGTGTGCAGAGCACTATAGATGTCTATTTACTAATCCCTTGCCTGATTTTGACGATGCAGTTAAAGAATGGCTGGAAGGAACGATCAGGCAATTGCTAACGCTATGGCAGCAATGGCGCAGACTATGGCACAAGCTAACGCTGCCATTCTGGGACAACAGAACCAACAAGGGGGGGCTGAGGAGCTTCGGCTGGACAGGTTTATGAGAAACAATCCACCGACCTTCAAGGGAAGGTATGATCCTAATGGGGCACAATCATGGTTACAAGGAGTAGAGAGAATCTTCCGAGCAATGGTGTGTACTAATGAGCAGAAGGTCAGACTGGCGACACATATGCTTGCAGAAGAGGCTGAGTTCTGGTGGGAAAACACCCGTCAGAGGCTTGATGCTGCGGGTACAGCAGTGATCTGGGGAGTCTTTAGAGAAGAGTTTTTGGGAAAATATTTTCCTGCTGATGTTCGTAACCAAAAGGAAATCGAATTCCTCGAACTAAAACAGGGAAGTATGTCGGTAGCGGATTATGCGGCGAAATTTGAGGAGCTGTCCAGGTATTGCCCTCATTACAATGCAGTGGGGGCGGAAGTTTCTAAGTGCTTAAAGTTTGAGAATGGGTTGCGTCCAGAAATCAAGCAATTTATTGGCTACCAAGAGATCCGTAACTTTTCTACGTTGGTCAATAAGTGTAGGATTTATGAAGGAGATAGCAAGGCAAGAACCAATCATTACAAAGCGGCGAGTGAGAAGAAAGGGAGGGACCAGGGTCGCAATAAGCCTTATAGCATTCCAGTTGATAAAGAAAAGCAGAAAAAAAGTGTTGGTGAGAAAGAAGCTAGTGGGGGAGATGTTCGTCCTCCGCTGAGATGTTTCAACTGCGGGGTTTTGGGTCATCGGGCAATTGATTGTCAGAGTGCAAAGCCTAAGTGTTTCAACTGTGGAGAAGCAGGTCACCGTTCGAATGAGTGTAAGAATGCTGTTAAATGTTTCAACTGTGGCGAGACCGGGCATATCAGTACACACTGCCAAAAGCCGAAGCAGGAACAGAATAGAGGAAAGGTGTTTGCCTTGAGTGGAGAAGATGTTCCCAGTTCCGACAACTTGATTCGAGGTACTTGTTTCATTAACAATGCTCCTTTGATTGCTATTATTGACACTGGGGCTACGCATTCTTTTATTTCCCTTGATTGTGCGAAGCGGTTGAATCTTGTAATGACACCGATATCGGGTAGTATGGTTATCGATACCCCAGCCAGTGGTTCCGTGACCACGACATTAGTTTGTCGAAATTGTCCCTTATCTATTTATGGGAAACATTTTAGGATGGATTTGGTTTGTTTAACCCTGAGTCAGTTAGATGTGATTTTGGGAATGAATTGGTTGGAATTCAATCGGGTATACATCAATTGTTTTTCTAAGACTATGCTTTTCCCCGAGCCTGAAGAGGAGAAGAATTCTAGATTTGTGACTGCAGTACAAGTGGAAAGGTCTTTGAGAGAGGGTGCGCAGGTGTTCGTGCTACTTGCTTCTTTAAAGTTGGAAGGTGGGCCGAGAAATTCTATCCAACCGATAGTGTGTGATTTTCCAGACGTATTTCCGGAGGACATTAGTGATTTACCACCAGAGAGAGAGGTGGATTTCACCATAGATTTGGTTCCTGGAACTAGCCCTGTGTCAATTGCACCCTATCGAATGCCCGCTTCCGAGTTGAGCGAATTGAAGAAACAGCTGGAGGAATTACTAGAGAAGAAGTTTATCCAGCCTAGTGTTTCACCGTGGGGTGCGCCCGTGTTGCTTGTTAAGAAGAAAGATGGCAGTATGAGGTTGTGTGTGGATTACCGTCAATTGAACAAAGTTACTATTAAAAATAAGTACCCACTACCTAGGATTGATGACCTTATGAACCAGCTGACCGGTGCTTGTCTGTTCAGTAAAATTGATTTGAGATCAGGATATCATCAAATTCGAGTGAAGGCAGAAGATGTACCCAAGACCGCTTTCCGAACTCGGTATGGCCATTATGAATTTTTTGTGATGCCATTTGGAGTATCTAACGCCCCCGGAGTGTTCATGGAGTATATGAATAGAATTTTTCACCCTTATTTGGATCGATTTGTAGTGGTGTTTATAGATGACATTTTGGTGTATTCCAAGACGGAAGAGGAGCATGTGGAACATTTGAGAATTGTGTTGCAAACCTTAAAAGCGAATAAGTTATATGCTAAAATGTCAAAGTGTGAATTTTGGTTACGCGAAGTGAGTTTCCTAGGTCATGTAATCTCTAGTAAGGGAATAGCGGTTGATCCATCAAAGTAGACGCCGTGTTACAATGGGAAGCCCCTAAATCGGTTACGGAAATAAGAAGCTTTTTGGGCTTGGCTGGTTATTATCGTAGGTTTATCGAAGGATTTTCAAAGTTGGCATTGCCTTTGACACGATTGACTCGAAAAGGCGAGGCTTATGTGTGGGATCACCAATGTGAGGAAAGTTTCCAGGAACTTAAGAAGAGGTTGACGTCGGCACCAGTATTAATCCTACCGCAACCGAGTAAGTCATTTGTGGTCTACTGTGATGCATCTAATAGAGGTTTGGGTGGTGTACTTATGCAGGAAGGACGGGTTGTAGCATATGCGTCAAGACAATTGAAAATTCATGAAAAGAATTATCCGACTCATGATTTGGAGTTAGCAGCGGTGGTATTTGTGCTTAAGGTGTGGAGGCATTACTTGTATGGATCAAGGTTTGAGGTGTTTAGGGATCATAAAAGCTTAAAATACTTGTTTGACCAAAAAGAGTTGAATATGCGGCAACGAAGGTGGTTGGAATTCTTGAAAGATTATGATTTTGAGCTGAATTACCATCCAGGAAAAGCTAATGTAGTCGCAGATGCTTTGAGTAGGAAGGTCATACACATGTTAGCACTCATGGTCAAGGAGATGGAGTTGATTGAACAGTTTAGAGACATTAGTCTGGTTTGTGAAGTGACGCCGGGAAGTGTAAGGTTGGGTATGCTGAAACTGACAAGTGCGGTGGTGGAAGAGATTAAAGAGGGGAAGAAGTCCGACTTGGAATTGGTGAATCACTTAACGCTAATCAACCAAGGAAAGGAGACGAATTTCAGAATGGATGAGAACGGGGTTATGAAATTTAAGGACAGAATTTGTGTGCCCGATATACCAGAATTGAAACGGAGTATTCTAGAGGAAGGTCATAGGAGTGGGCTGAGTATACACCCAGGGGCTACAAAAATGTATCAGGATCTTAAGAAAATGTTTTGGTGGCCAGGCATGAAGAAGGAGGTGGCTGAATTTGTGTACTCGTGCTTAGTTTGTCAGAAATCAAAAATTGAACATCAGAAACCGTACGGGTTGCTGCAACCGTTGAACATTCCAGAGTGGAAGTGGGATAGCATTTCTATGGATTTTGTAACAAGCCTGCCGAAGACCTCGAAAGGGAGTGATACCATATGGGTTGTAGTGGATCGATTGAGCAAGTCGGCCCATTTCATACCAATAAGGTTAAATTACCCATTGCAGAAACTAGCAGAGATTTATATTGAGCAAATAGTTAAGTTACATGGCGTCCCTTCAAGCATCATTTCAGATAGAGACCCGAGGTTTACCTCAAGATTCTGGGAGAGTTTACAGAAGGCTCTAGGGACTAAATTGAAGTTAAGTTCCGCATACCACCCACAGACGGACGGCCAGACAGAGAGGACGATCCAGTCCTTAAAATACTTGTTGAGAACTTGTGTTTTAGAACAAGGAGGGAGTTGGGATGCTTACCTACCACTGATTGAGTTCACCTACAATAATAGTTACCATTCTAGCATCGGAATGGCGCCTTTTGAGGCCCTGTACGGGAGGAGGTGTCGAACCCCGTTGTGCTGGTATGAGACGGGAGAGAGCGCAGTATTAGGACCAGAGATTGTACAGCAGACAACCGAGAAGATTAAAATGATTCAAGAAAAGATGAAAGCTACGCAAAGTAGGCAGAAGAGCTATCATGACAAGCGGAGGAAACCGTTGGAGTTTCAAGAAGGGGATCATGTGTTTCTGAAGGTCACACCGGTGACGGGTGTTGGTCGTGCGTTAAAGTCTAAGAAGCTTACGCCTCGGTTTATTGATCCTTATCAGATTACAAAGAGAGTTGGGGTAGTAGCCTATCAAATTGCCTTGCCACCCGCACTCTCAAACCTTCACAGTGTGTTTCATGTGTCTCAACTTCGAAAGTACGTTCCCGATCCGTCTCACGTAATTCAGATGGATGAAGTGCAAGTGAAGGAGAATTTGACCATTAAGACCTCACCATTAAAAATCGAAGACCGAGAGGTGAAGAAATTAAGGGGCAAGGAGATCGCGTTGGTCAAGGTAACGTGGGGAGGACCTGCTGGAGAGAGTATCACGTGGGAGCTGGAGAGTAAGATGAAGGAATCTTATCCAGAGTTATTTATCTCAGGTAATTTTCGAGGACGAAAATCTGTTAAGTGGGGGAGAGTTGTAACACCCCAACTTTTTATTTTAAGTAATCCAATAAAATTTAATAGGTGTGTGTGGTGAATATTATTATTAATGTTGTTCTAGTTGAAATGTGATGTAAATGTTGAGATGGTTGAATTAATTTGTGATACGAGAATTTAAAATAGAAAAGAGTAGGAGGTGTAGAAAATAGGTTTTTAATAAGTGGGGGAGGGGAAAAACAAAAAAAAAATGGTGAATAGAAGAGAAAGACTATAGGAAGAGCGGCTAGCCAAAAAAAAAAATACAAATAAGGGTTTGGGAAATTAGAAGAGAGTTTTTGGGGAAAACGTGGAATAGAGAAAAAGAAAGCCGCAGACAGAGAGAGAAGGAACCTAGCTTCAGGAAGGCAAGCCAAACCGGAGACTTGAGGAATCGAGGTAAGGGGGGGAGTCTCTCTTCACCATAAGGGTTGTATGAATATATGGGTAGGGAAGGGTTTGTGTTTTTCTTCTTTGTTTTTCATGATCTTTTAAAGAATTCATGTTAAATTCGTGCTCTAATATGTTGTTGTGATTGGGTATATTTTTATCTCTAAATTTATGATTTTTATGTGCGAAATTCGTAATGGATTCATGGTTATATCCTGTTTTGATTTCTTATGTGTTAAAGTATGAAAGAGTCATAAATTTGATGGATGAGTGATAAAATTAAAATTGATCATATTTCTTTTAATTCTGTTGGTTATCGACACCTTCGCAAGCATGTTTCAATATCTATCCTTTCTCGAGTCTTAATGTTTCAGTAAATTTTGATGATTAATAAATTGATGGATGTGTCTTTTCTTGCGTTAGCATTATTTCGTAGACATATTCCAGTAGCCCAGTAACATTGATCACGAACCACATCGATCCTTCAATATCTCAAATAGTAATACTATTCATGTAGATTTAAAATAATTATTAGGTTGAAAGACAATTGTTAGGCAAAAAGTTTATTTGTTATGTACTGTGTTGTTTGTTTGGTTGCCATGCGTGTTGTATTAATCAGATGGGTTATCTTTGTTTTGTTGCCATATGATTCTAAATTTGTGTTTTGTATAATGATCAATGTTATTTTGATGGTCATAATGTCATACTCCAGATCCAATTACGTTTGCTCATAGTATACTCAAGGTGCCAAGTAAATCTTTATTAAGTAGTACTCTTAGACTTATTTTATTTATACCGTCCCTATGAAATTCCTTTTCTATATTATATACTTACATATATATTTATCAAATGATACCTATGCTTATATATGTATGAATATATATGTATGATTAATTTTGTGTATAAACAGTTAGCAGTGAAAGAGTACCTTTATGTTAGTTAAAAATATATGCTTACATACCTATACTTATATATGTATGAATATATATGTATGGTTAATTTTGTGTATAAACAATTAGCAGTGAAGGAGTATCATTATGTTAGTTAAAAATAACGTATCCTAATTTCTAAGTAATACTTATATGTATATGAATGTTATAATGAATTCATTCCTACTATTTTTTAAATGTGTTTGAGATGAATTTCATGCCCTTTATGGATGTGTCTTGGAAACCATAGTTACTTCTTAAGATGAATTATTAGATGATGTGTAATTGATATGTTATTTAACGATGTGTCAATAATAAAATATTTGACGGTGCCTATGTTTACTGATGATGGGAATGATGATGAGTGAGAATATTAATGACGTGAATGATGATGTATATTCATGAAGACGATGTTTTCTTATGATGATGATATGAATGACGACGATATGTTTTGTCCCGGTGTCGTGCATAATAGGAAGAGTGTGCATCTATGGTTGTAAGTTGTTGTTGGTGTGTTAATATTTAATACTTGCTGAGTCTGTCCTCATGCATGCATATAAGGTCGTGTCTAGGAAATTATGAAGATGCAATGACGATGAAAGTCCAGTAACATATCTCTGGCAAATTATGACGACGATAGGTGTGGTACCACATTCATGTAGGTCTTAGGAAAGTGTCCATATGCATATTAATTGATGATGCTTGTTCATGGTGTTTAAGAAAGAGTAATAAACGTGAGCCGATGAGATGTAGAATCTAATGAAGAATGAAATATTGTTGATGTTCTATGACGGTGGATGCGATAACTAATGTTCCTATTATTACACATGATTTTCTAAAGTTATGTATGGTTGTATTTTCTCACCCCTTTCTTGTTGTTGTGTGGTTTTGGTGGCTGTACTCTTGGGGTACAGACACTCAGGTTGAGGAAGACTAGTTGCGGGACGATTCAGCAAGTGGCGGCGGAGGCATATTTTGTTTTCTCTCTTCTAGTAGTAGTCGAATAAGTATGTAGTCGATACGAGCTCTGATATGTAACACTAGGGTCGGGTTGGCTATTCGATTTTACATTTTGATGTTTGAAGTATTTTTAAGTTTATGAATTAATTATGGATGTTGAGACTTGATTTTTGTTATAATAAGAATGCTGAATTTTTCCGCTGCAATGTTTATGACTTTGTTTTACGAAACGATAATAAATGAGGATGCGTAACACCTAATCTCAATTATTTATATTTTTGGTATTTATTAAATTATAGTCGGGGTCTTAGGGTGTTACAGTTATCCTATCATAGGATCTAGACATATCGTTATCATATGTCGTGCTTAGGGCTTATTAACCCATCTGTAATAATTTCCTGTTCCTCTTACCTGAAATTTTGTGGATAAATTACCCATCACTCAGTATGATACATATATTTATCCTAGGTTAATCCTTGAAGGCTCTTGAGTAATCTATGTTCCAAGACATTTCAAAGATCAATGGCATGGCACAACTATTAGTTAAGAAAAAGGCATCTTGGGTCTGAGACTGAAGGTTTTGCGTCTGAGGTTCAGCGTCTGAGTCTGAAGCCAGAGTCTGAGGCTGAGTACTGTTCACTCCGTGATCGTAGCAGAACTCAGAGTTCAGAAATCGTGTTTTAACTTCAAAAATCTTGGTACCCAACTGCGCAGTGATCTTTTAAACATGCCAGGGACTCATTTTAATCTATAAAAACATACTGGAATCAAGGATTAAGCAAGAATTAAGCATATGTATCAAAAAGGGGAAAAACTATACTTTTTCTCTAAAATCTTAGAATTGAGTTTCAATTCTCACACAATATAACCCAAAAAGGATTAAACTACTCTAAGGAACTCACCTAATACTTGCTTATCTTGACAAACTTCCTTTTTACCAGAACCCTAGCTTAGTCTTACTCTTTCCTTAAGCTTATGTTGCTTCAATCTTTCCCATAAGCTTGCTTGCTTGCAATACTAGGAATTAGGGAAGGAAAATAGATGGATTACTGGCTGGTGGAGGCGATGGCCAAAATCCTTGAGAGAGAGGGAGGGGTTTCCAACTTTGTAGAGTGAGAAGGGAAGTGAGAAATGAGGGGAAAAAGTCTTGGTCTTTCTATTTAAAGCCTTTAGCGAAAAAAGACGTTTATGCCCTCATGTTTAGAAACTTATCTGATACTGATAAAAGTTACGTCTAAGCGGGATATTACACTCTACCCCCCTTAAAGAAATTTCGTCCTCGAAATTTAGAATTCCTCTTGAGATCATGAATGAATAAATCCTTTCTACCTCTTTCTCTACTAGCCAAATCTCCAATTCAATTTGCTTATTGGGATTCCATGGCTACTCTAGGGTCTGACATGTAGATTATTCATGCACCTCGATTAAACCTGACTGGCTAAAACTGTTCCTTAGCCATGGTTTCCCTACTCTGTAAGTCAAAATATTTGACAATCTCTTCCTTAAATGTAAGACTTGATGTACATTACACAATAGGGTGTGTGATTATCTGAACCAATACCCGACTCACTTGACTATGTCTCTTGTTCACACACTTAGTGTGAATCCAACTTAAGGTTATTAAGCATTGGATACTCGTATTGAATTCATAAGTTTCCTTCATTGACCACTTGGTCTTACCCTGACGACATCGGGTCAATTTTATCCTCCTCAATTAATTCCACTGAATCCTTATCTTTGACCTTCGCCTCGCAAGACGGCATCTTACAGTTACAATCGTACCATTCTTCATATAGAATCATCTCTATACTGAAAAGCATCTGGTATTGAGTATTCTCAAATGGAAGTGAAGATTATTGTAACTACCTCCACTATCCAAATACAAGGAGGAGGCATCATTTATGGTACCTGCTCCTTTCTTTCTGACATCCTGGTGTAATACTTATCATAACCATAAGCATTTCTTCCATTCCCATTGCGGGAATCCTTAAGGGCTCAAGAAATCTTATAGGCTACTCGTGTCCCGCCTTAACTAGTCGACGACAACACATATCTAGACGACTTAGGAATTTTCCTCCTTACTAGGATTCTGACAATTGCATCCTTCAAGATACTTCTTAGTCGTATCAGGGTGAGTAGAACTAGCCTCATAATCCTATCTAGAACTTAACTTATGTCGTTCAAAGATATTCCTTGTTTTCGAAAAGAAAACTTTATTCTGGCCGCTACTAAAGTAGCGCACTTAATCTCTTAATCCTTTATTCATAACCTGAACTTACGTAGCCCTTTACTGTAGACTACGAGTGACTTTTGATCTGCATAGAATGTTCCTCTATCTATGAACATTAAGTTCAAGAATTTCCGAACTCCTCATCTAAGATATGTTCAGTATTAACAACCTGTTCTATTTAATACCTTCCCACTTAACCTTACTGAATACGTACCACGGTTACTAATACATGTCACATATATGAAAAAAATGTTACACTACTATCTGAATAGCATAAACATTGCCTGATAAGTATACATAATACTAAACATAACCTGATACATGCGACATGTTGACATAACATGGGTACAAAGTGGAATAAACTCATATACCACTGCATTGTCGTTTCTGATCAATGCTTCAAATTCAAAAATATCATCTTGCAAGTGCAACCTCTGCTGTTGTTGCCTTATGCATAATCCTCTCTGAATAAACTTACTCTTCAACTCCACTTGAAGTTACTGAGCTAAAATAGTTAGATTACTGTATTAGCGGTGACTTCCATTGCTTTAGACTTAATGTGCTAGGAACACATCCTTCTTATTTCTTGCCGCATATTCATAAACTGCTTTGATTTCCTTTCCTCATGAGTTTCGAAGTTCGTAGTATTCCTCAGCTTAACTTTTAAAATTTCCTGTTAGAACTCGTGATAAGTTCGAGTCGTCGTTGCTTACTGTTATTCTGTGGTCTGAGAACTGACCACTGAATACCTTTTATATGATTCATCTGGTAAGAACTTCACAAACATCCTTGTTCTCTAGACTTCAGTTTAGATTTGTCCGTTAACTCATTCTTGTATTACTCCTCTGCTGCGCAACTCTGATTCTAATAACTCGCTTGGGATAAGAGTAATACATCACTATTACCATATTAAATCTCCTGGCCAATCTCGATCCTTAATAACTTTGTAGCTACCATAGCAGAACCATCTTACGTTCGCTGCTTCTTTTGTGACTTAGAATACCTACTTATTCAGGTGTGGTAATTCTTCTTCGAAGTACTCATACTAATAACAAGGGTTAACTTCATACTATGCAACGCTTCGAGTAACTACTTACTTTACTAACTGGTCATCTCCTGACTTGTGTTTTTCCTTTAGACGTAAACAATATATATACTTGTTTTCGTAAATTGATTCTTTGAATACTTTTCCAAATTCACATCTTTTATATTCTGAACCCACTGATGGTTCAAGTCTCGTTCTCATTCATCCTATTCTTATTTGTAAGAATTTCATACTCATAATCTTTTCCGAGACAACTTCGGTCTCTATAGTCTTACCATATCTCTTAGGTTACCCTTCAAGTTTCTCGGTTAACTGATCTTGAACTTCAACACCTTATCATTACCTTTTGATTCTTTCAGTAACTTGTTACTGCATTCACAACTCAAAAACCTGATCTTATTATCTGAATAATCCTCCATAGGTCTTATCGACTATTGTCTTCCTCATATGGCTTGAACATTCCAAGATCTGTACCTTATATCACCTTAGGAAGCTTACCAACCTAAGGTGATCTCTTTCAGTTTTCCAAATCATTTACGTAAGGAAGCCCATCAATTGAAAACGTAACACTCCTTAACATTAACCACAGTCTTAACCTTTCGTATTAAAGACGATATTCCATATAATAAAGTCTCAACATAATTTCTCGGCTAAAATTCTGATTATCCTTCAAAACTGGTCTACTATAATCATGTGTTATCTTAAACTTGTCTTCTTCATCCAATCAAGGAATTTCGACTTTGTTCATCCATCAGTTCATTAAAATCCAACAATATATGATTCAATCTCTACGACTCATGTTAAAGGAATGTAGTCTAATCCACTTTTCATGGTGTAAAATTCCAGTTTGAGCTTATCTTATTCCCAGTCTTCTTGTCAATAAGAATACGTCTGATTCAAACTTCGACACGCAATAGGCCTTATCATTACCACTTATTCATCCATCTTTTCTTCTAAGGTTGCATATAATTTTCTCTTCTTAATTCACAATTCTGGCATTTAAGGTTCGGGAGATGCGGCTGATTCGATGGGGTTTAACTCGCTTGCGCTTCACCCTCAAGACCACATTTGAGGGGTAAACTTATTCGGTCCAAATGATTTCCGTAATCCATAATTGATTCTCATAACTGTTTGGATATTATAATCTCATTCGGTTCGAGTGCGCGAGTCCTTCTATCCTTACACACTCTATCCTTGTTGGAAATCTAGAGGTTCCGATAATCAATCGATAATTCCTCATTCCTTAGAGTATTCCATGATTCCTTACTCTTTACGTCTCCTCGGAGAAGGCATCGCCCAACGATGCGTCCAACTAGGTTAAGGTACTTCACCTTGCTCTTAATATCCTTAAATATCTCTTATATTCCTGAAACTTTGCCATTAACAGGCTTAGTTACTTTACTGCTAGATGACCATCCCTTGGCATTGAATACTTCTTTGTCAGTTCCATCTTAAAATCTGTCACCTTAAACTTTGCTCTTCTTACACTTCATTCCTCCACGGTCACATTCAGCTCTCAGACATTTGTCCTAACTGTCATATACTAGATTGAGTTGATCAGGCTCAACTAGATGTGACCTTTTAGAACAATATCCGGAACCCAATGGTCCCACTACATTTATTGAATTTTTTTTAATGACCCAAGACACGATCTGAATCAACCTGCTCTGATACCAATTGTAACACCCATACTAATGTTATCTAGAATATTAGCATGCACATTAAACTGATACTGGATACATCAAATTTTTCAATAAATAATAATACAACTGAATGAGTATAAATTGGCTCGTTTATACAATTATCTAAATACCAATAAAATACATGTACAAGATTTCTGATACACTCCTGAGCTGGTACATGACGAGAAACTGCACTCCATTCAGCGTCTCCCTGATGCACTTCATCACAAAACTCTGGCTTACCTGAAAACCTGCACCAGAAGGATTGGGATGAGACATAATGTCTCAGTGAGCTCCAGTCCAACCTACTGTTGGCAACCTCGGGGACACCTAAGGTCACCATGCACTAACTCTTGGCAATCTCGGGGAAACCTATGATCGCCGTCAGTCTCTACATATCTTGCGATCAAGGGAAAACTGGGATCACCATATGCCTTTATCATATACTTAACATATTCATAATCTCATACTTAGTGATTTGGGGATATACTATGATCACTTCCTGATATCTGAAGGCTACTCTGCCATTTCTCATTGTATTAGATAAGCATGTATATATATATATATATATATATATATATATATATATATATATATATATATATATATATATATCTTTCTTTATCATTGAGTTAGAAAGTTAGTGTTGAACATACAATGATTATCTGAATTCATTTTACGGAGTGCATCTGGGTAGAGTAACCCCGAAGTACATCTCCCATCTGATATGAAAATTCCTATCATATCAGGCTAACACCAGACTCCTATTATCGTTATGTGGAGAGCCGTCTCGGAGAAGTCCCATCTGGCATAATCCGGAGCATGCTGGACATGTTTAATCTTTTAACATACGTGTGGACAACCATCTCGGAGAAGTCCCATCCGGCATAATCCGGAGCCTGCTGGACACGTTTAACATAATCTTATAATCTCACGTATGGACAACCCTTTCGGAGGAGTCCCATCCGACATAATCTGGAGTCTGCTGAACACGTATAAATTTATACTTTAATTCTTGGCTTTATAATTCATATGTATATCTGATACATTACTCTATTCATATGCATATCTAATGCATTCATCAAGTGTTTAATCATGTAACACTTAACCTATAATATAAGATTTCAAGCTTATCGTTCTCATAAGCCACTTACTTGGTTGGAAATCTAAATCCTTAAGCTTATCTGAAGCTTTGAATGTTGTAACATTCCTTGTGCTTTCGTACATAAATTGTGTACATTCATCTTGCTATCCTATCATAGGATCTAGACATATCGTTATCATATGTCGTGCTTAGGGCTTATTAACCCATCTGTAATAATCTCCTGTTCCTCTTACCTGAAATTCTGTGGATAAATTACCCATCACTCTATATGATACATATATTTATCCTAGGTTAATCCTTGAAGGCTCTTGAGTAATCTATGTTCCAAGGCATTTCAAAGATCAATGGCATGACACAGCTATTAGTTAAGAAAAAGGCATCCTGGGTCTGAGACTGAAGGTTCTGCGTCTGAGGTTCAGAGTCTGAGTCTGAAGCTAGAGTCTGAGGCTGAGTATTGTTTACTCTGTGATCGTAGCAGAACTCAGAGTTCAGAAATTATGTTTTAACTTCAAAAATCTTGGTACCCAACTGCCCAGTGATCTTTGAAACATGCCAGGGACTCATTTTAATCTATAAAAACATACTGGAATCAAGGATTAAACAAGAATTAAGCGTATGTATCAAAAAAGGGAAAAACTATCCTTTTTCTCTAAAATATTAGAATTGAGCTGCAATTCTCACCCAATATAACCCAAAAAGGATTAAACTACTCTAAGGAACTCACCTAATACTTGCTGATCTTGCCAAGCTTCCTTTTTACCAGAACCCTAGCTTGGTCTTTACTCTTTCCTTAACTTTTTCCTTAAGCTTCCTTTGCTTCAATCTTTCCCATAAGCTTGCTTGCTTGCAATACTAGGAATTAGTGAAGAAAAATAGATGGATTACTGGCTGGTGGAGGTGATGGCCGAAATCCTTGAGACAGAGGGAGGGGTTTCCAACTTTGTAGATAGAGAAGGGAAGTGAGAAATGAGGGGAAAAAGTATTGGTCTTTCTATTTAAAGCCTTTAGCGAAAAAAGACGTTTATGCCCTCACGTTTAGGAACTTATCTAATACTGATAAAAGTTACGTCTAAGCGGGATATTACACTCTCCCTATAATGCACAACACAGGACAAAGATATCATTGTTATTCACATCATCATCATAAGGAAACATCTTCATCATGAACATACATCATCAATCACATCATTATTATATAACTCAACATCATCATTCTCATCTTCAATATACATATAAGCATCATCTTTTGCATCATCACTACTATATATATCACCAGATTCTTCGTATTTATGTATACAACATCCTACGTCATTATCAACATCATTAGCTAATCATTTTCATAAACTACTATCGCCTATTCATGTTTAGACTTGCTATTATCTTGAGGTAACTACCTCTGTTTGTGCCTAAACACACCCCTTCATTTAGATATATAATTTAAGGGTCCTTACTTTCACTTTACATGCTAACGGCTTGCTTAAACTAACTATTTCTTTCTTGGGACAGTTGAAAAAAAAGGATTTTTGTCACTGGAAGTATCGTGGCACGATGGCCCTTCCATCGTGGTACGATGGAACAGTTTAAAAAAAAAGGATTTGTCACTGGAAATATCGTGGCACGATGGCCCTTCCATCGTGGCACGATGGAACAGTTTAAAAAAAGGGTTTTTGTCTGAAAATATCGTAGCACGATGGCCCCCATCGTGGCACGATAGAACAGTTTCAGAACCCAGAAAATAACGTTTTTTGCCCTTGAATTTGCTCCTAACTTGGCTAAAAGTCCCTGTTTCCGACCCCCTATGATCATAAATTGCTAGGAAACACTACCCTACCCTACATCCAAGCACTAATTTTCCGTACCATCCATTAATTACAATAACCCTCCACATGTTAAATCCTATACTCAAAACTTAGCCATTTCCTTTCACAAATTCTAATTTGCCTACATCATCATCAATTCTTAATATGTCTGTACTTCATCATTCTCTCATCATAATTTACATCATAACATCAATTTTTATAATTAGACAACCCTCATCATTGAGACTAAAATACCCTAAAAGAAGAAATTATTCTCCCCCTTACCTCGAATTTTCTGAAATCTCCGGTTTGGCTTGGCTTCGTTGTAGCTAGGTTTTCCTTTCTCTGACTGCTGGTCTTCTCTCTGTTACTACGTTCAGCAAAACTGACTTCTATTTCCCTAAAACCTCCTTTTATACTTGGGCCCGCCACCAGTCATAACCTTTCACTCTTCTATTCACTATTCATTTGCTTCCCCCCTCCCCCACTTATTAAAAACCTATTTTCTACACCTCCTACTCTTTACTACTTGTTTTCGATTCTCTTTCTATTTTATTTAGCTTCTCATACTATAAATTAATTCACCAATATAATCCTACTCTCTCAACATATACGACACATTCAATTAAAATGGCACCAATATTAATATTCCCCAAGCATCACCCATAAAACTCATCAGAATTAATTAAAAGTAGGGGCATTACAAAGAGGAACGTCCTCCCTGCGCGGAGGAGGTGGAGGAAGAAGCGTCACTTCCATTG
Source organism: Medicago ruthenica (assembly GCA_018208015.1). Classification (NCBI taxonomy): domain Eukaryota; kingdom Viridiplantae; phylum Streptophyta; class Magnoliopsida; order Fabales; family Fabaceae; genus Medicago; species Medicago ruthenica. Next base: position 39,842,325 of record CM031378.1, read on the forward strand.
CTGCGGAAGAATGAGTGTTGATCGTTGCATCGAGGATAGCATCGCTCACGTTTCCTTCTTTACTCACCGGTTCAAGAACTGGAATATCTTGATCTTGGAGGATTTGAATCACAGGATGTGATTCCAGCATGGTGGAGGAACGACTCGTTGCGGTTCTCCTACGCATTCCGGCCATTTCTTCAGAAGATGGAGCAGTAGCTGTCAACCGTTGCGGTGGAGGAACATGTAACTGAAAACGGTTACGGCGGAGGAACACGTAACAAAAATGATTTACAGTGAAGGATCGTTAGACCGTGGCGGTTAGGGAACGATCCCATATTTCTAGTGCCAAATGATATGTCCGGTAAGAGACCGATGTAGGCAACAGTGGCAGAAAGTGCTCCGGTACGATGGCGAGGAGTCTTCGCGGTGGAACGAAGGGTTCCTGCAGGCACGTTACCACTCCAACGCTCAAGTCAGTACTAGAACCGAGAAGCACTGTGTACAAAATGTGGGAAAAGTGAATCATTCCTTGGGGGTAAAGCTAAGATACCCTTATATAGGCGCGTGTGAGAATAACCGCTTCCGTGAGATGCGGAGCATGATTAGGAGGAGGTTAAAGGACACGCGTATGGTGTCTAATGCACGGAGGCGTGCTCTAGTGGGGTTACGTGCACTGATATTGGCGTGTTCCTTCAGGCGACGCGTCTTAGTCTGGTGGGCGTTTAGTCCACGTGTTATATTTGGATTGGACTTCTGGCCGGTCCAGAACAAAATACATTTCATTTGTTTTGTGAAAACTAACATATAAGATCCTATATGACACCCAAAAACAAACAACTTGAAAACAATCGCAATTGAAATACAATAAAGCATGCAAGGAAAAGCATATGAAGATATAGCATGCTAAAAGGGATATACAAATAAAATCAAATAGAGATAAAAACTCATGAATAACATCATAAATTGTCATAGCAAAAGCAATGATTATAACCAAAGTAAAGGTAAGAGAGATAGTTTCCAAAGGAAGGTCAAATACATTCGACTTCCTAATGAAAACACTTTACCTAACCAAAAACTTACTTGCTTGATAGAGTGCTTCCAAGATTGATGATGTAGAAGAGGTCACTCGTGATAATCCAAACATGATAAAGCCAATGGAGAGCTTAACTATTTGACATCCTCGTATACGCCTTCAACACACTTTTTCTCTAAATGTCCTTGCAAGGAAAGAAGCTTATTGTGGAGTATCATGCTTGACTTGACTCGTGATCAACAAACCTATAACACACTCACAAACAAACGAAGATATGAAAACAAGGGTTCTCCAATTTGAAAAAAGCATTGAGATGTGCCCCCCTTTTTCAACGAAGTGAATATAAGGGATACATCTACAATAGAGTGCCTTGAACAATCCTAGAAGATACCTCTAAGATATGTAGGGCACTTTTAAATGCTTGATCAATTTGGAGCCCTTCGGTTCTCAACTGAAGTTGAGACCTTGGGGTTATTGAGACAATCAACAATCTTGGGAACCCACATAATTACCCCTTTAGTAACTTCAACTTTCCTAATGTGGCAATGAGGTGTGGTGTGACCAAGTCTTCCACAATAGTGACACCTACCATTGTGAGTTTGAGGTTTACCACCATCATTTTTATTAACAAAAGAGTAATATTTGTAGCGCCTCTTAAAAGAATTTCTTTTGTCTTTTGATTTCGTGGTAAACTTCATTTCACCCTTGGAAACATGTTCTAGCTTATGAGTTATAGATTCAATTTCTCTATAAAGGCTAGGACATGTCTCACAACTAGCAAAGTTCATCCAACTTGAGTCATATTTGGATGAGCTTTGTTTAGGTGACACAAGACTAGGAATTATAACCTTTTCATTGACAAGAGATGCATGCTCTTGCTTTAGGATTTCAAAAGTGTTTTTAATTTGTGAGAGAACATTTTCTAACTTTAAAATGTTTTTCTTTTGAGCTATTATTTTATCAAAAGCATTTAAATCCTCACAATGCATCTATTCAATGGCTTGTTGTAATTCCTCATATGAAGGTTTAAATTTGGAGTCAGAGTCGGAGTAAATTACCTTATTTATCCTTTTCTTTGTGTGTCCCATGAGACACAAGTTAGTGATTTCATCATTTTTGGTATCACTTGCCAAGGAGGTGGTATCATCATCTTCCTATGCTATGTAAGCTTCTATTTGAATTTGATCTTCCTTTGCCCTTTGTTAGCTCCAGACATTCATTCTTGTAGTGACCCATCTTTCCACATCCAAAGCAACTTACAATTTTCTCCTCCTTTTCCGATTCTTTTCCTTAAGTGAAGCCTTCCTAAAATTAACTAGGTTCATGTCATTATGCTTTAGACCGTTCCTTTTGATGTAGTGGTTATATCGTCTCACGAACAACCCCATTTCTTCTTCATTGAGTGAATCATCAATGGAATCACTTTCACCTTGAACCGAAGAAGTAGCCATGGACGAGGTGGCATTTAGTGCAATTGACTTCCTTTCCTTCTTTTTGAGATCATCCTTACTAGACTTCAGTTGTAGAATCTTGTGTTCATGCTCCTTGAGTTTGCCAAAAAGAGTAGTAATGCCAAGAGTTTTAAGGTTTTGTGATTCCTTAATATCCGTCACCTTGGAGATTATCCTAGTTCATTCCACATTCCGAGGTTAGTCTAGTCCCCTTGCACTTCCAAGGAATTTTTCACTATAATCACACAAGATTACAATTGCTCCAACACACAAGTCAAATACTTCCTTGCCTCACACAAGAGGACTTATACAATCAGAGTTTCACAAAAGATTTTCTATGTGTTTACACTTTAGAACTCAAAGAGTGGCGAACTAACTTTAAGCTTAAGAAACTTCTGACACTTAAGACTTTCTAAGATACCAAGTTTGAAAGAATTTTCTAAGTGTTCGAGTGCTTTCAAATTTGACAGAGTTTTGACACTTGTAAAATATTTGCGGTCTCTTAATTTCTTTAAACTGCTCAAGTCTTTATATAGGAGAGAAATGAGAGAGCTGTTGTTTGAAGATTGTCAACACATCAAATTCGTCCTTAAGAAGCTTTGATTCATATTTGAGAACTTTTCCGCAAATGAATAATGGCGTTGAGTGGTGCTAGGAAAGTCCTTCACTTCTTATGAAATGACCTGTTACATTCTCTTTGCCACTGAAGTTCTTTGTCTTTTTCTACACGGTCAGAAGAAGACAAACAATACTATTAGAGGTGGAAAGCAACATTCCATCAGAAAAAGACAAAACTGATCAGAGTCACACAGCCTGCTGACGCGTACCTCCATCAAAACTTGTTTCTTTCAGAGTCTGAGTCCATAAGAGCATGTTCTAATCAAAGTCTCCACATCATCTTCTAATCAGAACTTTGACTTTTTGTTGACCTTTCTTCATAATGAGTCAAAACATATTTCGACTCATTATATATATAATGGATTGACAAGTATTTTTTTAACAAGCAACCTTTTTTTGTGTGCAATAGAAATGACAGCACCACCTAAAACTCACGAATCACTACACCAAAGTGTGGGAAAAATAGCGCCTATCTAGCAGCGCTTTTAACATTAAAGCACTATAAATAATTACACGGAAGCTTTAGATAGCGTTTTTACAAAAAAGTGCTATGTATGGTACTTATTTTTTATAGTGTTTTCTTAAAAGCGCTAACATAAGTTCATTAAAAAATATTTAATATAAAAAAATTGCGAAATGGTACATAGACGGCGTTTAATACAAAAAGCGCCATGTACCTGTCAACCTTAAATAGCGCGCATAAAAGCGCTATCTTAGATAATACAAATATAGCGTTTATTTATTGACAAAAAACACTATGTATAAAACAATTTGTTCCAGCCTAGCAGTTAAGCCTCTAATTGGAAGGTATAGGGCACCTGTTCGATCATCTCAGATCAAGATTCAAATTTTTTTTTTTTGCTCAAATTAATACTACCTCCATTCCTTTTTAATTGTCAATTTTTGACATTTTACACAAACCAAAACAATCAATAAATGTTACTATTTTTGATAAAATAAATTATACTTTTACTATAACGACCTTATTCATTTAATATCTCATTTTATATATTTCTCTCTTTGCAATAAATAATTAAGGGTAATATTGGTATAACAACATTTAATGTTGCATTGAACTTTGAAAGTGACAATTAAATAGAAACAAAAAATTTCTTTAAAAGAGACACTTAAAAAGGAACGGAGGGAGTACTATTTTTTTTTCCGTTAATCAGCTTTTACCTTTTTTTTTTTAAAGAAAAGTCTTATAACCTTTATCCCCAAATTATAAATTAAAACTGAAACGAGAACACAAACTCAAACGTGATGTTTAACCTTTATCCCCAAATTAGTTTTCACCATCTTTCCCTCGTACCTTTGCCGTTCAATGCCGAGAAAATTGTTCCTCCCACATCAGAGAACCCTTCTTCCTTGGCATCCTAGTTCTCCCAAAGAATTGTTGATCTTCTTCCTCCGCGTCCAATGCAGAGAAAATCCTTCCCATCTGCGTCCCCAATTCCTCCTCTCTGAGAAACATAATTGGAGAACCACTTCTCTTTGAGAAAACTCTTGCTATCAGTTTCTCATCGCCCCCTCGGTCACTTCCTTTGTGTCCCTTTTCCGCCTCCGCATCAGTTTCTTTTCGCCGTCGTCGAACCCAAACAAACACAGCGAAGTAAGTTTTCTATAATACTGATTTTAGCTTCACTTGTCACGACCCAAAAACAATAATCGTGACCGGCGCACGGACATATGAATCAAGTCCGGCAAACCTAACGATCAAAGTTGACCAATGACATTTCTGTAATCTTTAAATAACTAATTTTACTTCAAAATAATATTTACAGAAATTTGGACATAGTATCCTCTGTATTTTTAACGTTTCCAAGATCTGAATCTTGTCCATAAACCTGTTTCCGTCATCCAAAAACTCTAAATGACATTTTTTACATATTTGTACAACTCAAAATGAGACATTTTTAGACTCCATATAGCTGCAAATACACTGACTAAAATATATACATAAGCAAAAGAGCCATCCATCAAGGAGGCCTACCAAAAAGTGACAATGCTGAACTTTAGATCTACTTGCAGCTTTCTACTCAGCTGCTTGGAAATCTGAAAAAAATAAAAAATGAAAGAGTAAGTCACAAGGACTTAGAGAAGAGACAACAACCACCACCAACTAGAAGGGAAACACACAAGGGCACGAGTAATTAACTTCTCAAATCTAATGTCAATTTTTAAAAAAATATATAGTACCGTATAAATTCTTTTAATCCGCAATCGTTTACGGGCATGAAAATTCACACATTGTAAATATTTCCAATCGAACAAGTATACTTCAAATAAAATCCAATATCGTAAAAAAGTGGAAAATAAAATTACAAGCCTTTAAAAGTATATTGCCGAAAATCATAATTAAAGCCTTTGAAGAAAATATATAAAAACTTCGTTTAGTGAAAATAATCAAAATTTGGTGAATCGAGAACTAGCTTCATCTCATTGATAGTTCTTTCCTACTAAGAGTGGTCTTTCTCTTAGTGGTAGCTCCATCTAACAGATAGCTCTTTTCTCTCGATTCAAAACAAAACGTAAAACATTTTCAATTAGGGAGTTTACATTTCATTGATAGCCCTCTCCTCCTAATGACGGTCTATCCATAGGGGCGGCTCCATCTAACGGAGTAACTCTACCTAACCGAAATCAATACTAGGTGCACATAGGTAGTCACAATTATAATCGTATTTCTCAAACACATAGCTTTAAAACCATGATTCGTAAATTATCAAACTTGTGTCAAAATGCACACAATCAAATTTCAATTTGCAATTCTTTGTTTATAAGTCGTAGTAATCCAAATAAGAGATCATATTAAAATCGCTGACTTTAAACATGTATCAAAGACGAGAGAAAAAAAATAAAATATATTCAAAGGGTGTGTTCCCCATTTTTGGTAAATACTTTAACATATAAAATCATAAAAATATGAATAATAACGATAATGAAAATAAGTGATAATCATCGTCATCAACTCACAGTTATGACGAGTCAACTAAGTTTGCCCTCCAATCACTCCTGGAGAAGCACGTGAAGCATCCGACATCATATCTGAGCATCAACAATATTTCCTCATGAATTAGAAACTTATTCTACTACTTCTATAACTATAGTTAACCATAAAATCCTCATATTATCTACTCTAATCTCAAAAATAAATTTTAACAACTAATCATGCCTAAATATGCACTAATTGAGTTGGAATTAGATAAATATACCTCCAAGGAGTTCCAAATGAGCAACTTTCACAATCTGAGTATTATTATTCTTCTCCAATGCACAAACCCTAACCCCAAAATTCTTCCAAATCTCACTTGTACCAACAAAGGGCTTTCCTTGGATGTATAATTTTTCGTATTGATGTTTGATTTGTGGGAGAAAATAGATGATTTGAAGAAAAAAAAATTGTTGAAGTAGGTGAACAGAGAAGGAACAGAGAAGGATACGAGGGAGAGAAAAAGAAGAAAGGGAAAAATTGGTTTGTATCCGTGTATCTGTTTCCCATTTTATTACTAACTTAATTTTTAATAATTTTTTTTTTTTACTTGAAGATGGCCATTCATAAAAAGAACGATTTTAAGGTTTAACAATTCAATTCATTTTTAATCTTTTTACGCAATTGACCTATTTAGTGCAGAAGCTGGATTATTATTTCAAAAAAACAAAACTTAAACAAAGAGACACTTGCATTAGAAATGTTTGTTTTTCATTGGATTGACTTGGAAAATTGCAGCCCTTAACTAGGAAAATTTAGATAATTTCCATCATAGCCTTGTTTCTTATAATTTGTCCTCTATTTCTTTCATTGGACTGTAATTAAGGTGTCTATAGTTCAGAGAAAGTAGCAATATTAATATGTCAAAAGAAGTAGCAACATTAATATGGCAAACAAGAATACTAATAATTAGATCTAAAAGTTGGTGTATATTTTTTTCATTTAGTGTAGAATTTTTCATGAGTTGTATAAATAAAATTTGGTGTATACCTTTTTCTTGTAGGTCTCTACCTACAAAGGTACACGGAGATATATGATCTAAGAAAGATAATTAATTAAACACTGATAAATATTTGAGTCTGAAGCGGGATGTTACATTTAGTTTATGTCATATAAATATAAACATATAACCTAAATGTGTGGTTTGAGTAGAAGAGGGATTGTTTTACGAGATTCCCTTCCTTTTGTTTATGGTTTTGATTTGTTCATCATTGTCTAATAAAAATTAGTCGGGTTAAAGGAAAAGGTTGGGGCTAGTTCTACTACACTGTCAATGGTTGATATTTTATCTTAATATATAATTATATATGTAATTGAAAATTGTGTCAATTTGTATCATTTGAGTTCCAGTAGAAGAACTAACTAAAAGCTTGATTGATCATGTAGGCATATGCAGCTACATAATTTGCTAACTCATGCCTCACATGACTTGAAAATTAAGATGATATGTTTATCTTAATGTTTCTACGATCAATATTGATGGCATACACAAATGTAGGATCCAGTTGCATGCATTGTATAGGATGAAGCTATCTAAGTGCTACAGACTTGCTACTCATAAAGATGAATCTTGAGCATGTTTACTGATAGATAATATGACTTAGGTGAGCTTCTTTTTTGATAGATAATACTTTACGAAATATATGTTGAATTATGTACTTAAGAGTTCATAATATGTATGTTGCACATAAATACTTGAGTATATCAAAACTGTTGTTGAATAGAAACTGATGCCAAAAGAGTTCATAATATGTTTGAATTATAAATTTGAGGATGATTTGGTATTACTTTTATAATACTTGACTTGCCTTGTACCGTCATCTCAATCCACTCAGGACACGCGGCAGCCTTCCCTGGCAAGCTGGATCTCAATCCCCACGTGCCCGCCATGTGGGCGAGGTCAGGGCCCTGCTGCAACAGTTCGGGAAAGGTAGGGGACCCCACAACGCATCCGAAGCGGGTTGCCCACGTCGAAACCCGAGCTAACGGCCCCTTTTTGACCCGTCTACCAAGTCCTCCCCACATTTCCATTATGGACCGAGATCCTCGTGAAGGAGGACCAAGTCACCGCTCCAGGTGGCTTGAGAGCCCCGAAAAGGCCACCCCTACCCGCCTAGGTCAGGGGGTGTATAAAAGAGGCCGGAACGTCTCATAAAGGGGAGAGAGATTCATTAAGCAGAGAAAGAAAAAACCCTAGCCAAGCTCTTGAGTACTAACACCGCTCAGGGGATTGGTACTGTGATCCTCATTGCAGGAACAGTTGGCGCCAACCGTGGGGCCCGATAAAATGTTCCAAGGCCTCAATTTTCCTAATCTTATTCTCAGATAAGCCAAATCATCCAATTCGTAATGGCCGGATCCCGAAACAACGCCTCCGATCCAGACGCCGTTACCGCCATGCAGCTCCAGCTAGAGGAGCTGCGTCAACAAAACGAGGTGCTTCAGGCCTCCGTCCAAACTCTTCAGAAACAACAACATTAGGAGCAATAGGACAACCAGGAAGGTCCGGAATTAGAGGACCCCCAACCTCTATCCGCCGAGATTTGGAACGCTCCTGCCCCGGAGAATTTCAAACCCCCACATCTCACTTCATTCGATGGGAAGTCAGATCCCACCGAACATCTGACGACATTCAACACTCATATGGCGATTATAGGAGCGACCGACTCCTTGAAATGCAAGCTGCTCGCAGGAACCCTCAAGGAGGTGGCCCTCAGGTGGTATATGGGCGTGCCCCGGTTTTCCACAACCAGCTATCCCGATTTCGCCAAGCGGATGGTACACCAGTTCACAGCAAGGAAGCACCGAAAGGTCCCGACCACCAGCCTTTTCAATGTCCGGCAAGGACCTCAGGAGCCATTAAGGGAATACCTCGCTAGGTTCAATGAAGCTACGATCAAGGTCGCCATCCCCAACCAGGAGATCTTTGTCGGCGCCTTCCAGAACAGATTGAAGGATGGTCAGTTCAACGAGTTCCTGGCCCAAAAACCAGCGGATTCCATGGAGGAAATCCTGGTGCGGGCATAGTGTTACATTAAGGGTGAAGAGAGCAATGCGGAGAAAAAGGCCCGAGATGCTAGAGAAAGGAGTTCTGGGGGAAATGAATTTCACAGCCCCAGAAAGAACAACTATCTTCAGCCAATGCGAGGTTCTTTCAAGTCGCCTACTAGGAGACCACTAGAGAACTTCACGCCCTTGAACCAGAGAAGAGAGCGCATTTTACAGGAGGTTCTTCATATGGGACTAATTCCACGTCCACCGGCGTCGAGGTTTGAAGTGATGGGAAATGACCCAGAAAAGTGGTGCAAGTACCACAAGGCGAGAGGCCATCACACCGATGACTGCAGAGTCTTGAAAAGAGAAATCGAGAAATTAATACAAGAAGGACATTTGAAAGGCTACGTAAGAGGAGGACAAGGTTCCAACCAGAGAGGGAACCAGCGCAAGCTACACAACCCCCCACCAAGAGGAGGCGACGACTCCGAAGCAGGCGGAGGCACCAGCAATCTGCAAGCTCGCGTAACCATCAACACCATCGCAGTAGGATTCGCCGGTGGTGGCGAGACCAGCTCATCCAAGAAAAGGTACGCCAGCCACGTGATGCACATAGACAGTTACAAGGGCATGGAGGTGCCCATACCAGAGGTTGATCCGGAGCTCACCTTCTCTAAGAAGGACTTTGCAGGGATCCTCTCCCATGAGGATGACCCCTTGGTGATCAGTTTACAGCTCTTAAACTGTGTGGTAAGAAGAGTGTTGGTAGATCCAGGAAGCTCGGCGGACATTCTATATTATGACGTCTTCGAGAAGTTAAACCTGGGTACGGAGTTATTACAGCCATTCAAGGGATCCCTAGTCGGATTCATAGGAGAACAAGTACATGTTCGGGGATATATTACCATGAGGACAGTGTTCGGCGAGGAGGAGAGCGCCAGGGCCGTTTCAGTTAGATACCTGGTGGTCAGTGCGCCCTCGTCCTACAACATAATCTTAGGGCGTCCTTCACTCAACCAATTGTCGGCGGCCCTATCAACGCTCCACCTCACCATGAAGTATCCGCTGCCCAACGGCAAGGTGCGCGTGATCAAAGGAGACCAGAGGACGGTAAGGAAATATTATCAGTATAGTCTCAGAATTAGGAGGCGGGACCATTTAGCGTACGGGCGGGACCCCAACCCCTCAAACGCCCAGGACGTCAACTTTGTAGATTTGGATCCACGAGAGGAGTACGTCAAAGAAAGGATGACCCCCATAGAGGACCTGAGGGAGGTATAGATCGGCCCGCAGACCTCTCAAACAACTAAGGTCGGCACGACTTTGACGAAGGTCGAAGAAGAAGAGATTGTTCACCTGCTGAGGAAGAATTTGGATTTGTTTGCATGGAGCCCGTCCGACATGCCCGCCATTGATGTAAATGTGGTGTATAACCGTTTAGCATTGGACCCAAAGGCGAAGCCCATCGCCCAGAGGAAAAGGAAAATGGGAGAAGAGAGGCCAAATTTATCAGTGAAATTAAGTACTCGACCTGGTTGGCCAACATTGTGCTGGTAAAGAAGAGTTCGGGAAAGTGGAGGATGTGTGTGGACTTCACGGACTTGAATGCATCGTGCCCAAAGGATCCATATCATCTCCCCGCCATTGACAGGCTCATAGATGGTACTTCAGGATACAAGACGCTGAGCTTCATGGATGCGTATTCAAGTTACAACCAAATCCATATGGACCCCCTTGATGCCCCTAAAAATGTATTAATGACAAACGCGTCCAATTATTTCTATGAAGTAATGCCATTCAGACTAAAGAATGCTGGTGCCACCTACCAAAGGCTGATGGATAAGGTCTTCTCCGATCAGATTGGGCGAAAACTGGAGGTATACATTGATGACATGGTTGTGAAAACTGCAGAGGAGGGAAGCCATTGCCAGGACCTCAAGGAAATTCTAGGATGTGTAAGGAATTTTAACATGCGTCTAAACCCCTCCAAATGCTCATTTGGGGTGCAGGCGGGAAATTTTTTGGGGTATATGTTGACGAAGAGGGGAATATAGGCCAACCCGGATAAGTGCCAGGCTATCATCGACATGAGGAGCCCCACCTCTGTAAAAGAGGTTCAGCAGCTCACGGGGCGCCTGGCGGCGTTATCTCGCTTTTTATCGTGTGCAGGAGACAAGGCTTTTCATTTTTTCACGACGCTCAGGAAGGGGGAGAGATTCGAATGGACAACAGAGTGTGAGGAAGCCTTCTTAAAAATTAAGTCTTTCCTGGCCACCCTCCCATTCTGACTCGCCCGGACAAAGACGCCATACTCTACTTGTACTTATCGATGACAGAACACGCTTTGAGTTCGGTTCTTGTCCAGGAGAAGGAGGATGGCGAGAAGCCAGTATACTTCATGAGCAAGGTGTTCAAGGGCGCAGAGTTACGCTATCAGAAGATTGAGAGGTTGGTTTTGGCACTGGTGACCACATCGAGGAAGTTGCGCCCCTACTTCCAAGGTCATCGGATCATGGTGAAGACTAACCACCCAGTTCAGCAAGTCCTGAAAAAGCCGGACTTGGCAGGGCGAATGGTGTCATGGTCCGTGGAGCTGTTAGAGTACGACATCCAGTTTGTCCCCAGAGGTAGTATCAAGTCGTAGGTGTTGGCAGATTTCTTGGTGGAGTTAAGCTCACCCATCGAGGCCCAGTCCCCGTTCGTATGGATCCTGTCAGTTGACGGGGCCTCTAACTTGAAAGGGAGCGGTGCAGGGATCGTGTTGGAAGGTCCGGGTGATATCCTAATCGAGCAATCCATGATATTCGAATGGAAGGCGAGCAATAACCAGGCCGAATATGAGGCCCTCATAGCTGGAATGTTGTTGGCTTGGGAGATGGGTGCAACGAATCTCAGGGCGCGAAGTGACTCGCAACTGATGACCAACCAGATCCCCGGGGAATACCAAGCGAAGGACGGACAGTTGGTTAAGTATCTAAAAATGGTACATGATCTGGCTCAAAGCTTTGCATTCTTCGAGGCGACCTATGTTCCACGTGAACAGAACGCCCGCGCCGACATCCTTTCAAAGTTGGCCAGTACCAAAAGACCGGGGCATAACAGGACGTTGATTCAGGAAACATTGACAACCCCTAGTACTAAAGCAATGATAGTAGGCGCTATCTAGGTTGAGGGAGGCGGATGGATGACGCCGATTGTAAAATATTTGGAAGGAAACTGGTCGCATGCATCAGACGAGGAAGAGCAAAAAATGAGGAGGCAGTGTGCAAGGTATACCATGCAAGCGGGTAAACTCTATAAAATGGGAGTGACAACGCCAATGCTGAGGTGTTTGGCCGAAAGTGAAACGTAGCTGGTGCTTCTGGAGGTCCATGAGGGTGTGTGCGGAAGCCACATTGGCGGCAAAGCACTCGCCAACAAGATAGTTCGGGCTGGATACTACTGGCCTACCTTGTTAAAAGATTGCGCCGAGTACGTCAAGAATTGTGACAAGTGTCAGAAGTTTTCCTCTCTCCTTCACGCGCCAGCCGAAGTGCTGCATTCCGTCACCTCACCATGGCCGTTATGTCAATGGGGCGTAGATATTTTGGGCTCTTTTCCCTTAGCGCCAGGTCAGCTAAAGTTCTTTATTGTCGGGGTTGACTACTTTACCAAATGGATAGAGGCTGAGCCAGTGGCGAAGATCACCGCCAAGAGAGTCAGTCATTTTTACTGGAAGAAGATCATATGTCGTTTCGGTCTGCCTAGATGCATAGTGTTCGACAAAGGTACACAGTTTGCCAGCAAGACTGTCAGAGACTTCTGCAACAACCTTGGGATCCAAACAAAATTTGTGTATGTCACTCACCCTCAGGCGAATGGGCAGGCCGAGTCCGCCAACAAGGTAAAAGCTAGATGACGTCAAAGGTCTTTGGTTAGAGTGACTCTTTGTGGTACACCCAGTTTAGTTAAATACATCTTGATATTCGCTTGCAGTCATCATTTATTTGCTCTATTATCACCATATAATGTGTAAAACGTAATTCTGTAAAATATTTTGCATTGCTCACATCACTACTGAGTGTCCAGGTCCTATGGTCATATCACACGACACCCCACTCATCCCTAAAAGAGACGCCGTTCAGAATGGTGTACGGGGTGGAGGCAATGCTGCCTGTGGAAGTGGACACGCCTACATGGCGCAGGGAAAACTTTAATGCAGAAGGTAAAGGTGCGGACTCTTGACGTGAACATTTCACTGAGAAGACGCCTATTATGTGCATGCTAATATGATTTATTAACCGGGAAACCTTTCAACTAACAATGTTTGTTTTTGAAGGAAACTTTTCAACTAACAATGTTTGTTTCTGAAGATAATGAAATTGGTCAAGCATGCGACTTGGATATGCTGGACGAGGTAAGGGAGGCCGTCCACATCCAGGAGTTCGCTGCAAAGCAGAGGGCCGCTCGGAAGTACAATTCGAAGGTGGTCCCCAGGGATATGAAAGAAGGCGATCTGGTCCTAAAACAGGTTGTGGCACCAACTAGGATGGGAAAGCTACTTCCAAACTGGGAGGGGCCATACAGGGTTCGAGAAAAACTGCTTGGTGGCACCTATAAGCTGGAGGAGTTGTCAGGAAGCTCAGTTCCAAGAACATGGTGAAGGGATTTAAGAGGGGTTTTTCAAAAAAATTAATCCTCTTAGCGGAACAAATCCCATTGAAACGGATCTTGCTTAAATCATTAATCACAAATCAAACACATACTTAAACACTTTAAGGATTCATGTGTTTACCTCTTGAAGAGCAAAATCTTTGTGGCAAAATTGTTTCTGATCACGAGCAAAGCAACGTAGCGATGCCTCTATTCAGTCCACACGAACAGACCTTCTCCGATGACCGGTGCTAGCCAATTTCAACGGAGATTCAGAGAGAATAGGGTTTAGAGAGCGGCAGCTAGGTTTCACACCTTTTGTGAATTAGGTTAAGTGTTTCAACAAAAGTCTGTAATGCTTCATCACAAGGGTTCTATTTATAGAACCACTTGTGTGGTCAACAAGTCAAGCACTTAAATACACCGTACCTTACGGTGCACCATATTTCACTTAACCGTACCTTACGATGGACCGCGTTTCTCTATTTCATAAATTAAATAATAAGTCATACTTAATTATTTAATTACTAATAAGTCCTACTTATTATTTTATAAATAAGTCTTATTTATTTCTCTCATCTAACCGTCCTTTGTGTGTGACCCCTTTAGGTTCCCGTAACGTTGGCAATAAGATTAAATCACCTATTTAATATTATAAACAGTGAGCGGTATCTAGCAACACATCACTGCTACCCAAGTGACGAGAATGTCATGTGATCTGATGAAACCTTTCCGTGATAATGATCATGTGTATAATTACCCCTTTGCCCTCATGTCTATATTGAACACAAGGCATAGACCGTGTCATCCTTGTCTAGTTCAATATTGGGCCCATAGACATTTCTCCTGTTATGTAGGAGGGGAAAATTCCATCTAGGTCACTCATGTCCCTCAGCATGATTCATGGAGTACCCATCAACCAACTTTATAGTCATCCTATTACAGACAACGTTTGAATGGTGATAAAACACTCGACTCCTACATCTAGGGTACATAGTGATTTCAGGTCAAAGGGTGGAATACACCACTATCACTATGAGAATATCTTATGATACTTTTCATAACTTTTACTATGTAGTATTCTCATGGTGGGTCAATCCAGTATAAATATTACTCCTAATATTTATACCTATGTGAAGACTTGATAACTCTTTATCTATGATCTGTGAGATGTGATCATCAGTCTACCCACATAATAGTCTCTATGCTTTAATGTTATCCCATTTCACAATAAAGCTTGACTACAGATACTTTAAGAATAATGTCCTTTCGTTTAATGAGTCTCACGATTAAGTAACACTTAATGCTCCATTAAACAGACTAATTATTCTAGGGAATTTATTATTTTGAAACTAAACAAAAGAATAAATAAATGCTTTATATATATATATATATATATATATATATATATATATATATATATATATATATATATATATAAGTCATGATACAAAGGCAAATCCAATCAAAATAGATTGGCTATTAGGGCTTACTCCAACAATCTCCCACTAGCACTAAAAGTCAATCAAATATTAACTCAATATCTATTGGTCAAATGTTAGCATCAAGCACACTATGGGCAAGATACTTTACTAGCAAATAAGGAACCTTTCCTATGTTGGTAGGTTGTACTTCTTTCAATTTCCACTTTTGATCTTCTATCAAAAGGAAATTGAAGTGTCAACATATACATTTGAATCATTGGTGAGATCTAGTTTTCATTGCTCGCAGGATTAAACCAATTTCACCTCAGACGGGATCAATGGAATCCGCACGCAAGAAACACATGTTTTTGCTCAGCTATGAGCTAAACAATCCAAATCATATATTTGACATCTGTAATAGAAACAACAACTATCTGAAGCTTGTACTTTTACAAATTTCATAGTTGATATCCAAGAATAACATTTATTCCAGATTGCGATCTGGATATCACTACAAGAAAACTGCGATTTAGCGTCGGCCAAAAACCCACTCTAACAGGGCTAAAACCGACGCTAACACAGATTTAGCGTCGGGGTCGGGGGCAGGCTAAAAAATTTGAAGCTACTGGGTAGAGTCGGCTATTTTCCCTTCGAGGCTAACATAGCGTTGGTTAAGCCGACTCTAAAACCGACTCTTCGCGCAACCGAGGCTATTAAATTCAAAATAAAAAAAGTCAACAAAAAATTTAGAGTTTGCCAGACCGACGCTAACTATAAAATTTAGAGTAGGATGAACTAACGCTAAAGTCAACTTCAAACCAGTCAACTAAATCTTTTAGAGTCGGCCAACCCACTCTACAGTCAAACAAGTCAACTAAATACTAGAGTCGGTTTGGCCGACGCTAGATTTTTGTTTTTTTTTGCTAATTTTTACTGTATGAGATTAGTGAATCTGCAACTAAATGCTAATCATTAATGAGATTAGTGAATGAATATTAAAAAGGCATGAGATTAGGCTCCAATATTACAGGGACCACTAGCATTAATTAGTCACAATTTTAGTCCTTATCCAACCAAACACTAAGTTGTGAATCACCGAGTATTTTTCACCAACTTACTTATCCAACCAAATACATTAAAACACACACACACACACACACAAAAGAATAAGGATATACAACAATCAACATGGAAGCATTATTTTTTTTTTACTTAAGGGAAAGTAACACACACACATACCATGGAATGCAAAAATGACACTCTAAAAATTTGATGCTTAAAGGGAAAGTAACTAAAAAGTTAAGAAATAATTAATGGGGAGTTGTACCAAAAAATATAAAAATTAAAGATTAAATGGGAAGAAGGTACAAATCAACATGGTTCTTAGTCTTTACAAAGGTCTATAGTAGTACCAACAACAAATAACTCTAACAGCAAATAGATCAAAGTACCTATATGGTGAAGTAATTATATTACACGCCTTCGTAACTTGTAACTCTCTCATGTAGCTCTGTTGACTTTCTCACACATAATAGCTTTAGCTGTGACGTAACCACCATTTTCTTCCTCATTACCATCATATAGAAAGACAATCCCTTGATAGATATGTCTAACAATGCCTTGTTTACCCTGCAAAATTACACAATATTTTTAAAAATATCAAGGATGAGAAGAGATTCAAACATACAGACAAAAATCCATTCAGAAATAAGCATCGGACCTGAGATGGACCCTCCAGAACCTTAACATTGTCATTAACAACTATAGTCTTACGGTGCAGGTCCTGGGCACTAAGTTTCAGATCGCACAGTGCACTTTTTATTTCGTTTCGTTGAACAGTTACAACAACAAGTCCTTCTGAACTCTCTTTTAGAATCTACAACATACAGGAAAACTATAATATAACTATAAAAATGCACTAGACACTCAAAATCAAAGGATTATACAAAGGACAATGCCTAAGCTAAATATCGTACCTGGTAAGTACCATCTTTATCTGTGCTTATTATTACACCAAAGTCCTTTTTGCTGCAATGGCAAAGCTCTGTCAGATATGAAAATCATCGATCTGCAGGATGTGCATGTGTGCACATCTGCATGTTCCTGTGTGTGTGAGAGAGAGAGAGGAGCAAATTTGTATGATATAATGAATGCTATGTTTAACAAAAAACTTACCGAAAACGCAAAAGAGCATATAATTCAAAATCATTTCCTGCGCCTGAAGCTGATGAGCCCTCTCCTTTGCCATCGCCCTTGTCAGCTATAATAACCCGTTTTTTCTTTGTGTCACCATAAATATTAGAAAGCCACTCCATATCACTTGATTCATTGTTTTCGGAAGACCCAAACTTCAATAGCTCCTCTTCAGTGGGAACAACACCCCAAAAACTTAATGAATCTGGAGATACTTTCTTATAAAGAAATCCATCCTTGAGCAGCATGCCATCAAGAACCTGAAAAACCTTGCCAGTTTCCCGGTCATGTTTTATTTGGATCAGAGGTCGGAACTCCCTGCAGAATCGTTGAAAAACAATCCCATCAGACAAACTATCCAAAAACTAAGTTAAAAAAAAAAAAGGAAAATAGGAGAATATGCAATATTACTCAAGTTCAATGGAGCTAATTAATCTCGGTGCTGGTACCGCAGCTTTTTGGCGACATCCTCCACCCTGCAACAGTGAGAAAAAAATGCATCAATGATTTTTTGTCTACATGTACAGTACACAACAATAGGACAAGAATGATGAAGTAAAAAGAGCAGTCTGTAGAAATAGGAATTCACATCACTCTGAGACAAAACCAGTAATACAAGTCAGCCTCAATTTCATGGAGACATGGTAAGGTTACCTTACAATATTTAGATTCCCTCCCAGGTCTTATGATCTTATGTAATTAAAGTGAAAACCAAAGAATACATTTTCCATCAAGTCTAGTTACAAGTCCAAACCTAATTGTCCTCAATCTACTTCAATATGTACAAAAGTTTCAATGACATATCAGATTGAAAGGTCAAAGTATAAATAAATATTCAAAGGGTTGGAAAAAGGTACGAGTTGCAAAACTCTTGAGTAAATGTAGATTTTGACACAAAACATCATGATCTACCAACTGCAGGATGCAGGTATAATTTTTTATCGTTGCTAAATTGAAAAAGTTGTAATAGTCTCTAATCTTATTTTCCAAGAATGTAAACAAAAAATGTGAATACACTTTAGTTCTTTAGCATCTATTTGTCCAAATAACAACTGAATGAAAACAGGCATAATCAAAGCTAACAGTTGAACTTCAGTAGAAAGGAATAAGCAGAGAAAATCATGGGAACGTAGATTACAAATTTGGCAGCCAGAGCAAATAGATCGATTCTTGGAACAAGCTTCACGGTAACTTTTTTGTGCGTATTATTCACTGCCACAACCTGGCAATATAAAAATAGATAAAGTGAATAAGTATTTCACAAGTTAAATAGCAAATAAAAACTCAACATCTTTACTCATGCAATACCTGTGCTAAATCCCCCTTGTAATTACCACCTTTTACGCGACCCCACATGCCTTCAGAAATTTCAGGTTTTTTAATTTTAACAGAGAACAGATGAAAAACTTCATTTCTCGGAACAGGTTGCACTCGAGTAGCATAGATACCAGTAATCCCGTATCATGCCTAAAATTACACATTGGTAACAAATGAAAACATATTTAGCCAGCGGCAGAAACACTTCTCTAGTAATAATTGATATCTAACTATAAACCAATAAAACCCCATTACCTGATTTATATCATTTTGCCTTTCTGCTTCAACGTATATAAATCCTTTCACATGATCTACAGCAAAGGCAGATATTAACTGCAATTTAGTATCCAGTCCTTTCAGGTGAACAAACTTCTGCATCAGATAGATGGCTGAAAGCCTCTCGCGCCCAACCTGTGGCAAACAAAGCTTAGCAAAGGAATATACAAGACCCGAAGCATCGAAACTTCTGATCGAAGGTGTATCTAACACTAACATGACACCGACACTTACATAGTTTTCTCAAATTATTACCGATGCTGACATGTCAGGTGTCCGTGTATGTGCTTCATGGTATAGAAGCCCCAAAAAATTTATAAATGCAATGCTTGAAAATACGGTTAACAAAATCACTAAAAGACGCGTTTCAGGTGACATACAGTGCATTTAACTCTCCATATGGTTGGAATTGATTCCTTAAGAGCATGATGTAAAGACGAATTATCCTCCATTGGTTTATCCTCAAACTCATCGCCATCTTCCATCAATCTATCAAATTCTTCTTCATCCACAAGTTCCTGTTTGGGAACACGTGGGACGCTACTCGAACCCTTAGCTGACTCGTTCATCGTCGTTGACAATGTCTCAAATTCATCTTCATAAGATTCTAAACACAAAAATCAAAAGGCGTAAAATCATTAGAAATTCTAAACACGAAAATCGAATACGAAACCCTAACATTTCTAGCGAGAGCAACAAATGAAGGGATTGAGAGAATGTACCATCGCTGAAATCGCTGAACTCGCTGTCTTCGCTATCGATGTCAGCGGCTTCGTCTTTGAAAAACTGAACGACTCCTCGATTCTTCCTTTTTTCCGGTCTTGTCGTCGTCGAAGTTGTTCTTCCGTGTGCCGGAGGAACCTTTTCCGGCAGGAGCTTTACCCTTGCCGGCGGGAGCTTTGCCCTTCGTAACTTGTAACTCTCTCATGTAGCTCTCCTATAACTTATATGCCCTGTGTACAACAGACACAAAGTTCATATATATCACAAGCTTACAACACAAAAAAGGAGAAAAATATGAAAGAAAAAATTGTTAAAGGCTAACTGTAAAATCTGCATGCAGCAGACTCAAATGCTTTCACGCCTGTTCCAAACTGAACACTGCATTTTAGGAAGTTAAGTGCACTGGAAACAAGAAATGAACTGCATAGCAAGTGTGATAAGTGTGATTATAATTCTATTCCATAGTCAATATGTGTTGCATAGTAATTTATTAGTTTTTTTAAGTTAGCACTTACAATGAAGAGTACACATACTATTCCATGTAAAAGTAGCCTTGTATGCACTAGAAACAATGTAAAAATGATTTGTTTGACTCAAGTGTCCAATACCTCCACAACAAGGTGAACCTTTAACTTTCAGCACAGCCCCATGTTTGCTTCAAAGAATCATTATACGTTTAAATCCAATTATACTAGTTTGGTGGTAGATAATAATATAGTATCTTATCAGTCATTATCAAATATTAATATGTAAATTAAATAATTTTGAAATCATTTTATGATCGACATTATATAGCCAAGAACTCAAGGTGGAACTACTATAGGATATTTAGCCAAATCATGTTATTCTCTACATTATATAGCCAATACCTCAAGGTGGAACTTTACATGATATTTAGCCAAATTATGTGACAAACTTTAATAATCAAATGGGACAGGAGCATAAATTCAACTTAGGAATCCCATGTCAAATGCTCTAAAGAAAAATTACAATTTTTGATAAAACCTTGAACCCTGCAAAAAAAAAAAAAATCACAAAAAATACAAAGGGAACAAAATGAATAAGAGAAAAGGTGAAGAAAACTCACAGAAATGTGGATGAAGCGGAAACAATCGAAACCATCCATAAATAGTTATATAGCCATGATTTACTCCTCTCACTTTCATATAAAAAAGTCTTCTCACTTTCATCTCAAGCCAATTTATATAAGAAACTACCAGGCGATAAAAGCAATTACCAAATCACAACTTAAGCATTGCAAATTCTAACTACATTATATTTTATCACTTACTAGTTAAAACCAATGATTGTTTAAGCTCTTTTTATCTTTTGTTGTGTTGTTTCTCCTTTCGAAAAATCGAAAACCTCTTCACTCAAAAGCTGAACAGACATTTTTTAAGTTAGTCATTGACATAAGAAATAAAATCTCATGAAAAGGGGGACATACTAACTTTCAATATATCCATGAAATTCTCAAATATTGTTTCACTAGTTTTAGCTACTAAGACAACATCAGTAATAAAGCTTTGCAATCTAGCTAGCTACTCATGCTTAAAATCTGCTTATGAGACATACCCACAATTACATATAACCTTTTAGTGGTGAATGCAAAAAGATACAAATAATAATAGTTGAAAAAGAGTATTGAATCCAGGCTTACAAAAGAGTAAAAAGAAAGCTACATCCTTATTAGAAACATGAATTCTCACAAGAATCACCAAACCTAAAGCAAATACCCAATTTCAGAAATCACCAAACCCACAAGAATTCTCTCGAAATTGAAGTAAAACATCGTTTCCATTAACAATGTCACACACAATTCAATAAAAAAAGTAAATTCATAAAAGGGTTTCATTCAACAATCAACCCACGAAGATTACATTCATAGAAGAATGAACATGAGCACGATTTGAACATGTTTAAATACAATTGATAGAAGAGGTACCTGGGTGTGGTAGAAGTGAACCCTAAACTCAGGTGAATCTGAGTGATGTTGAGGTTGGAACCCTCCTCGTGCGAGACAACAAGAAAGAGCGACGAAGCAGCGGATACACTCGATTGGGGTGTTCAATTTGTGATGTGAAACATATATAGGGGTTTCTTATATGGGTTTAGGGTTAATTGAGATGATAAGGTGAAACAGAGATATTTTCTAATTGACGAAGAATATGAATTGGAGAGGCTCCGGTGACACTTCTACGAATTAGGTTTCAATTTGGGGGAAAGTGAAATTGAAATTTGGTGGAGAATAAAATGTGGTTTAGGGTTTAGAATTGTGGGAGGGAGAATGAAAATGAATTAGTGAGAGTGATGAATATTTGAGGTTTTTTTTTTTATTGAGTAAAGAGAGGGAAAAAATTGTTGGAAAAAATTTAGGGTAGTATTTTTGTTGATTGAATAAAAAACTTTTTATAATAATTTATATAGAAATTAAATTTTTATTGGCAAAAATTTTAGAAACATTATGTAGGTCCCATTTGAGCAAAAAAAGAGGAATAATAATTTTATTATATTAAATTTTTATCAACTAAAATAATAGAGTCAGACAGGCCGACTCTAAATATGGTCTAAAATGTCATACGTGGGTCCCCTAACCTTTAGCCTCGGCTAGACCGACTCTAAATCTTTTTAAAAATAAAGAAAAACTAGAAATTGAAGTAGAGTGGGCTAGGCCGACTCTAGTCAGACGCTAGTAGCGTCGGTGTCGGGGGCCGACGCTAAAATTCGACGCTATTTCGCTGTTTTCTTGTAGTGTATACTGTATACTGATATGAAAGTTGTCATCATTGTAACTCTTTTACGATGTTCCTTTTCATCCGTGTTCAAGAAACAATCCTAAGTCCTTTAAGACATCCAAGGATATTCTTGAAAGTATTCTAGTGTCAAACACTAGAATAAATTTTGGTACAAATTAGAAATAATTTTCTAACCATGTCTCACAGGTGTAGAAAATTGTTTTGGTGACTAGTATGTCATCCACATACTCCACCAAACTAATATCAATGCTCCCACTAATCTCCTTGTGTGAACAAGATTTAAATTTGTTCTTTTATTAATCTAAGTTTTCATAAAACTCTATTAATAAAATAAACAATTCAACTTTGAGAAGCTTGCTCCATTCCATACATGAATTTTGTAATATATGTACCTTTCTAGCATCCAATTAACGAAACCCTACATATATGTCAAATACATATATAAGGTCATTCCAATTAAGGAATGCAACCTCGTTATCCATCCTCCAGAATGTGTATTATAAAACAATGGCAAATGGAATCGTTAGATTTAAGAATTATCATGATGTAATGGTTTCATCACGATTTGCATCATGATTTTGCACAAAACCGTCTACGATCAATCTTATCTTAAAGGTATTCATAATACCATCCATGTTAGTTTTATATAAGAAAACCCACATTCATCTTATGAGTCGTACTCATTGGATGATATAACCAATATCCATATATGGTTTGTGTACATGGACTCTATATAGGATCCCATGGCATCTAGCCACTTCTCATAATTCAGGCCATTTACGGCCTTCTAGTAAGTCAGGCACCCATCTTCCATTAGCATCATATCACCTTGTTGAGCCATGACAAAATCATGTTTCTCATCCTAGTGATATGACATGTCAGACTCATCTAGATCTTGTGCTACTCGAACTGATGATTTAACAACAACCCTTTGTTGAATCAGTTCATGTTCCATTCTTAGAGAAACATGTATTTTGTGGTACTTGACTTAATTCAAGTTCTACATCACTCCCACTGGCTCCTGCAGAGATATACTCCTTCAAGAGGAATACTCCAGTTCTAGCGACAGACAACTTTTATCATGTGATGTAGAATTAGTATCCTTTAGCTTCCTAAGGATACCTCCACAATTATACATTCATCTAGTTTGGAATTTTGTTTATCTAATAAACATCATAACCACAAATTATCACAAAGTCAAACTAGGTACTCTTCCTCCATATCTAATATGGTGTCTTTATGATTACCTCGATTGGAACTTATTGTGGGTGAAAAATAACTGTAATTTAATCAATTTCAAGAGTCATGGAGTTATAATCAAACTATTTCAGATTGAGTCATGTCAAACATGAAGCGATATAAATTATCAATATACTCCTTAATTAAGAATTAACCATCGTGACATACTCGTATGGTCTTTATACTTTTCAAAATAATTCCTTTACTCCATCGTTGAACTCTTTGAACCAATTCAAAGATTTTTAATTCGTGTCCAACATAAATTTACATTTACTAATCTAATCAGTAATGTAAATTAAGTAAAAGAAATAAATATCTCTAGCAAATGTGTTTGATGATCCATTTACATCATATGTATATTGATTCGAATAAATCAGATGTTCTCTAACACTGAAATATTTTAAAGGTGGAACTCACATCCTTCAAATGATATAATATCAAATGAGTCCAATAGTCCATATTAATGGAATCTGAAATTGTGAATCGCACTTCTTTGCAACAATAATGCCGATGATATACAAAAGGTTCAAATCTCATTTGATCCTTTTCTCATATGTTATAGACCAGCTTATCAAGATCACATATCTCAATTCCACGCTTGTATAGAAAACATTATTTGGATAATAGGACAACATTTGTCTTTTATTCAACTACACAATCTTTTTCTTGTCAATACAAGATTTAGGATTTAATGCTTCTATTTTATATGGAATTTAATAACAATTATTTGGTTCCATATCAAGTTAAATTTAAGTCCAAGCATTAGCTCCTATATCAATGAAACAATTTGTTCCACTCTAGACGTAGGTGGACTTCACTTATAGTTAATGTCCTGCTTCTTTAAAACTCTCTATATTCCAACAAATATGAGATCAATCATCAAGTATCATATACTTTTGATGCAGAAGTAGAAATTTAACTTTCTATAACTATATGGGCAAAGAAGAAGTCTTACCTCTTTCTTATATTTTGACTTTTTCAAAACATAGCAGTTTTTCTCGTACTTGAGAACAATTCTCAATTCTTGTACCAATTTAGAAACTCCTTTTTGAAGATTTTGTTCCTTATAAGAACATTTAACAGTATAATAAAATGCATGTGCCAAAGAAATTTTAAATACAGAAAATAAATTAAATAAATGTATCATGATTTAAAACATATTTAATTAGGTCTTTAATTAATATGCTCCCACTATTTTACTCAAAACAAATGACCTTCAACATTTGATTCGAAAAATCTCATTGGAAGATTTTCTAGTGGGTTGAAATCCATATTTCACTTCGTTTTGAGTCAGCGAGGGCTGATCCCCCAAAACTTAGCTATATAGGTAGGAACTCCTTCCAATTGTATCTCATACAACTTTCAAACCATTTGGGCGAGTAACTCCTTACTCTAATCTATCATATAGATGTTCCCAAACATTGCTTCTAAATATATTTTAATCTTATTAAAATAATTTAGTTAAGTTAGACCCAAAGAATAACAGTCGGGTAAATGGAATTACCTCACCGCAACTTACTAGTATAGAAAGTGCACTTCGCTAGGGCCAACCCACACTATTCGAGACTAGTCTTGAAGGGTGCTATCCTTTGGAAAGCAATTAACTTAATATTCTATTTGAAGTTAATATATATTTTTAATCTTATTAAAATAACTTAGTTAAGTTAGACCCAAAGAATAACAGTCGGGTAAATAGAATAACCACACCTCAACTTACTAGTATAGAAAGTGCACTTCGCAGAGGCGAACCCACACATTTCGATATTAGTCTTGAAGGGTGTTATACTTTGGAAATCAATTAACTTCAATTCTATTTAAAGGATTTTTATTAAGTTTGATCTCATCGACATGTGTATCTCATACACATGTCTCTTAAGATGCATGACATTCTTGCTCATGGATAGCAAGTATATAAAAACATTTAAAACATACATGCTAACATTTATCTAAAACATGTTAAGCATACATCTCATACATGCGCTAACTAAACATACATTTATGCATCACATACATAAAATAAATTAGGTAGTATGGTTATGACCTCCTAACGTGTGAGAATTAAATAAACTACTTTATTACAATTCTTTGACCTACGAGCAAGCTTCAAAAGTTTCTCCATTAGAATCATCTTTTGGCGTCGTCTTCTCTTCAATTCTTGAAGCAATTACAATATTTAACTCTTAAATAAAATAATAAATGAAACGACACGCATGTCGTATTTAAATAAAATAAATCACGACACGCAGGCCGTATTTAAATAAAATAAATCATGACACGCAGGTCATATTTTATTTAAATGAATAAACGCCAAAGTAAACTAAGGGCATAACCATATACCTTAAACTTAATGATAAATAATAATAACTATTTATTATTATCATTAAACAATTATAAAGTCAATCAAGATTTGGAATAATATTTTGACCGAGATATATGCCATATAAAATTGATTCATATATATATATATATATATATATATATATATATATATATATATATATATATATATTTATATATTTGAAACTATTTCAAAATCAATCTGGTCATAAATAAAATTAAAATATGTAAATTTTAGGACCAAATCTAAAAGATCATATCCGACATTGAAACTCTTTCAAAATCAAGATTCTTTTAAATTAGAAACAAATTATGTAAAAATCATGCAAATCTTTTAAATAAATTCAAAATCATACATGACATTGAAACTATTTTAAATCATGACATTTTAAATTTACTATCAAATAAGGATCGTTTACTACCATTTCAAACAACTTTTGAAAAACAATCCAAAAAGGTAGAATTTTTATTTATTTAATTATAGTAATATTGACACTCAATAATTATTATAATTAAATCTGCTTTATTTAGGCAGTCAATCTGTTTCCAAAACAAATTATGGTGCTAAAATTATGCAAGTATTTTACTACCAAATTCAAAAGATCATATCTGATATTGAAACTTTTCAAAATCATGATCCTTTTAAATTGGAAATGAATTAAACTAAAGATATGAAAATCTTTAATTACCAAATTCAAAAGACCATACTTGATATTGAAACTCTTTCAAAATCATGATCTTTTAAATCTACCTTTCTCCAATTGAATTAATTAATTAAACATTATGATCGATCACACTACGCATATCACACTATATCAATAGCTTCAAGGATTGTTTGTTTAGCATGAACAATCGGATCTTTGATACTTCACCAGATTCGGATATCGAAGTTCAATCTCACGAATTGTTCAAATTCACAACAATCTTTTGAAAATAATTGATCAAATGATACAACCATAATAATACAACTCTTGTATAGTTAGGTAACCTAATACGACGATCAAACATCAATAGTTTTAACAATTGTTTGTTCAGTATGGACACCAGATCTTTGATGCTTCACCAGAATCGGATATCGAAGCTCAATCTCACGAATTGTCTACAAATTCACAATCAATCATATAAAACCTATTGAACGAATGACACAATCAATATATCACATATACTGATGTCGTATCAGAATCATATATCACATATATGATATCAATCAATCAATTTTAATTAATATTTAGTTAAATAATTTTACAAGATTAATTTCAAAATAAATATGAAACATTTATTTATACATATCACATATAAACTGTAATATCCCGCTTAGAAGTATCAGTTAAACGTGTTAGAAACTTCATGAGCAAGCAATGGCAAAGTAGTAATATGAGGCAATGGCAAAGTTGTAAATTGAGGGAAAGTGACTATTGGATAAATATGAAAATTTCTCTTGTTTATCTCATTTTTCTCTAGTAAAGCAAGGCTGGTTTTCTTCCCTCTCTTCCTCTCATTTTCGCCCTCCATCACCTCCATCATCCTCTCATCAATCATCACCCCTTAATCTAGTAAACTCCTTCCTAAACTCTTGTGAGTCAAGCAAGCTTAGTCTTGGGAAATTTTGGAGCAAGAAGAAGAAGGAAAGCCAAGGAATAGAAGTTTTCTTGAGTAGAGGCTTTGGGCTTGAAGCTAGGGTTTGGATTTCTGATCTTAGCAAGCATCAATAGAGGTTAAAGGTGATCTCCTAGTGGGTTTTAGAACCCACCTTGTTTAAGTTTTGAGGTTTATAGTTTATGATCAAGTTTGTGATTATAGAACCCTAATCTTCCTTTTTATGGTAATTCCTTGATCAAGCATGTTATAAGCTGTTTATAGGTCTTAGAAAAATGCCTTAAGCTGTATGATGTTTGAGTGTGTTTAATTGTGCCAAGAATGGTGAAAATTATGCTTTGAAATTGCCCTATGCTGTCCAACTGCAGGTAAAATCGTGTCACGATTCTGCAACCGTGTCACGATTTTACAGGCAGAACATAACACGATTTCTGGGCATGAAATCGTGACACGATTTCCAGATCGTGTCACGATTTTGAAGGGGGACAGAACATGTTGTTTTTCAACTTTACTTGCACCATTCCAGCCATTCAATACTACTTCAAACTCATTAAGCAACGTGCAATGGCTATGTATCTCTTTTAAGTGTTAAAGGACCTATCCCTTAGAGGATGAATAGATCTTTAGGGAAGGCCTATGGCAAGATATTTTGAGAGCCTAAATAGGTGAATAAAGTTATAGAAGTATTCCTTCGGAATACATAGACATGGGAATGTTTCGGCAATCATAGTTACAGATATGTTTATAGTGTTGGTTCTCCAACGATCATAGGTGGCTTATGATAACAATAAGCCAAGAATCATAGGTTATAGGTTATATGATACATGAATGTTATACGATTACAGTAACAGATTATATGTTCATATGTTAAAGTTAAAGAATTAAAGATCAAAGATAATGGCGTGTTTGCACGTTTTACAGTTACAGTTACAGGGCGTGTTCAGCAGACTCCGGGATTCGCCGGATGGGACTTCTCTGAGAGGGTTGTCCACACGTTTTATAGGGAGTCCGGTGTTAGCCTGATATGATAGGAATTTCACCGGTTTATAGGGAGATGTACCTCGGGGTTACTCCACCCGGGCCGCACTCCGTAAAATGAACTCAGATTAATTGTTTGTTCAACGCTAACAGCTAACATAAAACACTTAAAACATCTTTATCTGTTTTATGTTTCATAGTTACAGTCATAGTTATAGTTACAGTTATAGTTACAGGAAGTTACAGTTATAGTCATAGACAGATAACAGAAAGTGGTCCTAGGTTTCCCCTCGATCACTAAGTCATAGATACAGACAGATCACAGTTATGGATATAGGCAATTATAGTTATAGTCATAGGCCGTTTATGGCAAAGGTT
This sequence comes from Medicago ruthenica, assembly GCA_018208015.1. Taxonomy (NCBI): domain Eukaryota; kingdom Viridiplantae; phylum Streptophyta; class Magnoliopsida; order Fabales; family Fabaceae; genus Medicago; species Medicago ruthenica. Next base: position 39,871,244 of record CM031378.1, read on the forward strand.
ATAGGCAGTTCTAAGCTATAGTTACAGGAAGTCTTATAGTCAAAGGCAGATAAAGACTTGGCGATCCTAGGAAATCCCCAAGATTGCCAAGGTAGGCATGGCGACCCTAGGTTCCCTGTGGTTGCCAACAGTTGGTTGGGCTGGAGCTCACTAAGACATTATGTCTCATCCCATTCCTTCTGGTGCAGGTTTACAGGTAAGTCAGAGGTTCGTGATGGTAATCTTCACAGAGGTACTGGATGGAGTACAGTTGCTCGTTGTGTACCAGCTCAGGAGCTTAATGGATATTGTATAAGTATTGTAATAGTATTGGATTATTTGTACAAACGAGTAAACGTGTATTCATTCTTTGTGATGTATGATTATTAATATTGAAATTTTTAAATGTATCCAGTATTAGTATAACGCACATGCTAATATACTAGTTAAAGTTAGTATGGGTGTTACAATTGGTATCAGAGCAGGTCGATTCAGACCGTGCCATGGGTCATTTAAGATTCAATAAAAGCAGTGGATCATTGGGTTCCGGATGTTGTTCTAAAGGTCACATCTAGTTGAGCCTGATCAACTCAGTCTAGTATATGACAGTTAGGACAAATATCCGAGAGCTGAATGTGACCAAGGAGGAAAGAAGTGTACGAAGGGTAAAGGTTAAGATGTCAGTTTTTAAGACGGACATTGGCAAGTTTCAGGAATACAAGAGGTGTTTAAGAGTAAGGTCAAGTACCTTAACTAGTTGGACGCATCCTTGAGCGATGCCTTCTCCGAGGAGATGTGTAGAGTAAAGAATTATAGAATACTCTGACGAATGATTTGGAATCCTAACGGGAACCGTAATTTGGGGAGTTAAAGTGAATTGTAAATTAGAGTTTTAATTCCGGCTGCAGACGCAAAGGATTGTGATACAAAACCCAGCGACTTGGAATAAGGAATGGCCAGTTAACGATTGGAAGCTCTGAACTTTCAGTAAGGATAAAGTATGTAAGGATGGAAGGACTTGCGCATTTTGACCGGATGAGATTTTGATATCCGATATGTAAGAGACTTATTTATGGATTAAGCGATAAGTGAAGGAAACCCCCGTTAAGGGTATGGAGTGAAGATTGAATCTTATGTTGACGGATTATAGTAGACCGGTTTTGAGGATTAAGTAGGAAGATCGTCACTAATGTACGAGTTATGGTTAAAGCTATGGTTAATGTTAAGGAGTTCTATGTTTTCTTTTAATGGGCTCCTTACACGAGTATTCGGGTAAGCCGACAAAGATCATCTTATGTTGGTAGATGTTAAAGATGGTAGGAAATACATACCTTGGGTCGTTCGAAACCATGAAGAGGGCAACGGTCGAGAAGACATATGGAATGTTATTCAAATAATGAGATTAGAATGTGTAACATCCCGCTCATAAGTATCAGTTATTCATGTTAGAAACTTGAGAAGCAAGCAAGAAAATTAAGTGGTTAAGTGAGATGTCTCTTAAGATGCATGACATTCTTGCTCATGGATAGCAAGTATATAAAAACATTTAAAACATACATGCTAACATTTATCTAAAACATGTTAAGCATACATCTCATACATGCGCTAACTAAACATACATTTATGCATCACATACATAAAATAAATTAGGTAGTATGGTTATGACCTCCTAACGTGTGAGAATTAAATAAACTACTTTATTACAATTCTTTGACCTACGAGCAAGCTTCAAAAGTTTCTCCATTAGAATCATCTTTTGGCGTCGTCTTCTCTTCAATTCTTGAAGCAATTACAATATTTAACTCTTAAATAAAATAATAAATGAAACGACACGCATGTCGTATTTAAATAAAATAAATCACGACACGCAGGCCGTATTTAAATAAAATAAATCATGACACGCAGGTCATATTTTATTTAAATGAATAAACGCCAAAGTAAACTAAGGGCATAACCATATACCTTAAACTTAATGATAAATAATAATAACTATTTATTATTATCATTAAACAATTATAAAGTCAATCAAGATTTGGAATAATATTTTGACCGAGATATATGCCATATAAAATTGATTCATATATATATATATATATATATATATATATATATATATATTTATATATTTGAAACTATTTCAAAATCAATCTGGTCATAAATAAAATTAAAATATGTAAATTTTAGGACCAAATCTAAAAGATCATATCCGACATTGAAACTCTTTCAAAATCAAGATTCTTTTAAATTAGAAACAAATTATGTAAAAATCATGCAAATCTTTTAAATAAATTCAAAATCATACATGACATTGAAACTATTTTAAATCATGACATTTTAAATTTACTATCAAATAAGGATCGTTTACTACCATTTCAAACAACTTTTGAAAAACAATCCAAAAAGGTAGAATTTTTATTTATTTAATTATAGTAATATTGACACTCAATAATTATTATAATTAAATCTGCTTTATTTAGGCAGTCAATCTGTTTCCAAAACAAATTATGGTGCTAAAATTATGCAAGTATTTTACTACCAAATTCAAAAGATCATATCTGATATTGAAACTTTTCAAAATCATGATCCTTTTAAATTGGAAATGAATTAAACTAAAGATATGAAAATCTTTAATTACCAAATTCAAAAGACCATACTTGATATTGAAACTCTTTCAAAATCATGATCTTTTAAATCTACCTTTCTCCAATTGAATTAATTAATTAAACATTATGATCGATCACACTACGCATATCACACTATATCAATAGCTTCAAGGATTGTTTGTTTAGCATGAACAATCGGATCTTTGATACTTCACCAGATTCGGATATCGAAGTTCAATCTCACGAATTGTTCAAATTCACAACAATCTTTTGAAAATAATTGATCAAATGATACAACCATAATAATACAACTCTTGTATAGTTAGGTAACCTAATACGACGATCAAACATCAATAGTTTTAACAATTGTTTGTTCAGTATGGACACCAGATCTTTGATGCTTCACCAGAATCGGATATCGAAGCTCAATCTCACGAATTGTCTACAAATTCACAATCAATCATATAAAACCTATTGAACGAATGACACAATCAATATATCACATATACTGATGTCGTATCAGAATCATATATCACATATATGATATCAATCAATCAATTTTAATTAATATTTAGTTAAATAATTTTACAAGATTAATTTCAAAATAAATATGAAACATTTATTTATACATATCACATATAAACTGTAATATCCCGCTTAGAAGTATCAGTTAAACGTGTTAGAAACTTCATGAGCAAGCAATGGCAAAGTAGTAATATGAGGCAATGGCAAAGTTGTAAATTGAGGGAAAGTGACTATTGGATAAATATGAAAATTTCTCTTGTTTATCTCATTTTTCTCTAGTAAAGCAAGGCTGGTTTTCTTCCCTCTCTTCCTCTCATTTTCGCCCTCCATCACCTCCATCATCCTCTCATCAATCATCACCCCTTAATCTAGTAAACTCCTTCCTAAACTCTTGTGAGTCAAGCAAGCTTAGTCTTGGGAAATTTTGGAGCAAGAAGAAGAAGGAAAGCCAAGGAATAGAAGTTTTCTTGAGTAGAGGCTTTGGGCTTGAAGCTAGGGTTTGGATTTATGATCTTAGCAAGCATCAATAGAGGTTAAAGGTGATCTCCTAGTGGGTTTTAGAACCCACCTTGTTTAAGTTTTGAGGTTTATAGTTTATGATCAAGTTTGTGATTATAGAACCCTAATCTTCCTTTTTATGGTAATTCCTTGATCAAGCATGTTATAAGCTGTTTATAGGTCTTAGAAAAATGCCTTAAGCTGTATGATGTTTGAGTGTGTTTAATTGTGCCAAGAATGGTGAAAATTATGCTTTGAAATTGCCCTATGCTGTCCAACTGCAGGTAAAATCGTGTCACGATTCTGCAACCGTGTCACGATTTTACAGGCAGAACATAACACGATTTCTGGGCATGAAATCGTGACACGATTTCCAGATCGTGTCACGATTTTGAAGGGGGACAGAACATGTTGTTTTTCAACTTTACTTGCACCATTCCAGCCATTCAATACTACTTCAAACTCATTAAGCAACGTGCAATGGCTATGTATCTCTTTTAAGTGTTAAAGGACCTATCCCTTAGAGGATGAATAGATCTTTAGGGAAGGCCTATGGCAAGATATTTTGAGAGCCTAAATAGGTGAATAAAGTTATAGAAGTATTCCTTCGGAATACATAGACATGGGAATGTTTCGGCAATCATAGTTACAGATATGTATATAGTGTTGGTTCTCCAACGATCATAGGTGGCTTATGATAACAATAAGCCAAGAATCATAGGTTATAGGTTATATGATACATGAATGTTATACGATTACAGTAACAGATTATATGTTCATATGTTAAAGTTAAAGAATTAAAGATCAAAGATAATGGCGTGTTTGCACGTTTTACAGTTACAGTTACAGGGCGTGTTCAGCAGACTCCGGGATTCGCCGGATGGGACTTCTCTGAGAGGGTTGTCCACACGTTTTATAGGGAGTCCGGTGTTAGCCTGATATGATAGGAATTTCACCGGTTTATAGGGAGATGTACCTCGGGGTTACTCCACCCGGGCCGCACTCCGTAAAATGAACTCAGATTAATTGTTTGTTCAACGCTAACAGCTAACATAAAACACTTAAAACATCTTTATCTGTTTTATGTTTCATAGTTACAGTCATAGTTATAGTTACAGTTATAGTTACAGGAAGTTACAGTTATAGTCATAGACAGATAACAGAAAGTGGTCCTAGGTTTCCCCTCGATCACTAAGTCATAGATACAGACAGATCACAGTTATGGATATAGGCAATTATAGTTATAGTCATAGGCCGTTTATGGCAAAGGTTATAGGCAGTTCTAAGCTATAGTTACAGGAAGTCTTATAGTCAAAGGCAGATAAAGACTTGGCGATCCTAGGAAATCCCCAAGATTGCCAAGGTAGGCATGGCGACCCTAGGTTCCCTGTGGTTGCCAACAGTTGGTTGGGCTGGAGCTCACTAAGACATTATGTCTCATCCCATTCCTTCTGGTGCAGGTTTACAGGTAAGTCAGAGGTTCGTGATGGTAATCTTCACAGAGGTACTGGATGGAGTACAGTTGCTCGTTGTGTACCAGCTCAGGAGCTTAATGGATATTGTATAAGTATTGTAATAGTATTGGATTATTTGTACAAACGAGTAAACGTGTATTCATTCTTTGTGATGTATGATTATTAATATTGAAATTTTTAAATGTATCCAGTATTAGTATAACGCACATGCTAATATACTAGTTAAAGTTAGTATGGGTGTTACAATTGGTATCAGAGCAGGTCGATTCAGACCGTGCCATGGGTCATTTAAGATTCAATAAAAGCAGTGGATCATTGGGTTCCGGATGTTGTTCTAAAGGTCACATCTAGTTGAGCCTGATCAACTCAGTCTAGTATATGACAGTTAGGACAAATATCCGAGAGCTGAATGTGACCAAGGAGGAAAGAAGTGTACGAAGGGTAAAGGTTAAGATGTCAGTTTTTAAGACGGACATTGGCAAGTTTCAGGAATACAAGAGGTGTTTAAGAGTAAGGTCAAGTACCTTAACTAGTTGGACGCATCCTTGAGCGATGCCTTCTCCGAGGAGATGTGTAGAGTAAAGAATTATAGAATACTCTGACGAATGATTTGGAATCCTAACGGGAACCGTAATTTGGGGAGTTAAAGTGAATTGTAAATTAGAGTTTTAATTCCGGCTGCAGACGCAAAGGATTGTGATACAAAACCCAGCGACTTGGAATAAGGAATGGCCAGTTAACGATTGGAAGCTCTGAACTTTCAGTAAGGATAAAGTATGTAAGGATGGAAGGACTTGCGCATTTTGACCGGATGAGATTTTGATATCCGATATGTAAGAGACTTATTTATGGATTAAGCGATAAGTGAAGGAAACCCCCGTTAAGGGTATGGAGTGAAGATTGAATCTTATGTTGACGGATTATAGTAGACCGGTTTTGAGGATTAAGTAGGAAGATCGTCACTAATGTACGAGTTATGGTTAAAGCTATGGTTAATGTTAAGGAGTTCTATGTTTTCTTTTAATGGGCTCCTTACACGAGTATTCGGGTAAGCCGACAAAGATCATCTTATGTTGGTAGATGTTAAAGATGGTAGGAAATACATACCTTGGGTCGTTCGAAACCATGAAGAGGGCAACGGTCGAGAAGACATATGGAATGTTATTCAAATAATGAGATTAGAATGTGTAACATCCCGCTCATAAGTATCAGTTATTCATGTTAGAAACTTGAGAAGCAAGCAAGAAAATTAAGTGGTTAAGTGAGATGTCTCTTAAGATGCATGACATTCTTGCTCATGGATAGCAAGTATATAAAAACATTTAAAACATACATGCTAACATTTATCTAAAACATGTTAAGCATACATCTCATACATGCGCTAACTAAACATACATTTATGCATCACATACATAAAATAAATTAGGTAGTATGGTTATGACCTCCTAACGTGTGAGAATTAAATAAACTACTTTATTACAATTCTTTGACCTACGAGCAAGCTTCAAAAGTTTCTCCATTAGAATCATCTTTTGGCGTCGTCTTCTCTTCAATTCTTGAAGCAATTACAATATTTAACTCTTAAATAAAATAATAAATGAAACGACACGCATGTCGTATTTAAATAAAATAAATCACGACACGCAGGCCGTATTTAAATAAAATAAATCATGACACGCAGGTCATATTTTATTTAAATGAATAAACGCCAAAGTAAACTAAGGGCATAACCATATACCTTAAACTTAATGATAAATAATAATAACTATTTATTATTATCATTAAACAATTATAAAGTCAATCAAGATTTGGAATAATATTTTGACCGAGATATATGCCATATAAAATTGATTCATATATATATATATATATATATATATATATATATTTATATATTTGAAACTATTTCAAAATCAATCTGGTCATAAATAAAATTAAAATATGTAAATTTTAGGACCAAATCTAAAAGATCATATCCGACATTGAAACTCTTTCAAAATCAAGATTCTTTTAAATTAGAAACAAATTATGTAAAAATCATGCAAATCTTTTAAATAAATTCAAAATCATACATGACATTGAAACTATTTTAAATCATGACATTTTAAATTTACTATCAAATAAGGATCGTTTACTACCATTTCAAACAACTTTTGAAAAACAATCCAAAAAGGTAGAATTTTTATTTATTTAATTATAGTAATATTGACACTCAATAATTATTATAATTAAATCTGCTTTATTTAGGCAGTCAATCTGTTTCCAAAACAAATTATGGTGCTAAAATTATGCAAGTATTTTACTACCAAATTCAAAAGATCATATCTGATATTGAAACTTTTCAAAATCATGATCCTTTTAAATTGGAAATGAATTAAACTAAAGATATGAAAATCTTTAATTACCAAATTCAAAAGACCATACTTGATATTGAAACTCTTTCAAAATCATGATCTTTTAAATCTACCTTTCTCCAATTGAATTAATTAATTAAACATTATGATCGATCACACTACGCATATCACACTATATCAATAGCTTCAAGGATTGTTTGTTTAGCATGAACAATCGGATCTTTGATACTTCACCAGATTCGGATATCGAAGTTCAATCTCACGAATTGTTCAAATTCACAACAATCTTTTGAAAATAATTGATCAAATGATACAACCATAATAATACAACTCTTGTATAGTTAGGTAACCTAATACGACGATCAAACATCAATAGTTTTAACAATTGTTTGTTCAGTATGGACACCAGATCTTTGATGCTTCACCAGAATCGGATATCGAAGCTCAATCTCACGAATTGTCTACAAATTCACAATCAATCATATAAAACCTATTGAACGAATGACACAATCAATATATCACATATACTGATGTCGTATCAGAATCATATATCACATATATGATATCAATCAATCAATTTTAATTAATATTTAGTTAAATAATTTTACAAGATTAATTTCAAAATAAATATGAAACATTTATTTATACATATCACATATAAACTGTAATATCCCGCTTAGAAGTATCAGTTAAACGTGTTAGAAACTTCATGAGCAAGCAATGGCAAAGTAGTAATATGAGGCAATGGCAAAGTTGTAAATTGAGGGAAAGTGACTATTGGATAAATATGAAAATTTCTCTTGTTTATCTCATTTTTCTCTAGTAAAGCAAGGCTGGTTTTCTTCCCTCTCTTCCTCTCATTTTCGCCCTCCATCACCTCCATCATCCTCTCATCAATCATCACCCCTTAATCTAGTAAACTCCTTCCTAAACTCTTGTGAGTCAAGCAAGCTTAGTCTTGGGAAATTTTGGAGCAAGAAGAAGAAGGAAAGCCAAGGAATAGAAGTTTTCTTGAGTAGAGGCTTTGGGCTTGAAGCTAGGGTTTGGATTTATGATCTTAGCAAGCATCAATAGAGGTTAAAGGTGATCTCCTAGTGGGTTTTAGAACCCACCTTGTTTAAGTTTTGAGGTTTATAGTTTATGATCAAGTTTGTGATTATAGAACCCTAATCTTCCTTTTTATGGTAATTCCTTGATCAAGCATGTTATAAGCTGTTTATAGGTCTTAGAAAAATGCCTTAAGCTGTATGATGTTTGAGTGTGTTTAATTGTGCCAAGAATGGTGAAAATTATGCTTTGAAATTGCCCTATGCTGTCCAACTGCAGGTAAAATCGTGTCACGATTCTGCAACCGTGTCACGATTTTACAGGCAGAACATAACACGATTTCTGGGCATGAAATCGTGACACGATTTCCAGATCGTGTCACGATTTTGAAGGGGGACAGAACATGTTGTTTTTCAACTTTACTTGCACCATTCCAGCCATTCAATACTACTTCAAACTCATTAAGCAACGTGCAATGGCTATGTATCTCTTTTAAGTGTTAAAGGACCTATCCCTTAGAGGATGAATAGATCTTTAGGGAAGGCCTATGGCAAGATATTTTGAGAGCCTAAATAGGTGAATAAAGTTATAGAAGTATTCCTTCGGAATACATAGACATGGGAATGTTTCGGCAATCATAGTTACAGATATGTATATAGTGTTGGTTCTCCAACGATCATAGGTGGCTTATGATAACAATAAGCCAAGAATCATAGGTTATAGGTTATATGATACATGAATGTTATACGATTACAGTAACAGATTATATGTTCATATGTTAAAGTTAAAGAATTAAAGATCAAAGATAATGGCGTGTTTGCACGTTTTACAGTTACAGTTACAGGGCGTGTTCAGCAGACTCCGGGATTCGCCGGATGGGACTTCTCTGAGAGGGTTGTCCACACGTTTTATAGGGAGTCCGGTGTTAGCCTGATATGATAGGAATTTCACCGGTTTATAGGGAGATGTACCTCGGGGTTACTCCACCCGGGCCGCACTCCGTAAAATGAACTCAGATTAATTGTTTGTTCAACGCTAACAGCTAACATAAAACACTTAAAACATCTTTATCTGTTTTATGTTTCATAGTTACAGTCATAGTTATAGTTACAGTTATAGTTACAGGAAGTTACAGTTATAGTCATAGACAGATAACAGAAAGTGGTCCTAGGTTTCCCCTCGATCACTAAGTCATAGATACAGACAGATCACAGTTATGGATATAGGCAATTATAGTTATAGTCATAGGCCGTTTATGGCAAAGGTTATAGGCAGTTCTAAGCTATAGTTACAGGAAGTCTTATAGTCAAAGGCAGATAAAGACTTGGCGATCCTAGGAAATCCCCAAGATTGCCAAGGTAGGCATGGCGACCCTAGGTTCCCTGTGGTTGCCAACAGTTGGTTGGGCTGGAGCTCACTAAGACATTATGTCTCATCCCATTCCTTCTGGTGCAGGTTTACAGGTAAGTCAGAGGTTCGTGATGGTAATCTTCACAGAGGTACTGGATGGAGTACAGTTGCTCGTTGTGTACCAGCTCAGGAGCTTAATGGATATTGTATAAGTATTGTAATAGTATTGGATTATTTGTACAAACGAGTAAACGTGTATTCATTCTTTGTGATGTATGATTATTAATATTGAAATTTTTAAATGTATCCAGTATTAGTATAACGCACATGCTAATATACTAGTTAAAGTTAGTATGGGTGTTACAATTGGTATCAGAGCAGGTCGATTCAGACCGTGCCATGGGTCATTTAAGATTCAATAAAAGCAGTGGATCATTGGGTTCCGGATGTTGTTCTAAAGGTCACATCTAGTTGAGCCTGATCAACTCAGTCTAGTATATGACAGTTAGGACAAATATCCGAGAGCTGAATGTGACCAAGGAGGAAAGAAGTGTACGTAGGGTAAAGGTTAAGATGTCAGTTTTTAAGACGGACATTGGCAAGTTTCAGGAATACAAGAGGTGTTTAAGAGTAAGGTCAAGTACCTTAACTAGTTGGACGCATCCTTGAGCGATGCCTTCTCCGAGGAGATGTGTAGAGTAAAGAATTATAGAATACTCTGACGAATGATTTGGAATCCTAACGGGAACCGTAATTTGGGGAGTTAAAGTGAATTGTAAATTAGAGTTTTAATTCCGGCTGCAGACGCAAAGGATTGTGATACAAAACCCAGCGACTTGGAATAAGGAATGGCCAGTTAACGATTGGAAGCTCTGAACTTTCAGTAAGGATAAAGTATGTAAGGATGGAAGGACTTGCGCATTTTGACCGGATGAGATTTTGATATCCGATATGTAAGAGACTTATTTATGGATTAAGCGATAAGTGAAGGAAACCCCCGTTAAGGGTATGGAGTGAAGATTGAATCTTATGTTGACGGATTATAGTAGACCGGTTTTGAGGATTAAGTAGGAAGATCGTCACTAATGTACGAGTTATGGTTAAAGCTATGGTTCATGTTAAGGAGTTCTATGTTTTCTTTTAATGGGCTCCTTACACGAGTATTCGGGTAAGCCGACAAAGATCATCTTATGTTGGTAGATGTTAAAGATGGTAGGAAATACATACCTTGGGTCGTTCGAAACCATGAAGAGGGCAACGGTCGAGAAGACATATGGAATGTTATTCAAATAATGAGATTAGAATGTGTAACATCCCGCTCATAAGTATCAGTTATTCATGTTAGAAACTTGAGAAGCAAGCAAGAAAATTAAGTGGTTAAGTGAGATGGCATAATAGTAATTTATGGCAAAAGGGAGATTGTTTAAAAATGGGAAACTAGATATTTTTACTATCATTTCTTCTTTCCTTTCCCTCATTCCATATCAGCACATTACTTCCCCTTCTCCTCATACTCTCACGCCCTCCCTCACTTACCATCCTTCATCCAAATTTCATTCTAAACCCTAGTGAGAAAACACTTGCAAGAAAGCTTGGCTTGGAAGCTAGTATAAGAGAAAGAAGAGAAGAACAAGAAAGAATCAAAGGAAGAAGTAGTTGGAGCAAGCTAGGGTTTTGGGTTTCAAGACTTAATCAGCACCATTTGAGGTTAAGGTGAGCTCCACAGGGTTTTAGAACCCGTTTAAGTAAGTTTTGAAAGTTTACAGCTTAATTACCTAGTTTAGGGTTTTTAGTGCCTAATTGCCTTTCCATGTTAATCCTTGATTATTGATGATATAAACTAGCTATATGTCTTAGAAAATGATCCTTAAACATGTTATGATGTCTGGGTATGTTGGATAAGCTGTAATGGTGAAAAATCACGTTTAAAACTTGCCAAATGCTGTCTAACTGCAGGTAAAATCGTGTCACGATTTTCCAATCGTGTCACGATTTCACAGGCAGGAACAAACTGATTTTCTGGGTAGAAAATCGTGTCAGGATTTCCAAATCGTGACACGATGTGACAGGGCAGCACATGTTGTGTTTTTTCATCATTTCTCGCACCATTCCGGCTTTCCAACGCTACCTCGGACTCCATAACGATGTGTAGTGATTAAGTGATGCTTTTAGGCATTGAAAGACCCAACCTTTGGGGAATGTATAGATGAATTATAGATAAGGAAAGGTACTAAGATAAGAGAGGATTATACTAATCCATAAGAAGTCATAGTGATGTTAAGATTTTAGTTTAGGGTTTATCCCTTATGAAGTAATGATAGGAACATGATTCAGTTATATGACATCAAGAATGATACAATGATTGAGATTAGAACCTTTATAGGTTGAGTACTTATGAATGATCACTTAAGGAATAAGATTATGATACGAATACGTTATACGATTACGATCACGTGTTCATCAGACTCCGGGATTCGCCGGATGGGATTTCTCCGAAAGGGCTATCCACACGTAAGTTAAAAGATTTAAGCATGTCCATCAGGCTCCGGGATTCGCCGGATGGGACTTCTCCGAGAGGGTTGTCCACATGTAAAGTATGATGTGTCCAGCAGGCTCCGGATTATGCCGGATGGGGCTTCACCGAGAGGGTTGCCTACACAAAGATAAGAGGAGTCCGGTGTTAGCCTGATATGATAGGAATTTCACCGGTATGATGGGAGATGTACTTCGGGGTTACTCCACCCGGATGCACTCCGTAAAATGAACCAAGATAATGTATGATTGTTCAACCCTAACTGCTAATTTAATGTTATGAAAGATGAATACGTTTATGTTATATGCAATACGAGTTATGATGTTTAGTTCCTAGTGAACGAGATGTGATCATAGGATGTCCCCAAGATCACTCCGTATAAGTCTAAGATTAAGAATGGAACATGATATGTATGAGATAAGACAATGAAGCGATCCTAGGTTTCCCTTGATCGCGAAGAAAGTAAAGAATGATGGCGATCGTAGGTATCCCCAAGATTGCCAAAGTAGGCACGGCGACCCTAGGTTACCCCCGTGGTTGCCAACAGTTGGTAGGGTAGGAGCTCACTGAGACGTTATGTCTCATCCCTTTCCTTCTGGTGCAGGTTCTTCGCAAGTAGCACGACGAAAAGGTAAAGAGAAAGCTACGGACTGATCGTGCTGCTTAAGTTTTATTATATGGATGATTGTATAAGAATGTTGTATTATGATGTATATTATGAAGAACGTTTTGTATCGGATAATGAGTTGTATGACAAACTTATGCATTGTATAATTATTTCCAATCTTTCTGTATTGTATTTAATGTATCCGGTACAAAATTTTAATACTCGTAAGAGATCCTAGGCAATCTCTCTATGGGTGTTACAGAATGGAATTGTGAATACAGTAGTAAGTTATAGGAAGGATCCAATGGAAAATGTTAAGTATTGAAGCTTACAGATTTATTAATCGGGTACTCAAAGAGGTGTATCATGTGTATGAATTTACAGGAGAAACCCGAGTAGTAACCAAGAGTTATGTTAGAGTTATGTGGACCTAAGTGACTTGGAGAAAGGTTGTGGATGTGAAATCCCTACGGATAATTATAGGGTGAGACTCGATTCATTAATCGATTAAGTATATGAAAGACGAGAATTTCCGGAAGTCATAGAATGTTTCTAGAAGTTACCACAAGTAAATAATGTATGAACTTAAGTTGTTTTAACAGGAGCATTGTTGGGCTCGTATTTATTGTTAAAGACTGTTTACAGGTTTCGGCGTGTTTCGTGAAAGTAAGAATTTTGTTTATGTTCGAAAGGAAACGCAAAGCCAAGCGTCGAGCAATCAGTAAGTTTAACAGGTGAATTAAACCACAAGAGAAATTGTAATGTAAGATGGTCATATATGGTAACTACGAAGTTATAAAGTCAAAGGATTGGCCAAGGAGATTTTATATGATAATAGTGGTGTACTACTTCTATTCCAAGACGAATTGTTTAAATCAGAGTTGCGCAGCGGAAGAGTAATCAAAGGATGAGCTAATGAATAATTTAAGGCTGAAGTTTAGAGAAAAAGGATGTTGGGAGGTCCTTGCCAGATGAACAGGAAAGGTATTCAGAGATTAATTCTCAAGTTACAGAATAATTGTAAGTAGTGATGACTTGAACTTATCATCAGTTCTAACAGGAAATTTAATAGATAAGTCGAGGAATGTTTCAGACCTCGAAACTCATGAGATAAGAGAATCGAAGCAGTTTGATAACTTTAAAGGATGTGTTTATAGCACAATAAGTACATAGCGAAGGAGACCACATTTCATACGGTGATTTAGCTGTTTAGTTCAGTAACTTAAAGTTAACTTAAGTAGTAAGTTTAACCAAAGAGGAATTATGCCGTGGCATACAGTTATTCCGCATCGTACCCACGTTATGCTAGCATGTCGCATGTAACAGGCATGTAACAGGTTATGATTAGTATTATGTATACTGATCAGGCAGAGTTATACTACTTAGACAGTAGTGTAACGTATTCATAGTTATGAGACATGTATTAGTAATCGTGGTACGCAGTCGGTAATGTTTTAACAGGAAAATCTTAAGCAGAGCAGGTTTGTTGTTACCGAACAAATCTCAGTAGAGGAGTTCAGAAATTCTTGAACTTAATGTTAACAATTAAAGGAAGGAAATGTTTTACACAGATCAGAAGAGTACTCATAGTTTATAGTAAAAGGCTACGTGAATACAAGTTATGAATTAAAGGATTAAGAGTTTTAAAGTGCTATTTTGATAGCGAACAGAATAGAGTTTTCTTTTTGAAAACGGTTAATGCTCTTGAATGAAATAAGTTATAACGTCAATGGGACGTAATCATAGTTACGTATGGGATCCTAGATATTCAAAGAATACAAGTATGAGTTAAGAGCTAAGAGAGTGACCTTGGTTGGCGTGGTTTTGTCTCAAGTATTTTTTTGATTAAGTATGATGTTCCGTTAGTTGGACAATGATGATATGTGAGACGGCTTATGCCACAGGTCACTTGTACTAAACTTTCATAAGTTTGAAATTATTGGTAAAGAAAGTATTAATTCCATGAGTAAGAAATATCTTGAATGATGTAAGATTGTCGGAGTCTTGGAAGGGATGAAGCCCCTAAGACCTTTAGCTACGTGTTATCGTTGATTAATTAAATTGGAGCAGGAGTGACTCATAAGATTTCTCGAGCTTTAAGGATTTCCGCAGTGGGAATGTGAGCAATGCTTATGGTTGTGATGATAGCTACACCAGGACAACAGAAAGAAAGGAACGTATACCATAAGTTCAGCCACCACTTTGAATTTGAATCGTGGAGGTAGTTGTAATAGATTTCACTTCCGTTTGAGAATACTCAATATCAGATATTTTCCAGTGTAAGAATAAATTTATATGAAGAATGATACGAATGTAACAGTAAAAGGTCGTCTTGCGAGGCGAAAGTTAAAGACAGAAGTTCTTTGAACTATAAGTAATGTAATAGATTCCTCGGAAAGTTGAAATGATTGAGGAAAATCAGATCGACCCGACGTCTTCGGGTTAAGATTGAACGGTCAATGAAAGAAGAACTGATAGAATTCAGTAAAAGAAATCCAAGATTTAATGATTTTACATTGGATTTGCAAGAAATGTGTCGAATAGAGGACATAGTCAGATAATATGGATATGTTGGTTCAGATAACCATACGTCCTAACGGGTAATAGTTATGTATTATACGTCAGACCTTTCGGTTGGAAAGAGATCGTCACATGTTTTGATTTACAGAGATGGGAATCATGGCTAAAGAACAAGTTTTAACCAGTATGGTTTAATCGAGGTGCGTGACTAATCTACATGTCAGACCCTGGAGTTGCCACGGAATTCCAATAAGCTATAGGAATTGGAAATTTTCATAGTGGAGGAAGAGGTAGAAAGGATTTATCTTTTCAGGATCTCAGAAGGATTTTCTAAATTTCGAGGACGAAATTTCTTTAAGGGGGGTAGAGTGTAATATCCTGCTTAGAAGTATCAGTTAAACGTGTTAGAAACTTCATGAGCAAGCAATGGCAAAGTAGTAATATGAGGCAATGGCAAAGTTGTAAATTGAGGGAAAGTGACTATTGGATAAATATGAAAATTTCTCTTGTTTATCTCATTTTTCTCTAGTAAAGCAAGGCTGGTTTTCTTCCCTCTCTTCCTCTCATTTTCGCCCTCCATCACCTCCATCATCCTCTCATCAATCATCACCCCTTAATCTAGTAAACTCCTTCGTAAACTCTTGTGAGTCAAGCAAGCTTAGTCTTGGGAAATTTTGGAGCAAGAAGAAGAAGGAAAGCCAAGGAATAGAAGTTTTCTTGAGTAGAGGCTTTGGGCTTGAAGCTAGGGTTTGGATTTCTGATCTTAGCAAGCATCAATAGAGGTTAAAGGTGAGCTCCTAGTGGGTTTTAGAACCCTCCTTGTTTAAGTTTTGAGGTTTATAGTTTATGATCAAGTTTGTGATTATAGAACCCTAATCTTCCTTTTTATGGTAATTCCTTGATCAAGCATGTTATAAGTTGTTTATAGGTCTTAGAAAAATGCCTTAAGCTGTATGATGTTTGAGTGTGTTTAATTGTGCCAAGAATGGTGAAAATTATGCTTTGAAATTGCCCTATGATGTCCAACTGCAGGTAAAATCGTGTCACGATTCTGCAACCGTGTCACGATTTTACAGGCAGAACATAAGACGATTTCTGGGCATGAAATCGTGACACGATTTCCAGATCGTGTCACGATTTTGAAGGGGGACAGAACATGTTCTTTTTCAACTTTACTTGCACCATTCCAGCCATTCAATACTACTTCAAACTCATTAAGCAACGTGCAATGGCTATGTATCTCTTTTAAGTGTTAAAGGACCTATCCCTTAGAGGATGAATAGATCTTTAGGGAAGGCCTATGGCAAGATATTTTGAGAGCCTAAATAGGTGAATAAAGTTATAGAAGTATTCCTTCGGAATACATAGACATGGGAATGTTTCGGCAATCATAGTTACAGATATGTTTATAGTGTTGGTTCTCCAACGATCATAGGTGGCTTATGATAACGATAAGCCAAGAATCATAGGTTATAGGTTATATGATACATGAATGTTATACGATTACAGTAACAGATTATATGTTCATATGTTAAAGTTAAAGAATTAAAGATCAAAGATAATGGCATGCTTGCACGTTTTACAGTTACAGTTACAGGGCGTGTTCAGCAGACTCCGGGATTCGCCGGATGGGACTTCTCTGAGAGGGTTGTCCACACGTTTTATAGGGAGTCCGGTGTTAGCCTGATATGATAGGAATTTCACCGGTTTATAGGGAGATGTACCTCGGGGTTACTCCACCCGGGCCGCACTCCGTAAAATGAACTCAGATTAATTGTTTGTTCAACGCTAACAGCTAACATAAAACACCTAAAACATCTTTATCTGTTTTATGTTTCATAGTTACAGTCATAGTTATAGTTACAGTTATAGTTACAGGAAGTTACAGTTATAGTCATAGACAGATAACAGAAAGTGGTCCTAGGTTTCCCCTCGATCACTAAGTCATAGATACAGACAGATCACAGTTATGGATATAGGCAATTATAGTTATAGTCATAGGCCGTTTATGGCAAAGGTTATAGGCAGTTCTAAGCTATAGTTACAGGAAGTCTTATAGTCAAAGGCAGATAAAGACTTGGCGATCCTAGGAAATCCCCAAGATTGCCAAGGTAGGCATGGCGACCCTAGGTTCCCTGTGGTTACCAACAGTTGGTTGGGCTAGAGCTCACTAAGACATTATGTCTCATCCCATTCCACTAGTACAAAAAATACTTTTTAGATTCAGGCTTAAGTCGGTTCACTCTGCCACCCGACTTAAGAAGTGACGCGGTGGCAGTTTCGCAATTCTTCCAAACTTCCTTAAGTCGGTTAGAATGTTACCCGACTTAAGAAGTGATAGAATAATGAAAAGATTGTTTTTTAATTAATTCCTTAAGTCGTTTGTTGACCAACCGACTTAAGAAATCATTTACTTAAGTCGGTCTGTTGACCACCCGACCTAAGGATTTTTCCCTTTTTTTTTTTGTGAAAAAACAAATTCATAGCAAACCAAAATTGAGACCCAATCTCATCAGATTTCACACCCAAACCCTACCCCTTCACCGCAGCTTAACATCAAGAGATTTCTCACCCTTCACATCGAGCATATTAGCGAGCTTCTGCGATTCGAGCACCCATAGCTTCTGCGATTCGAGCACCCATAGCGAGCTTCTGCGATTCGAGCACCCATAGCTTCTGCGATTCATCCAAACTCAACCGAGCTTCATTCTCCACCGTCACACCCATAGCTTCTCAGATTCTCAGATTCACTTCACCGCCGTCACACCCAGTGCTTCTCAGATTCTCCACCATAGAGCAAAGGTAACACTTATCAATTTGAATTAAATTAATAAGCTATAATAAGCTTTTAATAAGCTACTTGATAATTGTTACATTTATTTGGGAATGAAATTGGAGAAATTTTGAATTAAGTTAATAAGCTATAATAAGCTAGTTAGTAATTGTTTTCATTTTTGCTGCAGTCCGATATACTGGTGCCAGTCCTTGTATATTAACAATTAGGTCCACTTCTTTTCCTGTTTCTCAGAAGCCTGTTGACTCAAAATCTGATAAGGCTTCCATATCTCAGGTTGATCTTTCAACCTTTGACGAAGGTCTGTTTATCTTTTTCTTGTGCATTGACAATTTGTTTTTGGGCAAATTGAAAACACAAGTAGGAAATGCTTGTGTCCTTATTTATCTGTTGACTATAGATCCTGGTTTGATGCTACAAAGATCAATGGATCATCTGTATCAGGGATAATTATCCTTAGTTATTTACATCGATTTGATCAATTACTTCCCCTTCAGACTTGGATATGTGAACAATTGCAAGTGGCAAAACAAACTTAAAGTCTTCATTATTTTGGCAGATCTGGACAAGTCTAGGTATGATGTGATGTAGAATAAACTCGCCGTTCTCATTCCGTAAAACATAGCCTGCACTAGTAAGTTGTTGAATTTGTTGGAAACTTGCGTCAACGTTACACTTAAGCCACCTCGGAGGAGGATGACACCACTGCTGCTCATTCACCACAGAAATGTTATTCTGCTGTAGAGGCACTAGGACTGTCCTGTACAGCCCTTTGAGCCGCTGTCTAGTCTGCCAACAACGAACGCGCCAGGGCGGTAATTTGCATTGCATTCAATTTTTATCATTCCAAATCCAAGTATTTCTTTTAAACCACAAACACCAAATCACCATAACAACCATACTTACGGTAGAAGCATCTTAAGTGCAGAAAATGCTCATAAGCATATTTGAAGGAGTCAAGGCCAAAGTGAGCTTGCTATCAATTAAATTATGTAGACCAGCTGCATACCAAGCTTCTATACTAACAACACACTTAAACAAAAATGATAATCATCCTTCGCCTCACACTCACAAAAAGAACAGGCGGAGGACACATCTATAAGCATAAAAAATTGAGAGATTTCTCACCCTATAAGCTATAATAAGCTAGTTAGTAATTGTTTTCATTTTTGCTGCAGGTTGTTGCTATAATAATAATGTATTCTCACTAAGAATACAATTTGGTTTTCCCTAGGAAGAGAAATTACGATGTGACAGGGAAGGTGAATTAGCGTATCCAAAACTGTGATGATTATCGATGCCAGAGAAGTTAATTCAGAGAAATTCAACGCTGATGCTAATGTTATCACTGTTGGTGTTGGTGTTGCTGGTATTGCTTTGGTTGTACTCTAGGGAAGGTATTGTAATTTAGTCAAACCATTGGATCCAAGTTCATCTCTTGTTGCATGTGTTTAGAAGTTTAGGTTTGATTTCTTTGGTGATTGAACTAGAGAAATTTTGAATTAATAAGTGTTAGTTAGTTAGTTGCTGTTCGTGAATTCAGTTTCAGTTGAATTGTGTTTTTAGGAATCCTTGATTGAATGATTTTTGCTGCATCTTGTTGCTATAATAAGCTATTTAGTAAAACTTTTATATCAATAGCTATAATAGTAATTGTTTTCATTTTGCTTAATTAACTTCAAATTATATGTTCAATTCATTAGAAGAGTATTTTTGCAGTGAAAGGATGTTAAAATCGTTATTGATTTATTGATGGGATTTGTTGTTGTTGTTGCAGTGAAGAATGTTATGTTGAAATTTAGGCTGTTTCTTACTCATAACAAACATTTGGTATTTGTTGTTGCTGGAATCAAGTTGAAAGATCTTCAGGTAATGGAATTGATCTTCATTTTTGCACTATCATTATTGACTTCCAATTTTTTATTGTTCTCATCATTCAATTCCCAAATTAAATGTTGTCCTGGCATAGCTGCTGTTAAGATATACCCTAGCCTTATCAAGTACCCATAGGATTTTTATACCAAAAAGTATTGCATTTTTATCATTCTTTCACATGATGCAATGCAACCAAAAGTCCTACGTACAACACTAGGTACTCTTGGTATATATAGATGGTAAATTCCAGCATGGTTATAATGTCCTAAAGAATTAGGTTAATAATGTCACATAGAATTGTGAGATTTGGTTGATTCACATGGCGATATATATATATATATATATATATATATATATATATATATATATATATATATATATATAAAGAACTACTAGTCTTTGATTCTTGTTGTTGTGAGTGGAAAAAGATCAAGAGTCTTGAGAGGTCTAGTGCAACATGAAGGTGCTTCATGGTTAACATTATCCATGAGTGTCCAACCATAGTTGCTGAATGCAATCTCTTTCTTCTCCACCAAACTTTGTTGGTTATCATAACCATTCCATTTGCAATTGAGTGCACCTTCTGATGTGTTTGCAGCTACTGATCCCTAAATACATATCAAATGAAGAAAGTAGAAAAGAATAAGCATAATTTAACTTTTTTCTGATCACTTACATAACTTAAAAACTAAAATCATGCCCCCTATATATGTATTAATTGAATGAATCCAATCCTTTTGAGTAGTGGCCAAATGGAATTGTTTGCATTCATATCACTTATTTTAAAAGATAATTTTAGACCACAACCATACATGATATTTAAGTCATGGTTTTAAAAAAGGAAAAGTCTTGTGCATTAGATCCAAAAGGGTAACCAAAATTACTACCAACAAAATGGTTACTAATCATATTATTATGATTGAGTTGACAATGATGAACTTGTAGTTGTTGTTGTTGCTGCTGCTGTAGCTGCAGTTGTTTGTTAAGTTTCCTTCTTAACTTTTGTCTATCCCTAGCCTTATGATTCTGAAACCAATAGAAAACATTTTTTCCTTCTATCCTACCATAGAAAGAAAGGTGAGTTGTTATTTGCTGAATTTGAACAGCACTAGGAGTTCTAATTCCACTTCTATACAGTTCCTCTAAGATCATAAGTTGTTCAGTTGTAGGGCTCCATCTTGATGAACCAGGTGGAGACATTATTGATTTCTCTCTTTGGAAATTAGATTTTTGTGACAAGAAGAGAGGGGTGAAAGGGATGTATAAATAGAGGGACAGAGAGAAAGAAACAGTAAAGTAATGTAAAGGATGAGACAAAAAGGAAAGAAAGATTACAAGGGTTAGGGTAGTGTGGTGAATTAGATGGGTAAAAAAGTACTATGTCTCTTATGTTGATGTTCCTTTTAGAGGAGCATTCAAGTAGGGCTTAACAGTTCATACACAGTGAGAAAGAGAGAGATGAATCAAGATAACTGATTGTGGTTGTATGAGTTATCATCACCTTATTATTAACTTTTTTTCTTTCTAAACAGAATGAATCAGATACTACACTTTAGTCTGTTCACTTAGTTAAGCACCACTAATTGTTGTGACAGATTGTACCTGTTTCCATTTCGCTACAGAGTGGTAATAGCTTCTGATTAAGAGATATGAAAACACACTTCAAGCAAATTAAAGAATTATATAGTTTGTCTCCATAAATTTTTTTTCAAGATATTAAACATAACTATTGCTCCTGTGGCACAATAGGTATGTTTTGAAATATGAATGTGGTTGCAAAGTTTTAATATGGTTTGAGTGTGTAAACCACAAACATATATATTTAGGTATATACATACCCTTAAAGTTGTTCAAGGGAAGAAGTTCAAATGCTTTTATGGAATGGTGTGTATAAACTTTCACTGCTTTGAGCATAAAAAATCATTGATTATGCTTGTAAAATGTAAACTTAGATTGACATCTTTAACTTGATGTAGTGATATACATACCTAATTTTTTTCTCTTAATTTATTTTAACATAGATTCGATTCTTGAAAGACTTCGATGTAATTTGATTATGTGAAGAAATGACTATGGTTGTGAAACAATGACCAATTGGTACAGGATCAAGCTTCCATCTGGTGCCAAGAAGTTTGGGCCAAGTGATTGCAGGGCAATAAGTGGGAAAGTTGCTGCTGGTGGAAGAATTTAGAAGCCAATGTTAAAGACTGGGAATGCTTACCACAAGTTTAGAAGCCAGTACTGTCAGACGTGATGCAGTGTCTATATGTGTGTGTGATGTTTCAGTCTAGAGCTAAATGTTGGTTAGAAATGACTCCTACCTTGTTGTCTACATGCAGTGTGTGTGAAACAATGACAGTTAATGTTTAGTATGTGTCTAGTTTTATGGTATTAATGAATGATTTTGTAACTTTGAATTTGTTTAGTGTTCGATATGAAATTTGGTTCAATGATATTTTATATTAGTGGTCCAACTCTTCGATGTATCTTTCTATTAGTAAAAGTTAATGGCATTGGATATTCTGCATGTATGCAGTGGAAAACAAATGGAAGCATGTTCTTTAGAAAAAAAAAACTGAACTTTTTAAGTCGGTTAAAATTGCCCGACTTAAGAAGTTAATATCTTAGGTCGGTTTAATCCGTTGCTCATGGTCTTTGAGGCCTATACTTCCTAAGACGGTTCCCAGATAACCGACTTACAAAGTGAGGTCTTAAGTCGGTTGCAAAATCCGACTTAAAAAGCAAACACTTCTTACGACGGCCACTATTAAGTCGGACGCGCGCCCGACTTAAAAAGCCATTTTTAACCGACTTAAAAAGGCTTTTTTGTACTAGTGTTCCTTCTGGTGCAGGTTTACAGGTAAGTCAGAGGTTCGTGATGGTAATCTTCACAGAGGTACTGGATGGAGTACAGTTGCTCGTTGTGTACCAGCTCAGGAGCTTAATGGATATTGTATAAGTATTGTAATAGTATTGGATTATTTGTACAAACGAGTAAACGTGTATTCATTCTTTGTGATGTATGATTATTAATATTGAAATTTTTAAATGTATCCAGTATCAGTATAACGCACATGCTAATATACTAGTTAAAGTTAGTATGGGTGTTACATAAACAAAATATGTTCTGATTTTATTTCAAAATTAAATCAATAACCCTTATTGATTTTAATTAGTTTGACTGATGCGCTGGATTTAGTGATATCCAATATCACGTTTCCTTTCAAAAACAAAACTATATGCTAATCAATTTCAATCATATTAAAACCGATAAAGCATCAAATCATGTTACGGAACCAACATATTTGAATTCAATGATTTAATCAGAACCAAAAGCTCTGATACCACTGAAGGGATTTAAGAGGGGTTTTTCAATAAGTCTTACCAAAAGCTCATGTTACGGAACCTACTTATTATTTTATAAATAAGTCTTACTTATTTATTTCTCTCATCTATCCGTCCTTTGTGTGTGACCCCTATAGGTTCCCGTAACGTTGGCAATAAGATTAAATCACCTATTTAATATTATAAACAGTGAGCGGTATCTAGCAACACATCACTACTACCCAAGTGACGAGAATGTCATGTGATCTGACGAAACCTTTCCGTGATAATGATCATGTGTATAATTACCCCTTTGCCCTCATGTCTATATTGAACACAAGGCATAGACCGTGTCATCCTTGTCTAGTTCAATATTGGGCCCATAGACATTTCTCCTGTTATGTAAGAGGGGCAAATTCCATCTAGGTCACTCATGTCCCTCAGCATGATTCATGGAGTACCCATCAACCAACTTTATAGTCATCCTATTACAGACAACGTTTGAATGGTGATAAAACACTTGACTCCTACATCTAGGGTACATAGTGGTTTCAGGTCAAAGGGTGGAATACACCACTATCACTATGAGAATATCTTATGACACTTTTCATAACTTTTACTATGTAGTATTCTCATGGTGGGTCAATCCAGTATAAATATTATTCCTAATATTTATACCTATGTGAAGACTTGATAACTCTTTATCTATGATCTGTGAGATGTGATCATCAGTCTACCCACATAATAGTCTCTATGATTTAATGTTATCCCATTTCACAATAAAGCTTGACTACAGATACTTTAAGAATAACGTCCTTTCGTTTAATGAGTCTCATGATTAAGTCACAATTAATGCTCCATTAAACAGACTAATTATTCTCGGGAATTTATTATTTTGAAACTAAACAAAAGAATAAATAAATGCCTTATATATATATATATAAAATTCATGATACAAAGCCAAATCCAATCAAAATAGATTGGCTATTAGGGCTTACTCCAACACATGGAACGACGTTCATTTAAGGCACTATTACAGTTAGTTTTATTTTCTGATAAATTCGCAGTTAGTTTTGTTTCTGGTACATTTGCAAAGTCGGGCGAGTTCCCGCATGACTATTTTGTAACGTTATATTAATTTCGAATTTCCAATAAAGTTCTGGGGTGACACTCTTTTCCCCTGCAAGAGCAGAGGTTTTTAACGAGGCGCCTCAGTTCTACACTAAGCACTCTTACATGAGATGTCATTCTTTTTTTTATTATTTTGAGGCGATAAGACCCCTGTGGCGCTAAGACCTATTATTTTGAGGCGATAAGACCCTTGTGGCGCTAAGACCTATTATTTTAAGGCGATAAGACCGTTGTGGCCCTAAGACCTATTATTTTAAGGTGATAAGACCCCTGTGGCGCTGAGACCTATTATGGAGACGTGATCCTAGGCCAGTGTGCTCGCCCTGGCACAGTCCAAATCGAAATCGGCATAACTATGTTCACGTGCTGATTCAAATGGGCTTAATGTTCATTCTTTCATAAATGCTTGGAATTTGGAATTTGCGGCGTGTTTTCTACAATCATAATATCATTCTATTCCTCAGGATGAACCTAAACTGGTTCGTATTATGATGTTGTTGTGGATCTGTACATTGATGTTTCGCCCCTAGGTCACACCAATTACTTCGCTAGAAATAAGGGTGTGGCTTACAGACATATCACTACAATTGTACAACCTAAAATTGTCTTAAGAAGTACAGGAAGGCGGATAGCAATCGAGCTTGCCACATTAAAAAGAGATAACAAATTGTGTCAAGTAAGAAAATGTAGTCAGATTCCAAGCAAGTAAGTAGAAAGGCTGAAAGATTCAAGCAGCAAAAAGCACAATGGCTAAATATCAAAAACATCAAAGGACATTACAAAATAGTATTTGTTACAAAAACTAAAACCGAGTGGTTGACAAATAAAAGAAAAAAAATCTAAGGTTACTCCTCGTCCATAATCTTCCCATCCACTATAGTCCAGAAGAGACCGATCTCCTCGAGGGAGGCGTCGAGATGAAGGCAGGCGACCT
The DNA here is from genome assembly GCA_018208015.1 of Medicago ruthenica. Taxonomy (NCBI): domain Eukaryota; kingdom Viridiplantae; phylum Streptophyta; class Magnoliopsida; order Fabales; family Fabaceae; genus Medicago; species Medicago ruthenica. The sequence goes on from CM031378.1 coordinate 39,896,793, forward strand.
GGGCCTTCGCCCGCTCAAACCCTATCTCCTCGGCAAGGACGCTCTATTCTTCTGATGCCTCCAACTTCGCCTTCAGGTCCGCCACCACCGCTTGATGTACCTCAATCATTGCGGCTCTCTCCTCTGCCAAAGCCTTGGCCGCGTCTCCGGCTTTGGTCTTGGCAGCCTCAGCCGTCTCTAGATCCTGGCACACAGAGGCGAGCTTCTCTTCTGCCAGATTCCTTTTCTCCTCGGACACATTGAGGGCGACTTGTATCTATGTTTGTACCTTATTGTGCTCCGCCCTCTACATTTTCTCCCTGTGCTGAAGGGTGGAAAATTCCTCAGCCATCACCTGACCTAGCAGAGCGCCCTTTAGAAGGTGGACGCCCATCATCTTCTGCACCTGGGGGAATTCCATGGTCTTCAGTCTCTTCTTGTCATGCTCGAAGTTGAGATTCTCCCGCATAAACCCCTCGTAATCAAAATCAGTGTTCCATAGCGAAGGGGAGGCATCTGTAACTGGTCGGAATAACGCAGGTTAGGTCACAACGGACTACAAGTAAAAATGAGTATCTAGATGGGAAAGATAGCCATGGCTTACTAGTGTCCGGCTCCCGAGAAGTCCGAGCTTGGTTAGGAGGATCTTCCTCAGTCTGAGTCCTCTTCCTTAGTGGCGAGCCTGTGGCGTCTGAGGCAGCCACGACTCGGATAGGCTCGGCCTCGAGGGTGTGTGCCACCCCTGTTGACACGGTGTCGCCATATTCCCCAACTTTGCGCTTATCCCGCGTCATCAGGCCGGTGGGGTCGCTTTTCCCACGTACGTCGCCCTCGTCAGCCCTTTTCTTTTTCGCCCGCTCCAGGGCCAGTTTCTTTTCTGCAACTGATTTTGGCGCTATTGAGTCTGCAAAAAGAAAAAATCATAAATGTTGTATTAGTGAAACATAAACTTGAATGTAAAAGGTGTCGCCTGTTGTGGACACGATTGGTACTTATGTATTCCCCAAGAGCTATGGGGTCGTGCTCTTTATTGATGAGTTCCTTCATGCTTAGAACCTCCATGTGTTTCAGGAAGTCCACCACATCCTTCTCAGCGTCGCTCAGCTTGTCGTAGTCATATCCCGACACCGAGAAGGGCTCGCCGGACCAGTACAAAGGAAATTCCTCGTCGCCGCCTTGGTCCATGAAGACGGGGATAGAGGCATCCAATCCCCTCACCTTGAAAAACTTCCTCTTCCAATTCTTGTAGTTGTTGGCGAAGAGGGCAAAAAGGCCTCACCCCTGCTGGGAGTTGATGGACACCCACGTACCTTTTCCCACTCCCTTGGTGCAGTAGAAAGAGAGAAAAACGCCTACAGTGGGCGGCAGACCTAAACCCTGGCACAATACTTCGAAGCCCTTACATAAGCCCAGCCGTTGGGATGGAGTTGAGAAGGCGCCACATTTATCGCTCTCAGAAGCGCAGCCTCGAAGGGTATGAAGGGAATCCTCACCCCCAGGTCCGTAATAGCGCAAGCGTACATATAGAACGCCTCGTTTGGCACCCCACGCGGTCACCTCATATAAACCTTATCCGCCTCGTCACTCGTGGAGGACACCGCCTGCGCCTCCCAGAACTCGGCCACCCCCTTCACAGTATTGAACAGAGAGGATTGGGCGGCCATAGTCTCATCCACCCATCCGGCGCTCGTCTCTGACTCCGCCATGATTCCCTCTCGCTCACCGAAGCCTGAAGAAAAGAGAACAACTACATAACTATCATGGCTACTGCTACTTGAAGCACTCAACTCTGAAAAGAGATGGGCGGTACCGTCATCGCTGTCAGAGCTAATCTCTGCAGCGAGGAAGGGATGTCCAAAGTAGTGTTGGTCCATAAGCACCCAGTCTATTTGTCTATCCGCCCTAGTGGCGGTCCGAATGGCAGCGTCCCACACCTTATGTCCAAAGTAGTGTTGGTCCATAAGCACCCAACCTTCCTGGCGCCCTCGTCGAACGAGCATGCCATTAATCACTTCGCCTCTTCGAGCCTCATGCTTGGGGTGTTGTGTACCGTCATCTTAATCCACTCAAGACATGCGGCAGCCTTCCCTGGCAAGCTGGATCTCAATCCCCACGTGCCCGCCACATGGGCGAGGTCAGGGCCCCGTTGCAACAGTTCGGGAAAGGTAGGGGACCCCACAACGCATCCGAAGCGGGTTGCCCGCGTCGAAACCTGAGCTAACGGCCCCTTTTTGACCCGTCTACCAAGTCCTCCACACGTTTCCATTATGGACCGGGATCCTCGGGGAGGAGGACCAAGTCACCGCTCCAGGTGGCTAGAGAGCCCCGAAAAGGCCGCCCCTACCCGCCTAGGTCAGGGGGTGTATAAAAGAGGTCGGAACGTCTCATAAAGGGGAGAGAGATTCATTCAACAGAAAAAGAAAAAACCCTAGCCAAGCTCTTGAGTACTAACACCGCTCAGGGGATTGGTACTGTGATCCTCATTGCAGGAACATGCCTACTTGCATGGTTTTCTCGCATTGGATGTATGCACCTTGGCTTCTTCTAGGATGCAGCTTCTTTTATAAATTTAGTTAAAGAAGCCTTTTGATTTGATTTCCATTTGTTCATATTCCAGTGTCCAAACAATTGCTTATTGAGGATGAAGCCTTTTGATTTACCTTATACTAGTTTCATTTATTACATGCCAAAAAGATATTTATTTTCGTTGCAATGTTAGAATATTTGGCCAGATTTTGATTTCGGTACAAAATGTATTTAACTTTTAATATAAAATATACCACTTCATACTGGTACAGATTTTGGAAGAAAATAAAACACAGGTTTTTTAACAGCGGTTATTTCTGAAAAGTGCTATGTAAAACCTATCTTAGATAGCGCTTTGTAGTAAAAACGCTATTTGAAAGTACCTTTAGGTAGCGCTTAATAGGCGAAAAATCTGTATAAAAGCACCTTAAGATAGCGCTTTTCATATATTTTAAAGCGGTATTTAGACCTTTAGTAGCGTGAGATTACATAGCGCTTCTAAAGGGTTATCTTAAGCCAAAAAAGCGTTATCTAACCTCTTTTTTGGCATGGTGAATAATTGCAAGTTTTTGGTTTGAACTCATGTGAAGCTGTCCAACCTATCAGTATCAATATTGACAATTAAGATAGCTAGGTCTTACAAACAATGCAACCCATGGGTGGCCAAAAGTGTGTGTGTGAGGAGCAACCCTACAGGGCCCGAAATTTTAAGGGTACAAATTTTTTTCCACCCCTTAGCGCGTTTATTAAAATTAAATAATAATTATTAATATATATTTTTTAGGCTAGACTTACAACCCAATAAAAAAAAGGATTGGCTTAGAATAACAAAAAATTCTATGAAAAAATAAGATTAGACTTTGATGCAAAATAGGATACTCAATAACATAGGTCACTCAAAATCTCAAGAACTATACGCAAAATTATTTATTTATTAATAATTAAAGAGAACATCGAAGTTTTTTTTTTGCAATATATGAACTCATTGCAATATTTGAAACACTTTCATTTGAAGGCAAATTTTTGTTTTCCAACAATATAACCTTTTTTTTATTTTAAAAAACAATATAACTTTTTTTTTTGGTCAAACAATTCTTTCAAAAAAAAAACTTTTTTTTTTGGTCAAACAATATAACTTTTTTATCAAAAGAAGATATGACATTTTTTTGACTAAAATAAAAACCTTTTTTTTTAAAAGATATTTTATGAGAAAAATATATTTCATTAAATACAATATTGTAACGGGTTAATTCTAGATGATTCGTGTCCTGATAATAAAGAAAAGAAAGTAAAATAAATAATTTGTTTAACGTCGTTACCACTTAATCCTATTTATAAAGTCAAATGAACACTTGCACAAGCACACTATTACAATTACAATCTTAAATCTCATATGGCTTCAATTTTCAAGCTTCTCTCACTCACTCTATTCCTTGCATTCGTTTTCCAAGGTAACATACTTTTCATCTCTAGCATGCATATGATGGTAATTTTCACAAGCCATTTCTACCCTCAAACGATTATACATAGCAAAAACGACTTTGCAAATAAAAATTGCAATAGCTTTTTGTATTATTCCAGTGACCACCCTTTGGGTGCTTAATATTGTTTTGATAGAAGTTTATTATTTTTATATTCAAATGTTTAATACAATGTTCATATATATGTATATTGCAGCTTATGGGGATTGCACTTTGAGTGACATTAGCATTAGGCATTACGAAACACATGATGGGGCACATGGCATGCCAGTGTGGAGAGTTAACATAACCAACAACTGTATCTGTACTCAGTCACAAGTGAAGCTCAATTGCACTGGATTACAATCATATCTTGGAATTGATGAAACACTCTTGACTGTTTCTGATACTGAGTGTCTTGTCAAACAAGGAGCACCTATTCATTCTGCTGAATCTGTCATCTTTCGCTATGCGTGGCTTCCTAAGTTTAAATTTCAACCAATTTCTTCCAAAATTGAATGTTCTTAATTGGGATTAGTTAGTGCAAAAAATAATATATTGTAATTTATTATGGATTGAATGTTCTTAAATTGATTATGGATTGAATATGAAAAAATAATATGAAAAGCTCTTTAAGATGATATTTTTACAATTTCATCTTGATTGTTTTTTAATATTTGATCATGTGCCATGTTATTTAAAATGTATCACATCACAATTTTTTTAAAGTTAAAATATGATAAATTGATCAAAATTGTTAGGTTTTAAATTAAGAGACTAGGACTTGACCAAAAAAATCAATTAAAAGACTAGATCTGCAAAATAGTCAAAACAAAAGACCAAAATTACAAAATAATGATTTTTAACTAATATATTATCATTTAGGGAAAATAATACTCAAAATAATGATTTTTTTTAGGGAAAATAATGTTATAATTATGTAAATATTTTTAACTAATATATTATTATTTAATGTAATTTAATATAAGTTTTGAATCATTCCTCTTAAAAAAAAGTTTTGAATCTTTAATCAATAAATGAATGAAATGCTTATCAATATAAATGCTTTTATATGCTGAAATGTAACGCAGATATTAATTTTGCAATCAACGAGTTTAATGTAATAAACTAATAATATTTTTTTCGGTTTACCAATAAACGAATATAAATAATAAGAAAAAGGAGTTGTGTGTTTTTTTAATTTCATTTTTAGTATTTTCTTTTTGTTCCTTATATATACCAAAAAAATTGAAAAAAAAATATATTGTATAATTTCCTTTTGTGTTTAAAAGTCTAATTCTCTACCGCAATTAGAAATCCTTGCGAGTTATTTTATGCGTGGTGCAGGTTCAGGTACCTTGCTATTAATTTGACTCCGATATAGACAAAACTAAAAGAGCACCATTGAGTTTGAAAACATGAACTTAAGTTTACTAATTTTCAAATCCAGGAGGTTGTTAATTCTCTACCGCAAGCTATTAATTTTACTAATTCATATAGTGATTTCTTAAGTTTGAAAACATGATCTAGATGTTTTACATCCTCAAATCCAGGAGGTTGTTTAACATAAACTTCCTTAGAAATGACACCATTGAGAAAAACACTCTTAACATCCATCTGATTTACGATGAAACCATGATTGACAACATAACACTACAAGAAATTTAGCATTTTGCGACACCTACTATGCGACCCTTTTATCAAAACTGTCGCAAAGTACACCTTTGCGACAGTTATTGCGACCTTTATGCCCAACTGTCGCAGATTTTAAGCCAAAAAATTTCAACGCGTTCTCATTTTCACAAAAATTCATTTTCCCCAAATATTTTCGTCCCTCCCGCTTTCTCAATATCAATATCCCTCCCACACTCCAAAATCTTAAAACCTAATTTTATTCCTCAATCTCACTTTCTCTCAATCTGAAACCAAGATCTTCATCACTCTCACACTCAATCTTACTTTCCTTCAATCTCACTCTCACCCTCGGTTCTGTCAATCTCACCGGCGCTCACCGTCAATATCACTCTCAATCGATGAAGCCTCGTCGTCAATCTGACTCTCTCACTACCACCCTCGCCTATCACCACCAAGTTGTTCGTTTCACCCTCGCCTATCACCCTCAATCGCAGAAATTCAATCAACTTACATTTTTACTGGTTAATTTCTTAATTTGAGTGATTTTTTTTTGTTAATTTCTTGATTCTTTTAATTGTGTGTAATTTCTTATTTCAGTTTCACGATCTAAGTTCTGTGCAATTGGGTTTCGTCGTGGGTTTTGCCGCGGTTCGCAGTTCTTTAGCTCTCCTAATTCAGTTTCTCAAGGTAAAATTTATTCATTTGAATCTTTATTATTGGTACAGAAAGAATCAGGACATTACTTGAAATAGAAAGGGGATTTTTGTTGAATGTTGTTTGGATTGTTGGGCTCATAGGGTTTTTGTATTGTTTGAATGATGAAGCTACAATGATTCTGAACAAGATCGAAACGCAACTCAGTATCTCTACACTCGTGGTGGTGCTTCAATTCAAACTGCTTCTGGTATGATTTTGTTTTTTTCTCTCTTTCTGTTCAAGTTCGATCGCACCCATGTTCTCTAATGATGCCCCTGCTGCACCATTATTGGCTGTTGGATTAAATAAATGCCTAAGATATTATAGAAAAGCCACATAAAGAACTTTTGAAAAAAAAACAAGGAACTGATTTCGTTAAACACTCACAATCAAATTTCTACGTTTCCTTATAGTTAAATACTCTCTACGATCACCTTTGGGCCTCTATTCATTAGAAATTTAGGAAAAATTCTAATTAAGATACTCTAGCAGCAGATATTTGATTAAAATTTGAGAGTGGTTGGTGAGCTAAGGGATGCTGAATGAGTTTTAAGCATGAGATCCCTAGTTCAATTCCAAAAATTAACATAACCACTAACTTTACTAATGTTTGCTTATAAAAAAATGGCACCTTATAGGCATTACAATTCCAGTTTATAATATTGGCACTGTGTTCCACATAGCCATGTAACAGCCATACTAATTTAATCTAGAATATTAGCATGTGCGTTAAACTGATACTGGATACATTTAAAATTTTCAATAATAATATCACATCACAATTGAATGAATACAAGTTTACTCGTTTGTACAAATAATCCAATACTATTACAATACTTATACAAAAGTCCAATAAGCTCCTGAGCTGGTACACGACGAGCAACTGTACTCCATCCAGTATCTCTGTGAAGAACTCCATCACGAACCTCTGACTTACCTGTAAACCTGCACCAGAAGGAATGGGATGAGACATAATGTCTCAGTGAGCTCTACCCAACCAACTGTTGGCAACCACAGGGAACCTAGGGTCGCCATGCCTACCTTGGCAATCTTGGGGATTTCCTATGATCGCCAAGTCTTATCTTTATCCATAAAGGATATAAATCTGTCTATGACTATAAGTCTGCCTGTAACTATATCTTTAAACTGCCTGTAACTACAACTCTGACTATATCTATAACTGTAAACTGCTCATAACTATAATTCTGCCTGTAACTATAACTTAGTGATCGAGGGGAAACCTAGGACCACTTTCTGATAACTGTCTATAACTATAACTGTAAACCGTCTATAACTATAACTGTAACCTACCTGTAACTGTAAATCTACCTGTAACTATAACTTTGACTATAACTATGAAACATAATACATATAAACAGTTTTATGTTAGCTGTTAGCGTTGAACAAACATTATTATCTGAGTTCATTTTACGGAGTGCAGTCCGGGTGGAGTAACCCCGAAGTACATCTCCCTATGACCCGGTGAAATTCCTATCATATCAGGCTAACACCGGACTCCACTATGAATTTGCATGTGGACAACCCTCTCGGTGAAGTCCCATCCGGCGAATCCCGGAGTCTGCTGAACATGCCTATGACTATGAAACGTGCGAACACGCCTTTAACTGTGACATATAATTCTTTAACTTTTAATCATATAATAATAATCACATAACATTTAACCTATAACTTAAGATTCTTGGCTTATCATTCTCATAAGCCAGCTATTAATTGTTGGAGAACCAACACTATAAGCTTATCTGAAATTTCGAATGTCGAAGCATTCCTATTACCCTTGTATACTAAACTGAATACATCTATAATCTTGCTTACCTAAAGTAGGTTCTTGACTTATCAAGGTCGTATGCCTTCCTTAAGAGTTAACAACTCACATGTAATGGATTCATCCATCTAATCCTCATTCTCATAATCTTAATTCTTGTTTTCCCATCAAAGGACTCGACATATCGTTGTCATATGTCGCTATTAAGGCTTACCTATTCCTTAACCCTTGTTCTCGCAATTCCCTTACATTGCGTATTCCTTGCCCCTATTATCTTTCAACCATTGGAAGCCTTGAGGATGAGTTAAAATGGTGGTTAATGTTTCTAAAATGTATTAGGAGAAAACAGTTGCAAAAAGCCACGCCCACGCGCACCAGAACCCTCAGAACAGCTCAACTGTCATGAGTTGTTCTGGTTTGGTCGCTACAAGCGACGGCTGGTCGCTACAAGCGATGAGGTCCAGAATCAAAAATGCTGTCTGGTCGCTATAGCGACGGCTGGTCGCTGTAGCGACCATGACAGTACAGAACTTGTTAAAAATCATGTTTTTCCACCATTTTTGCTCAACCCAAGTTACCCAAGCTCCCCAATCATGTTAGGAATGATTTTCTATTACAAAATGATAGTTTTAAACATATATGAGCAAGGAATTAGCAAGCAACGGAATTAGGGTAAAAACTATAAAACTTGCATATGAAGAAATTCACAATAAATCTCTCAAAGGGGGTTCTAAAACCCCTAGGGAGCTCACCTTAAACTGGTTTGGTGCTGGTTAAGCTTTAACTTCAAAACCCTAGCTTGATTCTCACTCTTACTTGATTTTTCTTAACTTTTCTCTTGCTCCAAGCTTCCCCACACTTGCTTGCTTGTAATACACATGACCTAGGGAGAGAATTGATGGATTAGAGCTTGATGATGATGGTGGCCGAGTTTCTAGAGAGAGAGGGAGGAGAAAATCTGATTTGTAGAGAGAGAGAGATGAGGAGAAGAATGAGAGAAATATCTCACCTTTTCCCTTATATAAAAATCCTTCCTTCCAAATTTACAATTTTGCCATTGCCTTCATATTAATCCTCTATTACTTATAAAAGTCACGTTTAAGCGGGTTGTTACACTCTACCCCCCTTAAAGAAATTTCGTCCTCGAGATTTAGGATTCTCCTGAAATCATATAAAAACAGATCCTTTCTACCTCTTTCTCTCCTATGCAAATCTCTAATTCTTTTTGCTTATTGGTATTCCATGGCAACTCTAGTGTCTGACATGTAGATTAGTCACGCACCTCGATTAAACCATACTGGTTAAAACTTGTTCTTTAGCCATGATTTCCATCTCTGTAAGTCAAAACATAGGACAATCTCTTTCCAGCCGGAAGGTCAGATGCATGTTACATAACTCTCACCTGTTAGGACGTATGGTTATCTGAACCAACATATCCATCTTATCTGACTATGTTCTCTGTTCGACATATTTCTTGTAAATCCAATTTAACATTATTAAGTCTTGGATTTCCTTTACTGAATTCTATCAGTTCTTCTTTCATTGACCGTTCACTCTTATCCTGAAGACGTCGGGTCGATCTGATTTCCTCAATTATTCCAACTTTTCTAGGAATCTATTACATTACTTTCAATTCGAAAGAATTCTTGTCTTTGACTTTCGCCTCGTAAGACGACCTTTTACTGTTACAATCGTAACATTCTTTATATAAATTTATTCTTGCACTGAAAAGCATCTGAAGTTGAGTATTCTCAAACGGAAGTAAAGTCTGTTACAACTACCTCCACGATTCAAAAGCAAGGAGGTGGCTGTACTTATGGTACAAGTTCCTTTCTTTTTGACATCCTGGTGTAACTATTATCACAACCATGAGCGTTGTTCACATTCCCACTGTGGAAATCCTTAAGAGCTCGAGAAATCATATGAGCCACTCGTGCTCCCATTTAATTAATCAGCGATAACGCGTAGCTAAGGTCTTAGGAGCTTTATCCCTTCTAGGACTCTGACAATCTTGCATCATTCAAGATATTCTTTACTCATGGGTTTAATACTTTCTTTACTAATAATTTCAAACTTAGGAAAGTTTAGTACAAGCGACGTGTGGCATAAGTCGTCTCACATATCATCATATAATACAGTCCATAGCACATAGCTTCCATGCATGATCGAGTACGTCTACACTACTATCGGGTACACAGTACGCCGCATTATCATTGTCCAACTAACGGGACATCATACTTAGTCAAAAAATATATACTTGAGACAATGCCACGTCAACTATGGTCACTCTTCTAGCTCTTAACTCATGCTTGTATTCTTTGAGTATCTACAATCCCATACGTAAACTATGGTTACGTTCCCTTGGCGTTATAACTTATTTCGTCCAAGGACATTCTCTGTTTTCGAAAAGAAAACTCTATTCTGATCGCTATCAAAATAGCACTCTTAAACTCTTAATCCTTTATTTCATAACTTGAATTCACGTAGTCCTTTACTGTAAACTATGAGTAATCTTCTGATCTGTGTAAAACATTTCCTTCCTTTAACTGTGAACATTAAGTTCAAGAATTTCTGAATTCCTCAACTAAGATTTGTTCAGTAACAACAAACCTGTTCTGATTAAGACTTTTCCTGTTAAACATTACTGACTGCGTACTGTAGTACCCCAATTTTGTCCTAAGGCTTTTCAAACAAAAATAAAAAAAAAATCAAAAGAGAGGGAAAAAGTCAAAGTCAACAAAAGTCAACCAAAAAAGTCAACATTTCAAAAATGGTAACTTCGCAGTGCGAAGTCTGCGATTTTTCTGCAGACTTTTGATTTCTTTGATTTAATTCCAGTTTTTGTTACACATCATTTTCATTATTATTTTCATCAGCATTCATGGCCAATTGGGCTCAGCAAAGCCAGAGTTGAAGGACTTGCCATTAATGCCAAGGAAAGAAGCTTTTTCTTCCAACCTAGCATGTGGCAAGCAAGTGGGCTTGCCCTTGGGCAGCTCTTGTCCCTCCCAAGTGACCTGCTACTGACCCTAGGGTTGCCAGCCACCAGCTTGAGGACTTTCTTCCTGCTTTCTCTCCCAAAACCAGTCAAACCCAGCTGGTTTTCACTTGCAAAAAACCATGATTGCTGCCCTGTTTTTCAGCAGCTTTTCATCCCTCTCACACCAGCCCACATGTTGCCTTTTGTTTCCCCCAACCTCTGCACATCACAGTGCACGTTTTTATTGTTTAACCATCAAGATTGCAAGGACCAATCCCCAAGCACAACCAATTGCAATCCAGCCCTTTTTCATCATCATTTCTATCCAAAAACCATTGAATTTGTGGCTGAAATCAGTCAAGGGCTTGGCCCTTGGCACAAGGCAAGGTTACCTCTATCCATTAGCATTAAATGCAAAGAGATTTAGCCTGATCCTAGCCCACAAATCAGCTGGATTTTGGGGATTTCTAATGATGAAATTGATTTGGTTTTGGCCTATAAATAGAGATGCAAGGCAAGAGGAAGAGCAGCATTATTCACACTAAGAAAAACTACTACTCATTCATTATTCCAGCTTACAAACACTTACAAACAACCAGAAAAAACCAGCACAAAGCACTAGCAAAAAATCAATCCCAACACAAAGCATCACACAAGTTCATTGCTCCATATCCAACATTCAAAACCTTGCAAGAACCTTCAACCAATCCAAGTTCATTGCAGCAGGAGCTTTGCTAAGGATCCCTGTAAGTGTTCTAAGTACTGATCTTTCACTTGTATTTGTGTTTGCATCTTAATTTTGGTTCAAAACCTTTTGCTCTAAAAAACCCCTTTTGAATTTCAAAAGAAATCCCAAGGTTTGCAAAACATCAAAACTGGTTTGTCCAGCCCTTTTCATTGCCAAAACTCAAAGCTTTTCACTCTCCTAAAAGGTTCTGAGTTTGTTCAGAAGTTGTTTCTGAACAACAGTTCAGAAACAGCTTCTGAACTCAAAAATTCGCATTGTTCGCAGTGCGAAGTCATGGTCGCAGTGCGACCATGACAGAACTCAGAATCTGAGTTTAGGCTCCCAAATGGCCAATTTTTGAGGTTCTAGCCCAAGAGCTCAGAACCTAGGAGGTTTAAAACTCATTTTATTCAAACCTATTCAAAGATTTAGCATAATTTTGAAGGATTCGCAAGTTCGGGTAACATTTTGTGTGGGTAACTTGCAAAACAAGTTACAAATCACAAACTTTCAAAACAACTTGAACAAACGAGCTATGTTCATCACTTTCAAAACCTAACTTGAACAAAAAACATTGTTCATGATTTTCAAACCAAATGTGAACACAAGCCGATTTTGTTTCGCTTTTCAAAACCGTTCGCAAAATGAGCCGAACTTGTGCGTTATTCACAAAATTGTTAAAACCTTTTCATTTTGAGTTCCAAACCAAGTGTTTTGATAAACTTTGGGATTTCTAAGAAATTCAACCAAAAACTTGAATGAAAAAGGGATGGTTTGACATATGTCTCTCCATTGCCCCGATTGTACGAATGTGTGACGTATGTCTCGTCGTTCGGACAATCGTCATTCCATTTTCAACGCGTCCGACCATACCAAACCAATTCTTGGCCCCTTGTGGTCAATCCGAACCTTTTGGTCCCCCGTGGCCACTAGATTCAATCCCTCGACTCGTTTGAGTCACTCCAGGCAATGTTCGACTCAACCGAGTCCATTGTACCCGTTGGATCAATCGAACCCTTCCCCGACTTGTTGGAGTCACTCCGGTCAATGATCGACTCAATTGAGTCCATTGCACCCCTTTTGGTGCCATAGTGACCAACTCGAACCCTTTTACCCAACGGACATGTTTTACCTATTCTAAGCGCGATTCGTAAACAAACGCTTAAGCCTCCCATGCGCGAGCATACAAGCTATACGCTTAAGTCTCCCATCCGCGAGCATACAAGCTACGTTTAATCGCAAGAATACGGCTAAAACATCGTTCATTTAAAAATAACCAACATATGTACGTTTTTCTACCAAAGAACTACGTACGCTTTGAATTCTCCGACTACCGGGAGATACGTAGGAGCAAGATCGACATCTTGTCAAGCGCGATAATAAAAAACTTTCTTTTTCCCTTTTATCATATTTTCCTTTTTCCCTTTAATATAGACAAGCATGCGCGCAAAACATTTAATAACATTTTAAGCTTTAGCCAAATAGAAGGTTCCCGTTGAGTACAACGGACGTGAGGGGTGCTAATACCTTCCCCTTGCGTAATCGACTCCCGAACCCGACAATGGTTGCGATGACCAATCCTTTTCCTCATCGTCAAGGGTTTTATTATCGTTTCCCTTCAAACAAAAAAACTTAAGGGTTTATCAACGTTCCCTTTACACAAAAACTTTGGTGGCGACTTCACAAAGCCTTCCGAGCGTTCGTACGCGTCTCGGAGGATTGCGCGTTTTTTAAAATGAGTGCGCACAGCTGGCGACTTCACTGGGGATCTTTTCCCACTAGCAAGTCAAGCCCATCCTATTTGGCTTTTAAGCTAAATGTTTTTTTATCTTCTTTGCGCGCATGCTTTTATTTTTATTTATCTATGTCATTCCCATGCTTTATGTTTATAACTACTTTATATTGCTTTATATTCATATCATATATATCAAATGCGGGGATGTTACTTGAGCGATGTTACTCCACATTGTTCGGGTTAATGCAGAACGTGTGAGGCTCTCTACCCGAGCTCGAGAGAAAACTAAGTTAGAATGGTGGTTGTGAGCGGAAGCCCGCGTTGACGTATGTCCGTGAGGTAGGATGCCCGGCCCCGCTTAGAGGAGATTTTCACATGGAATGTATTGAAGTCATGTGACGTATGTCCATCGACGACCTTAATTCCATATGAGATCTATGACTCTAGGGACCCTTTTTAGGGAATCTCACCTTTAGAGCCAACATGTGAGGATGGGGGGGAAGTTTCGAACCTTCATATACCATACCCTTGCATACCATACATTTGCATTCATAAAAATGATTTTTGCATATGCATTTTCAAAAAAAGAAGGGGCATATTTTGTCATATACATCGCATACATGCATTAACATCATGCACAACATGCATACATTCGTTTTCGAGTCCAAAACTCGTTTCCTTCTTATCATGAGGATTTCTTACAATCCGAATTGAGTCATCAGTGTTCGCATTTCGTTCGCAACACTACGTGTCAACCCTGTCAAGGAAAGTGGCTCGTCGTCCCAGAACAACCCACACATATAACACTAGTCCCCCCGGTTGTACATGGGGCATGCCATTCGACTTTGGTGAGGAATTCATCTCTATTCCCACTACTCTTCAAGAGATTCCGGTACCTCAACCCGAGGTTACCTTCCCCCAGGCTACTGCGGCCTTTTCCCCAATTAACAAAAGCCCAATCATCATTGGCACTCCCCCCATTTCCATACAAAGCCCGACCTTGCTTGGCATTCAATCAAAAAGCCCAATTTTCATTGGCGTTCACAAATATAATTTCAACCAAAGCCCAATTCTCATTGGCGCCCACATGTACTTAGTACAAAAGTTATATCATACAGTTTGTGTTTTTGATATGTTTATTCTGTGAATCATTTAGAACCAGCCAAAATGTGAGGAATCCTCAAAATCATTATACATATGCAGGAGACCGGCATTTTCTGTTTAACTCGATTTTGTTATGTTAAATCTGAACGTTGTTTTAGATTGTATGAAAGCATTGATAGGATCAAGGCATTTTTTTTATATGAGTAAAAACACTCGACCACAAATAGCCCACCCTGTGAGAAGTGAGTATTTGTTAACCCCTTTGAGCCTAATGAATCAGAATCGTTAACTATGAACGACCAACTTTCATAAGCTCAATTGCTTAATGAAATTACCGGAGTTTGTAAAAAAATTCAGTTCATAGTTAAATCATCTTTGAATTCTGATAATTTTCTTTCATTTTTGAACCCTTAACCATCATGATTATTTGTCCCTTGCCAAAAGAAGAAGGAACATTCAATTAGGGTATCATCTTGAACCAAGTTGGGGAGAAAAGGGAGGTTGTGGATGTCAAATAATGGTGAATTTTGTATTTGATCTTGACAACAAGAAAAAAAAAGAAAAAGAAAAGAAAAGAAAAAAGCAAATCAAGAAATCTCAAAGAAAAGAGAAAAAAGAAAAAAAAAATCAATAAATCAAAGAGTTGTCAAGGTCAAAGAGAAATAATTGTAAATCACCAAAAGTTGTGAGGAAGTGTGTAAATTAGAAAGAATGTTCCCTTTGCTTGGCCATTTGAATTCAATTTCCCCACATATGACATTTCTTTTGTAACCAAGCCAAATTACAACCCTCAAAGACCTTGTGATCAATGCTTTTGTGCTTTTAGAAACAATGGTTAGATGGACACATAACTTGATCGGAATGTTAGCTAACTTGCCGGATGAGTGTTCAATACCCCCGCAATTAATATTCAATTTGTTCAACAAAAATGTGTGATAGGTATGGTTCATTGGTAAACATATTTTTGACTTAAGATGTATGATATAAATTTTGTGTTTGGTATTGTTTCAAATTTTTGGGGCAATCTTTGAATAATGGGAACATCAAAATAACAATCAAAAAGCCCGACCTCGCTCGGCAACCAAAATCAAAAAGCCCGACCTTGCTCGGCAATCAAAATCAAAAAGCCCGACCTCGCTCGGCAACCAAAATCAAAAAGCCCGACCTCGCTCGGCAACCAAAATAAAAAAGCCCGACCTCGCTCGGCAACCAAAATCAAAAAGCCCGACCTCGCTCGGCAACCAAAATCAAAAAGCCCGACCTCGCTCGGCAAACAAAATCAAAAAGCCCGACCTCGCTCGGCAACCAATCAAAAAGCCCGACCTCGCTTGGCAACCAAAATCAAAAAGCCCGACCTCGCTCGGCAACCAAAAACAAAAAGCCCGACCTTGCTCGGCAACCAATAATCAAAAAGCCCGATCTTGCTCGGCATTCAATCATAATCAAAGCCCGACCTTGCTCGGCATCCAAACATAATCAAAGTCCGACCTCGCTCGGCATCCCAAACATAATTACCCACACAAAAAGCCCAATATTCATTGGCAACCAAAAGCCCAATATTCATTGGCAACAAAAAGCCCAATATTCATTGGCAACCCAAAACCCAATATTCATTGGCACCAAACCCAAGTCCAATAATCATTGGCAAACCAAAAGTCCGATAATCATTGGCATTTCCCTAGTGGAGTCTCACCCGAAGCCCAATCATCATTGGCATTCACAAACACAAACCCCCAGTAAAAGCCCAACCATGCTTGGCATATACTCATAGCCAGATACAAATTCAACCCAAAGCCCGACTTTGCTCGGCATCCAATCATAATCCCCAGCGTCCAACATGACGTTTGTCATCCCACTTATCATTCATAATACATGCATCATATCAAACTCATTCATACATGCATATCCAAATCAATCATAATACATGCATCTCATATTCATGCCATGCATTCTCAACTAGGATTCTCCAGTGAGTATCACATATTCACCAACATCCATCAATCATCTCTAGCGTTCCCCAGTGAACCCATTCCAGAGCTTCCCCAGTAAGTTCTCCTAGAATAACCCCAGCGGTTTTCTTCGCAACTTTATCACATCCCCAAGTGACCTGCTCACGACCATTAGGATGCCCCAGCTGAGTTTTCCCAAAACGAAATTCAGATTGAGTCTACCTCATATCATACCATATTGCATAGCATATTGCATAAAACAACATGAAGCATGTCATGCATCATACAATCATGTCTCCCTTTCTAACAATCTAAGTACTAGCCATGCCTAGAGACGATTACGCTATCCCCACAGCGGTAGGTCCTATTTCCCCAGATAAGTCTAAAGCACCTATTCGGGCGACGACCCTTTCCGATCCAATCACCTGTTTAGGTGACAATCTTTTTACCTTGCGAGCGTTCTTACACGTCTCGGAGATTAAGGCCACCTGTTTAGGTGATGATCCTTTATCTTTTCCAGATTTAGGCTACCTGTTTAGGTGACGATCCTTTATCTTTGTCCGATCAGATCACCTGATTAGGTGGCGATCATTTTACCCTTTCAGATCCAGTCACCTGTTTAGGTGGCGATCTTTTCACCTTTCGAGCGTTCATACACGTCTCGTAAGTCTTTCACCTTTCGAGTGTTCATACACGTCTCGCAGTCTTTTTATCTTTCGAGCGTTCATACACGTCTCGTAAGCTTTTCACCTTTCGAGCGTTCATACACGTCTCGCAAGCTTTTCACCTTTCGAACGTTCATACACGTCTTGTAAGTCTTTCACCTTTCGAGCGTTCATACACGTCTCGTAAGCTTTTCACCTTTCGAGCGTTCATACACGTCTCGTAAGCTTTTCACCTTTCGAGCGTTCATACACGTCTAGCAAGCTTTTCACCTTTCGAGCGTTCATACACGTCTCGTAAGCTTTTCCCCTTTCGAGCGTTCATACACGTCTCGCAAGTCTTTTTACCTTTCGAGAGTTCATACACGTCTCGTAGTCTTTTTTAATTTTCGAGCGTTCATACACGTCTCGCAGATTGAAATCACCTGATTAGGTGACAATCTTTTTCTCTTCAGATCCAATCGCCTAACCTTTCGAGCGTTCATACACGTCTCAAATGTTTAAGTGACGATCTTTTACCTTGCTTTCGTACCGCGAAGGACAAAATTCGGGTCCTTCTTTTACTTAATTGATCTTCGCAAAGAGTTCATGAGACGCCCTTGGCACTCACACACTCTATGCAAAGACACAATTAAGTAGGGGCAGCTGTAGTACCCCAATTTTGTCCTAAGGCTTTTCAAACAAAAATAAAAAAAAAATCAAAAGAGAGGGAAAAAGTCAAAGTCAACAAAAGTCAACCAAAAAAGTCAACATTTCAAAAATGGTAACTTCGCAGTGCGAAGTCTGCGATTTTTCTGCAGACTTTTGATTTCTTTGATTTAATTCCAGTTTTTGTTACACATCATTTTCATTATTATTTTCATCAGCATTCATGGCCAATTGGGCTCAGCAAAACCAGAGTTGAAGGACTTGCCATTAATGCCAAGGAAAGAAGCTTTTTCTTCCAACCTAGCATGTGGCAAGCAAGTGGGCTTGCCCTTGGGCAGCTCTTGTCCCTCCCAAGTGACCTGCTACTGACCCTAGGGTTGCCAGCCACCAGCTTGAGGACTTTCTTCCTGCTTTCTCTCCCAAAACCAGTCAAACCTAGCTGGTTTTCACTTGCAAAAAACCATGATTGCTGCCCTGTTTTTCAGCAGCTTTTCATCCCTCTCACACCAGCCCACATGTTGCCTTTTGTTTCCCCCAACCTCTGCACATCACAGTGCACGTTTTTATTGTTTAACCATCAAGATTGCAAGGACCAATCCCCAAGCACAACCAATTGCAATCCAGCCCTTTTTCATCATCATTTCTATCCAAAAACCATTGAATTTGTGGCTGAAATCAGTCAAGGGCTTGACCCTTGGCACAAGGCAAGGTTACCTCTATCCATTAGCATTAAATGCAAAGAGATTTAGCCTGATCCTAGCCCACAAATCAGCTGGATTTTGGGGATTTCTAATGATGAAATTGATTTGGTTTTGGCCTATAAATAGAGATGTAAGGCAAGAGGAAGAGCAGCATTATTCACACTAAGAAAAACTACTACTCATTCATTATTCCAGCTTACAAACACTTACAAACAACCAGAAAAAACCAGCACAAAGCACTAGCAAAAAATCAATCCCAACACAAAGCATCACACAAGTTCATTGCTCCATATCCAACATTCAAAACCTTGCAAGAACCTTCAACCAATCCAAGTTCATTGCAGCAGGAGCTTTGCTAAGGATCCCTGTAAGTGTTCTAAGTACTGATCTTTCACTTGTATTTGTGTTTGCATCTTAATTTTGGTTCAAAACCTTTTGCTCTAAAAAACCCCTTTTGAATTTCAAAAGAAATCCCAAGGTTTGCAAAACATCAAAACTGGTTTGTCCAGCCCTTTTCATTGCCAAAACTCAAAGCTTTTCACTCTCCTAAAAGGTTCTGAGTTTGTTCAGAAGTTGTTTCTGAACAACAGTTCAGAAACAGCTTCTGAACTCAAAAATTCGCATTGTTCGCAGTGCGAAGTCATGGTCGCAGTGCGACCATGACAGAACTCAGAATCTGAGTTTAGGCTCCCAAATGGCCAATTTTTGAGGTTCTATCCCAAGAGCTCAGAACCTAGGAGGTTTAAAACTCATTTTATTCAAACCTATTCAAAGATTTAGCATAATTTTGAAGGATTCGGAAGTTCGGGTAACATTTTGTGTGGGTAACTTGCAAAACAAGTTACAAATCACAAACTTTCAAAACAACTTGAACAAACGAGCTATGTTCATCACTTTCAAAACCTAACTTGAACAAAAAACATCGTTCATGATTTTCAAACCAAATGTGAACACAAGCCGAATTTGTTTCGCTTTTCAAAACCGTTCGCAAAATGAGCCGAACTTGTGCGTTTTTCACAAAATTGTTAAAACCTCTTCATTTTGAGTTCCAAACCAAGTGTTTTGATAAACTTTGGGATTTCTAAGAAATTCAACCAAAAACTTGAATGAAAAAGGGATGGTTTGACGTATGTCTCTCCATTGCCCCGATTGTACGAATGCATGACGTATGTCTCGTCGTTCGGACAATCGTCATTCCATTTTCAACGCGTCCGACCATACCAAACCAATTCTTGGCCCCTTGTGGTCAATCCGAACCTTTTGGTCCCCCGTGGCCACTAGATTCAATCCCTCGACTCGTTTGAGTCACTCCGGGCAATGTTCGACTCAATCGAGTCCATTGTACCCGTTCTTGATCCCGTTGGATCAATCGAACCCTTCCCCGACTCGTTGGAGTCACTCCGGTCAATGATCGACTCAATTGAGTCCATTGCACCCCTTTTGGTTCCATAGTGACCAACTCGAACCCTTTTACCCAACGGACATGTTTTACCTATTCTAAGCGCGATTCGTAAACAAACGCTTAAGCCTCCCATGCGCGAGCATACAAGCTATACGCTTAAGTCTCCCATCCGCGAGCATACAAGCTACGTTTAATCGCAAGAATACGGCTAAAACATCGTTCATTTAAAAATAACCAACATATGTACGTTTTTCTACCAAAGAACTACGTACGCTTTGAATTCTCCGACTACCGGGAGATACGTAGGAGCAAGATCGACATCTTGTCAAGCGCGATAATAAAAAACTTTCTTTTTCCCTTTTATCATATTTTCCTTTTTCCCTTTAATATAGACAAGCATGCGCGCAAAACATTTAAAAACATTTTAAGCTTTAGCCAAATAGAAGGTTCCCGTTGAGTACAACGGACGTGAGGGGTGCTAATACCTTCCCCTTGAGTAATCGACTCCCGAACCCGACAATGGTTGCGATGACCAATCCTTTTCCTCATCGTCAAGGGTTTTATTATCGTTTCCCTTCAAACAAAAAAACTTAAGGGTTTATCAACGTTCCCTTTACACAAAAACTTTGGTGGCGACTTCACAAAGCCTTCCGAGCGTTCGTACGCGTCTCGGAGGATTGCGCGTTTTTTAAAACGAGTGCGCACACGTACCACGGTTACTGATACATGTCTCATGACTGTAAATATGTTACACTACTGTCTAAGTAGTATAAACTCTGCCTGATCAGCATACATAATACTAATCATAACCTGTTACATGCCTGTTACATGCGACATGCTAGCATAACGTGGGTACGATGTGGAATGACCTCATGCCACTGCTTTATTGTTTTTCTAATCAAGCTTCAATTTCAAAAACATCGACTTGAAAGTGCAACATGTACCGTTGTTACCTCATAACTAATTCTCTTTGGTTAAACTTACTATTTAGGTCAACTTGAAGTTACTGAGCTAAAACAGCTAGATTACCGTATGAAATGTGGCTTTCTTCGCTATGTACTTATTGTACTAGAAACACATCCTTTAAATTTCTCAAACTGCTTCACTTCTCTTTTCTCATGACTTTCGAGGTCTGAAGCATTCCTCAACTTATCTCTTAAAATTTCCTGTTAGAGCTGATGATAGGTTCAAGTCATCACTACTTATTAATATTCTGTAGCTTGAGAACTAATCACCGAACACCTTTCCTGTAATTCATCCGGCAAGGATTTCACAACATCCTTTTTCTCTAACTTCAGCTTTGAATTGTTCGTTACCTCATCCTTGGATTACTTCTCCGCTGCGCAACTCTGATTTAAACAATTCACCTTGGGATAGAAGTAATACACCACTATTACCATATAAAATCTCCTTGGCCAATCCTTTGACTTTATAACTTGTAGTTACCATACATGACCATCTTACATTATAATTTCTCTTGTGGTTTAATCCACCTGTTTAACTTACTGATTGATCGACACTTGACTTTGTGTTTCCTTTCGAACATAAACAATGTTCTTACTTTCACAAAAAATACGCCGAAACCTGTAAACAGTCTTTAGCAATAATTACGAGCCCAACAATGCTCCTGTCAAATCAACTTATACACTAGTTCTAGCTTTACTCTTAATATTCTGAATCGAGTTCCGTTCTATAATTATCCGTAAGGATTTCACATCCACAACCTTTTCCAATACAACTTAGGTCCACATAACTCTATCATATCTCTTGGTTACTCCTCGGGTTTCCCCGGAAATAATCCGTCTGGATAAGACTCAACTTTTACCGGCTCTCCTGTAAGCCCAAACACATGTTACACCTCTTCGAGTACCCGATTAATTAATCTTAAACTTCAACACTTATCATTTCCTATTGGATCCTTCCAGTTACTTATTATTGTATCGACAATTCACATCTAATCTTATTATCTGAGTAATTCTCCATAGGTCTTTTCATCCATGGCCCTCTTCATATGGTTTCGAGCAATCCAAGGTCTGTATTTCCACTATCTTTAACACGTACCAACATAAGGTGATCTTTGTCGGCTAACCTGAATACTTGTGTAAGGAACCCATCAAAAGAAAACATAGAACTCCTCAACATTAACCATAACTTTAACTGTAACTTGTACGTTAGTGACGATCTTCCTGCTTAATCCTCGAAACCGGTCTGCTATAATCCGTCAACATAAGATTCAATCTTTACTTCATACCCTTACCGGGGGTTTCCCTCACTTATCGTTAAGCTTGCGTTCCTCATACCAAGCATCTTGATGACCCATAATAAAGGAAGGTAATCTGTTTCCTCTGTCCAATATTTCGCTTAGTCCATAAATAAATCTCTTACCTGTCGGATATTAAAATGTCATCCGGTCCAAGTGCGCAAGTCCTTCCATCCTTACACTCTATATCCTTACTGGAAGTCCAGAGCTTCCAATAATTAACTATTAATTCCTTATTCCAAGTCGCTGGGTTTGGTACCGTAATTCTTTACCTCTGTTCCCGGAATTAAAACTCTATTCTACAATTCACTTTAACTTTTCAAATTATGGTTCCCGTTAAGATTCCAAATTATTTCTTAGAGTATTCCATAATTCTTTACTCTACACATCTCTTCGGAGAAGGCATCGCTCAATGATGCGTCCAACTAGTTAAGGTACTTGACCTTACTCTTAGATACTCTTAAATACCTCTTATATTCCTGAGACCTTGCGATTAACAGGCTCAGTTACTTCACTGTTAGAGAACCATCCTTTGACATTAAATACCTTGCCAATTTCCGTCTTAAAATCTGACGCCTTAACCTTCACCCTTCGTACACTTCTACACTTCTTTCCTCCTTGGTCACATTCAGCTCTCGGATATTTGTCCTAACTGTCATATACTAGACTGAGTTGATCAGGCTCAACTAGATGTGACCTTTAGAACAACATCCGGAACCCAATGATTCCACTACTTTTATTGAATTTTTAATGACCCATGGCACAGTCTGAATCGACCTGCTCTGATACCAATTGTAACAGCCATACTAATTTAATCTAGAATATTAGCATGTGCGTTAAACTAATACTGGATACATTTAAAATTTTCAATAATAATATCACATCACAATTGAATGAGTACAAGTTTACTCGTTTGTACAAATAATCCAATACTACTACAATACTTATACAAAAGTCCAATAAGCTCCTGAGCTGGTACACGACGAGCAACTGTACTCCATCCAGTATCTCTGTGAAGAACTCCATCACGAACCTCTGACTTACCTGTAAACCTGCACCAGAAGGAATGGGATGAGACATAATGTCTCAGTGAGCTCTACCCAACCAACTGTTGGCAACCACAGGGAACCTAGGGTCGCCATGCCTACCTTGGCAATCTTGGGGATTTCCTATGATCGCCAAGTCTTATCTTTATCCATAAAGGATATAAATCTGTCTATGACTATAAGTCTGCCTGTAACTATATCTTTAAACTGCCTGTAACTAAAACTCTGACTATATCTATAACTGTAAACTGCCCATAACTATAATTCTGCCTGTAACTATAACTTAGTGATCGAGGGGAAACCTAGGACCACTTTCTGATAACTGTCTATAACTATAACTGTAAACTGTCTATAACTATAACTGTAACCTACCTGTAACTGTAAATCTACCTGTAACTATAACTTTGACTATAACTATGAAACATAATACATATAAACAGTTTTATGTTAGCTGTTAGCGTTGAACAAACATTATTATCTGAGTTCATTTTACGGAGTGCAGTCCGGGTGGAGTAACCCCGAAGTACATCTCCCTATGACCCGGTGAAATTCCTATCATATCAGGCTAACACCGGACTCCACTATGAATTTGCATGTGGACAACCCTCTCGGTGAAGTCCCATCCGGCGAATCCCGGAGTCTGCTGAACATGCCTATGACTATGAAACGTGCGAACACGCCTTTAATTGTGACATATAATTCTTTAACTTTTAATCATATAATAATAATAATCACATAACATTTAACCTATAACTTAAGATTCTTGGCTTATCGTTCTCATAAGCCACCTATTAATTGTTGGAGAACCAACACTATAAGCTTATCTGAAACTTCGAATGTCGAAGCATTCCTATTACCCTTGTATACTAAACTGAATACATCTATAATCTTGCTTACCTAAAGTAGGTTCTTGACTTATCAAGGTCGTATGCCTTCCTTAAGAGTTAGCAACTCACATGTAATGGATTCATCCATCTAATCCTCATTCTCATACTCTTAATTCTTGTTTTCCCATCAAAGGACTCGACATATCGTTGTCATATGTCGCTATTAAGGCTTACCTATTCCTTAACCCTTGTTCTCGCAATTCCCTTACATTGTGTATTCCTTGCCCCTATAATCTTTCAACCATTGGAAGCCTTTAGGATGAGTTAAAATGGTGGTTAATGTTTCTAAAATGTATTAGGAGAAAACAATTGCAAAAAGCCATGCCCACGCGCATCAGAACCCTCAGAACAGCTCAACTGTCATGAGCTGTTCTGGTTTGGTCGCTACAAGCGATGGCTGGTCGCTACAAGCGATAAGGTCCAGAATCAAAAATGCTGTCTGGTCGCTATAGCGACGGCTGGTCGCTGTAGCGACCATGACAGTACAGAACTTGTTAAAAATCATGTTTTTCCACCATTTTTGCTCAACCCAAGTTACCCAAGCTCCCCAATCATGTTAGGAATGATTTTCTATTACAAAATGATAGTTTTAAACATATATGAGCAAGGAATTAGCAAGCAACGGAATTAGGGTAAAAACTATAAAACTTGCATATGAAGAAATTCACAATAAATCTCTCAAAGGGGGTTCTAAAACCCCTAGGGAGCTCACCTTAAACTGGTTTGGTGCTGGTTAAGCTTTAACTTCAAAACCCTAGCTTGATTCTCACTCTTACTTGATTTTTCTTAACTTTTCTCTTGCTCCAAGCTTCCCCACACTTGCTTGCTTGTAATACACATGACCTAGGGAGAGACTTGATGGATTAGAGCTTGATGATGATGGTGGCCGAGTTTCTAGAGAGAGAGGGAGGAGAAAATTTGATTTGTAGAGAGAGAGATGAGGAGAAGAATGAGAGAAATATCTCACCTTTTCCCTTATATAAAAATCCTTCCTTCCAAATTTACAATTTTGCCATTGCCTTCATATTAACCTCTATTACTTATAAAAGTCACGTTTAAGCGGGTTGTTACAAGCCATTTAGATGATACCAGACTGTGTTCCTTCTGACATTTGCATCATTTGATAACAGTCTTATTGAATTAGATTTACACAAGGATATTATATAGTAATTGACATAAATTAGTAATATAAAGAGGTATTAGTTGTTTGTTTCTAACACGAGGATGTTACTTCTCTGATAAAAGTATCTTCTATAGGGTTCAAGTATTTTTTTACTTCTCGGATCTCACCATGAAGAGAGTTTTTCAGCATAAGGTTGCCATTGATATCTATTTGTGATGTCCGTGGTTGTTTTAATGCAAAACCAAACACTTTTCATAAGGTGCCGCATAAGAAAGTTTTCTTTCTTCATCTAACTTCTCTAAGATGGAGTGTGAAAAAAGTCATGGAGATTATGCCATTGGAATAAACGTTTGGTCACAGTTTAATGGTGGATATGCAGAAGCCATTGGGACAGAGGGCGTTATTAGATTATCTGTTAGGAGTTTAAAATGATTTTTGTTATCTCTGTAACCTATCCTATGATATGGAGGGACATACATATATAGCAGCATATATTGGCAGGTAGTGCTTTTCACTCTTCAAGCACAGTTGAGAGCGTGTCATCCAATATATAGGCTCTAAAGTTATAAGGTATGCACAATTTGATATCTTAAATTAACAAATTTATGATCTATGAAATTAAAAATCCTTATGATATTGTTTATTTTTAGCCGGTCAATTTAGTAATTGAAATTGTCTCAGAGAGTCGAAGATTAAATGATGAAAGATTTTCAATCTCAAAATTATTTTGGAATTTCATTACTTTTTCATTTCACCACTCTTACAAGTTCAAAGAATAAATATGTGAATGTGATCCACCTCACATTTTATATCCTTGTTTATGCAGTTTTCAAATTTTGTTTAGAGGACAAATAGAAGGAGAATCCATTCTAAATATCCATGATTATGCAGTTTATAAACACCGACAATCAATTTTCTACTGATTTTAAACATGGAACTAATTTCGTTAAACACTCACAATCAACTTTAACTATTGTCTTTCTTACATAATAAGCTCTTAAATATGAAGGCCTTGAATCCTATTACAGAATTGTCATGTCTTCTCTTTTTCTGCTTCATACTGGTGAATAATGTTAAGTTTTAATGAACAACATAGACTATCTAACTTGACATTGCAAAGGTTCTTAACCTCTTATACATTGCAACTTGTGATTAGTACGCAGTGCTTTGGCCTCCGACGGCTGAAAAGTCACCGCCACCTGCGAGCGTTGCTGGTTTCTTTTGTGACGAGACCTACGCGTGATGACATTAGAGGCGTTGAGAAACTGCTTCTGCTGAAGGTAAATATTCCAAATTTTGTTCACTGTGTGCGTGCCTTGATTTGAGTTATTCATTGTTGTTCTGTGAATTATTTTAATACTCTATTATTCTATTCTTGCTATAGTTATGAGTTTGTGTTCATGATAGTCTTATAACCTTTCATCTGACAAGAGTTGCTTCTGTTGTATAATGAAGGAGCTACCAAATTATCAACTGTGCAGGTCAAGCTCGGCTGAGTTATGTGTAAGGGCTTGTGTATTTGACATTATGCTATGTTTGTAAGCATGGCATCACTCAATATGAAGGTCATTATTAGTTTTCTTTATATAACATCAACACAATACTCATGAATTCTAGGTCAATCGAACAAATTATGATATAGTTGTTTGGAAGTTGTTAGACGATGAATACTGAGTCCATTCTCTTATTCCAATTGAACCCTTGGTTGATGAATACAAGAAGAGGTGTGCTAATTTTCTCATCCCTGCATGTGAATGTCCTATGGACCATATTATTTTCTCATTATAGTTTCTATTTGTTGGTGTTCCTCTGTGTTAATTGATCTGTATGTTTTTTTTTTTGGAATTTGATTTCTGTAGGAGATTGGTCTTTCTGCTGATTATTAATAATCTCAAGATTTGATATTTGTTTTGTAGGTATTTAATCATTTTAAGTGGAGATTTTTACAAATCACTATTGTCCATTATTTAGTACAAAGTGTGGTCAAATAGCCGCTATATCGCTTTTTTAGCATAGTGGAATTTAAACAAATCGTTGTTTTCTCGTTCCATGATTGACAACATTGCTTAATATTGTTTATGTTCTTTATATGGTATTAATCGTAAGATATATTATTTGTGTAATTTAACTTCATTGTTGGAGCAAGGGTTTTTTGTTAAATGAGAATCACATAAATTTGTTCAATGCTTGTCATGTTTAAATCGTTGTTTTCTCGTTCCATGATTGACAACATTGCAGGATGAATTTTATGATGCTATTGCTGCTGAGTCATCGACATCAGATGATGAAAGTGATGAGGATGAGGGACTTGAGCATAAGGTTTACTTGAATCTTGTCAACTACAACAAAATCTGCATGTTGTTTGTGTGTTACTGGTTTGAAACAGAGAGTAAAACACTATAATTTATTACTTTTTCAGGATCAAAAGGTCAAACTAAAGAATATTTCATGGGCTATGACAGCCTTACCTTTGAAGTCGTTCACACTTCAGCTCTCCTACTCAACTTTCTCAAGGTAAAATTTATTCATTTGAATTGTAGTTATCGGTATAGAATGAATCAGGAAATTACTCTTAAGAATTTTTGTTATCAATGTGCCCGATTACGAATTTTCACTGCCAGATATGCTACTCTGAATATTAATCACACCTTTTCCATCCATTATGCCTTGCTCCCCACAGTCATTAGTTCATTACTATTAAATATGTTGCTGTTGTTGTTGTTGCTATTCTTCTAATTCTTTTTCTTCTTTGTCTTCTCATTATCATTGTTGTTGTTATTACTACTACTGACAGTGTGTGAGACTTTTGAGGTTGTGTGGTTTTTCCTTTTCTGCACTACCTTGATGGATAGCGAGAGGCTTTAACGGATAATGCACATGCGAAAGTTTGTTGTATTGTTGTATTTATTTAATGTAATTATTATGATAGTTCCTTTTGCTTGATTAGATGCAAGCACACGCAAGTGGCTAAATGTTTTTCTTGTCTTTGTTAATTTCAAAGGTTGTTGGGATAAAACTTCTCCAAAGATAGACAACCCGAGGAAAAGGTAACATCTACTTGTGGTTATTTATCAGATGCATGACTATTTGTGTTCCTAAAATTACTGTTTAGATTGATGTTTGTAATATCTGCAGAATAAAGATTATGATTGTTCTCTTGTCATCGATTCTGATTGTTTTTCATTACACAGTAGCCAAGCTGGGATCTGGTCCTGAAGCTAATAGTTCTGTTCTAGAACTGACATATAACTACAGTGTCACTAATTATGACAAAGGAAATGGCTATGCACAGGTAGATTCTATTCTTTTTCTTTTCCTGATGGTTGGAAATTGGTATGGCATATTTCAATCTTTTCCTTGTATTTGATGTAATATTTTCTTTGAAATCATCCTAATGTGTTAACCTTTGTATGTCGCTCATTGTTTATTTCACTGATTGACTTATTTATTGCTTCTTGCAGGTATTTTTTTGATAATGTTGATTTTGTGAAAAAATTAGAGTGACAATAACATGGTTGTAGCTAGATCCTACACTTCTTCACTAAACTTGTAGTAAGCTATTGGGCCAACAATTTTTTTAGAAAAATCTTATAACTATAAAAATTCCCACCAATCACTATATATGAGAGGGAAAGGGAAGAAAAATAAACATATATTTACAGCAATCACAATTTCATCCTTATTATTTTTTAGTATGTTACTTTGGCGCGACAATTCAACATGTACTGGATTCCCTCTAACCAGAATTGTCTGTCTCCTTTACTTTCACATTCAAATTCTATTAATCTATCTGCTGTTTTTATCCTAAAATATGCTATCTTTTTGTCGTTGTCTTCCTTTTCCCTTTCGGGCCAAGCTGGGATATCACTGCACATATGTAATAATCATATCAGATCTGATCACATATGTTACTACATTGATTTTTTACTGAATTGTGTCTATTGGATTCAACTGTATCTTCAGATTTGATCACATATGTTATTGCATTGATTTTCATTTTGCTGAATTGTGTCTCATGAATTTCTATATATATGTTTGTTGAACATACACCTACATTGACTTTATTTTGTTTGGTTTATATAAATGTTATTTTGTTCTGTGGTGCATGTGTTTGTCCTAATTTTTGGGGCACTCTAACCTCAAGCTATATTTGGTATTTTGCATATGCAGGAACAATTGCAAGCTGAAATGCAGAACACTCAATATTTGAAAAAGTGTTTGGAAAGGAACATGCTGGATATGTGTGTTCTATAGGACTTGGGATAACACTCAATATTTGTCATTTGCTTTCTTAATGCAAATGCAAATGCAAAATTATAGACAAAAAGAGGTAAAATTGCATTCTTATTGTTTGAATAATAACACTTAAACAATGGAATCGCATTAACTTTTAGTGATTCATAAGTTAGGATACCCAGCTAGTAGAAATAAGTTAGGATATTTCTTGGTAATGTTCGCAAAATGTAGTTGTTATGCTTCCATTGTCTGAGTTGGAGTCTCCACAAATGTAGATTGCATGAGGGTGTTTTTCAGCTCCACATTGGTTTCACAGAACCCAACTGTCTATTTTTCTAATTCAGGCCACAAACAACCTATGAGTATGTTTCTCTGATAGTAGTGTTATGACTGTGTTCAGTTCAGTTCATGTTGTAGCAGTTCAGATTGTAAATGTGAAAGCTGATGCAATTTTTATTATTGCTAACCATTGTCTTATTTGTTTTTATTTCCAGCCATCAAATTTAGATCCAGCAATAGATGGTAGACATTCCTCTAGACATTATCTGAGTTTAGCTACCGCCTTGAGGATCATTGAAGCAACATCACTAGGGAATATGTAGATATTTTATAGACTTCTAATTCTGATATTGTTGTTTTGAATGTTCAGCCACTGCTGTTTCG
This sequence comes from Medicago ruthenica, assembly GCA_018208015.1. Taxonomy (NCBI): domain Eukaryota; kingdom Viridiplantae; phylum Streptophyta; class Magnoliopsida; order Fabales; family Fabaceae; genus Medicago; species Medicago ruthenica. The sequence continues at coordinate 39,926,995 of CM031378.1, forward strand.
GTTTTTGAATGTTAAAACTACGTACTTTATCTATTGTTTTGGTTAAGTTGATGTATGGATCGAATTTGTTACTCTTGAATTAATATATAAATGAGATTTACTTATGTATAGCTATATATTTTTGCATTTTAAGTCTTTCTTAATATATTTATTTGAGATTGTCTTCAAATAAGATCTCAATTTAAATCATGTCCTCTCAATTTCAAAAATAAATAAATAATTGCGACTGTTTGAACAGTCGCTGAATAATAAATTCAAAATTTTAAATCAGTCATTTGCGACTGTTGGAACCGTCGCAATTGCCCTTCAGAAATACAAAAATCATGCGCTTTGCGACAGTTCAAACCGTCGCAATACCTCTTCAAACAAACAAAAAACAAACACTTTGCGACTGTTTGAACAGTCGCAATACCTCTAGCGACAGTTGGAGCGACAGTTCTGTGAACCGTCGCAAAATGACCTTAGCGACACACAATTCAGCGACTGTTCAGGAACCGTTGCAAAGGTCAAATTGCGACTGTTTGAACTGTCGCAAATCCACTTTTTAACTGTTGCAAAAAGCTGATTTTCTTGTAGTGTTAAGACCGAAGTAATTTTATTGCTTCCAATCTAACAACAGGTGCAAATGTTTATGTGTAATCAATTCCTTCTTGCTGACTGTAGCCTCGTGCTACCAATCTAGCTTTGTTTTTGATTACTTCTCGTTGCTCGTTGAGTTTGTTCCTGAAGACCCACTTTGTTCCAATGATGTTCTTCTGGGGAGGTTTGACAACTAGATCACAAACATCATTTCTTTGGAAGTGATTTAGTTCTTCTTGCATGGCAACAATCCACCCATCATCTGCAAGAGCTTCATCTATTGAAGTATGCTCAATTAGAGAAATCAGTCCCAACATGGATTCATTCCTGAATGCTGATCTTGTTCTTAAAGGACTGTCTTTGCTTCCAATTATGAGCTCCTCTGGATGAGCTGATTTGTATTTGAAGGTTTTTCTGGATTGAGGTGCTTCTTCTGAATCATCACAGGCTTCTTCTTCAAACTCATCACCTTCTGGATTTGCTTCAGGTATTGCATCAGTCTCTAGTTCTTCTGATACCTGTATTTTTTTGGCAAAACTTTCAACCAACTCTGACATTTTGTTATCAGACTCTTTGTCGTCAACCAGCTCTCACATTAGTTTTATAGTTGTACACTCCGTGTGCTTTTGACCTTTCATAGTATCCCAAAAAGATACACTTTTGAGCCTTGGCATCAAACTTAGTTATATAAACTTTGTTATTTAGAATGTAACATTTACATCCAAATTGGTGAAAGTAAGCAATTCTTGGTTTTCTTCCCTTGAATAACTCATATGTTGTTTTGTTCAGAATAGGTCTTATGTAGATTCTGTTTTGTACATAACATGATGTGTTTACAGCTTCGCCCAGAAGTACTTACCCATGTCAGTTTCATGGAGCATTGTTCTAGCCATTTCTTGTAAGGAGCTGTTCTTTCTTTCTTCAACCCCATTTTGTTGTGGAGTCCTAGGAGAAGAGAACTCATGGAGAATTTCATGTTTTTCACAAAAAATTTCAAATGGCTCATTCTCAAACTCTCCTCCATGATCACTTCTCACTTTAAGAATTTTTAGTTCTTTCTCAGCTTGTACTTAAGTGCAGAAGGTACTAAACACAACATATGCTTCATTCTTGGTTCTAAGAAATTTGACCCAAGTCCACCTGCTATAGTCATAAACTATGACTGTCGCGGTAATTTTTGGATATCAAACTATTAATTAGCGTTGACTCGCAATTTTAAGTTCACCACCGAGCTTTTATTTTTTCCGTGGAAAAGGGGGAAAGTTCAAAAAACCCTATTTTTTAGAGATCAAAGGTCCGGGGGTTGGTTACACAAAGGGAAGGTATTAGCACCCTAAACGTCTATAATACTCTATAGGAACCTCTTGTTTTTATATATCTTTATGCTAAATTGTAAATAAATGCCTAAATGTAAAAAAAAGATTAAAGTGATGAATTAAAAAAGAGAAAATTGTTTTTGTTATTTTTATTGATTTGGAAAGACAGTCTTTTGCCTACGTACCCGAGCGGGATCAAAATCATGTAGTTCGGGGTAAAAAGCCGGGTAGTTTGTTATGATTGATTTTAAAGTTTTGAAAATTTTTTTGAGAAGATAAGAGGCCGAAAAGGCATAGAAGAATAAAATGTGATTTGATTGTTTTTAATTGAAGAAAATAAAGTCTAATATAATTAAATTTGATTGAAGTTTGATTTAAAAAAGAAAAGTCACTTGGTTTGAAATCCAAGGTTGGTTTTTTTTTTTTTTTTTTTTTTGGTTATTTGAATGTTTTCGAAATTTTGATTATTTTCCTAAAGTCCAATAAAACTAAGTGTGTTGAGATAAGTTAAAGCGTGTCGGATCTCTCAAAATGACGTTGTATAAAAGTGAGAGTCCTTTTCCTCGGTTCATTTTCATTTTTTGCGTTTTATCGTTTTTTGACATAAAGCGGAAGAAATAAATGTGTGTGTCGGTGCAATATTCTCATTTATATTTTTACATTGTCCCTAAGTACATGCTAAAGTATAAATAATAAAATAAAAATGACAAGGCGATAAATAAAAAAAAATTAATTGAAATGCATTAAAATAAATAAATATGCCAAAAAAGTAAAAATAAATAAAAATGCATGAGATGTGAGACATTAAATAAATATGTTGCATAAAATAAAAAAGAAGATGAAATGCATGAGATGCTAGACATAAAATAAAAAAAGAAAATAAAAATGTCTGATATGCAAGACATTAAATAAATATGTTGCATAAAATAAAAAGGGAAAATAAAAATGCATGATATGCAAGAAATTAAATAAATATGAAAATAAAATAATCAAGAAAAAGGGAAAATAAAAATGTATGAGATGTTAGACATTAAATAAAAGCAATAAATAATGAAAATAAACTACAAAAGAAAGGAAAAAAAAGCATTAAAAATAAACTAAGACTATAATGAAAAAAGGCAAAAAATAATAAAGAGCAAAAATACAATAAATGAAATAAAACAAAACAAAATAAATAATAAATAAATAAAGGGCAGTAGAGCAAAAAATAAAAAAAATGCAGAAGAAATAATAATAGAATAAAAAAATGATGCAAAAAGAAAAAAGAAATAAAAAGTAAAGAAAATAAAATAAAAAAAGAAGGGGGGTGCAGAAGTAAAAGGTAGGGTATAAGAAGTAACAAGAAGGGAAAAAGAGCCTAAGGGAAACGGGTCATGGGCTTTCCAGATTGAATCTAGACCGTTGGTTGATCAACGCTCCAGATTTGATCTGGAAAACAGGCTATAAATAGCCTTTTTGCAAAAAAAAAAAATCATTTTATAAATCTCTGTCTCTCTCTCTCTCTCTCTCTCTCTCTCTCTATCTCTCTCTTTCTCTCTCTCTCTCTCTCTCTCTCTCTCTCTCTCTCTCTCTCTCTCTCTCTCTCTCTCTCTCTCTCTCTCTCTCTCTCTCTCTCTCACTCTTACAACCGGCCTCTCTCTTATCTCCCTTCTCTCTAGAAATCCGGTGGCTGGAAAAGAATTCCGGCGCGGTGGTCGGCCGGCCTAGGTGGCGACGCCACCAGGCCGAAGCTCAAAACTCCGCCGTTTCAAAAAAATTTATTGTTTTTAAATATCCTTTTTCCTCCTCTTTCCAAATCTCCAGTCAAAAATCCCAAAAAACTTTTTTAAGAACCCTAGATCTAAGCTTTTGTTTTGAACATGAAAACTACCTTTTTGTGTTTTTTGGCTCGGATTCGGGCTTCCGGTTTGTGTTGGTTGATTCGGTTTGATTTGGTTTTGGTTTTGGATTTGTGTGTTGGTTTCGGTTTGATTTGGTTTTGGTTTTGGATTTGTGGTTTTGGTTTGTTGGTTTTGGATTTGTACGGCCGGATTCGGATTTGTGTGTTTTGGTTTGATTTGGTTTGTTGGAGGCCGATTTGTGTTGGTGGCTGGATTGATTTGGTGGTTGTTTTTTTTTGCCTTGGTGGTGGTGGCCGATTTTGGTGGTTGATTGTTCTCTAATTTTCACTGACTTTTTTGACTCTTTTTCTGACTCTGTGAACAGTGCAATCAATGCTGTTTTTATAGTGTCAGAAATTAGTGTTTGTGTATTTTTTTGGACAAAAGTGCCCTTGGGGTCATTTCTGTTGAACAGGGACCAAAATGGAGGGACCAAAATGACACTTAACAGCAAAAAAAAACAGTTAAATAAAAATAATAAAAAAATGAAAATAACCAAATAAAAATATAAAAATGAAAAATAATAAAACTAAAAAAATGAAATAAATGAATAATAATAAATAAAAAAACCAAGATAAAAAACAAATAAAAACGAAGATTAAAATTGTCGCCTTCGGAATAAAAAATGAGTTATTTTAAAATAGTTCTCTGCCGAAATTTCGTCTGAAACGACGAAAATTCTCGGCTTAAAAGACAAGTAAAACGAGTCAAAATTGGGTAAAAAAATGGGGTATGACAGATGCCCCTATTTAAGTTTCTTCGTTACAGAGATTTAAAAGTGAAATTTTTAATTCGACCGGTCGAAGAGACTTAAATACAGAGTACACCATTTTTGACCAATTTTGACTGCAAAATGCTATGAATGTAATGCTACGAATGCTCGCGATGCAAGACGGCAAAGATGATCTGACTGGGGGTAAAACAAAACAATAGGATACCCGAGTTCGTTAAAGAAAAGGGATCTGACTACACTGGGGATAATGTTTTGACTGGAGAAAAAAGGTCCACTATCGTATTTATATCTGAGAAAGAAAGATGATATGGGAAAAAGACACTGACGACAAGCTGCTCGTTTGTAGAGCTTGCCACTTGAAGTAATGGTGGGTGATATCTTTTGACTAGACACATTGGAGATGACATTATTTGAGAGAACAATAGAGGTTATTGCAAGTTGTTCATTTGTAGAACTTGCCACTTGGCATAAAGACATAAATAAATGTAACTTGCCAGATGTTCGGTTGTAGAACTTGCCACTTGGCACAAAGGTGAAAATAAATGTAACTTGCCAGCTGTTCGGTTGTAGAACTTGCCACTTGGCAAAAAGATGAAATAAAGATATGCACAAGCTGCTCGTTTGTAGAACTTGCCACTTGGCGTAAAGAGGGAATAAAGATATGCCCAAGCTGTTCGTTTGTAGAACCTGCCACTTGGCACAAAGACAAAATAAAGATATGCGCAAGCTGTTTGTTGGTAGAACCTGCCACTTGGCAAAAAGACAAAATAAAGATATGCGCAAGCTGTCCGTTTGTAGAACATGCCACTTGGCACAAAGACAAAATAAAGATATGCACAAGCTGTTTGTTTGTAGAACGTGCCACTTGGCAAAAAGGCAAAATAAAGATATGCACAAGCTGTCCGTTTGTAGAACCTGCCACTTGGCACAAAAACAAAATAAGGATATGCGCAAGCTGTTCGTTTGTTGAACTTGCCACTTGGCATAAAGAGGGAAATAAAAGATATGCACAAGCTGTTCGTTTGTAGAACTTGCCACTTGGCATGAAGAGAGTGACATCTCTGGACCAGACACACTAGGGATAACACTTTCGGAAAAAAAAGGGTTACAAATTGTTCGTTCGAAAACACAAAGAGTAGGTGCAAACTGTTCATTTGTGGAACTTGCCGCTTGACACCAGAAAAAGGTGACATTGTTTAGAGAAGCACAAATACAAGTTGCTCGTTTGTAGAGCTCGACACTTGAAACATTTTGAAGACCGAACTTGAAGAAAGGTGACCGAAGCGGGACTTTGGGAGACCTTTAGACATTTGAGACATGCAACCATGTATGAATGATGCTTATTGTATAAGTATAAATGTATGAACACATCAATGTATGAATGTATGAATGTATGAAGGTTCCATTTTGTGTGATTGTTTAACTGATGAACTTGACGAAACAAGATTGGACAGGTGGGACGATAAGTGGACCGACATTGCAGTATAAACACTCGGCAAATTTAGTTAGGAATGATGCCATTGAGGACATATCAAATCATTGACGGGGTAGAGCCCGACATAACGCATCAACTGATGGGGAGTAAACACTTCCTGGGGAAAACGTGCTAAACGCAAAATAAACTGGCAGAAAACCCGTTTCTTAAAACCAGTGCTTCTGTGGTCATGCTTATCTTTTGTTTCTTTTCTCTTTTTTGAATCCCTAACTTTTGCCTGGACCGTCCTTTCGAATTTTTAGTCCACCAGGAATATGTTCTTTTTGTATGCCCCTAATTTTTGCCTGGACCGCCCTTTCGGGTTTTCGATCCACCGGGACGCTCATTTTTGCCTAAGCCGCCCTTTCCGGTTTTCGACTTACCAAGATCTTTTTCTTTTTCTCTTTTTCCTTTTTTTTTTCAAGCAATTGACCACGTTTATCCTGCAGAATTTACCCGTTCTTGGGATGGGTGTTGACATACACTTTACTTATTCATGAGTACAAAGAGAATGCATTTGTTTGTTTACACTTTTCAAAAGACATGAGAAATATTTTATTATTTTGAAAAAGTTTTTATTACAAGTATTGCTATCAATAATAGAAGATTTTTTTTTGAAAAATAGAATAAATGAGAATTCCAAACAAAAGGGCACAGGCTCAAATTTATTTAATAGAGTGGTGGCCCGCCAATGGCGTGGCTCCACGTATCTCATAAAGTTTGAAAAAATAGTAAATATAAAGGGAAGGTACATTGAACACAATAACCACTATTCTCCCTAAAAACTTTGAATTTCACTGTTTGGTTGCTTCAGATCAGAGGTCTTTTGACAGCTAAGGTGCCCCAAATGAGTTGTGGTCAACCTGATGCAGTTACTTTGTCATAATCCTTAATTTTTGCATAGACCACCTGTGCGCACCTCGTTTTTTTTCCTGAGAAAAAAGACGCGCAAATCCTCCGAGGTCGTTCGTAAACGCTCGGAGGGCCTTTGTGAAGCCGCCACCAAAGTTTTTGTGTAAAGGGAACGTTGATAAACCCTTAAGTTTTTTTTGTTTAAAAGGGAAACGATAATAAAACCCTTTGACGATGAGGAAAGGATGGTCATCGCAACCATTGTCGGGTTCGGGAGTCGATTACGCAAGGGGAAGGTATTAGCACCCCTCACGTCCGTTGTACTCAACGGGAACCTTCTATTTGGCTAAAGCTTGAATTAATTTTAAATGTTTTGCGCGCATGCTTATCCATGTCAAAAGAAAATATACTAAAGGGGGGGAAAGAGATAAAAACAAACGAAAGAAAAGAAAAAAAGTTTTTTATTATTGCGCTTGACAAGATGTCGATCTTGCTCCTACGTATCTCCCGGTAGTCGGAGAATTCAAAGCGTACGTAGTTCTTTGGTAGAAAAACGTACATGTGTTGGTTGATTTTAAATGGACGATGTTTTAACCGAATTCTTGCGATTAAAACGTAGCTTGTATGCTCGCGCTTGGGAGACTTATTAAGCGTTTGTTCACGAATCGCACTAGAATTGTTAAAAGGTACGTCCGTTAGGATAAAAGGGTTCGAATTGGTCGCTATGGGACCAAGAGAGGTGCAATGGACTCATACAAGTCAATCATTGACCGAGTGGACTCCAACGAGTCGGGCGATTGTTCGATTGATCCACTGAGATCAAGAACAGGTACAATGGACTCGGACGAGTCGAACATTGACCGAGTGGACTCTAACGAGTCGAGGGATCGAATCTAGTGGCCACGGGGGACCAAAAGGTTTGGATTGACCACAAGGGGCCAAGGTTTGGTTTGGTTAGGGTTGTACATATTGAAAAATGGAATGACGATTGTCCGAACGACGAGACATACGTCACGCATTCGTACAATCGGGGCAATGGAGAGACATACGTCACACCATCCCTTTTTCATTCATGTTTTTGGGTAGAATTCTCTTAGAAATCCCAAGGTATGTCAAAACATTTGGTTTGAAAACCCAAAATGGGAAGATTTAGCAATTTTGCTAGAAAACGCACAAGTTCGGCTCATTTTGCGAACGGTTTTGAAAAGCGAACAAATTTGGCGTATGTTCATGCTTGAGTTTTGAAAATCATGAACAATATTTATTGTTCAAGTTTAGATTGAAAATGATGAACATAGCTTGTTTGTTCATGCTGTTTTGAAAGTTTTAGGAACATAACTTGTTTTGCAAGTTATCCACAAAATGTCATACGAACTTGTGAAGCACCTGAGCTCAAATAAGTTAAAATTGTCAGAAGCTAAGCCTATTAAAGCTCTGATACAATTGTTAGGATTAAGTTCTGATACAATTGTTAAGCTAGCTCTGATACTGATCAGTTAAGCTAAGTCAAGCTCTGATACATTTCTGACTAGCTCTGATACAATTCTGACTATATTTAACTTATGAGAACTGAAGTAAATTTTTGGCTCTGATATATTTTTGTGAGATACATTACTCTTAGTGAGTAAATAGAATTTAAAATAACTTGGATAAGACTCAGGGAGCTTACAAAACTCATCCTGTGGATTATCAGACTTAGGGGGAGAGCTTACAAACCTCAGAACCTGAAGTCAACAAGTCCTTTTGAATTATGAGTGTAAATTTCACCATATTGTCTTAAGTTAAGATTAATTAACATGGATAAAAATCAAGGGGAGCTTACAAACCTAACCTTGAGGATTGTCAGACCTAGGGGAAGCTTACAAACCTCTCCTGAAGTCAGATTGTTAATTAAACTTAGCAATAATTCTGAAATTCTCACATTTGTGTTTTTTTAACTGAACTTAATTAACTTGGATCAGACTCAGGGGGAGCTTACAAACCTCACACCCTGCAGTTAACCTGTTAATTAAGTCAACAACAATTTTCTGTTTTAATACTTATATTTGTCATCATAAAAAAGGGGGAGATTGTTGGAACAAAATGTGTTTAACAAGTCTCTTATAAAGTAAGGGGGAGATTGTTGAAACATTTATGTGTAAACATATCTCTCTTTATGGTTTTGATGATAACAAAGTATTAAAGAGAAAATTGGTTATATGCTAATGCTTTGTTCAAGTGTTTCAGAACCACATGCTTAATAAGTATTGATTGATAATGGTTATGAAGAACAAGCTAAAGAGCAAGAAGGAAAGCCAAGAAGCAAGGTTGCAAAGCTAAGAAGAAACTGGTCCTGAAGAAGTGCTCCTGAAGTGAAGCCTCTGAAGTGGTCCTGAAGAAATGCTCCTGAAGTGCAGCTTCTGAAGACTGGGTGCTTCTGATGAAGTCAACGAAAAGTCAGCATCTGAAGACCAGCTTCTGATCCGTACAACTGAAGCAGCTTCTGATCACTGTTCAGTAAGAAGCTTCTGAAGGTGATATGGCATGGAAAAGCAACCAGTACTGTGCGCATTTAATGTCTGGAGGTGTCACAACAACTCAATGGAACAGTTGTCTCCCTGACCCAAACAATTCTCCAGTTTTTAAGGTGGGCCAATTCAAAAATGGCACCTGCCCTGTTCTGACAGAAAAAGTGCAGCACACATTTGCAGCAACCTAGTCCAATTGCAACGGCTAATTTCCTGATTTCCAGCAAATCTTCAACAGCTCTATTTTTATCTATAAAAGGAGGAAGATTTGAAGAAGAAAATGTTGAAGACTCTTGAAAACAAAGAACTGAACTCTTGCTCTGTTTTGCTGTCAAAAATACGCAAGTCATCCAACATCTTAGAAATTCTTTCATCTTTGTAATTTAGAATTTCTTAAGGTTAAGAGTCTTAACCTGAGTTGTATTAAGAGAACACCTCTGATATTTGATCAAGTGTTCATCCCAAACTATTTCATTTGTAAACCAGTTTGGTCCCTAAAGTCTTAGTCTGAATACTAAGCAATTGTAACCTCATTCCTTTGTGGTCTGAGTCAGAAGCCTCTTGTCTTAGTGACTTGAGCATTGGGAAGTCTCTTGTCTTAGTGACTTGAGCATTGGAAGCCTCTTCCTTGGTGGTTGAGCATAGAAGTCTCTTTCTTTGTGATTGAGCAGCTGGAAGTCTCTTTCTTAGTGATTGAGCAATTGTAATCAAAACTGATTATAGTGAACTCTCTTGTTGGACACAAGGGGACAGGACTACTTCTCACATTGAGAAGGAACCTGTATAATTTCTGTGTGTCTCTCTTTCCCTTACCTCTTAACTTGTTTTAATCCGCTGCATTCAACTTCTGATATCTGTTCAGAACTGATCATATCAGCTTCTGAACTGAACCTTAAGCTTTAAAAAGAAAAAGAACAAGTTTTAGAGTCACACAATTCAACCCCCCCTTCTTGTGTGTTTGTTTTTCTCACCTTCAGTTGGTATCAGAGCTCCGGTTCTGATATTAACACTTAATAGTGTGTCAGTAGGATCCTGAGAAAAACATGGCCTCAACAAGTGAGTCACCTCCACCATCTCCCAGAAACCAAAGAAATGTTCAATATGACTATAGTACTGAAGAAAAGAAGTCTAGGTCACACAATAAACCTCCAATGTTTACTGGTGACCCAGAAAAATTCTCTTGGTGGAAGAGTAAGATGTACAGTCACATTATTGGGATTGATGATACTCTATGGGATATTATTGAAGATGGAATCTCAATACCTGTAGATGAAGAAGGTGTTGCTGTTAACAGAAGAACTCTGAGTGATGCAGAAAGAAAGATCTATAGAAAGCATCATCATGTCAGAGGTATCATTGTGGACTCATTGCCTCACACTGAGTATCAGAAGCTGAGTGACAAGTCCACTGCAAAGGCTATATTCACATCCCTCTGCTCTAACTATGAAGGTAATCAGAAGGTTAGAGAAGCTAAGGCAAACATACTTGTTCAGCAATATGAACTGTTCAGAATGAAAGAGGATGAAAATATTGAGACAATGTTCTCAAGATTTCAGACTCTGGTTTCTGGACTTCAGATTCTGAAGAAGAGTTATACCACAGCTGATCATGTGAATAAAATCCTCAGAAGTCTGCCATCTAAATGGAGACCTAAAGTGACTGCCATTGAGGAAGCTAAGGATCTGAATACCCTGAGTATTGAGGATCTTATAAGCTCCCTCAAAGTGCATGAACTGGGACTCAATGAGGATGAGTCTGTTAGAGAACCAAAAACATTGGCTCTGAAGTCTAAAAGAAAACCTGCTAAAGCTTTGAAAGCAATTGAATCTGAAGAAGAGTTTCCTGAGGGAAATTCTGATGAAGATTCAGATGCTGATGAGCTTGCAATGATTTCTAAAAGACTTCAGTATCTGATGAATAGAAAGAAAAAGTTCTCTAACAGAAGCAGTAACTTCAGAGGATCTGGTTCAAATTCAAAGAGGGATATCCAGAAGGAAAGCTGCTACAACTGCAAAAAGCCTGGCCACTTCATTGCTGATTGTCCTGAACTTCAGAAGGAAAAATCAAAAGAAAAAGCAAAGAAGTCCAGCTCAAAGTCCAGCAACTTCATAAATAAGCTCAAAAAGAGTCTCATGGCAACATGGGATGATCTGGATAATGAGTCAGATTCTGATGAGGAAGAAGCAAACTTGGCCCTGATGGCAATTGCATCTTCTGATGCAGAATCATGCTCAGATTCTGATGAAGAAGATGAGGTATATTCTGAACTCTCTAGATCTGATTTAATTGAAACAGTTAATGATCTTATGAGTCATCTTAAAAGCAAGATTAAAGAAATTAAGTCTTTGAAAAATCAAAACAACTTGCTATCTGAGGAAAACCTTAAACTTCAGAATCAAATTTTTGAATATGATGAAGAAGTTGAGGAACTCAGAAAAGAGGCTCATAAGAAATCTGAAGAGATTCCTAATGAACAGGAAATAGCTCTTCAGGATTTCATGTTAACTGGATTCAATAGAACAAAAATTGCCTCCATGATGTATAATATGATCAGAAACAAAGGTGAAGGCATTGGCTATGATCTATTCAAACCTTCAAATGATTTAAACTCACCTTCATGTTCTGAAAATATTTTAAAAGGCAATGGTATTTGTTTTGTGCCTGCTTCTGATAGTTCTGAGAAATTGAAAGTATCAGAATCTGAGACTAAGTCAGAAGTTCTGAACAACTCAGACTCTGAAGCTTCTGAGCCTAAGGGTAAGATGAAGGCAACTGATAAAACCTTGCCTAAATCTAAGCCAAAAGGTCCTAAGCCTAAGAGTAAGAGGAAATCAGACTCTGAACTTAAACCTGTTCAGAATCTGAAGTGTTCAGAACCTGAAACTAGTAAGTCTCAGAATCTGAATAAATCTGATTTAAATTTTTCTAAGACTGGGTTTATTAAAACTTCAAAATCTGTCAAACCAGTTAATGGAAAACATTTTCAGTCTCAGAATGATAGGCAAAGCAAGCCAAAGCAAACCAATCAGTTTTCTGCTTCAAACTGTTTTAAGAAAGGCAAAACTGAAGCTTGCCTTGTACCTGAAGAAAACAAAGTCAGAATTCTGAAGAGATCAGAACCAAAGCACTCAAAACGTCAGACTCTGAACAAATCAGAACCAAAGACCTCCAAGTCTTAGGTTCTGAAGAAGTCTGAATCCAAACCTTTGAGAACTCAGGTTCTGAAGCACTCAGGTTCTGAAACTCAGACTTATTCTAAATACAAGGATTCATACCCAAAGTATCAGAACAAGTCTGAATACCATAACTTCAGACACAAGAAGCCAAAACCTTTCAAGACTAACCCCAAAGGACCCATGAAAATCTGGGTACCTAAGTCTGAAATTATTTCAATTGCAGATATGCTTGTCATCCAAAGAAAAGGAAAGGTCCTGGTACCTGGACAGTGGATGCTCGCATCATATGACAGGGGACAAGTCTATGTTCCAAACCCTGACTCTAAAAGAGGGAGGAACTGTGGGGTTTGGAGGGGAAGTCAGAAAGGAAAGATCATTGGTACTGGTAAGATAGGTAATTCTTCCCTGTACATTGATAATGTTTGGCTGGTAGATGGACTTAGACATAATTTACTTAGCATAAGTCAATTATGTGATAGTAATTATGAAGTCCTGTTTAATAAGAACACTTGTACTGTAATCAGTAGCAAAGACAAGTCTGTAGTGTTCAGAGGCAGCAGGAAAAACAATGTTTATAAAATTAATTTTTCTGAATTGGTTCAGCAGAAGGTAATTTGCCTTCTGTCTGTGAGTGATGAGAAATGGGTCTGGCACAAAAGGCTGGGACATGCTAACTGGAGACTCATCTCCAAGCTTAGCAAGTTACAGCTGGTCAGAGGCTTGCCCCAAATTGATTATCACTCAGATGCACTGTGCAGTGCATGCCAAATTGGAAAGTTTTCTAAAACTTCTTTCAAACCAAAGAACATTGTTTCTACCTCCAAACCTCTAGAACTCCTTCACATTGATTTGTTTGGCCCTGTTGGGACAGCTTCAATCAATGGGAAGAAGTATGGACTTGTTATTGTTGATGATTATAGTAGGTGGACTTGGGTTAAATTCCTCAGAACCAAAAATGAAACATATGATGTGTTTTTCAAATTCTGCAAACAAGTACAAACAGAAACTGATTTGAAAATTTTGAAAATCAGAAGTGATCATGGTGGTGAATTTGAAAATGAACCCTTTGAAAACTTTTGTGAAGACCATGGAATTTTCCATGAGTTCTCATCTCCTAGAACTCCACAACAAAATGGAGTTGTAGAGAGAAAGAACAGGTCTTTACAAGAGATGGCCAGAACCATGATCCATGAGTCAAAAATTGCTAAGTACTTTTGGGCAGAAGCTGTAAACACAGCATGTTATATTCAGAACAGGATCTATATCAGACCTATTTTGAATAAAACTTCATATGAATTATTTAAAGGAAGAAAACCAAGTATTTCTTATTTTCATCAGTTTGGTTGTACATGTTACATACTAAACAATAAGGTCTACCTAAAGAAATTTGATGCCAAGGCTCAAAAGGGTACCTTTTTAGGCTACTCAGAGAGATCCAAGGCATACAGAGTGTATAATTCTGAAACACATGTTGTTGAAGAAGCTATACACATTAGGTTTGATGATAAGAAGCCTGGTAGTGAAATACCAGAGCTGGTTGAGAGTTTTGCAGATGTCAGAATCTCAGAAGAGCCTTCAGAAGCTGAACCCAGTTCAGGTTCTGATGAAGGTTCAGAAGCTGAAAACAATGAAGAATCTGAGAAACTCTCCAGCAATGACACTACTCCTGATGCTAATCAAGATCAGCATGGTTCTGAACAAACCCCTCATGGCCCTTCAGAAGCTAATCCACCCAGAACCTCATTCAAGTACAAGTCTTCACATCCTGAGGAGTTAATCATTGGAAACAAGAACAGTCCAAGGAAGACAAGATCAGCATTCACTCAGAATGAGTCCATGCTTGGCCTGTTATCCATGATTGAACCCACAACTGCTGATGAAGCACTTGCTGATGATGGTTGGATTGTAGCAATGCAAGAAGAGCTGAACCAGTTCCAAAGGAATGATGTATGGGATCTTGTGGCAAGACCTGATCAGAAGAACATCATTGGAACAAAATGGTTGTTCAGGAACAAACTCAATGAACAAGGAGAAGTGATCAGAAACAAGGCTAGATTAGTAGCTCAAGGGTACAGCCAGCAAGAAGGAATTGATTACACTGAAACATTTGCTCCAGTAGCAAGACTGGAAGCAATCAGGTTACTTCTTTCTTATGCTATTAATCATGATATCATCTTGTATCAAATGGATGTTAAGAGTGCTTTCTTAAATGGTGTAATTTCTGAAGAAGTATATGTCAAACAACCTCCTGGTTTTGAAGATGTTAAATATCCAAATCATGTTTTTAAACTTAAGAAGTCTCTGTATGGTCTGAAACAAGCTCCCAGAGCTTGGTATGAAAGGCTAAGCAACTTCTTAATTAAAAATAACTTTGTAAGAGGTCAAGTTGATAATACACTTTTCAGAAAAACTGATAAGAAAGAAATCTTAATTGTGCAAATCTATGTTGATGATATCATATTTGGTTCTACTAATGCCTCCCTTTGCAAGGAATTTTCTAAGTTAATGCAGGATGAATTTGAGATGAGCATGATGGGTGAGCTGAAATTCTTCTTGGGAATTCAAATCAACCAATGCAAAGAGGGTGTTTATGTTCATCAGTCAAAATACACCAAGGAGCTTCTGAAGAAGTTTCAGTTGGATGATTGCAAGCTGATGACAACACCAATGCATCCTACCTGCACATTAAGCAAAGAGGACAATGGCACTAAGGTAGATCAGAAGCTGTACAGAGGTATGATAGGTTCTCTCCTATACTTAACTGCTTCTAGGCCAGATATTTTATTTAGTGTATGTCTGTGTGCTAGATTCCAATCAGATCCTAGAGAATCTCATATGACTGCTGTCAAGAGAATCTTCAGGTATCTGAAAGGAACAACTAATTTGGGACTTCTGTATAAGAAATCTCTAAATTATAAGCTAGTTGGATTCTGTGATGCTGACTATGCTGGGGACAGGATTGAAAGAAAATCCACCAGTGGAAACTGTCAGTTTCTTGGTGAGAATCTGATATCCTGGGCCAGCAAGAGACAAGCAACCATTGCTTTGTCAACAGCAGAAGCAGAATATATCTCAGCTGCAAGTTGTAGCACACAACTGCTCTGGATGAAACATCAATTAGAGGATTATCAGATTCATGCAGACAATATTCCTATTTATTGTGATAATACTGCTGCTATATGTCTGTCTAAAAATCCAATTCTGCATTCTAGAGCCAAGCACATAGAAATAAAACATCATTTTATAAGAGATTATGTTCAGAAGGGGGTTTTGGATATTCAATTCATTGATACTGATCATCAATGGGCTGACATATTCACAAAACCCCTAACAGAAGAAAGATTCAATTTTATTATAAAGAATCTGAACATGCATTTTGTCTCTTGAAAAATGTGCTTGAATCTGAATGTATTCCTTGATTCTGAGTTTATCATAAGCTAGGACTTATCAAACACTCACCTTCTGAGAGTTTGACTAAAGTTAAGCCTGAGAAACTTCAGAGTCTGAAGGATCAGAACCTGGATTTTCTGACTTCTGAATCTGATAAAAATCTAATGTTGGTCAGAATCTGATAAGTATAGCTATGGGCAATGATGATTAAAGCTTTGAAAGTTTATACTATAATCCTCCCAAAGTCATCAAGTAAAAATGTGTTTTTATGCTCTGATACTCATTGTTAAAATTGCCTAACAAACAATTTTCAAGTTGGTATCAGTTTGTTTTCAAAATGTTTAGCACAGACACATTTTAAAAAGCCCAAAGTGTATCAGACATGTTCAGTTTAAGAACTCTTTTTATCTTGGTATCAGTCTGAAATATTTTTATTTGGTATCAGACTCTGAGTTAAAACCTTTTAGCTGGTATCAGACTCTGAAATAAATCCTCAATTGGTATCAGATTCTGATATAATTCTTTAAAGCAAGCTCATAATTGCTCTGATACTGAACACTTCTTGAGAAGTCTTGCTCTGATACTAAACACAACTGGTTGTTTTGCTCTGATGCTGCACCAGTTTGTACTGAACAAGTAATGTCTGAACACAGAATGACCTGATCAGAAGCTCCAAACTTTTTCTGCTTCTGAACAGCATTCTAATTTTTTTTCTGCAAGTCATATACTAATTGAAAATCAAGTAGGCTCTGATGATTATCCTTGCTACTTGGTTATCCATATGATTGCACAAATATCTCACAATCTTGGTTAGTTCAACCCCCCCCCCCCCCCAAATTCTGCATTCTTTTGAAATCTTTTCCAACTTGGTGTCTGAACTGCTTTCAAACTATTTTAAAAAGGGGGAAACTGAACTGCTTTGATACCTGCTTTCAAACTCTTTTCAAATCCTTTTCTGCTCTGATACAGATACTTTCAAACTCTCTTGACAAAGGGGGAGAAATTTTTCTGTCTTAAAGGGAGAAAGTACTACTTTTTGTTGATGACAAAAGGGGGAGAAAAGTAAAACAAGTATTGAAGCACCTGAGCTCAAATAAGTTAAAATTGTCAGAAGCTAAGCCTATTAAAGCTCTGATACAATTGTTAGGATTAAGTTCTGATACAATTGTTAAGCTAGCTCTGATACTGATCAGTTAAGCTAAGTCAAGCTCTGATACATTTCTGACTAGCTCTGATACAATTCTGACTATATTTAACTTATGAGAACTGAAGTAAATTTTTGGCTCTGATATATTTTTGTGAGATACATTACTCTTAGTGAGTAAATAGAATTTAAAATAACTTGGATAAGACTCAGGGAGCTTACAAAACTCATCCTGTGGATTATCAGACTTAGGGGGAGAGCTTACAAACCTCAGAACCTGAAGTCAACAAGTCCTTTTGAATTATGAGTGTAAATTTCACCATATTGTCTTAAGTTAAGATTAATTAACATGGATAAAAATCAAGGGGAGCTTACAAACCTAACCTTGAGGATTGTCAGACCTAGGGGAAGCTTACAAACCTCTCCTGAAGTCAGATTGTTAATTAAACTTAGCAATAATTCTGAAATTCTCACATTTGTGTTTTTTTAACTGAACTTAATTAACTTGGATCAGACTCAGGGGGAGCTTACAAACCTCACACCCTGCAGTTAACCTGTTAATTAAGTCAACAACAATTTTCTGTTTTAATACTTATATTTGTCATCATAAAAAAGGGGGAGATTGTTGGAACAAAATGTGTTTAACAAGTCTCTTATAAAGTAAGGGGGAGATTGTTGAAACATTTATGTGTAAACATATCTCTCTTTATGGTTTTGATGATAACAAAGTATTAAAGAGAAAATTGGTTATATGCTAATGCTTTGTTCAAGTGTTTCAGAACCACATGCTTAATAAGTATTGATTGATAATGGTTATGAAGAACAAGCTAAAGAGCAAGAAGGAAAGCCAAGAAGCAAGGTTGCAAAGCTAAGAAGAAACTGGTCCTGAAGAAGTGCTCCTGAAGTGAAGCCTCTGAAGTGGTCCTGAAGAAATGCTCCTGAAGTGCAGCTTCTGAAGACTGGGTGCTTCTGATGAAGTCAACGAAAAGTCAGCATCTGAAGACCAGCTTCTGATCCGTACAACTGAAGCAGCTTCTGATCACTGTTCAGTAAGAAGCTTCTGAAGGTGATATGGCATGGAAAAGCAACCAGTACTGTGCGCATTTAATGTCTGGAGGTGTCACAACAACTCAATGGAACAGTTGTCTCCCTGACCCAAACAATTCTCCAGTTTTTAAGGTGGGCCAATTCAAAAATGGCACCTGCCCTGTTCTGACAGAAAAAGTGCAGCACACATTTGCAGCAACCTAGTCCAATTGCAACGGCTAATTTCCTGATTTCCAGCAAATCTTCAACAGCTCTATTTTTATCTATAAAAGGAGGAAGATTTGAAGAAGAAAATGTTGAAGACTCTTGAAAACAAAGAACTGAACTCTTGCTCTGTTTTGCTGTCAAAAATACGCAAGTCATCCAACATCTTAGAAATTCTTTCATCTTTGTAATTTAGAATTTCTTAAGGTTAAGAGTCTTAACCTGAGTTGTATTAAGAGAACACCTCTGATATTTGATCAAGTGTTCATCCCAAACTATTTCATTTGTAAACCAGTTTGGTCCCTAAAGTCTTAGTCTGAATACTAAGCAATTGTAACCTCATTCCTTTGTGGTCTGAGTCAGAAGCCTCTTGTCTTAGTGACTTGAGCATTGGGAAGTCTCTTGTCTTAGTGACTTGAGCATTGGAAGCCTCTTCCTTGGTGGTTGAGCATAGAAGTCTCTTTCTTTGTGATTGAGCAGCTGGAAGTCTCTTTCTTAGTGATTGAGCAATTGTAATCAAAACTGATTATAGTGAACTCTCTTGTTGGACACAAGGGGACAGGACTACTTCTCACATTGAGAAGGAACCTGTATAATTTCTGTGTGTCTCTCTTTCCCTTACCTCTTAACTTGTTTTAATCCGCTGCATTCAACTTCTGATATCTGTTCAGAACTGATCATATCAGCTTCTGAACTGAACCTTAAGCTTTAAAAAGAAAAAGAACAAGTTTTAGAGTCACACAATTCAACCCCCCCCTTCTTGTGTGTTTGTTTTTCTCACCTTCATTGGACACCAAAACTCAGATTCTGAGTTCTGTCATGGTCGCTCTGCGACCATGACTTCGCACTGCGAAGCATGCGAATTTTTGAGTTCAGAAGCTGTTTCTGAACTTTCGTTCAGAAACAACTTCTGAACACACTCAGGACCTTTTAGGTGAGTGAAAAACTTTGAGTTTTTGGGATGAAAAGGACTGGACAAACCAGTTTTGATGTTTTGAAAACCTTGGGATTTCTTTGAAATTCAAAAGGGGTTTTTTAGAACCAAATGGTTTTGAGCCAAAATTGCTATGCAAACACAAATAAAAATGCAATACAAAGGCTTAAAAACTTACAGAACTCCTCAGCAAAGCTCCAGCTGCAATGGATTTGATTTGGTTGAAGGCTTTCACAAAGGTTTTTGATATTGGTGGTGAACTTTGAGCTTGGTAATGCTTTGTGTTTGATTGGTTTTTCTCTGGTTGTTTGGCTGAAATGAGTAGTGTTTCTTTGCTCTCTTAATGCTCTATTTTCTGCTCTGTATTATGCTATGCAATGCTGCATTTTCCTTTGCCTTGGGTCTCTATTTATAGGCCAAAATGCAATCTCAAGTAATGATGAAAAAATCCTAGAACCTAGCTGATTTGTGTGCTAAACTCAGGCTATTGGGCTTTGCATTTAATGCTAATGGATAGAGGCAACCCTGCCCTGTGCCAAGGGTTAAGTCTTTGACTGATTTCAGCCACAAAATCAACTAATTCTAGAAGGTAATGATGAGAAACAAAGCTGAATTCCAATTGGCCAAGCTTGGGGATCAATCCTTGCAATCTCAATGGTTGATCAATAAAAACGTGCACTGTAATGTGCAGAGATTGAGGGATGAAAAAGGCTATCTATGGCTGGTGTGAGGGATGAAAAGCTGCTGCAAAAACAGGGTAGGCACTCATGGCTTTTCAAGTGAGAAAATCCAGCTAGTTTGACTGGTTTTGGGGAAGCAAGCAGGAGGAAAGTCATCAAGCAGGTGGCTGGCAACCTTGGGGTGGTTAACAGGTCACATGGGAGGGACTAGAGCTGCCCAAGGGCAAGCCCACTTGCTTGTCACATGCTAGGTTGGAAGAAAAAGCTTCCAACCTTGGCATTAATGGCAAGTCCTTCAATTCTGGTTTTGCTTGGCCCAAATAGCCATGAATGCTGATTAAAATAAATATGGAAATGATATGCAACAAAATCTGGAATTAAATCAAAGAAACCAAAAATCTGCAGAAAAATCGCAGACTTCGCAGTGCGAAGTCAGCATTTTTGAAATGTTGACTTTTCTGTTGACTTTTGTTGACTTTGACTTTTTTCTCCCTCTTTGATTTTTTTTTGATTTTTTGTTTTAAAATGCTTAGGACAAAATTAGGGTACTACAGCTGCCCCTACTTAATTGTGTCTTCGCATAGAGTGCGTGAGTGCCGAGGACATCTCATGAACTCTTTGCGAAGATCAATTAAGTAAAAAGAAGGACCCGAATTTTGTCCTTCGCGGAATGCAAATGCAATGGTTTGAAAAGGTTGATCGTATCCAGCCGCTAACACTGGAGGTAGATCCACTGGGGGGTGAAGGTAATCGTATCCAGCCGCTTACACTGAAGGTAGATTCCTAAAGGGGAAGTGATCTTAATCAGCTGCTAACACTGAAGGTCGATACACTGAGGGAGGTGATCTTATCTAGGCACTTTCACTAGAGGTCGATACCTAAGCTAGGTAATCTTATTCAGGCACTTTCACTGAAGGTCGATTCCTAACGAGCTGTGATCTTATTCAGCCGCTAACACTGAAGGTCGATACACTGGGGGAGGTGATCTTATCTAGGAACTTTCACTAGAGGTCGATACCTAAGCTAGGTAATCTTATTCAGGCACTTTCACTGAAGGTCGATTCCTAACGAGCTGTGATCTTATTCAGCCGCTAACACTGAAGGTCGATACACTGGGGGAGGTGATCTTATCTAGGCACTTTCACTAGAGGTCGATACCTAAGCTAGGTAATCTTATTCAGGCACTTTCACTGAAGGTCGATTCCTAACGAGCTGTGGTCTTACCCTAAATAGGTGCCCCTGGTTGAACCGGAAAACATGATTGTATGATGCATGTTATGTAGTATGATATGCAGTGATATGCAATGCAATATGATATGAGATAGACTCAAGCAAGGATTCCTGCTGGGGAATAGGGGACAGTTGATGAAGGAGGTTCACTGGGGAACGCTTACTTAACTGTTGATGGATGTTGGTGAATATGTGATGATCACTGGAGAAACCTTGTCGAGGATGCATGACATGATTTATGAAATGCATGTGTATGAATGATTTGTATATGCATGCATGAATGAAATTGACATGATGCATGAATTATGCTATGCATGATATGTGGGATGCTGGTTGGGTGCCGAGCAAGGTCGGTCTTGGTTGTGGTTGTGCCAATGATGATTCGGCTCTCTTTTTGTTTTGTTTTGTTTGGTTGGTTTGGAAGGACAAGGTCTTTTGCCTACATACCCAAATGGGATCAAAACCGGTGTAGTTCGGGCTTGTCCTGGGGATTTGTGTGGGTTTGCCAATAATGATTGGACCTTTTGTTTGGGGTTGAGACTCCCTGGGGGTGTCAATGAGGTTTGGCTCATGGGGATATAGGGATCATTTTGGAAGCATGATCGATATCCAGCCTTGGTTGATGTTTGGATGCTTAGGGTGCTTACTGGGGAATTTTGCTCCTCTTAACCCTTGGGGCTTTTGCGCTCCGCGTGCCGTGAGTTATGCACTTGCCTTTGCTGAAGAGCATAAGTCCTTTGGTGCAATATTTGGTGGGAATTACCGCAATTCCTTCGAAATTTACGAAAATTCAAAATAAAACAATGTTTGTTTGTTTTTTCCCTTTTTTGGAAGAAAATTCTTTTGTTTATTTCCCATGTTTTAAAGCATTTTCATCATGAATAAAACAAAATCTTATGCGCTACTGAGAACATAAAATAACAAAAAGAAATTTATTCAATGCAGATTTGACTTCTTGAATGGGTAAAAAAACACAAAGTGAGAAGTGAGATAGAGAAAAACAAGAAAAAAAAGCAAAAAGAAAATTGTTGGTTTTGGCACAACACATGCTATTTCCTTATGACTTCGAGATTTTTTTTGGTTTTTTTGGAAGATGATGACGAGACCGATTCCTCTCCTCTTGAATTTTGTCCGGAGCTTGGATGCTGCAGTCATTGCCTTTCTTCTTTTGTTAACCCCTAACTTTTGCCTGGACCGCTCTTTCGAGTTTTCAATCCACCGGGGTGTATTTCCTTTTTTAATGTCCTTAATTTTTGCCTAGACCGCCTTTTCAGGTTTTCGATCTAGCAGGACGCTCTCTATTGCCTAAACCGCCCTTTCAGGTTTTCGATTTAGCGAGCTCTCTCTTTTTTTTCTTTTTTTTTTCTTAGGCATAATATCTCTTGACTGCATCGGAGTTTATTGAGAGTGGGAACTCTTCTCCGTCCATAGTGGTGATGATCAGGGCTCCGCATGAGAAGGCTTTCTTTACCACGTACGGCCCATCATAGCTGGGAGTCCACTTCCCGCGGGGATCTTTATGGATAGGTAATATCTTCTTGAGCACTAGGTCTCCTTCTTTGAATTCTCGAGGACGGACCTTCTTGTCGAATGCCCTCTTGAGCCTCCTTTGATAGAGTTGTCCGTGACATATTGCCGTCAGACGCTTTTCCTCTATGAGATTCAGTTGGTCGAACCTTGTTTGGACCCATTCAGCCTCCTCTAGCTTGGTTTCCATTAAGACCCTTAACGAAGGAATTTCCACCTCTACGGGAAGAACAGCTTCCATACCGTATACTAGGGAGAAAGGGGTTGCCCCAGTTGAAGTGCGAATGGCTGTTCTGTAGCCATGTAGTGCAAAGGGAAGCATCTCATGCCAATCTTTATATGTTGTTACCATCTTTTGGATGATCTTCTTTATGTTCTTATTGGCTGCTTCTACCGCACCATTCATCTTTGGTCGGTAAGGGGAGGAATTATGGTGCTCAATCTTGAAATCTTTGCACAACTCCTTCATTGTCTTGTTGTTCAGGTTTGCCCCATTATCGGTGATGATTTTGTGGGGAGTGCCGTAACGGCAAATGATTTCCTTCTTGATGAATCGGGCTACCACTTGTTTGGTTACGTTTGCATATGAAGCTGCTTCTACCCATTTGGTGAAGTAGTCGATGGCAACGAGGATGAAGCGATGTCCATTTGACGCTTTGGGCTCGATCATTCCAATCATGTCTATGCCCCACATAGAGAATGGCCAAGGTGAAGTCATGACGTTCAGGGGAGTTGGTGGCACATGCACCTTGTCGGCGTAAATCTGGCACTTGTGACAAGTCTTGGCGTAGTGGAAACAGTCAGCTTCCATGGTTAACCAATAATAGCCCGCCCTTAAGATTTTCTTTGCCATTGCATGCCCATTGGCATGGGTTCCAAAAGATCCCTCGTGGATTTCTTTGATGAGCATGTCCGTTTCATGTTTATCCACACATCTGAGCAGGACCATGTCATAGTTTCTTTTGTAGAGGGTATTTCCACTGAGGAAGAACTGGGATGCCAATCTTCTGAGGGTTCTCTTATCGGTGTGTGAGACATTTTCTGGATACTCTTGCTCTTCGAGGTATCGCTTGATGTCGTAGAACCAAGGTTTGTCGTCAAGTCCTTCTTCGACTGATGCACATACAACTGGTTTGTCTCTACGATCCATCCTTATGATTGGTGCTTCGTTGTAGAAATTTACTTGGTACATTGATGATAATGTAGCCAAAGCATCTGCCACCTGGTTTTCTTCTCGAGGTATGTGATGGAAGTTGATTTCATCAAAATGCTTAATCAACTCTACAACCCGGGCTCGGTAGGGAATTAAATTGGGATGTTTTGTTTCCCATTCTCCTTTGACTTGATAGATGACTAAGGCTGAGTCACCGTATACTTCAAGGTTTTTGATCCTTAGATCAATTGCTGCTTCGAGGCCTAGGATACATGCTTCATATTCTGCCATGTTGTTGGTGCAGTCAAAGCATAATCTTGCTGTGAAGGGTTGGTATCCATTTCTTGGGGAGATTAAAACTGCTCTGATACCGTGCCCCATGGCATTTGAGGCGCCGTCGAAAGCGAGCTTCCATTGAGCTTTCGGTTCTGGCCCTTCATCATCGCTTGTGACCTTTTCGTCATTCAAAGCTATGACATCTTCGTCTGGGAAGTCGAATTGTATGGGCTGATAATCCTCCAATGGTTGGTGAGCAAGGTGCTCGGATAAAATACTCCCTTTGATGGCTTTTTGAGCAACATATTGGATGTCGTACTCAGACAGCAGCATTTGCCAACGGGCTATCTTCCCTGTGAGGGCAGGCTTTTCGAAGATGTACTTGATGGGATCCATCTTCGATATCAACCAAGTTGTATGGGTCAACATGTATTGCCTTAGGCGTCGAGCAGCCCATGCTAAAGCGCAGCAAGTCTTTTCAAGTGAAGTATACCTTGTTTCACAGTCGGTAAACTTCTTGCTTAGGTAGTAGATTGCGTGCTCTTTTCTTCCCGTTTCATCTTGTTGTCCTAACACACAACCCATTGATCCTTCAAGTACGGTTAGGTATAAGATGAGGGGTTTACCCGGAACCGGAGGTATTAAAATTGGTGGTTCTTGCAGGTATTGTTTGATCTTGTCAAACGCTTCTTGGCAATCCTCATTCCAATGAACGGCTTGGTTTTTCCTTAGCAGTTTGAAGATTGGTTCGCAAGTAGCTGTCATGTGTGAGATGAACCTAGCGATGTAGTTCAATCTTCCTAAGAAACCTCGGACCTCTTTCTCGGTATTTGGCGCTGGCATTTCTTGAATGGCCTTTACCTTATCGGGATCCACTTCAATACCTCTCTGGCTGACGATGAAGCCCAATAACTTCCCGGATCTAACGCCAAATGTGCACTTGTTAGGATTTAAGCGCAGCTTGAATTTTCTTAGGCGTTCGAAAAGCTTTTGTAGATGGACTAGATGATCCTCCTCCGTTTGGGATTTGGCAATCATGTCGTCGACGTAGACCTCAATTTCCTTATGGATCATGTCATGGAAAAGAGTCACCATTGCTCTTTGGTATGTTGCCCCGGCATTTGTTAATCCGAAAGGCATTACCTTATAGCAGAAAGTCCCCCATGGGGTGATGAATGTAGTCTTCTCCATGTCCTCTGGAGCCATCTTGATTTGGTTATATCCCGAGAAGCCATCCATAAAGGAAAAGACTGAGAATTGGGCTGTGTTGTCCACCAATATGTCGATGTGTGGTAGCGGGAAATCATCCTTTGGGCTTGCTCTATTCAAGTCCCGATAATCCACACACATTCTCACTTTGCCATCCTTCTTCGGAACTGGCACAATGTTGGCAACCCATGTTGGATACTTGGTTACGACTAAGAAGCCGGCATCGAACTGCTTTTTGACCTCTTCTCTGATCTTGAGAGCCATATCGGGTCGAGTTCTTCTCAATTTCTGCTTCACTGGCGGGCATTCCGGCTTGAGTGGCAGCTTGTGTACAACGATGTTAGGGTCTAAACCCGGCATATCTTGGTACGACCAAGCGAATACGTCCACGTACTCTTGCAGAAGTTTAATCAACTTTCCTTTCACATCCTCATGTAGGGAGGCTCCTATCTTGACCTCTTTCTTATCCTCTTCGGTCCCCAAGTTGACCTTTTCAACTGATTCTTGGTGAGGTTGTATTACCCTATCCCCTTGATTTGCAAGTTTGGACAATTCTTCAGGCGGTTCATAATCGTCCTCTTCATCATCTTCCGTTTGATTAATCGGGAAATCGAAGTCATAAGGGATTAAGGCAGTGTTGTTTTTGGAGGGTGGATTTGTAGATCTGCATGAGTATGATTTTTTTTAGGTTTTTTTGTAAAATTTTTTTTTTTAAAACAAATGCAAAAAAGAAAAAAGACTCAAATGAACATAAAAGAGTGATTTTATTCATGATTGTAAATAACTTTTAAAAACATGGGGGCCCCACACGACTAATCATTTGCCTTGGGCAGAGCTAAATGATTTTTTTTAAAAAGTAAAAAACAAACAAAACATGGTTTATTACTTGATCCTGGTAATGATCTCGGGAATTGCGATAGCCCTCCAATTGTTCAAAGCTTCATCCGAAGTGCAACGGTACACCAAATCAGGCACGTCTTCATCTACGTCTTCAAGTAGGGCCACTTGCTCTTCATTTATAAACCCCGCACTGATGAATGTTTCCGAAATGGGGAGGATCCCTTGCTTTGGAGGCTTTGAGAAAGTTTCGGCTGATGGATGATACCCCAACCCGAAGCGATTCTTCTTCTCCGGTATGTCCACTAACTTGCCCCATCCGGTAGGGCGGCTTTCTTCTAGGGCCTCTCTTATTGCCCTCCATGATGACATGGCTGTCCTAGCCTCTCTCTTGGGCTTTGAGCTCACAGTCACGACATTCGCCACCTCCAACGATTGGAATGGGACATCCACAGCTTCTTCGTCCGTTTCTATATAGCGGAATGATGAGAGATGGCTTACCATCATGTCCTCTTGCCCGGAAACTACAATCATTTGGTTATCAATGATGAACTTCAGTTTCTGGTGCAGGGTAGAGGTAATGGCTCCGGCCGCATGGATCCATGGTCGTCCGAGAAGACAACTGTATGTTGGATTAATATCCATGACTTGGAAGGTTATGATGAAAACCTTTGGCCCGATTTGGACTGGTAAGTCGATCTCCCCTATGACGGCTCTTCCTGATCCGTCGAAAGCTTTTACGACCAAGGCGCTGGGCTTCATTACTGTCCCTTCACATGATAGCTTGAGGAGGGTAGTCTTGGGCATGACATTCAATGATGACCCCGTGTCCACTAGCACTCTTGAGAGGATGTGGTCCATGCATTTTACGGAGATGTGTAAGGCGCGGTTATGAATGTGCCCATCGTCGGGTAGCTCATCGCCATTGAAACCCAAGTACCTACTTGAGGTAATATTTCCGACTATTCCGTCGAATTGGTCCACAGGAATGTCCTTGGTGACATGTGCCTCACTGAGGATCCGTAGCAGTGCTTCTCGGTGTGCTTCCGAGCTTAGTAGTAAGGATAGCATGGAAATCTTGGAGGGAGTTTGACCTAGCTGGTCAATGATTTTATATTCGCTCTTTTGGATTATCCTTAGGAACACTTCGGCCTCCTTTTGTGGGGTTGTCTTTTGAGAAGGCCCCGCTTGGTTCTCTTCTTCCTCCACGCTCTTTTCTTTGAGCGGCTCTTTTGGTAGTACAGCTGGCATCTTCCCGAGTTCTTTCGGAGCGAAGACTCTACCACTTCTGGTTATTCCTCCAACACTGGTAATGTTAGTGATGCTGGGCTCAATTTTGGCTAGTGGTTTTCCTTCCACATAGGCCACAGGTTGGTAATTCCATGGTACCCTCTTCGTGCTTTCAAAAGAGAAGGGTGCAGGTACATGGAATGTTATGGGTTGTATTGGCCTTGGTACCTCTCTCCTTTGGTATGGGATTTCGAGAGGTTTTGGGTCGTTAGACTCTAAGGTAGCAATGTCCGTGCCATCCTTTATATAGCCTATTTGGATCCAACCTTGGTCCATTAGCTCTTGAAGACAGCTCTTCAACTCTTCGCACTCGTTCGGGTTGACCTTGCAGGCTTCACAGCTGGCGTGCATTTCCTCGAACAAACCAAAGCCGGTTAAACGCTCCCTTATGGTTGACAGGGGGGTCTTAACATTGGCTACCCTTTTGACTGGACCAAAGTCCTCTTGTTCCTCCACCGCATTTACAGAGGGACCCGCATGCCCCGGTAATGGGTTATTCTTTACATTGGGGTTTTCCTCTTTGAAGGACAACAGCTTCTTGTCAATAAGGTCCTGAACCTTGTGTTTGAAGACTCTACAGTTCTCGACATTGTGCCCCACGGTTCCTGCGTGGTAGTCACATTTGGCGTTCGCATCGTACCAATGTGGGTACGGTGGCGACATTGGTGGTAGTAGTCTTGGTTCGACCATACCCTTTTGGATTAGGTATGGCAAGATTTGACCATAAGGCATAGGTACAGGATCAAACTGCCTATTATAATAACTGTTCCTCGAGCTCGCTTGATTCCTTGATGGGTACCCGCCTTGTTGTTGTTGCTGTTGATTTTGAGGCAACACTACCGGTTGTCGAGGTGGAGTTGCGGGAATCACTTGAGGTGAGTAACGCCCTTGAGCCGTTGCTGCTGCCACATAAGGATAGTGGTAGTGAGGCATTTGATTTAGTGGTGGGCAAGATGGTCCCACTAGAACGGCATTTGTCTCCCCCTCTTTCTTTTTGTGAAAGTTGCTGGGGGGTTTTCTAGCTCCACTTTGAGCTTCTAGAGAGCCTTGGATTTTTCCTCTCTTTACTCCGTCCTCTATTCTTTCACCAACTGTAACGACCCTATTTTCGTATATTATATTTTTATATATTTTATTTTATGGTTTGGTATTTAAAAATATTTTCTAGTAATCGAGGAATAATTATTTAGCGCGAAGATAAGTTCGTAACCGAGTTTTTAAGGTTTTGGGCCTAGAGGGTGAATAGTGTTGGGCTTTTAAGTTTATGAGTAGTAATGATCAAGTGGTTGTGATAGTAGTAAGCTTGGATTGGATTGAAGGGCTAGGATTGGTCCATGATGGTTAGTAAGGATGGATGGCTAGGATCATTTGTTAGGGATATAAGATATTTGTGAGTACATGAATAGTGCCATTCCTCTTTTCTTTGTGAGAAAAACGTGGAAGAGGAGAAGAGAAGGAGAAAGCAAGAGGAAAACCTAGAGCTTGTGATTTGAAGCTTGAGTTTGCTAGAGAACTTTGATTTCAAGGTAAGAGAGTTAGTATTACTTCTTCTCAAGTGATTGAGAAGGGGAGAATGTCTATTTCTCCATCCCAAACTTCTCCTCACTTTGTCTAGGTTTTGTTAGAAAGTTTTTATGGTTTAAAGTTGTTAATGATTATGTTGTGCTTGCTTGAATGCTAAGTGATGTTGCTAGCATGATTTGTTGAAGTTATAGTGTTTTGAATGCAAAAGGAAAGTTTTGGAAAAATAGTGTTTTGAACCCTAATTTCTATGCTAGATGCAATCCTTGTTTGTGATGGTTTATAAATGATGTTTTATGATGGAAAGTTGTTTTTAACAAGTTCTGGAAGTTGGGTAACCTTGAATGGGCTAAAATGGTGGAAAAATCACATTTTTATGACTGTGTACTGATACGGTCGCTTGTAGCGACGGAACATCGCTTGTAGCGACCAGGCAGGATAATTCCCTGCCTATCCGCGCTTGTAGCGACCACACTGGCGCTTGTAGCGACCAGGCTCGCTTGTAGCGACCAAGGGTTCGCTTGTAGCGACCAAGCAGGATAATTCCCTGCCTATGCTCGCTTGTAGCGACCAAGGGCTCGCTTGTAGCGACCAACCCGGGACAGGCCAACTTTGTTGAGTTGTTCTGGAGGTCCTGGTGCGCGCGGGGATGTCTTTTTGCTACTGTGTTTTTATATTATGTTTTGGAAACCTTGCCCACCATTTTAATTCATTCTTAATACTCTCTAAAGATTATTTTGTTTCATGAAAGTTTTGAGTAAAACCCTAACATGGGTGAGGGATTATCAAAGTGTGTGGGTTTTCCTTTGAAACCCTTATGTGTGAGATTTTGATATGATTTGCTTGGTTCATTTGAAATTGTTAATCAAGGTTGAGTGTATACATGTCGTATGTTATGATATGGCCATAAGTGCCTAGTGTTTGTGCTTGTTGTTGTTGTTGTGATAATTATCAGAGTGCTGATAATTTAGTGTTGTGTTTGTTGTTGGTGATGTGATAATTATCAGAGTGCTGATAATTAGTTGTGTTAGTAAGTATTATATATTTACTAAGTGAATCATCATGCATTTCATGATTGTATGATATCCGTGTGCGGATAAGAAATCCAAGAGTGCTTGGTTATCAAGAGTGCTTGATATTATCAAGAGTGCTTGATAAGGATATAAGTTTATCCAAAATGATTTGGTACCACATGCATTAGTGAATGCATTTTGAGGCATGCATCCTTTGTGACATTATGTGTGCATAATGATCGTTAAGTGATAATTGTTATTGATGAGTTTTGTGCATTATGTGTGCATAATGGTTGCTTAAGTGATAAGTGTTATTGATGTGTGTTGTGTTTTGGTTATGTATAATTATGTGTTATTTATACATATTTATTGTTGTGATACTAACACTCTCTGTTATGTGTTATTTGCTGGATCTTTGGGGATCCAGATTATCAGGTTGGCGAGGCTATCGTTGAGGAATAGTCCTTTGCTGTTTAGGAGCTTTTGTAGTGGTAAGGGCATAGCTTAGCTATCCTTACATTTTTGGTACTAGGTGTTGTATCCTAGTTAGAGTCTAGTGCTCTGATATTTGTAACACTATTTTGGGGTATCTGAACGTTTGTGTATAGATTCGGCAATAGTCTTTGTTGTAGAATTGCCTCTTTTGAAAATATTATGTATATATTTTTGTGTAATATATGCAGTGCTTGGTTATGAGCAATTGTTTGTTATTTTTCCGCTGCTGTTTGAGAATCAAATATATTTTGACTTGTGTTGATGTTTAAGAAAATGAGATTTCATCATGTTGTAACTTCCTATGTCCTTAACGTTTTCTTTATTAAGGTTAATAATCGGCGGTTAAGGGTTAGGGTGTTACAATAGTTGGTATCAGAGCAGGTCGATCCATTGGATCAATTAAGTTTAGTATACCCTTTGTGTAACATGTGTTTTCTTAAACACTTTGTTCTCACTTGTGTTATGTGGTGTTTGGTAGTGTGTGGATATGGTGCAACGAGCACTTGCGGACGCGATGGAGCGGATGGCGGATGCCATGGCTCAGGATGCTGCTAGTAGGACCGCGGATAGAGCCGCACAACAAGCTAGAGGAGGCGGAGAAGATGAGCTGAGACTCGAGAGGTTTATGAACAACAAACCGCCTATCTTCAAGGGAGGATACGATCCAGATGGAGCTCAGACTTGGTTGGAAGGGATTGAGAGAATTTTTGGGGCTATGCGTTGTCTGGATGCGCATAAGGTATTGCTAGGAGCGTATGTTCTCCATGATGAAGCTGATCATTGGTGGGGAAACGCTAGTCAGAGGTTGGGAGCTGGTGGAGCTTTAGTTACTTGGGCTCGTTTCCGGAGGGAGTTCTTAACCAAGTATTTTCCGGCAGACGAGAGGAACCGCAAGGTGATTGAGTTCATGGAGCTCAAGCAGGGGAGTTTATCTGTTTCTGAATATGCGGCCAAGTTTGAAGATTTGTGTCGTTTTGCTCCTCATTATAACACGGTGGAAGCTGAGGAAGACAAGTGTGTAAAGTTTGAAAATGGGCTGAGGCCAGATATCAAGCAGTTGATTGGATTTAGCGAGATCCGGAATTTTCCGATGTTGGTGAATAAGAGCCGAATATGTGATAAGGATGGTAAAGCTAAGGCTAATTACTACAAAGCTGCAAATGAGAAGAGGGGAAAAGACATGGCTAGAGGTAAACCGTATGGTAGAGGTGGAAAGAAACCAGATGAAGGTGGGAGTAGTGGCAACAAGTTTGGAGGTAATAGGAATTGCTTTAAGTGTGGACAACCGGGGCATCGTTTCTTTGAATGCCCGAAGAATGATGGAAAATGTTTCAAGTGTGGTGATCCTAACCACAAAGCTGATCAGTGCAAGAAGGGTGTTGTGTGCTTCAATTGCAAAGAAGAGGGTCATAAGAGCAACGTGTGTAAGAAGCCTAGAGCGGCTGGAGGAAAAGTGTTTGCTTTAGATGGTGGTGATGCGAAGGCGGACAACTTGATCAGAGGTACATGCTTTATCAATAATACTCCCTTGTCTGCTATTATTGATACGGGTGCTACCCATTCGTTTATTTCTATGGATTGTGTTAAGAGGTTGGGTCTTAAAGTAGAGAATATGATGGGACGCATGGTTATTGAAACGCCTGCGAGTGGTTCAGTATCGACTACTCTAGTTTGTGTTGATTGTTCAGTCATTATGTATGATCGACTCTTTGGTATGGATTTAGTCTGCATTCCGTTGAGCGGAATAGATGTTATCTTGGGTATGAACTGGTTAGAATTTAATCGGATTCATATCAACTGCGGTGAGAGGACGGTTACATTTCCAAGACCGGAGCCAGAGTTGTGTTCGAAGCTCATGTGTTGTCGAGAAGTGGTAAGATCAGTGAAGGCTCAAGAGGACGTGTTTGCTATGTTTGCTTCGTTGAGGGTGGAAGAGAAGATTGAGGTTGATGCGTTGCCGGTGGTGCGTGATTTTCCAGATGTTTTTCCGGATGACATTTTGGATTTACCACCCGAGAGAGAGGTTGAATTCGCAATTGACATCGTACCTGGCACTAGTCCAATATCAATGGCGCCGTATCGTATGTCAGCTGCTGAACTAGAAAAGTTGAAGGAACAATTGGAGGAATTGTTAGAGAAGAAGTTTGTAAGACCGAGTGTATCGCCGTGGGGTGCGCCGGTTCTGTTGGTGAAGAAGAAAGATGGTAGTATGCGCCTGTGCATTGATTATCGTCAGTTGAATAAAGCAACTATCAAGAACAAGTATCCACTTCCGAGGATAGATGATTTGATGGATCAGTTAGTGGGAGCCTGTGTGTTCAGCAAGATTGATTTGAGATCGGGATATCATCAGATAAGAGTTAAGGCGGAGGATATACCGAAGACTGCTTTCAGGACAAGGTATGGTCATTACGAGTACGCTGTTATGCCTTTTGGAGTTACTAATGCACCGGGAGTGTTTATGGAATATATGAATCGTATATTTCATTCCTTTTTGGATCGATTCGTGGTGGTCTTCATAGACGATATTTTGGTATACTCAAAGACGGAAGAAGAACACGCCGAGCATTTGAGGATTGTGTTGGAAGTGTTGCGCGAGAAGAAGCTTTATGCAAAATTTTCTAAGTGTGAATTTTGGTTGCATGAAGTTAGCTTTTTGGGTCACGTCATTTCAAGTGGTGGTATAGCAGTGGATCCTGCTAAGGTAGAAGCCGTGCAAGATTGGGGAACACCGGAGTCTGTTACTGAGATCCGAAGTTTTCTTGGTTTGGCCGGTTACTATCGGAGGTTCATTGAAGGATTTTCAAAGTTGGCGTTGCCGTTGACGCAGTTGACTAGGAAGGGTCAAGCTTTCATTTGGGATGACAAGTGTGAGCAGAGTTTCCAAGAGCTGAAGAGGAGGTTGACATCTGCACCTGTGCTAATTCTGCCAAATCCGAAGGAACCGTTCGTGGTTTATTGTGATGCGTCGAAGATGGGTCTAGGTGGTGTGTTGATGCAGAGGGGACAAGTCGTTGCTTATGCATCAAGGCAGCTGAAGATTCATGAGAGGAACTATCCTACGCATGATTTGGAGCTAGCTGCTGTCGTGTTTGTTCTCAAGATTTGGAGGCACTACTTGTATGGGTCAAGATTCGAGGTTTTCAGCGATCACAAAAGTCTGAAGTACTTGTTTGATCAGAAGGAGCTCAATATGAGGCAAAGAAGATGGTTAGAGTTTCTTAAGGATTATGATTTCGAGTTGAGTTATCACCCGGGTAAGGCTAATGTGGTAGCTGATGCGTTGAGTAGGAAATCACTGCATATGTCTTCTCTGATGGCGAAGGAACTGAGATTGATTGAAGAGTTTAGAGACCTCAGTTTGGTTTTTGAAAGGACAACCAGAAGCGTGAAGCTAGGAATGTTGAAGTTGACGAATGATTTTCTTGAAGAGGTTGTGGAAAAGCAAAAGTATGATGTGAAATTGATGAAGCTTAAGACGCTCATCGAACAAGGGAAAAAGGTAAACGTTGAGATCGATGAGAAAGGCGTGATGAGGTGTCAAGGAAGGTTATGTGTACCTGATGTGCCTGAGCTGAAGCGGATGATTTTGGAGGAAGGTCACAGAAGCAACTTAAGTATTCATCCTGGTGTTACTAAGATGTATCAAGATCTGAGGAAAATGTTTTGGTGGCAAGGGATGAAGAAAGAGATCGCCGAGTTTGTTTTCGCTTGTTTGACTTGTCAGAAGTCCAAGGTAGAGCATCAGAAGCCGTCGGGGCTATTGCAACCTATGTTTATTCCGGAATGGAAATGGGATAGTATTGCGATGGATTTTGTAAGCGGTTTGCCGAAGACGTCGAAAGGTAACAATATGATTTGGGTAGTTGTCGACAGGTTAACAAAGTCTGCTCATTTCATAGCTATCAAGACCGGTATGTTAGTACCAAAGTTGGCTGAGATTTATGTTGAACAAATCGTGAGATTACATGGAATACCGTCGAGTATTGTATCGGATCGAGATCCCCGTTTTACTTCAAGGTTTTGGGAGAGTTTGCAAGAGGCGTTGGGGACTAAGTTGCGGATGAGTTCTGCTTATCACCCGCAGACGGATGGTCAGTCGGAGAGGACAATTCAATCATTGGAGGATTTGTTAAGATCGTGTATTTTGGAACAAGGAGTGAGTTGGGAAGCTTGCTTGCCATTGATTGAGTTTACGTATAACAACAGTTTTCATTCGAGCATTGGTATGGCACCTTTTGAAGCGTTGTATGGGAGAAGATGTAGAACACCTTTATGTTGGTTTGAATCGGGGGAGAGTGTGGTGCTTGGACCTGAGATTGTGCAACAAACAACCGAGAAGATCAAGATGATCCAAGAAAAGATGAGAGCGTCGCAGAGTCGCCAGAAAAGCTATGCCGACAAGAGAAGAAAGGATATAGAATTTCAAGAAGGAGATCATGTGTTTCTAAGAGTTACATCGACTACGGGTATTGGAAGAGCTTTGAGATCGAAGAAGTTAGCATCGAGGTTCATTGGTCCATATCAGATTTTGAAGAGGATTGGGAAGGTGGCGTATAGGATTGCGTTACCGACGTCGTTGTCGAATCTTCATGATGTTTTTCACGTGTCTCAATTAAGGAAATACGTATCGGATCCGTCACATGTGATTGAGTCGGACGAGATACAAGTGAGAGAGAATTTGACGGTTGCAACGATACCCTTAAGGATTGAAGGACAAGAGATGAAGAAGCTCAGGAACAAAGAGATTTCATCGGTGAAAGTCGTTTGGGGAGGCCCAGCCGGTGAATATGCGACGTGGGAGCTCGAGAGCAAGATGAGAGATTCTTATCCAGAGTTGTTTTCAGGTATTTTCGAGGGCGAAAATTCTTTTAGGGGGGTAGAGTTGTAACGACCCTATTTTCGTATATTATATTTTTATATATTTTATTTTATGGTTTGGTATTTAAAAATATTTTCTAGTAATCGAGGAATAATTATTTAGCGCGAAGATAAGTTCGTAACCGAGTTTTTAAGGTTTTGGGCCTAGAGGGTGAATAGTGTTGGGCTTTTAAGTTTATGAGTAGTAATGATCAAGTGGTTGTGATAGTAGTAAGCTTGGATTGGATTGAAGGGCTAGGATTGGTCCATGATGGTTAGTAAGGATGGATGGCTAGGATCATTTGTTAGGGATATAAGATATTTGTGAGTACATGAATAGTGCCATTCCTCTTTTCTTTGTGAGAAAAACGTGGAAGAGGAGAAGAGAAGGAGAAAGCAAGAGGAAAACCTAGAGCTTGTGATTTGAAGCTTGAGTTTGCTAGAGAACTTTGATTTCAAGGTAAGAGAGTTAGTATTACTTCTTCTCAAGTGATTGAGAAGGGGAGAATGTCTATTTCTCCATCCCAAACTTCTCCTCACTTTGTCTAGGTTTTGTTAGAAAGTTTTTATGGTTTAAAGTTGTTAATGATTATGTTGTGCTTGCTTGAATGCTAAGTGATGTTGCTAGCATGATTTGTTGAAGTTATAGTGTTTTGAATGCAAAAGGAAAGTTTTGGAAAAATAGTGTTTTGAACCCTAATTTCTATGCTAGATGCAATCCTTGTTTGTGATGGTTTATAAATGATGTTTTATGATGGAAAGTTGTTTTTAACAAGTTCTGGAAGTTGGGTAACCTTGAATGGGCTAAAATGGTGGAAAAATCACATTTTTATGACTGTGTACTGATACGGTCGCTTGTAGCGACGGAACATCGCTTGTAGCGACCAGGCAGGATAATTCCCTGCCTATCCGCGCTTGTAGCGACCACACTGGCGCTTGTAGCGACCAGGCTCGCTTGTAGCGACCAAGGGTTCGCTTGTAGCGACCAAGCAGGATAATTCCCTGCCTATGCTCGCTTGTAGCGACCAAGGGCTCGCTTGTAGCGACCAACCCGGGACAGGCCAACTTTGTTGAGTTGTTCTGGAGGTCCTGGTGCGCGCGGGGATGTCTTTTTGCTACTGTGTTTTTATATTATGTTTTGGAAACCTTGCCCACCATTTTAATTCATTCTTAATACTCTCTAAAGATTATTTTGTTTCATGAAAGTTTTGAGTAAAACCCTAACATGGGTGAGGGATTATCAAAGTGTGTGGGTTTTCCTTTGAAACCCTTATGTGTGAGATTTTGATATGATTTGCTTGGTTCATTTGAAATTGTTAATCAAGGTTGAGTGTATACATGTCGTATGTTATGATGTGGCCATAAGTGCCTAGTGTTTGTGCTTGTTGTTGTTGTTGTGATAATTATCAGAGTGCTGATAATTTAGTGTTGTGTTTGTTGTTGGTGATGTGATAATTATCAGAGTGCTGATAATTAGTTGTGTTAGTAAGTATTATATATTTACTAAGTGAATCATCATGCATTTCATGATTGTATGATATCCGTGTGCGGATAAGAAATCCAAGAGTGCTTGGTTATCAAGAGTGCTTGATATTATCAAGAGTGCTTGATAAGGATATAAGTTTATCCAAAATGATTTGGTACCACATGCATTAGTGAATGCATTTTGAGGCATGCATCCTTTGTGACATTATGTGTGCATAATGATCGTTAAGTGATAATTGTTATTGATGAGTTTTGTGCATTATGTGTGCATAATGGTTGCTTAAGTGATAAGTGTTATTGATGTGTGTTGTGTTTTGGTTATGTATAATTATGTGTTATTTATACATATTTATTGTTGTGATACTAACACTCTCTGTTATGTGTTATTTGCTGGATCTTTGGGGATCCAGATTATCAGGTTGGCGAGGCTATCGTTGAGGAATAGTCCTTTGCTGTTTAGGAGCTTTTGTAGTGGTAAGGGCA
Organism: Medicago ruthenica; assembly: GCA_018208015.1. Taxonomy (NCBI): domain Eukaryota; kingdom Viridiplantae; phylum Streptophyta; class Magnoliopsida; order Fabales; family Fabaceae; genus Medicago; species Medicago ruthenica. The sequence continues at coordinate 39,964,290 of CM031378.1, forward strand.
TAGCTTAGCTATCCTTACATTTTTGGTACTAGGTGTTGTATCCTAGTTAGAGTCTAGTGCTCTGATATTTGTAACACTATTTTGGGGTATCTGAACGTTTGTGTATAGATTCGGCAATAGTCTTTGTTGTAGAATTGCCTCTTTTGAAAATATTATGTATATATTTTTGTGTAATATATGCAGTGCTTGGTTATGAGCAATTGTTTGTTATTTTTCCGCTGCTGTTTGAGAATCAAATATATTTTGACTTGTGTTGATGTTTAAGAAAATGAGATTTCATCATGTTGTAACTTCCTATGTCCTTAACGTTTTCTTTATTAAGGTTAATAATCGGCGGTTAAGGGTTAGGGTGTTACACCAACCATGACTAGATCGGAGAAACCGGCAGACGTGCTTCCAATCATCTTGTCGTAATATGGGCCTTGAAGTGTGCCCATAAAGGTGTCGACAAGCTCTCTTTCCAATAGTGGTGGTTGTACACGAGAAGCTAGTTCTCTCCACCGCTGCGCGTACTCCTTGAAGGACTCGTTGCTTCTTTGTAGGAGGTTTTGTAGTTGCATCCTATTTGGAGCCATGTCCAAATTATATTTGTATTGCTTTAGGAAGGCATCGGCTAGATCCTTCCAAGTTTGGACATGGGTACGCTCGAGCTGCATGTACCAATCCAAGGACGCCCCGCTTAAACTATCTTGAAACACATGCACCATGAGTTTCTCATTCATTGCGTAAGCTGCCATCTTCCTACAAAACATCCTTAGATGGTTCCGAGGGCATTGAATTCCTTTGTATTTCTCGAAGTCCGGTGCTTTGAACTTCGGAGGAATTACCACGTCGGGCACTAGGCACATGTCCAAGGCGTTGTGGGCACCGTATGAGCTGAACCCTTCGACAGCTTTCAACCTTTCTTCCAAAACTCGATACATTTGGGTGGTATCATTGTCTTGGTGGGTGGTGTCGGGAGCAGATTGCCTTAGCTGGCTATTTTCCACATCATGGGGAATCGCCTCATGCTGAGTAGTGGAAGCCCCTTGAGGACGACGCTCTTCATTCCTTACGGGGATTGTGAGCGGTGGTGGAGGTGGTCCATGACCCTCATTTTCGAATGGTGGGGTATAATTCAGAGGTAAACCATAAGGTGGCCATTGCACATTGTATGCATCCGTTGTTGGGCGAGGGTTACTTTCTCGTGCCGATAGAGCTTGCATTAACTCTAGCATCTGATCCATCTTTCCCTTCATTCCATCAACCTCTTCTCTCAAAGCCGCTTGAGTTTGTTCCAAATTGTCCATGATCCTTTGTTTGTTAGCTCGTGTTCCGTACGAGTGTTGAAGATCTGGTTCTTGGACCGAGGGCTTTCGGGGTTTTCGGGCTATGATTGCTTTGAACTGTTTTTAGGGAAATGAATGAGTTTTTTTTTTGAAAAAGATGCATGAAGATGCATGTGGATGTATGTATGAGTATGCAAAATATGCGTTGTTTTTTTATTATTTTGCTTTATGGAGTTTAAAGGTGCACAATTAATATTTAGCAAATTCGAAATATTAAAGACCGGGAAATTGATTACGCTTCAAAATATATTTGATTAAATAACATTTGTTTACAAAGTGTAACTAATGCTATTACAAATCAAATAGCCGCTCGCTTCTCGGCTTTGCTCATCTCCTCCCTATAGAAATCTATGGTGTCCTTGCAGAACTTCATAAACTTCTGGATCTCCATAGGGATGACAAAGTAGGGCATGACCATCTCGGCCTCCGCTAGCTTCTTTGGAAGTTGGGTGATTACCAAATTTGAGAATGCAACCAATTTAGTGAAATCCTCACTTAATCGGGTGGCGTCTTGCCATACATACTCAATCACTTCCTTGCGCTGGTCTAGCTTAACTCTTGCACTTCTAATTTCATCATGTAGTTGTGCAATGTGGTCCCCGTGAGCTCTTGCAATCTTGTCGAAGTACTCTTCGAATTTCTTGATGTCTTCTTCGAGACGATTGCACTTTAGCCTCCCTTGATGAGAAAGGCTCTCATGTCTTTGCCGTTGGACGCGTTCGGCTTGAAGCTGCTCTTTGTAGTCTTTAACTACTTCTTGGAGCTGTTGATTTTTCTCTTGAAATTTCAACCTCCATTTCCGTTGAGCTTTAATGGCTAGTTCGCCGAATTTCTTGAGCTCTTGGTTGGAATGTAAAATTCTTTCCAACTCTTCGTCCTTGGCCACAAGGTTGGCATCCGCACTAACCAAGCCGCCTCCTATCCAATCTCTCTTCCCTTTGGAGATTCTTAGCCGTTTTTGGCATACTAGGAGAGAGTTCGTCACTTCATCACGGTCTCTCTTCGTCCTAGTGATTTCTCCCAAAGCTAGAAGGTGTTTTAATTCTAACTCCCGAATTCTAACCTTAAGCTCTTCCACTTTGTTGGGAACGGTTGTGCTTGGCTTCGGAATCTTGAGCTTGAAGACGAGCGTATTTTTGTTCCCGGAATCCATATTTCTTTTTGCTAAAATTTATTTGTTCTTTTTTAAACTCCTATAAAGCAAAATGATACGAAAATTACTTTCATGAATGCAAATGTTATGCAAGGGTATGGTTTATGAAGGTTCGGCATTTCCCCCCATCCTCACATGTAGGCTCTAAATGGTGAAATCTCCTAAGAAGAGGTCCTTAGAGTCATAGACCTCACATGGAATTAGGTTATGGACATACGTCGACATGACTTCAATTAATTCCACGTGAAAATCTCATCTAAGCGGGGTTGGGCATCCTACCTCACGGACATACGTCAACGCGGGCTTCCGCACACAACCTCCTTCTAACTTAGTTTTTTTCTCAAGCTCGGGTAGAGAGCCTCACACGTCCGGCATTAACCCGAACAATGTGGAGTAACATCACTCAAGTAACCCCGCATTTGATATATATATGATATGAATATAAAGCAAAATAAAGCAAATATAAACATAAAGCATAAATATGACATGTATGAATAAAATAATAAACATGGCGCGCAAAGAAAATAAAAACAATTGGCTTAAAAGCCAAATAGGTTAGGCTTGACTCGCTAATGGGAAACGGGTCCCCAGTGAAGTCGCCAGCTGTGCGCACCTCGTTTTTTTTCCTGAGAAAAAAGACGCGCAAATCCTCCGAGGTCGTTCGTAAACGCTCGGAGGGCCTTTGTGAAGCCGCCACCAAAGTTTTTGTGTAAAGGGAACGTTGATAAACCCTTAAGTTTTTTTTTTTGTTTAAAAGGGAAACGATAATAAAACCCTTTGACGATGAGGAAAGGATGGTCATCGCAACCATTGTCGGGTTCGGGAGTCGATTACGCAAGGGGAAGGTATTAGCACCCCTCACGTCCGTTGAACTCAACGGGAACCTTCTATTTGGCTAAAGCTTGAATTGTTTTTAAATGTTTTGCGCGCATGCTTATCCATGTCAAAAGAAAATATACTAAAGGGGGGGAAAGAGATAAAAACAAACGAAAGAAAAGAAAAAAAGTTTTTTATTATTGCGCTTGACAAGATGTCGATCTTGCTCCTACGTATCTCCCGGTAGTCGGAGAATTCAAAGCGTACGTAGTTCTTTGGTAGAAAAACGTACATGTGTTGGTTGATTTTAAATGGACGATGTTTTAACCGAATTCTTGCGATTAAAACGTAGCTTGTATGCTCGCGCTTGGGAGACTTATTAAGCGTTTGTTCACGAATCGCACTAGAATTGTTAAAAGGTACGTCCGTTAGGATAAAAGGGTTCGAATTGGTCGCTATGGGACCAAGAGAGGTGCAATGGACTCATACAAGTCAATCATTGACCGAGTGGACTCCAACGAGTCGGGCGATTGTTCGATTGATCCACTGAGATCAAGAACAAGTACAATGGACTCGGACGAGTCGAACATTGACCGAGTGGACTCTAACGAGTCGAGGGATCGAATCTAGTGGCCACGGGGGACCAAAAGGTTCAGATTGACCACAAGGGGCCAAGGTTTGGTTTGGTTAGGGTTGTACATATTGAAAAATGGAATGACGATTGTCCGAACGACGAGACATACGTCACGCATTCGTACAATCGGGGCAATGGAGAGACATACGTCACACCATCCCTTTTTCATTCATGTTTTTGGGTAGAATTCTCTTAGAAATCCCAAGGTATGTCAAAACATTTGGTTTGAAAACCCAAAATGGGAAGATTTAGCAATTTTGCTAGAAAACGCACAAGTTCGGCTCATTTTGCGAACGGTTTTGAAAAGCGAACAAATTTGGCGTATGTTCATGCTTGAGTTTTGAAAATCATGAACAATATTTATTGTTCAAGTTTAGATTGAAAATGATGAACATAGCTTGTTTGTTCATGCTGTTTTGAAAGTTTTAGGAACATAACTTGTTTTGCAAGTTATCCACAAAATGTCATACGAACTTGTGATTTTGTCAAGATTGTGCAAAATCCTTGTTATAGTTTGAAAAACATGGGTTTAAAAACTCTTAGGTTCTGAGCTCTTGGGCTAGAACCTCAAAAATTGGTCATTTGGACACCAAAACTCAGATTCTGAGTTCTGTCATGGTCGCTCTGCGACCATGACTTCGCACTGCGAAGCATGCGAATTTTTGAGTTCAGAAGCTGTTTCTGAACTTTCGTTCAGAAACAACTTCTGAACACACTCAGGACCTTTTAGGTGAGTGAAAAACTTTGAGTTTTTGGGATGAAAAGGACTGGACAAACCAGTTTTGATGTTTTGAAAACCTTGGGATTTCTTTGAAATTCAAAAGGGGTTTTTTAGAACCAAATGGTTTTGAGCCAAAATTGCTATACAAACACAAATAAAAATGCAATACAAAGGCTTAAAAACTTACAGAACTCCTCAGCAAAGCTCCAGCTGCAATGGATTTGATTTGGTTGAAGGCTTTCACAAAGGTTTTTGATATTGGTGGTGAACTTTGAGCTTGGTAATGCTTTGTGTTTGATTGGTTTTTCTCTTGTTGTTTGGCTGAAATGAGTAGTGTTTCTTTGCTCTCTTAATGCTCTATTTTCTGCTCTGTATTATGCTATGCAATGCTGCATTTTCCTTTGCCTTGGGTCTCTATTTATAGGCCAAAATGCAATCTCAAGTAATGATGAAAAAATCCTAGAACCTAGCTGATTTGTGTGCTAAACTCAGGCTATTGGGCTTTGCATTTAATGCTAATGGATAGAGGCAACCCTGCCCTGTGCCAAGGGTTAAGTCTTTGACTGATTTCAGCCACAAAATCAACTAATTCTAGAAGGTAATGATGAGAAACAAAGCTGAATTGCAATTGGCCAAGCTTGGGGATCAATCCTTGCAATCTCAATGGTTGATCAATAAAAATGTGCACTGTAATGTGCAGAGATTGAGGGATGAAAAAGGCTATCTATGGCTGGTGTGAGGGATGAAAAGCTGCTGCAAAAACAGGGTAGGCACTCATGGCTTTTCAAGTGAGAAAATCCAGCTAGTTTGACTGGTTTTGGGGAAGCAAGCAGGAGGAAAGTCATCAAGCAGGTGGCTGGCAACCTTGGGGTGGTTAACAGGTCACATGGGAGGGACTAGAGCTGCCCAAGGGCAAGCCCACTTGCTTGTCACATGCTAGGTTGGAAGAAAAAGCTTCCAACCTTGGCATTAATGGCAAGTCCTTCAATTGTGGTTTTGCTTGGCCCAAATAGCCATGAATGCTGATTAAAATAAATATGGAAATGATATGCAACAAAATCTGGAATTAAATCAAAGAAACCAAAAATCTGCAGAAAAATCGCAGACTTCGCAGTGCGAAGTGAGCTTCGCAGTGCGAAGTCAGCATTTTTGAAATGTTGACTTTTCTGTTGACTTTTGTTGACTTTGACTTTTTTCTCCCTCTTTGATTTTTTTTTTATTTTTTGTTTTAAAATGCTTAGGACAAAATTAGGGTACTACACCACCCTTTCGGGTTTTCGACCTATCAGGATGATTATTTTTCTGTTTTTTGTCTCAAATTTTTGCTTGGACCACCCTTTTGGGTTTTCGGCCCACCGAGACGCTCATTTTTGCCTAAGCCGCCCTTTCGGGTTTTCGACTTACCAAGCTGTTCTTTTAATTTTTAGACAAATTATTTTTTAACTGCATCAGCATTCACGGGACGGGGAAGCTCATCACCATCCATAGTTGCAAGAGTCGTTGCACCGCCAGAGAAAACTCTCCTGACAACTTACGGGCCTTCATAGTTAGAAGTCCACTTGCCCCTGGAGTCCTGTTGAAATGATAAGATTCTTTTGAGCACAAGGTCTCCTTCTTTGAATTCACAGGGCCGAACCCTCCTGTCAAATGCCTCCTTCATCCTTTTCTAATATAGCTGACTATGACACAAGGCAGTCATGCGTTTTTCTTCAATTAAATTCAACTGATCATATCTGCTTCGACACCATTTAGCCTCAGACAACTCAGCTTCCATCAGAACTCTCATTGATGGGATCTCGACCTCTACGGGGATCACTGCTTCCATGCCATATACCAAAGAGAAGGGGGTTGCCCCTGTTGATGTGTGCACTGAAGTACGATACCCGTGCAAAGCATACGATACCATCTCATTCCAGTCCTTTTAGGTTACCACCATCTTCTGCACTATTTTCTTGATGTTCTTGTTTGCGGCTTCAACTGCATCATTCATCTAAGGCCTGTAAGGAGAAGAGTTACGATGCTCAATCTTGAACTCTTTGGGTAGCTCCTTCATTATCTTGTTATTCTGATTGGTCCCATTGTCTGTCACGGTCTTGCTGGGAATGCCGTATCGACAGATGATATGATTCTTGATAAAACGGACCACCACTAGCTTAGTGACATTGGCATACGATGCAGCTTCGACCCACATGGTAAAGTAATCAATTGCCACTAGGATGGAACGATGCCCATCTGAAGCTTTGGGTTCGATCCTACCAATCATGTTGATGCCCCACATAGAGAAATGCCAAGGAGAAGAAAGAACATTCAGAGTAGTTGGTGGCACATGGATTATGTCAGCATAAATCTGGCATTTATGGCATTTCCTGGCATGCTTGTAACAATCTCTTTCCAAAGTCATCCAGTAATATCCTGCTCTCAAGATTTTCCTAGCCATTGTATGTCCACTGGAATGAGTTTCGAAGGAACCTTCGTGTATCTCATGCATTATCCGATCCTCTTCTTGCTCATCCATACATCTGAGTAGCACCATGTCAAAATTTATCTTGTATAAAACTTCTCCATTCAGAAAGAAGTTGTCAGCCAATCTTCGCAAAGTCTTCTTATCCTTGTTGGATGACCCAAGTGGGTACTCTTGCCTTTGGAGAAAACATTTGATGTCATGGAACCATGGCTTGTTATCTATTACCGCTTCAACTGCAAACACATGTGCGGGCCTCTCCAGGCATTGAACCTTGATTGTTGGAATCTCATTCCGACGGTTGACCTCGTACATAGAAGATAAGGTTGTCAAAGGAAAAGATGAAGTTCTGAACAACTCAGAATTCAAGACTTCTGAACCTAAGGAAAAGATGAAGGAAAAGTCTAAAACCTTGCCAAAATTTAAACCAAAAGGTTCTTAGTCTAAGACTATGAGGAAAGCAGACTCTAAACCTGAAAAGATAAGAACCCAAGAAAAGCAAGTCTCAGACTCTAAAGAATTCAGACTCACATCTTCAAAAGACTGTGTTTGTAAAACCTTCAAGGCATACTAAACCAGTTTATACAAAACCTTTTAAATCTCAGAATGTCAGACCAAAGGTACAAAAGAAGCCATATCCTTTCAGAACTAACCAAATAGGACCGATAGAGATATGGGTACCTAAGTCTGAAATCATGTATGTTGCATATATGCTTAAAAGCCAAAGAAAAGGAGAAGTCTTGGTACCTGGACAATGGTTGCTCGCATCACATGACACGAGAAAACTCTATGTTCCAAACCCTGACCATGAAAGAAGGAGGAACTGTGGGATTTGGAGGAAACAAAAAAGGCAAAAAAGGTGAGAAAAACACACAAGAAGGGGGGGGGGGGGGGTTGAATTGTGTGTGGGCAGTTTTTCCTTTCTCAAAAATTATGTTAAGTTCAGAATCAGGTTCTGAACTTTTATCAAGAGTTTATGCAGCGGATTCAAATGTAAAGAGAGAGGGAAAGAGAGACACAAGATATTTTTATACTAGTTCCTTCCACAAGTTGGAAGTAGTCTAGTCCCCTTGTTACTAACAAGAGATTTGAACTATAATCAAACTGATTACAATTGCTCAGAACACAAAGTAATGAGACTTCAATGCTCAAACACCTAGTAAGAGACTTCTAATGCTCAAGACACTAAGTCAAGAGACTTCCAATGCTCAGAACACAAAGTAATGAGACTTCTAATTGCTTAGAACACTAAGTAATGAGACTTCTGGTTTGCTCAGTATACAGACTGAGACTTTGAGGTTTCAAACAGATTTTACAAATACAGTTTGAGTTGAACACTTGATCAAATATCAGAGGTGTTCTCTTAATACAACACAGGTATAAGACTCTAACCTTAAGAAATTCTAAGATACAAAGATTGAAAGAATTTCTAAGAGTTTTAGTGAACTTCGAATTCTGGACAGCAAAACAGAGCACACTTTCAGTCAGTTGGTTTCCAGAGTCTTAGCAATTTTCTTCTTCAAATCTTCTCCCTTTTATAGAGCAGAAAATAGCTGTTGAGAATTGCTTTGATTTGTAGCAAAGAGCCGTTGCAATTGGAAGCTAGGTCTAGCTGAGTTTGTGAGCTAAAACTGAGCAGAAAAACAGAGTCACGCAGCCATTTTTGAATTTGCTTTCCTTAAAAGCTGGGGAATGTTTTGGCCAAGGAGACAACTGTTCCATTGGAGTTGTTCTGACACTGCTGGCATTAAATGCTGACTAAGACAATTGCTTTTCCTTCCACGTCAGACTTCAGAAGCTTCTTCAGGAACACAGTACTTCAGAAGCACACTTCAGAAGCAGGACTTCAGACACACACTTCAGAAGCACTGTTCATCAGACGCTCCCTTCAGACGCACTGTTCATCAGACGCTCCCTTCAGACGTTGACTTTTGTTGACCCTCAGACTCAGCCTTCAGACGTTGACTAACGTTGACCTTCAGACTCAGCCTTCAGAAGCACCCTTCAGACTCTGCCTTCAGACGCACCCTTCAGACGCACCCTTCAGACTCTGCCTTCAGAAGCTGCTTCAGACCCAGTTTTGCTTCAGACTTGCAACAAAGGCTTCAATGCTTTCTTTCTTGCTCTTAGCTTGTTCTTCCATAACCAATATTAATTATCAAACATTAAGAACATGGTTCTGCACAACTTAGAACAAAGCATTAGCAATACCAATTTTCTTTTTAACACTTTGTTATCATCAAAACCTCAAAGAGAGTTGTTCATACATTTTGTTTCAACAATCTCCCCTATCCAAAAGAGAGTTGTTCATACATTTTGTTCCAACAATCTCCCCCTTTTTGATGATGACAAACATCAGAAAATTGTTGTTAATTTAATTAACAAGTTGACTGCAGGGTATGAGGTTTGTAAGCTCCCCCTGAGTCTGATCCAGGTTAATTAAATTCAGTTTAAATTACAAAGATGAAAATTTCAGAATTGTTGTTAAGTTTAATTAACAAGCTGACTTCAAGAGAGGTTTGCAAGCTCCCCCTAGGTCTGATAATCCTCAAGGTTAGGTTTGCAAGCTCCCCTTGACTCTTATCCATGTTAATTAAATTTAACTTAAAGCAATAAACTGAAATTATCACTCAGAGTTGTAAATAACAAGCTGACTTCAGGTTCTGAGGTTTGTAAGCTCTCCCCCTAAGTCTGATAATCCACAGGATGAGTTTTGTAAGCTCCCTAAGTCTTATCCAAGTTATTTAAAATTCATTTCAACTCATTAAAGAGTAATTTATCTCACACAATTACATTCAGAGGCTAAGAGATTAAAAACAGTTCTCATAAGTTAATTTTAATCAGAAATTAACTTAAGTTCTGAGCCTCAGGCCTTAATACCTTTTACTCCCCTTCATAAGTTAATTAACTGACAAAAATTAACTTATAATTTGAGCTCAGGAGCCTTAATACTTGTTTACTTTCTCTCCCCCTTTTGTCATCAACAAAAAGAAAATTTCAGAAAAGAAAAATTTCCAGAGTTTTAAGAGGGTTTGAAAACATGTGAGATAATCATACAATCATATAGGTAATCAAGCAGCAAAGATGAACATCATAGCAGACTTGATCATACATGAGTATATGACATTGCATTTTAAAAAATAGAATGATGTTCAGAAGCATAAAAGTTTGGAGCATTCTGATCAGAGCATTCTTTGTTCAGACACAGTTGTTCAGTATATCTCTTCAGTATCACTGAACTATTTTACACAAAATTGTTCAGATCATATACCAACTGAGGGTTTTAGCACTGCTGAACTCATTTCAGAAAACTGAAAAAGTATGGCATTTGGTTCAGTGCTGCTGAATTCTTTTAGATAAAACTGATTCCAATTTTTAAATAAGTTTTGAAAGACTGAACATGTCTGAAACTAATTTGAGCATTAAAAAAATGTGTCTGTGTTTGTTAAACATTTCAGAACAGAATTGACTTTGGGAGGGACAAAGTATAACTTTCAAAGCTTTAAATCGTCATTGCCCAGGGTTATACTTATCAGATTCTGACCAAAAGATTGATAGCTATCAGATTCAGAAGTCAGAAAATCCAGGTTCTGAACCTTCAGACTCTGAAGTTTTTCAGGGCTTAACTTTCTTCAGACTCTCAAAAATGAGTGTCTGATAAGTCTTAGCTTCTGATGAACTCAGAATCTTAGTTTTCATTCAGATTCAAGCATATTTTTCAAGAGATAAAGTGCATGTTCAGATTCTTTTTATTAAAGTTAAATCTTTCTTCTGTGAGGGGTTTTGTGAATATGTCAGCCCATTGATGATCAATATCAATGAACTGAATATCCAGAACACCCTTCTGAACATAATCTCTTATAAAATGATGTTTAATTTCTATATGGTTGGCTCTAGAATGCATAATTGGATTTTTAGACAGACATATTGCAGCAGTATTATCACAATAAATAGGAATGCTATCTGCATGAATCTGATAATCTTCCAACTGATGTTTCATCCAGAGCAGTTGTGTGCTACAACTTGCAGCTGAGATGTATTCTGCTTCTGCTGTTGACAAAGCAATAGTTGCTTGTCTTTTGCTGGCCTAGGATATCAGATTCTCACCCAGAAACTGACAGTTTCCACTGGTGGATTTTCTTTCAATCCTGTCCCCAGCATAATCAGCATCACAAAATCCAACTAGCTTATAATCCAAGGATTTCTTATACAGAAGTCCCAGATTAGTTGTTCCCTTCAGATACCTGAAGATTCTCTTGACAACAGTCATATGAGATTCTCTAGGATCTGACTGGAATCTAGCACACAGACAGACACTAAACAAAATATCTGGCCTAGAAGCAGTTAATTATAACAGAGAACCTATCATACCTCTGTAGAGCTTCTGATATACTTTTGAGCCATTGTCCTCTTTGCTTAAGGTGCAAGTTGGATGCATAGGTGTTGTCATCAGCTTACAGTCATCAAGCTGGAACTTCTTTAGAAGCTCCTTTGTGTATTTGGACTGATGAACATATACTCCATCTTTGCATTGATTGATTTGAATTCCAAGAAAGAATTTCAACTCTCCCATCATGCTCATTTCAAATTCATCCTGCATTAACTTAGAAAACTCTTTGCAAAGAGAGGCATTAGTAGAACCAAATATGATATCATCCACATATATTTGCACAATTAAGATGTCTTTCTTAAGAGTTTTTCTAAAGAGTGTATTGTCAACTTGACCTCTTACAAAATCATTTTTAAGTAAGAAATTGCTTAGTCTTTCATACCAAGCTCTAGGAGCTTGTTTCAGACCATACAAGGATTTCTTATGTTTAAAAACAAAGTCTGGATTTTTAACATCTTCAAAACCAGGAGGCTGTTTAACATAAACTTCTTCAGAAATAACACCATTTAAGAAGGCACTCTTAACATCCATTTGGTACAAGATGATATCATGATTAACTGCATAGGAAAGAAGTAACCTGATTGCTTCCAGTCTTGCAACTGGAGCAAAATTCTCAGTGTAAGCTATTCCTTCCTGTTGGCTGTAGCCTTGAGCAACCAGTCTTGCCTTGTTTCTGATCACTTCTCCTTGTTCATTAAGCTTGTTTCTGAACACCCATTTTGTTCCAATAATGTTCTTATGATCAGGTTTTGCAACTAGATCCCAGACATCATTCCTTTGAAACCGGTTCAGTTCTTCTTGCATGGCTACAATCCATCCATCATCAGCAAGTGCTTCATCAGCTGTTGTGGGTTCAATCATTGATAGCAGTCCAATCATAGATTCATTCTGACTGAATGCTGATCTTGTTTTCCTTGGATTGTTCTTGTTCCCAATAATCAGCTCCTCAGGATGTGAAGACTTGTACTTAAATGAGGTTCTGGGTGGATAGCTTCTGAAGAACCATCAGGGGCTTGTTCAGAACCATGCTGGTCTTGATTTGCTTCAGGAGTAGTGTCATCATTTGAGAGTTTCTCAGTTTCTTCAATGTTTTCAGCTTCTGAACTTTCTTCAGACTCTGAACTCAGTTTAGGTTCTGAAGGTTCTTCTGAGAGTCTGAAATCTGCAAAACTCTCAACCAGCTCTGGTATTGCATTACCAGGCTTCTTATCATCAAATCTAATGTTTATAGCTTCTTCAACAACATGTGTTTCAGAATTATACACCCTGTATGCTTTAGATCTCTCTGAGTATCCTAAAAAGATACCCTTTTGAGCCTTAGCATCAAATTTCTTTTGGTAGATCTTATTGTTCAGTATGTAACAAGTACAACCAAACTGATGAAAATAAGAAATACTTGGTTTTCTTCCTTTAAAGAGTTCATATGCTGTTTTATTCAGAATAGGTCTGATATAGATCCTGTTCTGAATATAACACGCTGTGTTAACAGCTTCTGCCCAAAAGTACTTTGCAATTTTGGATTCATGGATCATGGTTCTGGCCATTTCTTGCAAAGATCTGTTCTTTCTCTCTACAACTCCATTTTGTTGTGGAATTCTAGGAGATGAGAACTCATGGAGAATTCCACGATCTTCACAAAAATTTTCAAAAGGTTCATTTTCAAATTCCCCACCATGATCACTTCTGACTTTTAAAATTTTCAAGTCAGTCTCATTTTGCACTTGTTTGCAGAATTTGTAAAACACATCATATGTTTCATTTTTAGTTCTAAGGAATTTAACCCAAGTCCACCTACTGTAATCATCAACAATTACAATTCCATACTTCTTCCCATTGATTGAAGCTGTTCCAACAGGACCAAACAAATCAATGTGAAGCAGTTCTAAAGGTTTTGAGGTGGAAACAATGTTTTTGGATTTAAAAGAAGTTTTAGAAATTTTTCCAATTTGGCATGCTCCACACAGAGCATCTGAGTGATAATCAATTTTAGGCAGGCCTCTGACCAGTTGCAACTTGCTAAGCTTAGAGATGAGTCTCCAGTTAGCATGTCCCAACCTTTTGTGCCATACCCATTTCTCATCACTCACAGACAGAAGGCAAACTACCTTCTGCTGAACCAATTCTGAAAAATTGATTTTATAAACATTGTTTTTCATACTTCCTTTGAACACAACAGATTTATCATTATTGTTGATTACAGTACATGTGTTCTTATTAAACAAGACTTCATAATTACTGTCACATAATTGACTTATGCTAAGTAAATTATGTCTAAGTCCATCTACCAGTCAAACATCATCAATGTACAGGGAAGAATTACCTATCTTACCAGTACCAATGATCCTTCCTTTCTGACTTCCTCCAAACCCCACAGTTCCTCCCTCTTTCAGAGTCAGGGTTTGGAACATAGACTTGTCTCCTGTCATATGATGCGAGCATCCACTGTCCAGGTACCAAGACCTTTCCTTTTCTTTGTATGACAAGCATATCTGCAACAGAAATTATCTCAGACTTAGGTACCCAGATTTTCATGGGTCCTTTATGGTTATTCCTGAAAGGTTTAGCCTTTTGCATCTTGTGTCTGGTGTTATAGAACTCAGAATTGTTCAGATATCTAGGATATGAATCCTTAAATCTTGAATAAGTCTAAGTTTTAGAAACTGAGTTCTTCAGAACCTGAGTTCTCAAAGGTCTGGACTCAGATTTCTTCAGAACCTGAGACTTGAAAGTCTTTGGTTCTGAGTTGTTTAGAGTTTGAACCATTGAATACTTTGGTTCTGATTTCTTCAGAACTCTAGTTTGGTTAACTCCTGACGCAAGGCAAACTTCAGTTTGTCGTTTCTTAAAACATTCAGAAGCAGATGACAGTTTGGTTTTCTTTTGCTTGCTTTGCCTGACATTCTGAGATTGAAAATGTTTTGTATGGACTGGTTTAGTAGTTTTTGAAGTTTTCATAAACCCAGTCTTTGTAAAAATTGAGTTTGAATTCTTCAAACTCTGAGACTTACTAGTTTCAGGTTCTGAACTCTTCAGACTCTGAACATTTTCAGGTTTAGAGTCTGATTTTCTCATACTCTTAGGCTTAGGACCTTTTGGTTTAGATTTTGGCAAGGTTTTAACATATGCCTTCATCTTACCCTTAGGTTTAGAAGCTTTAGAGTCTGAGCAGTTCAGAACTTCAGGCTCAGTCTCAGTTTCTGCTAAATTCAGTTTCTCAGAACTGTCAGAAGCAGGCACAAAGCACACCTCAGTGCCTTTTAAAATATTTTCAGAACAAGATGATATTTTTGATTCATTTGAAGAATTGAATGAATCATTTTTAAAACCAATACCTTCACCTTTGTTTCTGTAAATATTATAGATCATAGAAGCAACCTTACTTCTATTGATTCCTGTTAAAATAAAGTCCTAAAGAGCATTTTCATATTCATTTGGAATTTCTTCAGGTTTCTTATGAACCTCATCTCTGAGTTCTCTAACTTCTTCATCAAACTCAATGATTTGATTCTGAAGTTTGAGATTTTCCTCATTCAGTAAGTTATGTTTATTTTTCAAAGATTTTAGTTCACCTAACTTGCTTTTGAGATGGTTCATAAGATCTTTAACAGTTTCAATCAGTTCAGATCTTGTAAGTTCAGAGTATACCTCATCTTCATCATCTGAGTCTGAACATGATTCTGCATCAGAAAATGCAGTTGCCATTAAAGCCAGATTTGCTTCCTCTTCATCAGACTCGGACTCATTGTCAAGATCATCCCATGTTGCCATGAGACTCTTCTTAAGTTTGTTTCTGAAGCTGCTGGACTTGGAGCTGGTCTTATTTGCTTTTTCCTTTAACTTGTCCTTCTGAAGTTTAGGACATTCAGCAATGAATTGGCCAGGTTTCTTGCAGTTGTAGCAGTCCTTCTGGTTTTCCCTCTTTGAACCAGATCCTTTAAAGTTGCTGCTTCTGTTAGAGAATTTCTTCTTTCTATTCATTAAGTACTGAATTCTTTTGGAAAGCATTGCAAGCTCTTCAGCATCTGAATCTTCTTCAGAATTTCCCTCAGGAAATTCTTCTTCAGATTCAATAGCTTTTAGAGCTTTAACAGACTTTCTTTTGGATTTGAGTGCTATTGATTTAGACTCTCTAACAGAATCATCTTCATTAAGTCCCAGTTCATGCACTTTGAGGGAGCTTATAAGATTTTCAATACTTAAAGTATTTAGATCCTTAGCTTCCTCAATAGCAGTTACTTTGGGTCTCCATTTAGATGGCAGACTTCTTAGGATTTTGTTCACATGATCAGCAGTGGTATAACTCTTCTTCAGAATCTGAAGTCCAAACCAGAGTCTGAAATCTTGAGAACATAGTCTCAATATTTTCATCCTCTTTCATTCTGAACAACTCATATTGTTGAACAAGAATATTAGCCTTTGCTTCTCTAACCTTTTTGTTACCTTCATAGTTTGAGCAGAGGGATGTGAAGATGGCTTTTGCTGTTGATTTGTCACTCAGCTTCTGGTACTCAGTGTGAGGTAGGGAATCCACAATGATTCCTCTCACATTGTGTGTTGGAGTAAGCCCTAATAGCCAATCTATTTTGATTGGATTTGGCTTTGTATCATGACTATTATATATATATATATATATATATATATATATATATATATATATATATATATAAGGCATTTATTTATTCTTTTGTTTAGTTTCAAAAAATAAATTCCCTAGAATAATTGGTCTGTTTAATGGATCATTAAGTGTAACTTAATCGTGAGACTCATTAAACGAAATGACATTATTCTTAAAGTATCTGTAGTCAAGCTTTATTGTGAAATGGGATAACATTAAAGCATAGAGACTATTATGTGGGTTGACTGATGATCACATCTCACAGATCATAGATAAAGAGTTATCAAGTCTTCACATAGGTATAAATATTAGGAGTAATATTTATATTGGATTGACCCGCCATGAGAATACTACATAGTAAAAGTTATGAAAAGTGTCATAAGATATTCTCATAGTGATAGTGGTGTATTCCACCCTTTGACCTGAAAACCACTATGTACCCTAGATGTAGGAGTCGAGTGCTTTATCACCATTCAAACGTTGTCTGTAATAGGATGACTATAAAGTTGGTTGATGGGTACTCCATGAATCATGCTAAGGGACATGAGTGACCTAGATGGAATTTGCCCCTCCTACATAACAGGAGAAATGTCTATGGGCCCAATATTGAACTAGACAAGGATGACACGGTCTATGCCTTGTGTTCAATATACTCATGAGGGCAAAAGGGTAATTATACACAAGATCATTATCACGGAAAGGTTTCGTCAGATCACATGACATTCTCGTCACTTGGGTAGCAGTGATGTGTTGCTAGATACCGCTCACTGTTTATAATATTAAATAGGTGATTTAATATTATTGCCAAAGTTACGGGAACCTATAGGGGTCACACACAAAGGACAGATAGATGAGAGAAATAAATAAGTAAGACTTATTTATAAAATAATAAGTAGGACTTATTAGTAATTAAATAA
This sequence comes from Medicago ruthenica, assembly GCA_018208015.1. Classification (NCBI taxonomy): domain Eukaryota; kingdom Viridiplantae; phylum Streptophyta; class Magnoliopsida; order Fabales; family Fabaceae; genus Medicago; species Medicago ruthenica. The sequence goes on from CM031378.1 coordinate 39,981,325, forward strand.
TTAAGTATGACTTATTATTTAATTTATGAAATAGAGAAACGCGGTCCATCGTAAGGTACGGTGTGTTTAAGTGAAATATGGTGCACCATAAGGTACGGTGTATTTAAGTGCTTGACTTGTTGACCACACAAGTGGTTCTATAAATAGAACCCTTGTGGTGAAGCATTACTGACTTTTGTTGAAACACTTAACCTAATTCACAAAAGTTGTGAAACCCTAGCCGCCGCTCTCTAAACCCTGTTTTCTCTGAATCTCCGTTGGAATTGGCTAGCACCGGTCATCGGAGAAGTTCTGTTCGTGTGGACTGAATAGAGGCATCGCTACGTTGCTTTACTCGTGATCAGAAACAATTCTGCTACAAAGGTTATGTGCTTCAAGAGGTAAACACATGAATCCTTAAAGTGTTTAAGTATATGTGTTTGATTTGTGATTAATGATTTAATCAAGATCCGTTTCAATGGGATTTGTTCCGCTAAGAGGATTAAATTTTTTGAAAAACCCCTCTTAAATCCCTTCATTGTGATGCTTTCTATATATCTTTCTTTCTGCATCACTCAAGCCTCTTCTATTGACAGCAACACCTTCTTCATCAACTGGAATAGAAATTCCATCTTCTATTATGTCCCATAATGAATCATCAATACCAATGATATGGCTGTACATTTTACTCTTCCACCAAGAGAATTTATTTAAAAGATTTGCATGATTTTGACATAATTTGTTTCTAATTTAAAAGAATCATGATTTTGAAAGAGTTTCAATGTCGGATATGATCTTTTAGATTTGGTCCTAAAATTTACATATTTTAATTTTATTTATGACCAAATTGATTTTGAAATAGTTTCAAATATATAAATATATATATGAATCAATTTTATATGGCATATATCTCGGTCAAAATATTATTCCAAATCTTGATTGACTTTATAATTGTTTAATGATAATAATAAATAGTTATTATTATTTATCATTAAGTTTAAGGTATATGGTTATGACCTTAGTTTACTTTGGCGTTTATTCATTTAAATAAAATATGACCTGCGTGTCATGGTTTATTTTATTTAAATACGGACTGCGTGTCGTGATTTAATTTATTTAAATACGGCCTGCGTGTCGTGATTTATTTTATTTAAATATGATCTGCGTGTCATTTCATTTATTATTTTATTTAAGAGTTAAATATTGTAATTGCTTCAAGAGTTGAAGAGAAGACAACGCCAAAAGATGATTCCGATGAAGAAACTTTTGAAGCTTGCTCGTGGGTCAAAGAATTGTAATAAAGTAGTTTATTTAATTCTTACGCGTTAGGAGGTCATAACCATACTACCAAATTTATTTTATGTATGTGATGCATGAAATGTATGTTTAGTTAGCACATGTATGATGTGTATGCTTAACGCGTTTTAGATGTATGTTAGCATGTATGTTTTAAATGTTTTATATACTTGCTAAATATGAGCATGAATGTCATGCATTTCTAGAGACATGTGTATGAGATACACATGTTGATGAGATCAAACTTAATAAAAATCCTTCAAATAGAATTGAAGTTAATTGATTTCCAAAGTATAACACCCTTCAAGACTAATATCGAAATGTGTGGGTTCGCCTCTGTGAAGTGCACTTTCTATACTAGTAAGTTGAGGTGTGGTAATTCTATTTACCCGACTGTTATTCTTTGGGTCTAACTTAACTAAGTTATTTTAATAAGATTAAAAATATATTAACTTCAAATAGAATATTAAGTTAATTGCTTTCCAAAGGATAGCACCCTTCAAGACTAGTCTCGAATAGTGTGGGTTCGCCCTAGCGAAGTGCACTTTCTACACTAGTAAGTTGCGGTGTGGTAATTCCATTTACTCGACTGTTATTCTTTGGGTCTAACTTAACTAAATTATTTTAATAAGATTAAAATATATTTAGAAGCAATGTTTGGCAACGTCTATATGATAGATTAGAGTAAGGAGTTACTCGCCCAAATGGTTTGAAAGTTGTATGAGATACAATTGGAAGTAGTTCCTACCTAAATAGCTAAGTTTTGGGGGATTAGCCCTCGCTGACTCAAAACGAAGTGAAATATGGATTTCAACCCACTAGAAAATCTTCCAATGAGATTTTCCGAATCAAATGTTGAAGGTCATTTGTTTTGAGTAAAATAGTGGGAGCATATTAATTAAAGACCTAATTAAATATGTTTTAAATCATGATACATTTATTTTATTTATTTTCTGTATTTAAAATTTCTTTGACATATACATTTTATTATACTGTTAAATGTTCTTATAAAGAACAAAATCTTCAGAAAGGAGTTTCTGAATTGGTACAAGAATTGAGAATTGTTCTCAAGTACAAGAAAAACTGTTAATGTTTTGAAAAAAGTCAAAATATAAGAAAGAGGTAAGACTTCTTCTTTGCCCATATAGTTATTGTAGTACCCTAATTTTGTCCTAAGCATTTTAAAACAAAAATAAAAAAAAAATCAAAGAGGGGAAAAAGTCAAAAGTCAACAAAAGTCAACATTTCAAAAATGCTGACTTCGCACTGCGAAGCTCACTTCGCACTGCGAAGTCTGCGATTTTTCTGCAGATTTTTGGTTTCTTTGATTTAATTCCAGAATTTGTTGCATATCATTTCCATAATTATTTTAAGTAGCATTCATGGCTAATTGGGCCAAGCAAAACCAGAATTGAAGGACTTGCCATTAATGCCAAGGTTGGAAGCTTTTTCTTCCAACCTAGCATGTGACAAGCAAGTGGGCTTGCCCTTGGGCAGCTCTAGTCCCTCCCATGTGACCTGCTAACCACCACAAGGTTGCCAGCCACCTGCTTGAGGACTTTCCTCCTGCTTGCTTCCCCAAAAACCAGTCAAACTAGCTGGATTTTCTCACTTGAAAAGCCATGATTGCCTACCCTGTTTTTGCAGCAGCTTTTCACCCCTCACACCAGCCATAAGTAGCCTTTTTCATCCCTCAATCTCTGCACATTACAATGCACGTTTTCATTGACCAACCATTGAGATTGCAAGGATTGATCCCCAAGCATTAGCCAATTGCAATTCAGCTTTGTTCTTCATCATTACCTTCTAGAATTGGTTGAATTTGTGGCTGAAATCAGGCTGAATCTTGCCCCTTGGTACAAGGCAAGGTTGCCTCTATCCATTAGCATTTAATGCAAAGGGATTCAGCTTGATCTTAGCCACAAATCAGCTGAATTTTGGGATATGGTAATGATGAAATAGATTTGGTTTTGGCCTATAAATAGAAGGCAATGCCCAAGGTTTCAAACACAACTAATAACAGCATTTCAAGAGCAGAAACTCTACTCATTTTAGCTTACAAACCCTCACAAACAACCAGAAAAAATCAATCCAACACAAAGCTTTACCAAAGTTCAAGTTCATCACCAATATCAAAAACCTTTGTGAAAGCCTTCAACCAATTCAAATCCATTGCAGCTGGAGCTTTGCTAAGGAGTTCTGTAAGTTTCAAAGCTTTTATATTGCATTTACAATTGTGTTTGCATAGCTATTTTGGTTCAAAACCATTTGATTCTAAAAAACCCCTTTTGAATTTCAAAGAAATCCCAAGGTTTTCAAAACATCAAAACTGGTTTGTCCAGCCTTTTTCACCCCAAAAACTCAAAGCTTTTCACTCACCTAAAAGGTCCTGAGTGTGTTCAGAAGTTGTTTCTGAACAAAAGTTCAGAAACAGCTTCTGAACTCAAAATTTCGCATGCTTCGCAGTGCGAAGTCATGGTCGCACTGCGACCATGACAGAACTCAGAACCTGAGTTTTTGTGTCAAAATGACCAATTTTTGAGGTTCTAGCCCATGAGCTCAGAACCTAAGAGTTTTTAAACCCATGTTTTTTCAAATTATAACAAGGATTTTGCACGATTTTGACAAAATCACAAGTTCGTATGGCATTTTGTGGATAACTTGCAAAACAAGTTATGTTCCCAAATTTTCAAACAAGCATGAACAAACAAGCTATGTTCATCATTTCAATCAAAACTTGAACAATAAATATTGTTCATGATTTTCAAAACTCAAATACGAACATACGCCAAATACGTTCGCCTTTTGCAAAATGAGCCGAACTTGTGCGTTTTCTAGCAAAATTGCTAAACCTTCCCATTTTGGGTTTTCAAGCCAAATGTTTTGACATACCTTGGGATTTCTAAAGGATTCAACCCAAAAACATGAATGAAAAAGGGATGGTGAGACGTATGTCTCTCCATCGCCCCGATTGTACGAATGCGTGACGTATGTCTCGTCGCTCGGACAATCGTCATTCCATTTTCAATATGTACAACCCCAACCAAACCAAAACTTGGCCCCTTGTGGTCAATCCAAACCTTTTGGTCCCCCGTGGCCATTAGACTCGATCCCTCGACTCGTTTGAGTCCACTCGGTCAATGTTCGACTCGTTCGAGTCCATTGTACCTGTTCTTGATCTCAGTGGATCAATCGAACAATCGCCCGACTCTTCGGAGTCCACTCGGTCAATGATTGACTTGTATGAGTCCATTGCACCTCTCTTGGTCCCATAGCGACCAATTCACCCTTTTACTCTAACGGACGTACCTTTTAACAATTCTAATGCGATACACGAACAAACGCTTAATAAGTCTCCCAAGCGCGAGCATACAAGCTACGTTTTAATCGCAAGAATTCGGTTAAAACATCGTCCATTTAAAATCAACCAACACATGTACGTTTTTCTACCAAAGAACTACGTACGCTTTGAATTCTCCGACTACCGGGAGATACGTAGGAGCAAGATCGACATCTTGTCAAGCGCAATAATAAAAAACTTTTTTTTTTTTTCCTTTCTTTTCTTTCGTTTGTTTTTATCTCTTTCCCCCCCTTTTTATTGTATTTTTGACATAAATGAACATGCGCGCAAAATATTAAAAAAACAATTCAAGCTTTGACCAAATAGAAGGTTCCCGTTGAGTACAACGGACGTGAGGGGTGCTAATACCTTCCCCTTGCGTAACCGACTCCCGAACCCGACAATGGTTACGATGACCAATCCTTATCCTCATCGTCAAAGGGTTTTATTATCGTTTCCCTTTAAACAAAAAAAAACTTAAGGGTTTATCAACGTTCCCTTTACACAAAAACTTTGGTGGCGGCTTCACAAAGGCCCTCCGAGCGTTTGCGAACGACCTCGGAGGATTTGCGCGTCTTTTTCCCAAGGAAAAAAACGAGGTGCGCACAGCTGGCGACTTCACTGGGGAACACTTTTCCCACTAGCGAGTCAAGCCTAACCTATTTGGCTTTTAAGCCAATTGTTTTTATTTTCTTTGCGTTCCATGCTTATTATTTTATTCATACATGTCATATTTATGCTTTGTGTTTATATTTTCTTTATTTTGTTTTATATTCATATCATATATATATATCAAATGCGGGGGTTACTTGAGTGATGTTACTCCACATTGTTCGGGTTAATGCCGGACGTGTGACGCTCTCTACCCGAGCTTGAGAAAAAAACTAAGTTAGAAGGAGGTTGTGTACGGAAGCCCGCGTTGACGTATGTCCGTGAGGTAGGATGCCCAACCCCGCTTAGATGAGATTTTCACGTGGAATTAATTGAAGTCATGTCGACGTATGTCCATAGACAACCCTAATTCCATGTGAGGTCTATGACTCTAAGGACCTCTTCTTAGGAGATTTCACAATTTAGAGCCTACATGTGAGGATGGGGGGAAGTTCTAAACGTTCATATACCAAACCCCTGCATGTCATAACATTTGCATTCATAAAACTTTTTGCATAAACAAAAAAGAGGGGCATATTTTTGCATACTCATTGCATTCATACATTCACATGCATTTTCATGCATTTCAAAGAAGAACCCTCACTTTATTCCCAAAAAAAAAAAAAGGGGAAGTACCCGACCCGGTGTACAGTAGCGTTTCGGATGAGATCCGAGCAACCGGAAGGCCATCGAAATTCTGGAAATCATTTCTTTGTCCAAGTAATTTATCTTGTTTTTCAAAAAAAATCATTTTGCTCTTCCCAGGGCAAACGATTAATTTTTAAGGGAACCCCATATTTCAAATCATTTCTGTCATTAATAAAGTTGTAGTTTATGTTCAAAGAGTTCGTTTTTCTTTCGTTCTCAAATAAATTTTCATAAACCCTACAAAAAAAATCATCATAAATACACCAAAAAAATAACACTGCTACGATCCCTTTTGACTTCAATCTTCAATTTAAACCAAACGGAAGATGATAATAAGAACGATTTTGAACCTCCTGAAGGATTGTCCAGACTTGGGGATCAAGAGGATAGGGTAATACAACCTCACCAAGAGAACCCTAAAAAAAAATAGCACCACAGTTCTCCCTCTGCGGGGGCACACTCTACAAGAGAAATTAGGTCTTACTCAGATGTGCGGATAAACGTGAAGCAGTCATGCTCACCGAAGAAATCCATGAGGAGTCCTTCCAAACCCATGCCAAGACATATCACAAGTGACAAATTTATGCCAACAAGGGGCACATACCACAAACACCACTGAATGTCATGACATCACCCTAACCTTTTTCTATGTGGGGGCATAAACATGTTCGGAATGATTGAACCAAAGACTTCAAAAGGGCACCCGTTCATACTAGTTGCCATCAACTGTTTCACCAAATGGGTCGAAGCAGCTTCCTATGCAAACATGACCAAACAAGTGGTCGCCCAATTCATCAAAAAAGAAACCATTTGCCGTTACGGCACTCCCCACAATTTCCCACAAAAAGCCAAGTCGTCATTGGCATTCCTCACATTCCCAAACAAACAAAGCCCAATTTTTATTGGCATCCCCAAACACAAAAAAAGCCAAGTCATCATTGGCATTCCTCACATCTCCAACAAAAGACCAATTTTCATTGGCGCACACAATTTCCAAACAAAAGCCCAATTTCCATTGGCAATCACAAACCCCACTTCCAATAAAAGTCCAATTGTCATTGGCATTCCCATCCCAAAAAAAAAACAACACAAAAGCCCGACCTTACTCGGAAGCCAATCACAAAAGCCCGACCTTGCTCGGAAGCCAATCATAAAGCCCGACCTTGCTCGGCATCCCATCATAAAGCCCGACCTTGCTCGGCATCCCATCAAAGAAGCCCGACCTTGCTCGGCATCCAAAAAAACAAAAGCCCGACTTCGCTCGACATCCCACAATAAAAGCCCGACCTTGCTCGGCATCCAAACACCCAAAAGGCCAATTTTCATTGGCACTCACAAACATATTCCCAAATACCATTTCCAATAAAAGCCCAATTTTCATTGGCCCTTACAAACACAATCACACATAAAACCCAATTTTCATTGGCATCTCCACTCAAATCACAAAAAGCCCGACCTCGCTCGGCAACCAAAAAAGGCCCGACCTCGCTCGGCATCCAATCACAAACAAAGCCCAATTTTATTGGCATTCACAAACACAAACAAGGTTCGACCAGCTGAGCCTTATAAAAGAAAAACACCTCACAGCATTGTGACATGGACAACTCGACAAGAAAGTTCATCCTCGAGAATTTAGAGAAGGAGACTTAATGCTTGGGAAAAAGGATATTACTCACCCACAAAGATCCCCCTATCAATAAACTCCGGCGCAGTCAAAAAAATATATATGCCAAAAAGAAAAAGAGCTCGCTAAATCAAAAACCCGAAAGGGCGGTTTAGGCAATAGAGAGCGTCCTGGTAGATCGAAAACCTGAAAAGGCGGTCTAGGCAAAAATTAAGGACATCAAAAAAGGAAATATACCCTAGTGGACTGAAAACTCGAAAGAGCGGTCCAGGTAAAAGTTAGGGGTTTCAAAAAAAAAAAAAAGAAGGCGGCAAAAGACTGCGGCACGTGAGGTCCGGACAGAATTCAAGAGGGAAAGAATCAACCTCATTATCATCTTTCAAAAAAAGGTTATTTCAAAGTCATAGGGAAAGTAGCACGTGAAACCCAAGCAAATTTCCATTTGTCTTTTTGTTTCTTCTTTTCTCCCTATCTCAGTAATCACCTCTTATAGGGATTACAATTTCACGAATAGTTACCCATACAAGGGACTAAGTGTCGTTGAATCAAAGTCGTTTTAAAACCTTTTCATTGTTATGCGTCCTTACTTGCTCATAAAATGTGTTTTTATTCATGATAGATAATGCATTGAAATATGGGAATAACATAAAAAAACAATAAAAATGTGTGTGTTTTTTTTTTACTTGGACGTTAAATGTCGAAAGAATTTCGTTGGTCCCCGATATTGCATCAGAGGACTCAAAACTTGAAGCTTTGCATCAGTCATTTTAAGACTCATGCTCTTCAGCAGAAACAAGTGCGTAGCTCGCGACGCATAAAACGCAAAGATCCCGGGTGTCGAAGGAAACAAATTTCCCAAATAAAGCTCACCCCCCATACATCTTTTTCATCCACTAAGGTCGGATATCGATCATGTTTCCAAATTGATCCTTATATCCCCAGTGATGTCACAACCAAAGCCCAATTTTCATTGGCAAACCAAAAGTCCAATATTCATTGGCAAACCAAAGAACTACGTAAGCTTTGAATTCTCCATCCCACCAGGAGATACGTAGGAGCAAGATCATCATCTTGTCAAGCACAACAAACCAAGGCCCAATTTTCATTGGCCCACAATAAAACAACCTTATTGACATTCCCCAGGGAGTCTCAACCCCAAACAAAAGTCCAATCATTATTGGCAAATCCACTTCGGGCATGGCCCGAACTACACCGGTTTTGATCCCATTTGGGTATGTAGGCAAAGGACCTTGTCCTTCCAAACCGACCAACCAAAAACCAACAAAACAAAAAAAAAGAGAGCCCAATCGTCATTGGCACAACCACAACCAAGACCGACTTTGCTCGGCACCCCAACTAGCATCCCACACATCATGCATAACATAATTCATGCATCATCCCACATATCATGCATAGCATAAACAAATCATTCATACACATGCATTTCATTTCATAAATCATGCATCCTCAACAAGGATTCTCCCGTGAGTATCACACATTCACCAACATCCATCAACAGTCAAGTAAGCGTTCCCCAGTGAACCTCCTTCACCAATTCCCCAGACAGAATTTTTGTTTGAGTCCACCTCATATCATATTACATTGCATATCACCGCATATCATACTGCATAACATGCATCATACAATCATGTTTTCCAGTTCAACCAGGGGCACCTATTTAGGGTAAGACCACAGCTCGTTAGGAATCGACATTCAGTGACAGTGCCTGAATAAGATTACCTAGCTTAGGTATCGACCTCTAGTGACAATGCCTAGATTAGATCACCTCCCCCCAGTGTATCGACCTTCAGTGTTAGCGGCTGAATAAGATCACAGCTCGTTAGGAATCGACATTCAGTGACAGTGCCTGAATAAGATTACCTAGCTTAGGTATCGACCTCTAGTGACAATGCCTAGATTAGATCACCTCCCCCAGTGTTCGACCTTCAGTGTTAGCGGCTGAATAAGATCACAGCTCGTTAGGAATCGACATTCAGTGACAGTGCCTGAATAAGATTACCTAGCTTAGGTATCGACCTCTAGTGACAATGCCTAGATTAGATCACCTCCCCCAGTGTTCGACCTTCAGTGTTAGCGGCTGAATAAGATCACAGCTCGTTAGGAATCGACATTCAGTGACAGTGCCTGAATAAGATTACCTAGCTTAGGTATCGACCTCTAGTGACAATGCCTAGATTAGATCACCTCCCCCAGTGTTCGACCTTCAGTGTTAGCGGCTGAATAAGATCACAGCTCGTTAGGAATCGACATTCAGTGACAGTGCCTGAATAAGATTACCTAGCTTAGGTATCGACCTCTAGTGACAATGCCTAGATTAGATCACCTCCCCCAATGTTCGACCTTCAGTGTTAGCGGCTGAATAAGATCACAGCTCGTTAGGAATCGACATTCAGTGAAAGTGCCTGAATAAGATTACCTAGCTTAGGTATCGACCTCTAGTGACAGTGCCTAGAGTAGATCACCTCCATCAATGTTCGACCTCTAGTGACAATGCCTAGAGTAGATCACCTCCCTCAATGTTCGACCTCTAGTGACAGTGCCTAGAGTAGATCACCTCCCTCAATGTTCGACCTCTAGTGACAGTGCCTAGAGTAGATCACCTCCCTCAAGGTATCGACCTCTAGTGACAGTGCCTAGAGTAGATCACCTCCCTCAATGTTCGACCTCTAGTGACAGTGCCTAGAGTAGATCACCTCCCTCAATGTTCGACCTCTAGTGACAGTGCCTAGAGTAGATCACCTCCATCAATGTTCGACCTCTAGTGACAGTGCCTAGAGTAGATCACCTTCATCAATGTTCGACCTCTAGTGACAGTGCCTAGAGAAGATCACCATCCTCAGGAATCGACCTCTAGTGACAGTGCCTAGATAAGATTACCTTCATCCCCCAGTGGATCTACCTCCAGTGTTAGCGGCTGGATACGATCAACCTTTTCCAACCATTGCATTTGCATTTCGCGAAGGACAAAATTCGGGTCCTTCTTTTTACTTAATTGATCTTCGCAAAGAGTTCATGAGATGCCCTCGGCACTCACGCACTCTATGCGAAGACACAATTAAGTAGGGGCAGCTGTAGTACCCTAATTTTGTCCTAAGCATTTTAAAACAAAAAATCAAAAAAAAATCAAAGAGGGGAAAAAGTCAAAAGTCAACAAAAGTCAACAGAAAAGTCAACATTTCAAAAATGCTGACTTCGCACTGCGAAGCTCACTTCGCACTGCGAAGTCTGCGATTTTTCTGCAGATTTTTGGTTTCTTTGATTTAATTCCAGAATTTGTTGCATATCATTTCCATAATTATTTTAAGTAGCATTCATGGCTAATTGGGCCAAGCAAAACCAGAATTGAAGGACTTGCCATTAATGCCAAGGTTGGAAGCTTTTTCTTCCAACCTAGCATGTGACAAGCAAGTGGGCTTGCCCTTGGGCAGCTCTAGTCCCTCCCATGTGACCTGCTAACCACCACAAGGTTGCCAGCCACCTGCTTGAGGACTTTCCTCCTGCTTGCTTCCCCAAAAACCAGTCAAACTAGCTGGATTTTCTCACTTGAAAAGCCATGATTGCCTACCCTGTTTTTGCAGCAGCTTTTCACCCCTCACACCAGCCATAAGTAGCCTTTTTCATCCCTCAATCTCTGCACATTACAGTGCACGTTTTCATTGACCAACCATTGAGATTGCAAGGATTGATCCCCAAGCATTAGCCAATTGCAATTCAGCTTTGTTCTTCATCATTACCTTCTAGAATTGGTTGAATTTGTGGCTGAAATCAGGCTGAATCTTGCCCCTTGGTAAAAGGCAAGGTTGCCTCTATCCATTAGCATTTAATGCAAAGGGATTCAGCTTGATCTTAGCCACAAATCAGCTGAATTTTGGGATTTGGTAATGATGAAATAGATTTGGTTTTGGCCTATAAATAGAAGGCAATGCCCAAGGTTTCAAACACAACTAATAACAGCATTTCAAGAGCAGAAACTCTACTCATTTTAGCTTACAAACCCTCACAAACAACCAGAAAAAATCAATCCAACACAAAGCTTTACCAAAGTTCAAGTTCATCACCAATATCAAAAACCTTTGTGAAAGCCTTCAACCAATTCAAATCCATTGCAGCTGGAGCTTTGCTAAGGAGTTCTGTAAGTTTCAAAGCTTTTATATTGCATTTACAATTGTGTTTGCATAGCTATTTTGGTTCAAAACCATTTGATTCTAAAAAACCCCTTTTGAATTTCAAAGAAATCCCAAGGTTTTCAAAACATCAAAACTGGTTTGTCCAGCCTTTTTCACCCCAAAAACTCAAAGCTTTTCACTCACCTAAAAGGTCCTGAGTGTGTTCAGAAGTTGTTTCTGAACAAAAGTTCAGAAACAGCTTCTGAACTCAAAATTTCGCATGCTTCGCAGTGCGAAGTCATGGTCGCAGTGCGACCATGACAGAACTCAGAACCTGAGTTTTTGTGTCAAAATGACCAATTTTTGAGGTTCTAGCCCATGAGCTCAGAACCTAAGAGTTTTTAAACCCATGTTTTTTCAAATTATAACAAGGATTTTGCATGATTTTGACAAAATCACAAGTTCGTATGGCATTTTGTGGATAACTTGCAAAACAAGTTATGTTCCCAAATTTTCAAACAAGCATGAACAAACAAGCTATGTTCATCATTTCAATCAAAACTTGAACAATAAATATTGTTCATGATTTTCAAAACTCAAATACGAACATACGCCAAATACGTTCGCCTTTTGCAAAATGAGCCGAACTTGTGCGTTTTCTAGCAAAATTGCTAAACCTTCCCATTTTGGGTTTTCAAGCCAAATGTTTTGACATACCTTGGGATTTCTAAAGGATTTAACCCAAAAACATGAATGAAAAAGGGATGGTGTGACGTATGTCTCTCCATCGCCCCGATTGTACGAATGCGTGACGTATGTCTCGTCGCTCGGACAATCGTCATTCCATTTTCAATATGTACAACCCCAACCAACCAAACCAAAACTTGGCCCCTTGTGGTCAATCCAAACCTTTTGGTCCCCCGTGGCCATTAGACTCGATCCCTCGACTCGTTTGAGTCCACTCGGTCAATGTTCGACTCGTTCGAGTCCATTGTACCTGTTCTTGATCTCAGTGGATCAATCGAACAATCGCCCGACTCTTCGGAGTCCACTCGGTCAATGATTGACTTGTATGAGTCCATTGCACCTCTCTTGGTCCCATAGCGACCAATTCACCCTTTTACTCTAACGGACGTACCTTTTAACAATTCTAATGCGATTCACGAACAAACGCTTAATAAGTCTCCCAAGCGCAATCATACAAGCTACGTTTTAATCGCAAGAATTCGGTTAAAACATCGTCCATTTAAAATCAACCAACACATGTACGTTTTTCTACCAAAGAACTACGTACGCTTTGAATTCTCCGACTACCGGGAGATACGTAGGAGCAAGATCGACATCTTGTCAAGCGCAATAATAAAAAACTTTTTTTTTTCCTTTCTTTTCTTTCGTTTGTTTTTATCTCTTTCCCCCCCTTTTTATTGTATTTTTGACATAAATGAACATGCGCGCAAAATATTAAAAAAACAATTCAAGCTTTGACCAAATAGAAGGTTCCCGTTGAGTACAACGAACGTGAGGGGTGCTAATACCTTCCCCTTGCGTAACCGACTCCCGAACCCGACAATGGTTACGATGACCAATCCTTATCCTCATCGTCAAAGGGTTTTATTATCGTTTCCCTTTAAACAAAAAAAAACTTAAGGGTTTATCAACGTTCCCTTTACACAAAAACTTTGGTGGCGGCTTCACAAAGGCCCTCCGAGCGTTTGCGAACGACCTCGGAGGATTTGCGCGTCTTTTTCCCAAGGAAAAAAACGAGGTGCGCACAGTTATATAAGGTTAAATTTCTACTTCTGCATCATAATTATATGATACTTGATGATTGATCTCATATTTGTTGAAATATAGAGTTTTTAAGGAAATAGAACATTAACTATAAGTGAAGTCCACCTATGTCTAGAATGGAACAAATTGTTTCATTGACATAGAAGCTAATGTTTGGACTTAAATTTAACTTGATATGGAACCAAATGTTGTCCTATTATCCAAATAATGTTTTCTATACAAGTGTGTTAATCAAGTAATGGACTTGAGATCCATGACCTTGATAAGCTGGTCTATAACATATGAAGAAAGGATCAAATGAGATTTGGACCTTTTGTATATCATCGACATTATTGTTGCAAAGAAGTGTGATTCACAATTCCAGATTCCATGAATATGGACTCATTTGATATTATATCATTTGAAGGATGTGAGTTCCACCTTTAAAATATTTCAGTGTTAGAAAACATCCGATTTATTCGAATCAATGTACATATGATGTATATGGATCACCAAAAACTTTTTCTAGAGATATTTATTTCGCTTACTTCATTTACATTACTGATTAGATTAGTAAATGTAAATGTGTGTTTGACACTAGTTAGAAATCTTTGAATTGGTTCAAAGAGTTCAACGTTGGAGTAAAGGAACAATTTTGAAAAGTATAAAGACCATACGAGTATGTTGTGATGGTTAATACTTAATTAAGGAGTATATTGATAATTTATATCGCTTCATGTTTGACATGACTCGATCTAAAATAGTTTGATTATAGCTCCTTGACTCTTGAAATTGATTAAATTACAGTTATTCTTCACCCACAATAAGTTCCAATCGAGGTAATCATAAAGACACCATATTAGATATGGAGGAAAAGCACCTATTTTGACTTTATGAAAATTTGGGGTTATGGTGTTTATTAGTTAAACAAAATTCCAAAATAGAATCGATACTAATTCTACATCACATGACAATAGTTGTCTGTCGCTAGAACTGGAGTATTCCTCTTGAAGGAGTATATCTCTGCAGGAGCCAGTGGGAGTGATGTAGAACTTGAATTAAGTCAAGTACCACAAAATACATGTTTCTCTAAGAATGGAACATGAACTGATTCAACAAAGGGTTGTTGTTGTTAAAGCATCAGTTCGAGTAGCACAAGATCTAGATGAGTCTGACATGTGATATCACTAGGATGAGAAACATGATTTTGTCATGGCTCAACAAGGTGATATGATGCTAATGGAAGATGGGCGCCTGACTTACTAGAAGGCCGTAAATGGCCTGAATTCTGAGAAGTGGCTAGATGCCATGGGATCTTATATAGAGTCCATGTACACAAACCATATATGGATATTGGTTATATCATCCAATGAGTACGACTCATAAGATGAATGTGGGTTTTCTTATATAAAACTAACATGGATGGTATTATGAATACCTTTAAGATATGATTGATCGTAGACGGTTTCGTGCAAAATCATGATGCAAATCGTGATGAAACCATTACATCATGATAATTCTTAAATCTAACGATTCCATTTTCCATTGTTTTATAATACACATTCTGGAGGATGGATAACGAGGTTGCATTCCTTAATTGGAATGACCTTATATATGTATTTGACATATATGTAGGGTTTCGTTAATCGGATGCTAGAAAGGTACATATATTACAAAATTCATGTATGGAATGGAGCAAGCTTCTCGAAGTTGAATTGTTTATTTTATTAATAGAGTTTTATGAAAACTTAGATTAATAAAAGAACAAATTTAAATCTTGTGCACACAAGGAGATTAGTGGGAGCATTGATATTAGTTTGGTGGAGTATGTGGATCACATACTAGTCACCAAAACAATTTATCTACACATGTGAGACATGGTTAGAAAATTATTTCTAATTTGTACCAAAACTTATTCTAATGTTCGACACTAGAATACTTTCAAGAATATCCTTGGATGTCTTAAAGGACTTAGGATTGTTTCTTGAACACGGATGAAAAGAAACATCGTAAAAGAGTTACAATGATGACAACTTTCATATCAGTGTACAGTATATCCAGATCGCAATCTGGAATAAATGTTATGCTTGGATATCAACTATGAAATTTGTAAAAGTACAAGCTTCAGATAGTTGTTGTTTCTATTACAGATGTCAAATATATGATTTGGATTGTTTAGCTCATAGCTGAGCGAAAACATGTGTTTCTTGCGTTGCGGATTCCATTGATCCCGTCTGAGGTGAAATTGGTTTAATCTTGCGAGCAATGAAAACTAGATCTCACCAATGATTCAAATGTATATGTTGACACTTCAATTTCCTTTTGATAGAAGATCAAAAGTGGAAATTGAAAGAAGTACAACCTACCAACATAGGAAAGGTTCCTTATCTGCTAGTAGAGTATCTTGCCCATAGTGTGCTTGATGCTAACATTTGACCAATAGATATTGAGTTAATATTTGATTGGCTTTTAGTGCTAGTGGGAGATTGTTGGAGTAAGCCCTAATAGCCAATCTATTTTGATAGGATTTGGCTTTGTATCATGACTATTATATATATATATATATATATATATATATATATATATATATATATAAGGCATTTATTTATTCTTTTGTTTAGTTTCAAAAAATAAATTCCCTAGAATAATTGGTCTGTTTAATGGAGCTTTAAGTGTGACTTAATCGTGAGACTCATTAAACGAAATGACATTATTCTTAAAGTATCTGTAGTCAAGCTTTATTGTGAAATGGGATAACATTAAAGCATAGAGACTATTATGTGGGTTGACTGATGATCACATCTCACAGATCATAGATAAAGAGTTATCAAGTCTTCACATATGTATAAATATTAGGAGTAATATTTATATTGGATTGACCCGCCATGAGAATACTACATAGTAAAAGTTATGAAAAGTGTCATAAGATATTCGCATAGTGATAGTGGTGTATTCCACCCTTTGACCTGAAAACCACTATGTACCCTAGATGTAGGAGTCGAGTGCTTTATCACCATTCGAACGTTGTCTGTAATAGGATGACTATAAAGTTGGTTGATGGGTACTCCATGAATCATGCTAAGGGACATGAGTGACCTAGATGGAATTTTCCCCTCCTACATAACAGGAGAAATGTCTATGGGCCCAATATTGAACTAGACAAGGATGACACGGTCTATGCCTTGTGTTCAATATAGACATGAGGGCAAAAGGGTAATTATACACATAATCATTATCACGGAAAGGTTTCGTCAAATCACATGACATTCTCGTCACTTGGGTAGCAGTGATGTGTTGCTAGATACCGCTCACTGTTTATAATATTAAATAGGTGATTTAATATTATTGCCAAAGTTACGGGAACCTATAGGGGTCACACACAAAGGACAGATAGATGAGAGAAATAAATAAGTAAGACTTATTTATAAAATAATAAGTAGGACTTATTGGTAATTAAATAATTAAGTATGACTTATTATTTAATTTATGAAATAGAGAAACGCGGTCCATCGTAAGGTACGTTGTGTTTAAGTGAAATATGGTGCACCGTAAGGTACGGTGTATTTAAGTGCTTGACTTGTTGACCACACAAGTGGTTCTATAAATAGAACCCTTGTGGTGAAGCATTACTGACTTTTGTTGAAACACTTAACCTAATTCACAAAAGTTGTGAAACCTTAGCCGCCACTCTCTAAACCCTGTTTTCTCTGAATCTCCGTTGGAATTGGCTAGCACCGGTCATCGGAGAAGTTCTGTTCGTGTGGACTGAATAGAGGCATCGCTACGTTGCTTTGCTCGTGATCAGAAACAATTCTGCTACAAAGGTTATGTGCTTCAAGAGGTAAACACATGAATCCTTAAAGTGTTTAAGTATATGTGTTTGATTTGTGATTAATGATTTAATCAAGATCCGTTTCAATGGGATTTGTTCCGCTAAGAGGATTAAATTTTTTGAAAAACCCCTCTTAAATCCCTTCATTGTGATGCTTTCTATATATCTTTCTTTCTGCATCACTCAAGCCTCTTCTATTGACAGCAACACCTTCTTCATCAACTGGAATAGAAATTCCATCTTCTATTATGTCCCATAATGAATCATCAATACCAATGATATGGCTGTACATTTTACTCTTCCACCAAGAGAACTTTTCTTGGTCACCAGTAAACATTGGGGGTTTATTGTGTGACCTGGACTTTCTTTCCTCAGTACCATAGTCATATGAATATGATGTAGAAGTACCAGTACCTCTTTGTGGTCTAGGAGTGGGTGGAGGGGAACCACTAGACATGTTTTTCTCAGGATCTCACTGACTCACTATTAAGTGATTGAATATCAGAACCGGAGCTCTGATACCAACTGAAGGTGAGAAAAACACACAAGAAGGGGGGGTTGAATTGTGTGTGGGCAGTTTTTCCTTTCTCAAAAATTATGTTAAGTTCAGAATCAGGTTCTGAACTTTTATCAAGAGTTTATGCAGCGGATTCAAATGTAAAGAGAGAGGGAAAGAGAGACACAAGATATTTTTATACTAGTTCCTTCCACAAGTTGGAAGTAGTCTAGTCCCCTTGTTACTAACAAGAGATTTGAACTATAATCAAACTGATTACAATTGCTCAGAACACAAAGTAATGAGACTTCAATGCTCAAACACCTAGTAAGAGACTTCTAATGCTCAAGACACTAAGTCAAGAGACTTCCAATGCTCAAAACACAAAGTAATGAGACTTCTCTGCTCAGAACACAAAGTAATGAGACTTCTAATTGCTCAGAACACTAAGTAATGAGACTTCTGGTTTGCTCAGTGTACAGACTGAGACTTTGAGGTTTCAAACAGATTTTACAAATACAGTTTGAGTTGAACACTTGATCAAATATTAGAGGTGTTCTCTTAATACAACACAGGTATAAGACTCTAACCTTAAGAAATTCTAAGATACAAAGATTGAAAGAATTTCTAAGAGTTTTAGTGAACTTCGAATTCTGGACAGCAAAACAGAGCACACTTTCAGTCAGTTGGTTTCAAGAGTCTTAGCAATTTTCTTCATCAAATCTTCTCCCTTTTATAGAGCAGAAAATAGCTGTTGAGAATTGCTTTGATTTGTAGCAAAGAGCCGTTGCAATTGGAAGCTAGGTCCAGCTGAGTTTGTGAGCTAAAACTGAGCAGAAAAACAGAGTCACGCAGCCATTTTTGAATTTGCTTTCCTTAAAAGTTGGGGAATGTTTTGGCCAAGGAGACAACTGTTCCATTGGAGTTGTTCTGACACTGCAAGCATTAAATGCTGACTGAGACAGTTGCTTTTCCTTCCACGTCAGACTTCGGAAGCTTCTTCAGGAACATAGTACTTCAGAAGCTCACTTCAGAAGCAGGACTTCAGACGCACACTTCAGAAGCACTGTTCATCAGACGCTCCCTGCAGACGTTGACTTTTGTTGACCCTCAGACTCAGCCTTCAGACGTTGACTAACGTTGACCTTCAGACTCAGCCTTCAGAAGCACCCTTCAGACTCTGCCTTCAGACGCACCCTTCAGACTCTGCCTTCAGAAGCTGTTTCAGACCCAGTTTTGCTTCAGACTTGCAACAAAGGCTTTAATGCTTTCTTTCTTACTCTTAGCTTGTTCTTCCATAACCAATATTAATTATCAAACATTAAGAACATGGTTATGTACAACTTATAACAAAGCATTAGCAATACCAATTTTCTTTTTAACACTTTGTTATCATCAAAACCTCAAAGAGAGTTGTTCATACATTTTGTTTCAACAATCTCCCCCTATCCAAAAGAGAGTTGTTCATACATTTTGTTCCAACAATGCTCTCTGTGGAGCTTGCCAGAAAGGAAAAATTGCTAAAACTTCTTTTAAATCCAAAAACATTGTTTCTACGTCCACACCCTTAGAACTTCTTAACATTAATCTGTTTGGTCTTGTTGGCACAACATCAATCAATGGGAAGAAGTATGGGTTGGTAATTGTTGATGATTACAGCAGGTGGACTTGGGTTAAATTCCTCAGGACCAAGAATGAAACATATGTTGTGTTCAACAACTTCTGCAAGCAAGTACAAACTGAAAATGAATTGAAAATTTTGAAAGTTAGAAGTGATCATGGTGGTAAATTTGAGAATGAACCTTTTGCATGGATTTCTCCATTAGTTCTCTTCTCCTAGAACTCCACAACAAAATGGAGTTGTAGAGAGAAAGAACAAATCTTTGAAAGAAATGGCCAGAACCATGATTCATGAATCTAACATTGCAAAATACTTCTGGGCAGAAGCTTTTAACACAACATGTTATATTCAGAACAAAATTTATATTAGACCAATTCTGAATAAAACAACATATGAGTTATTCAATGGAAGAAAGCCAAGCATTTCTTATTTTCATCAGTTTGGATGTACATGTTACATTCTAAACAATAAAGTCTATCTAAAGAAATTTGATGCTAAGGCTCACAAAGGTATCTTTTTAGGATACTCTGAGAGATCCAAAGCATACAGAGTGTATAATTCAGAAACACATGTTGTTGAAGAATCAATGCATATTAGATTTGATGACAAGAAGCCTGATAATAAAATATCAGAGCTAGTTGAGAGTTTTGCAGATATTCAGCTCTCAGAGAACACTTCATAACCTAAACAGATTTCTGAGTCTGAAGAAAGCTTCGAAGCTGAAAATCCTCCAGATGCTGAAAACCTCTTAGAATCTGACACTCCTCCTGAAGCTAATCAACATCAAGATGTTTCTTAGCAAGGTCTCAATGAATCTCAAGAAGCAAATCCACCCAGAAACACCTTCAAGTACAAGTCTTCACATCCTGAAGAGTTAATAATTGGAAACAAGGATAGTCCAAGAAAGACCAGATCAACATTCAGATAGAATGACTCTTTGCTTGGATTACTGTCAATGATTGAACCTAAAACAGTTGATCAAGCACTTTCTGATGATGGATGGATTGTGGCTATGCAAGAAGAACTCAATTAGTTTCAAAGAAATGATGTTTGGGATTTAGTTGCAAAACCAAATCACAAGAACATTATTGGAACAAAATGGGTGTTCAGAAACAAACTGAATGAACAAGGAGAGGTGGTCAGAAACAAAGCTAGACTTGTTGCTCAAGGCTACAATCAACATGAAGGAATTGATTACACTGAAACATTTGCTCCAGTTGCAAGATTGGAAGCAATCAGGTTACTTCTTTCCTATGCAGGAAATCATAATATCATTTTATATCAAATGGATGTTAAGAGTGCTTTTATAAATGGAGTCATCTCTGAAGAAGTGTATGTCAAACAACTCCTGGTTTTGAAGATTTAAAACATCCAGACTTTGTTTTTAAGCTTAAGAAATCACTGTATGGTCTGAAACAAGCTCCCAGAGCTTGGTATGAGGGACTGAGTAATTTCTTACTTAAGAATGAGTTTGTAAGAGGACAGGTTGACACGACACTATTCAGAAAGACACTTAAGAAAGACATCTTAATTGTTCAAATCTGTGTGGATGATATTATATTTGGTTCTACTAATGCCACTCTTTGCAAGGAATTCTCTAAGTTAATGCAGGATGGATTTGAAATGAGCATGATGGGAGAATTGAAGTTCTTTCTTGGAATTCAAATCAACCAATGCAAAGATGGAGTGTATGTTCATCAATCAAAATATACAAAGGAGCTTCTGATGAAGTTCAAGCTTGAAGATTGTAAATTGATGACAACACCAATGCATCCAACCTGCAACTTAAGCAAAGAAGACACAGGCTAAAAGGTAGATCAGAAGTTGTACAGAGGTATGATTGGTTCTCTGTTATACTTGACAACTTCTAGACCAGATATTTTATTCAGTGTATGCTTATGTGCAAGATTCCAATCAGATCCTAGAGAATCTCATATGACTGCTGTCAAGAGAATCTTCAGGTATTTGAAAGGTACAACTAATCTTGGACTTATGTATCAGAAATCCTTAGATTATAAGTTGGTTGCATTCTGTGATGCTGATTATGCTGGTGATAGGATTGAAAGAAAATCAACCAGTGGAAATTGTCAATTCCTTGGTGAGAATCTGATATCCTGGGCCAGTAAAAGACAATCAACTATTGCAATGTCAACAACAGAAGCAGAATACATCTCAGCTGCAAGTTGTTGCACACAACTACTTTGGATGAAACATCAGTTGGAAGACTATCAGATTCATGAAAACAGCATACCTATCTTTTGTGATAATACTGCTGCTATCTGTTTGTCTAAAAAACCTATTCTACATTCAAGAGCCAAGCACATTGAAATTAAACATCATTTTATTAGAGATTATGTTCAGAAGGGTGTTTTGGATATTTAATTCATTGATAGTGATCATCAGTGGGCTGATATATTTACAAAACCCCTAGCAGAAGATAGTTTTGATTTTATTAAAAAGAATCTGAACATGTACTTTATCTCTGAAAAATCTGCTTGACTCTGAATAGAAACTGAGAATCTGAAGTACATCAGAAGCTAAGACTTATCAGACGCTCACTTTGAGAGTCTGAAGAAAGTTCAGCTTCTGAAGACATCAGAGTCTGAGTTTTAGAATCTGAATTTTTGGCTTCTGATAAATCTCATTGTAAGTGGACACTTTACACGTGGCCCACTAATGAGAGTGAATCTGAACAGTAGTCTGACACGTGGTCTGAAACAGCTGGGTAATAACTGTTGGGCAGTGATGAGTTAGTTTTGAAAGTTGTACTTTGCATCCCCTAACGTCATTAATGTGCAGTTGTGTTTAATGCTTTTTGTCTGCTTTCAGTTTCTGAAACATTTTAACAAAAACACTCAAAACACTTTCACACTTTCACTTTCACATCTTACACGTTCAGTTTTCAAATAAAAAAAACTCTTCCTTTTCAAAAACCCCTTTAGAACCCTAAAACCTCAATCATTCAAAATCAAATGGCTGGTTCATCATCTTCTTATCAAAAACTTGCAATGGACGTTGAATCTAAAGAAGCCACTATTATCAAACCCAAAACCATGCCTCTCAACAAGGAGGATTTACATCTTATCATTGAGAGCGCAATGGATTTTGAGTCTTTAGCTATGAACAGGTGTGATATTTTAGAGTACGTGGATCATCAACAATGGAGGCCTTTCTTCAACATGTTAAATAGTCCATCATACACAGAACTTGTCAAGGACTTCTGGGTCAGAAGCGAGGTCTTTGATAAAGAAGAAGCAAGAAAGGAAGAAGCTAAGAAGGCTGCTGAGAATCCTGGGCTGAAAGGGAAATCAAGAGGAGAAATGGGTCTGAATGAGTTCAGTGGTACTGAGGTTAGGTCATCTGTTTTGGGTATACCGGTGACTATCATTGAGGAGATCATTGCAAAGGTTGTTGGTGCCAAGATAGGTGGTTTGTTTCAGACAAACACCAAGAAAACCAACACCTGGGTTCCTCTGATCAGACAAACTCTGTTCCTAGGGAGAGAGTATGAGAAGACAGTGGACATGAAGGCTGAGCACAACGTCAAGCATAAGTTGCTGCTCCAATGCATAGTTCCCAGATCAGGAGGATCTGATTACAAGTCATGGGATCTGATGCACATGCTGACCTGGTGGTATTTGAAGAGACCAGTCAACTTGGTTGCTTACATCTTCAACCATCTCTGCACTTCCATCAGAGAAAGCTTGAAAGGAAAGGTCCAAGTTCCATACACCAGACTTCTATCTGAAATCTTTCACCAATGGAAGCTTGTTGATACTCTGAAATCCCTTGAAGTTGGAACAGACTCTGAGCTTAGAGTCTGTAGTGGAGCAATAATCTCTGGAGCAAATTTGGGTCACATGAAGATCATATCTAAGAAAGAAGTGATAACTTCTGAACAAGATTTGCAGTTCAGAATGGGACACTCTGAATTCATTGAAGACTTCCCTCATATCTCAAAGGAAGATCCTCATGAGGTGTTGGCACACTTTGTTGCACAGCACTTTAAGGAAACAAGAGTTGCCATCACTTGGGATATGATTCCTGACAAGCCCAATGAACCCTGGAAAGCTGTGAAAAATAGGCAACATTCTTCAGAATCTGAACAGCCTGAAAAGCCTGAACCTGTGAAGAAAGCTAAAGTTCAGAAGCCTGCTCAGAAACCAGTTATCAAGACTAAAGTGTCTGAAACTGTGATGGAAGCTGAAGAATTGGATCCAGTGGAGATCCTTCCCACCAGAAGTAGAAGCAAGGTGGCAAGAAAAGCTAGGTCAGAAGCTGAAGGAGCTTCTGAACCCAAGAGAAGGAAGCTGACGAAAATGATTGTTGAAACTGAGGAGCAAGAAGAAGAAAATGAGATGTCTTATGAAGAAGAAATGGCTGAAAATAAGAGGATCAGGGAGCTTTTGGCTCAAGTGCTATTAAGAAAGGTACTCTACCTGCTGTTCCAGAAGCTACTGAGGAAGAACCTCTGACAAGAAAAGGAAAGACTGTGATGAGTGCATATGAAGCACAAGTGGCAGTTAAAATGAAGGAAAATCTTGAGAAGGTTGTTAGCTTAGCTAATGAACTGGAGAAGTCTACAGTTGCAGGAGCAAGGGAAATTCTCTCTTCTCATCTGGAGATAAAGAGAGAAAGCACCTCTGAGGCACAACAGTCTGAACCTGCCTCTGGATCTTCTTCTGGTCAAGGTAATGTTGCAACCTTAATTAATTTAGAATCTGATGATGTTCCTGACCTTAACACTTCACTACAAATAGCCCCATGTAAACCTTCTTCACCCTCTGAACCTTCCCTCCTAAGAGAACTCAACACCAATGACTTTTTAGATGCTCTCAACAAGAAAAGAGCACACATTCTTGCTGACAGAGAACACTCTGATAGAGAAGAACTGCTTCTGATCATGTTGAGGCAGCTAATTAGTCATCCCCATATACTTCACCTAAAGCCCTACCTTCACCTCAACCATCAAACCCTTCTTCCCCTCAACCTTTGGACATCCCATCCCTTCAAACCTGTTTACCTAGTGAGAAACCAAACCTTGATAGAACTTACCAACCTCAGACTGAGGCATTTGTCACCAGAATCATACAAAACAAAATTCTAAGTGATGCTGGTGGTATTCCTCAGTCCTGCATCCTAACTGTTCCTTCTTTTAGTTCATGTTCCTCTTCATCTTTAGAAGAACTTGAACAACACTTAGGTGGTGACTCAGTATCAGAAGCTGAACCACTTATTGCCCAACCAATCCAATTTGCTAAACCTGAAGGATCTGATGTTCTTCTCCTATGTGGAGCATCAGAATCTGACTTACCTTCATCAGCATCTGACCTTTCATCATCTGACCCTCAACCTGCCTCTGATGCAAACCTGATAAATGTTTCAGAACTTCATACTGAAACCTCTGATCATATTGTATCAAAATCAACCATAATACCTAACCCTGCCCAAATTGCAATTCTATCACCAAGCTATCAAAATATTGCCCAAACATCTTCATCAGATTTTAATTTAAAAGAGGTTTTTAGCAATATCTTCAAGAGCTTGGAAGAGTTGGTGCTTGCTAGACAGCATCCCATTCATGAGGTCAACTTTGTGGAAAAATGGAACAAGTTGAGAACCTGAGTCAACAATACCCTGGACAGTCTACAGTTTATCTCTGTAGTGTCTCAGCATGAGGCACTTGAGACATGGTTGTCTGATGTAGCCAGGAGCATGGAGACTGTGGAACTCAGAAGAAATACTTCAAGACTGATTGAATGTGGAACTTCTTCAGGAGTGGTAAATGCTGACAATAATGATTTATTGGAAATTTCTGAGATTCTGAAGTATGGTCTTCAGAACTCACTCTTGGGAAAGTTTGTTTGTTCAGCAACCACTAGATCCTGACAACTTGAAGCTGGACTTGGATGAGCCTATCATGAAGCACATGTTTGAACAAGTTCAAGTGGAGCTGGTAGCACAAAGAGCTAGACAGGATGTTCTGGAAAGCAAGATTCAGGAACTGAGTGCAAAGCAAGATCAGATTCTGACTAGTCAAGATGAGATGAAGTCTGGGATCAGTGCCATTTTTGAGCTTCTGAAGAAACCTCCTCAACCTTAGATTGCACACCCTAGTCTTTAAATTTTAACTTGCTTCTGAACAATGTTTAATTTGTCTTGTTTCTGAACATCATCGTCTGTCTCTGAATGCAATGTTATGTACTATTTATGTATGCTCAAATAGTTTGCTCTGATATTTATCTTTGCTACTTGATTGCTTATCTAATTGCATGTTTATCTCACATCTGAACTCTCTCTTTGTCTTAAATTCTTGAATTTTTTTTTGTTGATGACAAAAGGGGGAGTAAGTAACAAGTATTTCAGGCTCTGAGTGATGAAGAGTGGAAATCGTATATGATAAAAAGGTAAAATAAAAGGATGGATTTAGGGAAAGGAATGGTAAATGAAGGCGTCACAATCACTTCTAATCCAAGAAGGAATGTTAAGCCAAGAGGAATCGCCACAATGGTAAGGAAGCATTGATAAGATTCGATAAACTTGGTTCAAACCAGAACCAAAAAAGAGACAAAGCTCTCACAACACATAAAGTGTATTTTTTTTATCAAAATTCTACCTCCCTTACATGTCATTTTCGTGCTCTATTTATATGAGCTCATTACATGATGGTTCTGATTCTGAAACTCTAAAAAAATGAAAGGAAAGGCAGCCACTAATTGTCATAATGTTTTGGTGGCTGATTAATGCAAAGAAAAGTTACAATTTAGTTGGTTTTAATTTAGGGTGGCTGAATCAATGCATGTGTTGGTGCATAATTATTGACAGTTACATTTTGACTACTTGCAGCGCCCTCTTTACTCCTCATCATGCTTTTCAATTTCTGAAAATAATTGTGTTTCACCTCTTTTGCTTCAGCTCCTTAATTTAATCACGCCATCCACTTTAATCCCATTTTACACCATGATATATGCCGATTTTGCTTCTTAGTCCAACGTATGAAATGTAGGTAATTTTGTACCCTTTCCAACGCTTCAAAGATCACCTCAATCGGAGTTGCAGAGCTCTAGATACGATGAAAACAAGATAGATACATAATGACCTACGAAAACAACAATTTGAACCAAAAATAATTTGGTTCTTTTATACCATAATGACATTATTATTCTTGTCAAGGGAGAATATCTTAGGGTCACATCATACTCTCCCTCTTCAAGAGAATTCGACCTCGAATTTATAGCTTGAATACCTCCTGGGTCAAAAACAAATATATTGAATCCATTACATTTAACCTTAACTTTAGAGAGCACTTTACTTTTATTGGAAGAATTGGTTTGCTTTTCATCCCCTTTTGATTCAAGGACATAATCTTCTTTCCGAATCTCATAATTTCCTTCTACTTGTTGAGTAAAAATTTCTTCATTGACTTTGTTTCCTTCATGACATAAAGAATAAATGTTAGGAGATTGAAAAATATTAGAAGAATTCCAACACTTAACTACACAAACCAACTTAGAAGATGGTACTAGTGTAATAGTAGGCCAAAACTTCAAACTATTTTTTTCTTGCTTTTCATTCTCATTCTCCTTTTTCTCTTCTTTTCGCTCGACTTCTTCAACACCTTCTTTTCTCTCTTCTTCTTCATTTACTTCTTTTTCATCACATTCTTTTTTTTCTTCTTTTTCCTTCCTTTTCACTTCTTCCTCATGACTTTCTTTTTCTTCTATCTCTTTTTTATAATCATTTTGGATTTGAAAGAGATGTTCCTCTAGTATTTTAGAGATATCAGCCATTCCTCTATCAATCTTTTCCATCATTTCCTCTCTCCTTTTTATGTGTAATGCTCTAAGAGCACAAGAAGGATTTGATCTTCTCTTCATATCCACAAGCCTTGTTTCTCTCCATACTTTATCAAAATATTCAATTGAAGCTTGGATTTCTTGAGACATTTTTGTAATACTTAAAAAAGAAATTGAAATGAATAAATTGCAAGGAAAATATGGAAATGAAAATAATTTTGAAATTGAAAAAGAAAAAATCAGTCCCAACGGAACCTAGCTCTGAATACCACTTGATGAAGAGTGGAAATCGTATATGATAAAAAGGTAAAATAAATGGATGGATTTAGGGAAAGGAATGGTAAATGAAGGCGTCACAATCACTTCTAATCCAAGAAGGAATGTTAAGCCAAGAGGAATCGCCACAATGGTAAGGAAGCCATTGATAAGATTCGATAAACTTGGTTCAATCCAGAACCAAAAAAGAGACAAAGCTCTCACAACACATAAAGTGTATTTTTTTTATCAAAATTCTACCTCCCTTACATGTCATTTTCGTGTTCTATTTATATGAGCTCATTACATGATGGTTCTGATTCTAAAACTCTAAGAAAATGAAAGGAAAGGCAGCCACTAATTGTCATAATGTTTTGGTGGCTGATTAATGCAAAGAAAAGTTACAATTTAGTTGGTTTTAATTTAGGGTGGCTGAATCAATGCATGTGTTGCTGCATAATTATTGACAAGTACATTTTGACTACTTGCAGCGCCCTCTTTACTCCTCATCATGCTTTTCAATTTCTGAAAATAATTGTGTTTCACCTCTTTTGCTTCAGCTCCTTAATTTAATCACGCCATCCACTTTAATTCCATTTTACACCATGATATATGCCGATTTTGCTTCTGAGTCCAACGTATGAAATGAAGGTAATTTTGTACCCTTTCCAACGCTTCAAAGATCACCTCAATCGGAGTTGCAGAGCTCTAGATACGATGAAAACAAGACAGATACATAATGACCTTAACCAAAAATAATTTGGTTCTTTTATACCATAATGACATTATTATTCTTGTCAAGGGAGAATATCTTAGGGTCACATCATACTCTCCCTCTTCAAGAGAATTCGACCTCGAATTTATAGCTTGAATACATCCTGGGTCAAAAACGAATATATTGAATCCATTACATTTAACCTTAACTTTAGAGAGCACTTTACTTTTATTGGAAGAATTGGTTTGCTTTTCATCCCCTTTTGATTCAAGGACATAATCTTCTTTCCGAATCTCATAATTTCCTTCCACTTGTTGAGTAAAAATTTCTTCATTGACTTTGTTTCCTTCATGACATAAAGAATAAATGTTAGGAGATTGAAAAATATTAGAAGAATTCCAACACTTAACTACACAAACCAACTTAGAAGATGGTACTAGTGTAATAGTAGGCCAAAACTTCAAACTATTTTTTTCTTGCTTTTCATTCTCATTCTCCTTTTTCTCTTCTTTTCGCTCGACTTCTTCAACACCTTCTTTTCTCTCTTCTTCTTCATTTACTTCTTTTTCATCACATTCTTTTTCTTCTTCTTTTTCGTTCCTTTTCACTTCTTCCTCATGACTTTCTTTTTCTTCTATCTCTTTTTTATAATCATTTTGGATTTGAAAGAGATGTTCCTCTAGTATTTTAGAGATATCAGCCATTCCTCTATCAATCTTTTCCATCATTTCCTCTCTCCTTTTTATGTGTAATGCTCTAAGAGCACAAGAAGGATTTGATCTTCTCTTCATATCCTCAAGCCTTGTTTCTCTCCATACTTTATCAAAATATTCAATTGAAGCTTGGATTTCTTGAGACATTTTTGTAATACTTAAAAAAGAAATTGAAATGAATAAATTGCAAGGAAAATATGGAAATGAAAATAATTTTGAAATTGAAAAAGAAAAAATCAGTCCCAACGGAACCTAGCTCTGAATACCACTTGATGAAGAGTGGAAATCGTATATGATAAAAAGGTAAAATAAATGGATGGATTTAGGGAAAGGAATGGTAAATGAAGGCGTCACAATCACTTCTAATCCAAGAAGGAATGTTAAGCCAAGAGGAATCGCCACAATGGTAAGGAAGCCATTGATAAGATTCGATAAACTTGGTTCAATCCAGAACCAAAAAAGAGACAAAGCTCTCACAACACATAAAGTGTATTTTTTTATCAAAATTCTACCTCCCTTACATGTCATTTTCGTGTTCTATTTATATGAGCTCATTACAAGATGGTTCTGATTCTAAAACTCTAAGAAAATGAAAGGAAAGGCAGCCACTAATTGTCATAATGTTTTGGTGGCTGATTAATGCAAAGAAAAGTTACAATTTAGTTGGTTTTAATTTAGGGTGGCTGAATCAATGCATGTGTTGCTGCATAATTATTGACAAGTACATTTTGACTACTTGCAGCGCCCTCTTTACTCCTCATCATGCTTTTCAATTTCTGAAAATAATTGTGTTTCACCTCTTTTGCTTCAGCTCCTTAATTTAATCACGCCATCCACTTTAATCCCATTTTACACCATGATATATGCCGATTTTGCTTCTGAGTCCAACGTATGAAATGAAGGTAATTTTGTACCCTTTCCAACGCTTCAAAGATCACCTCAATCGGAGTTGCAGAGCTCTAGATACGATGAAAACAAGACATATACATAATGACCTGAACCAAAAATAATTTGGTTCTTTTATACCATAATGACATTATTATTCTTGTCAAGGGAGAATATCTTAGGGTCACATCATACTCTCCCTCTTCAAGAGAATTCGACCTCGAATTTATAGCTTGAATACCTCCTGGGTCAAAAACAAATATATTGAATCCATTACATTTAACCTTAACTTTAGAGAGCACTTTACTTTTATTGGAAGAATTGGTTTGCTTTTCATCCCCTTTTGATTCAAGGACATAATCTTCTTTCCGAATCTCATAATTTCCTTCCACTTGTTGAGTAAAAATTTCTTCATTGACTTTGTTTCCTTCATGACATAAAGAATAAATGTTAGGAGATTGAAAAATATTAGAAGAATTCCAACACTTAACTACACAAACCAACTTAGAAGATGGTACTAGTGTAATAGTAGGCCAAAACTTCAAACTATTTTTTTCTTGCTTTTCATTCTCATTCTCCTTTTTCTCTTCTTTTCGCTCGACTTCTTCAACACCTTCTTTTCTCTCTTCTTCTTCATTTACTTCTTTTTCATCACATTCTTTTTCTTCTTCTTTTTCGTTCCTTTTCACTTCTTCCTCATGACTTTCTTTTTCTTCTATCTCTTTCTTATAATCATTTTGGATTTGAAAGAGATGTTCCTCTAGTATTTTAGAGATATCAGCCATTCCTCTATCAATCTTTTCCATCATTTCCTCTCTCCTTTTTATGTGTAATGCTCTAAGAGCACAAGAAGGATTTGATCTTCTCTTCATATCCTCAAGCCTTGTTTCTCTCCATACTTTATCAAAATATTCAATTGAAGCTTGGATTTCTTGAGACATTTTTGTAATACTTAAAAAAGAAATTGAAATGAATAAATTGCAAGGAAAATATGGAAATGAAAATAATTTTGAAATTGAAAAAGAAAAAATCAGTCCCAACGGAACCTAGCTCTGAATACCACTTGATGAAGAGTGGAAATCGTATATGATAAAAAGGTAAAATAAATGGATGGATTTAGGGAAAGGAATGGTAAATGAAGGCGTCACAATCACTTCTAATCCAAGAAGGAATGTTAAGCCAAGAGGAATCGCCACAATGGTAAGGAAGCCATTGATAAGATTCGATAAACTTGGTTCAATCCAGAACCAAAAAAGAGACAAAGCTCTCACAACACATAAAGTGTATTTTTTTTATCAAAATTCTACCTCCCTTACATGTCATTTTCGTGTTCTATTTATATGAGCTCATTACATGATGGTTCTGATTCTAAAACTCTAAGAAAATGAAAGGAAAGGCAGCCACTAATTGTCATAATGTTTTGGTGGCTGATTAATGCAAAGAAAAGTTACAATTTAGTTGGTTTTAATTTAGGGTGGCTGAATCAATGCATGTGTTGCTGCATAATTATTGACAAGTACATTTTGACTACTTGCAGCGCCCTCTTTACTCCTCATCGTGCTTTTCAATTTCTGAAAATAATTGTGTTTCACCTCTTTTGCTTCAGCTCCTTAATTTAATCACGCCATCCACTTTAATCCCATTTTACACCATGATATATGCCGATTTTGCTTCTGAGTCCAACGTATGAAATGAAGGTAATTTTGTACCCTTTCCAACGCTTCAAAGATCACCTCAATCGAAGTTGCAGAGCTCTAGATATGATGAAAACAAGACAGATACATAATGACCTAAACCAAAAATAATTTGGTTCTTTTATACCATAATGACATTATTATTCTTGTCAAGGGAGAATATCTTAGGGTCACATCATACTCTCCCTCTTCAAGAGAATTCGACCTCGAGTTTATAGCTTGAATACCTCCTGGGTCAAAAACAAATATATTGAATCCATTACATTTAACCTTAACTTTAGAGAGCACTTTACTTTTATTGGAAGAATTGGTTTGCTTTTCATCCCCTTTTGATTCAAGGACATAATCTTCTTTCCGAATCTCATAATTTCCTTCCACTTGTTGAGTAAAAATTTCTTCATTGACTTTGTTTCCTTCATGACATAAAGAATAAATGTTAGGAGATTGAAAAATATTAGAAGAATTCCAACACTTAACTACACAAACCAACTTAGAAGATGGTACTAGTGTAATAGTAGGCCAAAACTTCAAACTATTTTTTTCTTGCTTTTCATTCTCATTCTCCTTTTTCTCTTCTTTTCGCTCGACTTCTTCAACACCTTCTTTTCTCTCTTCTTCTTCATTTACTTCTTTTTCATCACATTCTTTTTTTTTCTTCTTTTTCCTTCCTTTTCACTTCTTCCTCATGACTTTCTTTTTCTTCTATCTCTTTTTTATAATCATTTTGGATTTGAAAGAGATGTTCCTCTAGTATTTTAGAGATATCAGCCATTCCTCTATCAATCTTTTCCATCATTTCCTCTCTCCTTTTTATGTGTAATGCTCTAAGAGCACAAGAAGGATTTGATCGTCTCTTCATATCCTCAAGCCTTGTTTCTCTCCATACTTTATCAAAATATTCAATTGAAGCTTGGATTTCTTGAGACATTTTTGTAATACTTAAAAAAGAAATTGAAATGAATAAATTGCAAGGAAAATATGGAAATGAAAATAATTTTGAAATTGAAAAAGAAAAAATCAGTCCCAACGGAACCTAGCTCTGAATACCACTTGATGAAGAGTGGAAATCGTATATGATAAAAAGGTAAAATAAAAGGATGGATTTAGGGAAAGGAATGGTAAATGAAGGCGTCACAACCACTTCTAATCCAAGAAGG
Source organism: Medicago ruthenica (assembly GCA_018208015.1). Taxonomy (NCBI): domain Eukaryota; kingdom Viridiplantae; phylum Streptophyta; class Magnoliopsida; order Fabales; family Fabaceae; genus Medicago; species Medicago ruthenica. The sequence goes on from CM031378.1 coordinate 40,013,924, forward strand.
AATGTTAAGCCAAGAGGAATCGCCACAATGGTAAGGAAGCCATTGATAAGATTCGATAAACTTGGTTCAATCCAGAACCAAAAAAGAGACAAAGCTCTCACAACACATAAAGTGTATTTTTTTATCAAAATTCTACCTCCCTTACATGTCATTTTCGTGCTCTATTTATATGAGCTCATTACATGATGGTTCTGATTCTAAAACTCTAAGAAAATGAAAGGAAAGGCAGCCACTAATTGTCATAATGTTTTGGTGGCTGATTAATGCAAAGAAAAGTTACAATTTAGTTGGTTTTAATTTAGGGTGGCTGAATCAATGCATGTGTTGCTGGATAATTATTGACAGTTACATTTTGACTACTTGCAGCGCCCTCTTTACTCCTCATCATGTTTTTCAATTTCTGAAAATAATTGTGTTTCACCTCTTTTGCTTCAGCTCCTTAATTTAATCACGCCATCCACTTTAATCCCATTTTACACCATGATATATGCCGATTTTGCTTCTGAGTCCAACGTATGAAATGTAGGTAATTTTGTATCCTTTCCAACGCTTCAAAGATCACCTCAATCGGAGTTGCAGAGCTCTAGATACGATGAAAACAAGACAGATACATAATGACCTACGAAAACAACAATTTGAACCAAAAATAATTTGGTTCTTTTATACCATAATGACATTATTATTCTTGTCAAGGGAGAATATCTTAGGGTCACATCATACTCTCCCTCTTCAAGAGAATTCGACCTCGAATTTATAGCTTGAATACCTACTGGGTCAAAAACAAATATATTGAATCCATTACATTTAACCTTAACTTTAGAGAGCACTTTACTTTTATTGGAAGAATTGGTTTGCTTTTCATCCCCTTTTGATTCAAGGACATAATCTTCTTTCCGAATCTCATAATTTCCTTCCACTTGTTGAGTAAAAAATTTTCATTGACTTTGTTTCCTTCATGACATAAAGAAGAAATGTTAGGAGATTGAAAAATATTAGAAGAATTCCAACACTTAACTACACAAACCAACTTAGAAGATGGTACTAGTGTAATAGTAGGCCAAAACTTCAAACTATTTTTTTCTTGCTTTTCATTCTCACTCACCTTTTTCTCTTCTTTTCGCTCGACTTCTTCAACACCTTCTTTTCTCTCTTCTTTCTCATTTACTTCTTTTTCATCACATTCTTTTTTTTTCTTCTTTTTCCTTCCTTTTCACTTCTTCCTCATGACTTTCTTTTTCTTCTATCTCTTTTTTATAATCATTTTGGATTTGAAAGAGATGTTCCTCTAGTATTTTAGAGATATCAGCCATTCCTCTATCAATCTTTTCCATCATTTCCTCTCTCCTTTTTATGTGTAATGCTCTAAGAGCACAAGAAGGATTTGATCTTCTCTTCATATCCTCAAGCCTTGTTTCTCTCCATACTTTATCAAAATATTCAATTGAAGCTTGGATTTCTTGAGACATTTTTGTAATACTTAAAAAAGAAATTGAAATGAATAAATTGCAAGGAAAATATGGAAATGAAAATAATTTTGAAATTGAAAAAGAAAAAATCAGTCCCAACGGAACCTAGCTCTGAATACCACTTGATGAAGAGTGGAAATCGTATATGATAAAAAGGTAAAATAAAAGGATGGATTTAGGGAAAGGAATGGTAAATGAAGGCGTCACAACCACTTCTAATCCAAGAAGGAATGTTAAGCCAAGAGGAATCGCCACAATGGTAAGGAAGCCATTGATAAGATTCGATAAACTTGGTTCAATCCAGAACCAAAAAAGAGACAAAGCTCTCACAACACATAAAGTGTATTTTTTTATCAAAATTCTACCTCCCTTACATGTCATTTTCGTGCTCTATTTATATGAGCTCATTACATGATGGTTCTGATTCTAAAACTCTAAGAAAATGAAAGGAAAGGCAGCCACTAATTGTCATAACGTTTTGGTGGCTGATTAATGCAAAGAAAAGTTACAATTTAATTGGTTTTAATTTAGGGTGGCTAAATCAATGCATGTGTTGCTGCATAATTATTGACAGTTACATTTTGATTACTTGCAGCGCCCTCTTTACTCCTCATCATGCTTTTCAATTTCTGAAAATAATTGTGTTTCACCTCTTTTGCTTCAGCTCCTTAATTTAATCACGCCATCCACTTTAATCCCATTTTACACCATGATATATGCCGATTTTGCTTCTGAGTCCAACGTATGAAATGTAGGTAATTTTGTACCCTTTCCATCGCTTCAAAGATCACCTCAATCGGAGTTGCAGAGCTCAAGATAAGATGAAAACAAGACAGATACATAATGACCTACGAAAACAACAATTTGAACCAAAAATAATTTGGTTCTTTTATACCATAATGACATTATTATTCTTGTCAAGGGAGAATATCTTAGGGTCACATCATACGCTCCCTCTTCAAGAGAATTCGACCTCGAATTTATAGCTTGAATACCTCCTGGGTCCAAAACAAATATATTGAATCCATTACATTTAACCTTAACTTTAGAGAGCACTTTACTTTTATTGGAAGAATTTGTTTGCTTTTCATCCCCTTTTGATTCAAGGACATAATCTTCTTTCCGAATCTCATAATTTCCTTCCACTTGTTGAGTAAAAATTTCTTCATTGACTTTGTTTCCTTCATGACATAAAGAAGAAATGTTAGGAGATTGAAAAATATTAGAAGAATTCCAACACTTAACTACACAAACCAACTTAGAAGATGGTACTAGTGTAATAGTAGGCCAAAACTCCAAACTATTTTTTTCTTGCTTTTCATTCTCACTCTCCTTTTTCTCTTCTTTTCGCTCGACTTCTTCAACACCTTCTTTTCTCTCTTCTTTCTCATTTACTTCTTTTTCATCACATTCTTTTTTTTCTTCTTTTTCCTTCCTTTTCACTTCTTCCTCATGACTTTCTTTTTCTTCTATCTCTTTTTTATAATCATTTTGGATTTGAAAGAGATGTTCCTCTAGTATTTTAGAGATATCAGCCATTCCTCTATCAATCTTTTCCATCATTTCCTCTCTCCTTTTTATGTGTAATGCTCTAAGAGCACAAGAAGGATTTGATCTTCTCTTCATATCCTCAAGCCTTGTTTCTCTCCATACTTTATCAAAATATTCAATTGAAGCTTGGATTTCTTGAGACATTTTTGTAATACTTAAAAAAGAAATTGAAATGAATAAATTGCAAGGAAAATATGGAAATGAAAATAATTTTGAAATTGAAAAAGAAAAAATCAGTCCCAACGGAACCTAGCTCTGAATACCACTTGATGAAGAGTGGAAATCGTATATGATAAAAAGGTAAAATAAAAGGATGGATTTAGGGAAAGGAATGGTAAATGAAGATGTCACAATCACTTCTAATCCAAGAAGGAATGTTAAGCCAAGAGGAATCGCCACAATGGTAAGGAAGCCATTGATAAGATTCGATAAACTTGGTTCAATCCAGAACCAAAAAAGAGACAAAGCTCTCACAACACATAAAGTGTATTTTTTTATCAAAATTCTACCTCCCTTACATGTCATTTTCGTGCTCTATTTATATGAGCTCATTACATGATGGTTCTGATTCTAAAACTCTAAGAAAATGAAAGGAAAGGCAGCCACTAATTGTCATAATGTTTTGGTGGCTGATTAATGCAAAGAAAAGTTACAATTTAGTTGGTTTTAGCTGAAACAATGCATGTGTTGCTGCATAATTATTGACAGTTACATTTTGACTACTTGCAGCGCCCTCTTTACTCCTCATCATGCTTTTCAATTTCTGAAAATAATTGTGTTTCACCTCTTTTGCTTCAGCTCCTTAATTTAATCACGCCATCCACTTTAATCCCATTTTACACCATGATATATGCCGATTTTGCTTCTGAGTCCAACGTATGAAATGTAGGTAATTTTGTACCCTTTCCATCGCTTCAAAGATCACCTCAATCGGAGTTGCAGAGCTCTAGATACGATGAAAACAATACAGATACATAATGCCCTACGAAATCAACAATTTGAACCAAAAATAATTTGGTTCTTTTAAACCATAATGACATTATTATTCTTGTCAAGGGAGAATATCTTAGGGTCACATCACTGAGCCAAGTCAGAATATAAGTTAATTTTTGAAAATTAATTAACTTAGGAGAACATCTTCTCATCTCTTAGCCTCTGATTAAAAATTCTGTGAGATAATTCTGAGTGTTACTCTTTATTGATTTAAATTGAATTTAATTAACCTGGATAAGACTCAGGGGGAGCTTACAAACCTCACCTTGTGGATTATCAGACTCAGGGGGAGCTTACAAACCTCAGACCCTGAAGTCAACTTGTTAATTAAATTAACAACAATTTTCTATTAATACTTGTGTTTGTCATCATGAAAAAGGGGGAGATAGTTTGACAAAATGTATGAACAAGTCTCTTTTGAGTTTTGATGATAACAAAGTGTTAAAAAGAAAATTGGAAATGCTAATACATGTTCTAAGTGTGCAGGACCATATTCTTAAAAATTATGTATCTAACAGTGGTTCTGAAAGATCAAGTTAAGAGCGAAGAAAATTTTTGAAGCTTGTGTTGCAAGTCTGAAGACATTCAGGATCTGAAGATCAGAGTCTGAAGAACAGCGTCTGAAGAACAATGTCTGAAGATCAGAGTCTGAAGATCAGAGTCTGAAGAACAGTGTCTGAAGTCTGAAGGAGAATCAGAAGTCAACTGTTGTCACTGTCAAAAGTACATAGTACGACCACGACCTCTGCAACAACCTCAGAGTCAAAACGACCTCTGCAAATTTGTCTCCTTGGACAAAACATCCAATCCATTTTAAGGAAAGGATTCAAACGTTATTCTTCATGGTACGCAGTCCATATCAAGGTAGAAATCAACGTTGGATCAAACTTCAATTCAAACGACTCTATTGATGATCTGGCACCTTCTCAACGTCTCTCTGTCCCTCTATAAAAGGACTGAAGACTTGAAGAAGAAAAAAAACAAGACTCTACAATTCTGAAAGTGCCAATATTCTGTCAAATTCATTATGCATCAATAACTTAGAAATTCTTTCAAACTTTCTCATCTTAGAATTTCTTAAGTATAGAGTCTGGAAAACTGTGTTGTATTCTGTGAACACCACTGATAGTATATCAAGTGTTCAACTTAAACATATTTCTCTGTAATTTTGTTTGATTAGAAGTCTCATTCTTGTGTGCTTGAGCAATCAAAAGTCTCTTGCTTGTGTGCTTGAGCAATTAGAAGTCTCTTACTGTGTGTTTGAGCATTTGGAAGTCTCTTGCTTGTGTGCTTGAGCATTTGTAACTATCTGGATTATAGTGAAAAATCTCTTGTAAGTAACAAGGGGACTGGACTACTTCCGGTTTGTGGAAGGAACCAGGATAATTGCTTGTGTCTTTCTCTCTCTCTCTCTTTCTTTCTCATTTACTTTATATCCACCGCATCTTAACTCTGAAGTTAGCTTCAGACTCTGATCCCAATCAGAAGCTGAACTAACTCAAGTTTTTGAGAAAGAAAAAGCCAACACAATTCAACCCCCCCTGTGTTTTTCTCACTTTCAACTCTTTCTTTGATAGACGCATCCAACAATGCCCCAATCTTGACCTCTTTCTTGTCCTCCTTAGAACCCAAGTTGATAACCTCCACTGCTTCCTCGTGAGGCTAAATGGTCTTTCTCTCTTGTTCTAACAAGCGTCTGATCTCTTCAGGAATTTCTTCATCCTCTTCCTCTCTAGCTTCATAAACAGGAAAATCAAAGTTGGGAGAGAGCATAGGGTTACAGTGTTCAACGGGCTTATTGATGTTCAGTCTGCATATGATTGATGATTGATTTTAGTAAATGAGTGAAAAATGCAGACCTTTTGAAATTGATTGAAAAGAAAATAAAATATTTTTTTGGGTTTTTTGTGTTACCATTTTTCCAGAAAAAGCAGTAAAATAAAAATAAAAGTCGCGAAAGAAAGGGCAATTTTTCATTGATAGTGGTAACTTGAAAACAAAAGTAGATCCCTACATGATTTCACTTTCGTCCTAAGCGAGACAAAATGATTTTTGAAAAGAAAGCAAATTAAACAAACACATTACTTAGACGCATGGATAGCGAAGGGTACGTCAACAACATCCCAGTTGTAGGCGAATCCTCCTGGTGTCACAAACACATGTGCCATCTTCTCAGGACCATCCTCTAGGATAGCATTGGCTTCAGGCGGGGCATGGATGAACCCGACGCTATGGAAAGTACCACTAATAGGTTTCAAGTTGACACTATTCTTAGGAAAACTTGTAATGACTGCGGCAGATTGACCTTTTTGTGATAAAACAAAGTGTGAGACTCGGCTCGGAAACTATGAATGCAGTATGATGCATGATTTATGCTTATGCAAAAAAAGAAAGATTTGTTATCGAAGGACTTGTCAAAGAAATTGTAAACATCATAGTGAACATTTCATTTGAGCATTAAAACATTACAAAACAGTTCCCTTTTAGAAGCTAGAATCTATGATGTTCCTTATTGCAAAGTCCATAAAAATGTACTCCCTAGTGCTCCTTATTGCAACGTCCATATATATGATGTTCACAAAAAAAAAAACTTGTCTAAGTCCTTCGATATTAAATGGAAAAAATATTTATGAATGGATGCATGTATGCATGCTTATGCTAAAGAACGGAGAAAACATGGTGAGGTTAAGTCCATGATGTTGGAGTCAAGGGTAAACACGTCATTTGGTAAGGACTATGGTTCATATGTACCTGTATCACGGGTTCTACCAAGTTCCCAAAGTCCTTAACCCCTTCCAAATATCATCAGGTTGCGGGAATAACTCTCGGTCCAACAATACTTGTAAGAAAGTCTCGTTTGAGTGTTTTATCGCGTAACAACTAATTCAAGATCACTCTTGGTTAGTCACCGCACGACGTCCTAAAAAGGCCAAGATGGGTTACGTGTAACTAAATGTCCTCAACTTCATAGGTCACGTGAAAATAACAATGCTGAACACGACTACTCATGCCGACATAGTAATACTTTCAAGATTCCTCCATTGAGTGGGGCTATCACATGTGTGTGCGCACCTCGTTTTTTTTCCTGAGGAAAAAGACGCGCAAATCCTCCGAGGTCGTTCGTAAACGCTCGGAGGGCCTTTGTGAAGCCGCCACCAAAGTTTTTGTGTAAAGGGAACGTTGATAAACCCTTAAGTTTTTTTTGTTTAAAGGGAAACGATAATAAAACCCTTTGACGATGAGGAAAGGATGGTCATCGCAACCATTGTCGGGTTCGGGAGTCGATTACGCAAGGGGAAGGTATTAGCACCCCTCACGTCCGTTGTACTCAACGGGAACCTTCTATTTGGCTAAAGCTTAAATTGTTTTTAAATGTTTTGCGCGCATGCTTATTTATGTCAAAAATATAAAAAAAAGGGGGGAAAAAGAGATAAAAACAAACGAAAGAAAAGAAAAAAAAGTTTTTATTATTGCGCTTGACAAGATGTCGATCTTGCTCCTACGTATCTCCCGGTAGTCGGAGAATTCAAAGCGTACGTAGTTCTTTGGTAGAAAAAACGTACATGTGTTGGTTAATTTTAAATGGACGATGTTTTAACCGAATTCTTGCGATTAAAACGTAGCTTGTATGCTCGCGCTTGGGAGACTTATTAAGCGTTTGTTCACGAATCGCACTAGAATTGTTAAAAGGTACGTCCGTTAGGGTAAAAGGGTTCGAATTGGTCGCTATGGGACCAAGAGAGGTGCAATGGACTCATACAAGTCAATCATTGACCGAGTGGACTCCAACGAGTCGGGCGATTGTTCGATTGATCCACTGAGATCAAGAACAGGTACAATGGACTCGGACGAGTCGAACATTGACCGAGTGGACTCTAACGAGTCGAGGGATCGAATCTAGTGGCCACGGGGGACCAAAAGGTTCGGATTGACCACAAGGGGCCAAGGTTTGGTTTGGTTAGGGTTGTACATATTGAAAAATGGAATGACGATTGTCCGAACGACGAGACATACGTCACGCATTCGTACAATCGGGGCAATGGAGAGACATACGTCACACCATCCCTTTTTCATTCATGTTTTTGGGTAGAATTCTCTTAGAAATCCCAAGGTATGTCAAAACATTTGGTTTGAAAACCCAAAATGGGAAGATTTAGCAATTTTGCTAGAAAACGCACAAGTTCGGCTCATTTTGCGAACGGTTTTGAAAAGCGAACAAATTTGGCGTATGTTCATGCTTGAGTTTTGAAAATCATGAACAATATTTATTGTTCAAGTTTAGATTGAAAATGATGAACATAGCTTGTTTGTTCATGCTGTTTTGAAAGTTTTAGGAACATAACTTGTTTTGCAAGTTATCCACAAAATGTCATACGAACTTGTGATTTTGTCAAGATTGTGCAAAATCCTTGTTATAGTTTGAAAAACATGGGTTTAAAAACTCTTAGGTTCTGAGCTCTTGGGCTAGAACCTCAAAAATTGGTCATTTGGACACCAAAACTCAGATTCTGAGTTCTGTCATGGTCGCTCTGCGACCATGACTTCGCACTGCGAAGCATGCGAATTTTTGAGTTCAGAAGCTGTTTCTGAACTTTCGTTCAGAAACAACTTCTGAACACACTCAGGACCTTTTAGGTGAGTGAAAAACTTTGAGTTTTTGGGATGAAAAGGACTGGACAAACCAGTTTTGATGTTTTGAAAACCTTGGGATTTCTTTGAAATTCAAAAGGGGTTTTTTAGAACCAAATGGTTTTGAGCCAAAATTGCTATGCAAACACAAATAAAAATGCAATACAAAGGCTTAAAAACTTACAGAACTCCTCAGCAAAGCTCCAGCTGCAATGGATTTGATTTGGTTGAAGGCTTTCACAAAGGTTTTTGATATTGGTGGTGAACTTTGAGCTTGGTAATGCTTTGTGTTTGATTGGTTTTTCTCTAGTTGTTTGGCTGAAATGAGTAGTGTTTCTTTGCTCTCTTAATGCTCTATTTTCTGCTCTGTATTATGCTATGCAATGCTGCATTTTCCTTTGCCTTGGGTCTCTATTTATAGGCCAAAATGCAATCTCAAGTAATGATGAAAAAATCCTAGAACCTAGCTGATTTGTGTGCTAAACTCAGGCTATTGGGCTTTGCATTTAATGCTAATGGATAGAGGCAACCCTGCCTTGTGCCAAGGGTTAAGTCTTTGACTGATTTCAGCCACAAAATCAACTAATTCTAGAAGGTAATGATGAGAAACAAAACTGAATTGCAATTGGCCAAGCTTGGGGATCAATCCTTGCAATCTCAATGGTTGATCAATAAAAACGTGCACTGTAATGTGCAGAGATTGAGGGATGAAAAAGGCTATCTATGGCTGGTGTGAGGGATGAAAAGCTGCTGCAAAAACAGGGTAGGCACTCATGGCTTTTCAAGTGAGAAAATCCAGCTAGTTTGACTGGTTTTGGGGAAGCAAGCAGGAGGAAAGTCATCAAGCATGTGGCTGGCAACCTTGGGGTGGTTAACAGGTCACATGGGAGGGACTAGAGCTGCCCAAGGGCAAGCCCACTTGCTTGTCACATGCTAGGTTGGAAGAAAAAGCTTCCAACCTTGGCATTAATGGCAAGTCCTTCAATTCTGGTTTTGCTTGGCCCAAATAGCCATGAATGCTGATTAAAATAAATATGGAAATGATATGCAACAAAATCTGGAATTAAATCAAAGAAACCAAAAATCTGCAGAAAAATCGCAGACTTCGCAGTGCGAAGTGAGCTTCGCAGTGCAAAGTCAGCATTTTTGAAATGTTGACTTTTTTGTTGACTTTTGTTGACTTTGACTTTTTTCTCCCTCTTTGATTTTTTTGATTTTTTTGTTTTAAAATGCTTAGGACAAAATTAGGGTACTACAGCTGCCCCTACTTAATTGTGTCTTCGCATAGAGTGCGTGAGTGCCGAGGGCATCTCATGAACTCTTTGCGAAGATCAATTAAGTAAAAAGAAGGACCCGAATTTTGTCCTTCGCGGAATGCAAATGCAATGGTTTGAAAAGGTTGATCATATCCAGCCGCTAACACTGGAGATAGATCCACTGGGGAAAGAAGGTAATCGTATCCAGCCGCTTACACTGAAGGTAGATTCCTAAAGGGGAAGTGATCTTATTCAGCTGCTAACACTGAAGGTCGAACACTGAGGGAGGTGATCTTATCTAGGCACTTTCACTAGAGGTCGATACCTAAGCTAGGTAATCTTATTCAGGCACTTTCACTGAAGGTCGATTCCTAACGAGCTGTGATCTTATTCAGCCGCTAACACTGAAGGTCGATACACTGGAGGAGGTGATCTAATCTAGGCACTTTCACTAGAGGTCGATACCTAAGCTAGGTAATCTTATTCAGGCACTTTCACTGAAGGTCGATTCCTAACGAGCTGTGATCTTATTCAGCCGCTAACACTGAAGGTCGATACACTGGGGGAGGTGATCTAATCTAGGCACTTTCACTAGAGGTCGATACCTAAGCTAGGTAATCTTATTCAGGCACTTTCACTGAAGGTCGATTCCTAACGAGCTGTGGTCTTACCCTAAATAGGTGCCCCTGGTTGAACCGGAGAACATGATTGTATGATGCATGTTGTGCAGTATGATATGCAGTGATATGCAATGCAATATGATATGAGATAGACTCAAGCAAGGATTCCTGCTGGGGAATAGGGGACAGTTGATAAAGGAGGTTCACTGGGGAACGCTTACTTAACTGTTGATGGATGTTGGTGAATATGTGATACTCACTGGAGAATCCTTATTGAGGATGCATGATTTATGAAATGAAATGCATGTGTATGAATGATTTGTATATGCATGCATGAATGAAATTGATGCATGAATTATGCTATGCATGATATGTGGGATGCTGGTTGGGTGCCGAGCAAAGTCGGTCTTGGTTGTTGTAACATCCGGTGGCTCCCAATGGGCTGGCCTCCCTATCTTTCAAGGGCCGAGATGTACTCATGGTCTTCTCCACCCCCCATGTGGAGTTTTTGCCTTCCGTGGGAATCGAACTCTGTACCTGGGGCCTAAGTACAAGTTCAATCCATTCCCACTACCAATTGAGCTAGTAGCTCAATTGGTAGTGGGAATGGATTGAACTTGTACTTAGGCCCCAGGTACAGAGTTCGATTCCCACGGAAGGCAAAAACTCCACATGGGGGGTGGAGAAGACCATGAGTACATCTCGGCCCTTGAAAGATAGGGAGGCCAGCCCATTGGGAGCCACCGGATGTTACAAAAAAAGGCGCCTTTTTTTGTAACATCCGGTGGCTCCCAATGGGCTGGCCTCCCTATCTTTCAAGGGCCGCGATGTACTCATGGACTTCTCCACCCCCCAAGTGGAGTTTCATGCCTTCCGTGGGAATCGAACCACGTACCCTGGAGGCTATAAGTACATGGCCAATGCATTCCCACTACCAATTGAGCTACTAGCTCAATTGGTAGTGGGAATGCATTGGCCATGTACTTATAGCCTCCAGGGTACGTGGTTCGATTCCCACGGAAGGCATGAAACTCCACTTGGGGGGTGGAGAAGTCCATGAGTACATCGCGGCCCTTGAAAGATAGGGAGGCCAGCCCATTGGGAGCCACCGGATGTTACAGTTGTGGTTGTGCCACTGACGATTGGGCTCTCTTTTTGTTTTGTTTTGTTTGGTCGGTTTGGAAGGACAAGGTCCTTTGCCTACATACCCGAATGGGATCAAAACCGGTGTAGTTCGGGCTTGCCCTGGGGATTTGTGTTTGTCTGCCAATGATGATTGGACTTTTTGTTTTGGGTTGAGACTCCCTGGGGAATATCAATAAAATTTGGGCTTTATTGTGGGCCAATGAAAATTGGGCTTTGGTTTGTTGTGCTTGACAAGATGATGATCTTGCTCCTACGTATCTCCTGGTGGGATGGAGAATTCAAAGCTTACGTAGTTCTTTGGTTTGCCAATGAATATTGGACTTTTGGTTTGCCAATGAAAATTGGGCTTTGGTTGTGACATCACTGGGGATATAAGGATCAATTTGGAAACATGATCGATATCCGGCTTTAGTGGGGGGTGAGCTTTATTTGGGAAATTTGTGTTCCTCCGACACCCGGGATCTTTGCGTTTTACGCGTCGTGAGCTACGCACTTGTTTCTGCTGAAGAGCATGAGTCTTAAAATGATTGATGCAAAGCTTCAAGTTTTGAGTCCTCTGATGCAATACCGGGGACCAACGAAATTCTTTCGACATTTAACGTCCAAGTAAAAAACACACATTTTTTTTGTTTTTTTATGTTATTCCCATATTTCAATGCATTATTTATCATGAATAAAAACACATTTTATGAGCAAGTAAGGACGCATAACAATGAAAAGATTTAAAGATGATTTTGATTCAACGAAACTTAGTCCCTTGTGTGGGTAACTATTCGTGAAAATGTAATCCCTATAAGAGTTGATTACTGAGATAGAGAAAAAGGAAGAAACAAAAAGACAAATGGAAATTTGCTTGGGTTTCACGTGCTACTTTCCCTATGACTTCGAAATAATCTTTTTTTGAAAGATGATAATGAGGTTGATTCTTTCCCTCTTGAATTCTGTCCGGACCTCACGTGCTGCAGTCTTTTTGCCCCCTTTTTTTTGAAACCCCTAATTTTTACCTGGACCGCTCCTTCGAGTTTTCAGTCCACTGGGGTATATTTCCTTTTTTGATGTCCTTAATTTTTGCCTAGACCGCCCTTTCAGGTTTTCGATCTACCAGGACGCTCTCTATTGCCTAAACCGCCCTTTCAGGTTTTCGATTTAGCGAGCTCTTTTTTCTTTTGGCATATATATTTTTTTGACTGCGCCGGAGTTTATTGATAGGGGGGATCCTTGTGGATGGGTAATACCTTTTTTCCAAGCATTAAGTCTCCTTCTCTAAATTCTCAAGAATGAACCTTCTTGTTGAACTGTCCATGCCCCAATGCTGTGAGGTGTTTCTCTTTTATGGGGTTCAGCTGGTCGAACCTTGTTTGGGTTTGTGAATGCCAATGAAAATTGAACTTTAGGTGTGTGGATGCCGAATAAGGTCGGACTTTTGGTGATTGGAGTGGAGATGCCAATGAAAATTGGGCTTTATGTGTGATTGTGTTTGTAAGGGCCAATGAAAATTGGGCTTTTATTGGAAATGGTATTTGGGAATATGTTTGTGAGTGCCAATGAAAATTGGGCTTTTGGGTGTTTGGATGCCGAATAAGGTCGGACTTTTTATGATAGGGTGTCGAACGAGGTCGGGCTTTTATGATGGGATGCCGAGCGAGGTCGGGCTTTTGTTTTTTTTTTTTTGGATGCCGAGCAAGGTCGGGCTTTTGTTGGAAATGGGGTTTGTGATTGCCAATGGAAATTGGGCTTTTTGTTTGGAAATTGTGTGTGCCAATGAAAATTGGTCTTTTGTTGGAGATGTGAGGAATGCCAATGACGACTTGGCTTTTTGTGTTTGGGGATGCCAATGAAAATTGGGCTTTGTTTGTTTGGGAATGTGAGGAATGCCAATGACGACTTGGCTTTTTGTGGGAAATTGTGGGGAGTGCCGTAACGGCAAATGGTTTCTTTTTTTGATGAGTTGGGCGACCACTTGTTTGGTCATGTTTGCATATGAAGCTGCTTCAACCCATTTGGTGAAACAGTTGATGGCAACTAGTATGAACTGGTGCCCTTTTGAAGCCTTTGGCTCAATCATTCCGAACATGTATATGCCCCACATAGAGAAAGGTTAGGGTGATGTCATGACATTCAGAGGTGTTTGTGGTATGTGCCCCTTGTCGGCGTCAATTTGACGCTTGTGGTATGTCTTGGCATGGGGAAAACAGTCGGCCTCCATAGTTAGCCAATAACAAACTGCCCTTAGGGTATTCACTTATGTATTTTTTTGTGTCCAAAGGCATGGGTTTGGAAGGACTCCTCATGGATTTCTTTGGTGAGCATGACTGCTTCATGTTTATCCATACGTCTGAGTGAGACCATGATTTCTCTTATAGAGTGTGCCCCGGCAGAGGGAGAACTGTGGTGCTATTTTTGAGGGTTCTCTTGGTGAGGTTATATTACCCTATCCTCTTGATCCCCAAGTCTGGACAAACCTTCAGGAGGTTCAAAATCGTCCTTATTATTATCTTCCGTTTGGTTAATTTGGAGATTGAAGTCAAAAGGGATCGTATCAGTGTTATTTTTTGGTGGTGTATTTATGATGATTTTTTTTCTAGGGTTTACGAAAATTTATTTGAGAACGAAAGAAAAACGAACTCTTTTGAACATAAACTGCAAATTTATTAATGACGGAAATGATTTGAAATATGGGGGTCCCATAAAAATTAATCATTTGCCTTGGGAAGAGCAAAATGATTGTTTTTTTTTTTTTTGAAAAACAAGATAAATTACTTAGACAAAGAAATGATTTCCGAAATTTCGATGGCCTTCCGGCTGCTTGGATCTCATCAGAAAGGCCACGGTACACCGGGTCGGGTACTTCTTTTTTTTTGGTGTTTGGTGAGGGAATGATGTGAGGGTTTTTCTTTGAAATGAAAATGCATGTATGAATGCAATGAGAATGCAAAAATATGCCCCTCCTTTTTTTTGTTTATGCAAAAAGTTTTATGAATGCAAATGTTATGACATGCAGGGGTTTGGTATATGAACGTTCAGAACTTCCCCCCATCCTCACGTGTAGGCTCTAAAGGTGAAATTTCCTAAGAAGAGGTCCCTAGAGTCATAGATCTCATATGGAATTAGGGTTGTCTATGGACATACGTCAACATGACTTCAATTAATTCCACATGAAAATCTCCTCTAAGCGGGGTTGGGCATCCTACCTCACGGACATATGTCAACGCGGGCTTCCGCACACAACCTCCTTCTAACTTAGTTTTTTTCTCAAGCTCGGGTAGAGAGCCTCACACGTCCGGCATTAACCCGAACAATGTGGAGTAACATCACTCAAGTAACCCCCGCATTTGATATATATATGATATGAATATAAAGCAAAAAATAAAACAAATATAAACATAAAGCATATGACATGTATGAATAAAATAATAAGCATGGCGCGCGAAGAAAATAAAAACAATTGGCTTAAAAGCCAAATAGGTTAGGCTTGACTCGCTAGTGGGAAAAGGATATCCCCAGTGAAGTCGCCAGCTGTGCGCACCTCGTTTTTTTTCCTGAGGAAAAAGACGCGCAAATCCTCCGAGGTCGTTCGTAAACGCTCGGAGGGCCTTTGTGAAGCCGCCACCAAAGTTTTTGTGTAAAGGGAACGTTGATAAACCCTTAAGTTTTTTTTGTTTAAAGGGAAACGATAATAAAACCCTTTGACGATGAGGAAAGGATGGTCATCGCAACCATTGTCGGGTTCGGGAGTCGATTACGCAAGGGGAAGGTATTAGCACCCCTCACGTCCGTTGTACTCAACGGGAACCTTCTATTTGGCTAAAGCTTAAATTGTTTTTAAATGTTTTGCGCGCATGCTTATTTATGTCAAAAATATAAAAAAAAAGGGGGGAAAAAGAGATAAAAACAAATGAAAGAAAAGAAAAAAAAGTTTTTATTATTGCGCTTGACAAGATGTCGATCTTGCTCCTACGTATCTCCCGGTAGTCGGAGAATTCAAAGCGTACGTAGTTCTTTGGTAGAAAAAACGTACATGTGTTGGTTAATTTTAAATGGACGATGTTTTAACCGAATTCTTGCGATTAAAACGTAGCTTGTATGCTCGCGCTTGGGAGACTTATTAAGCGTTTGTTCACGAATCGCACTAGAATTGTTAAAAGGTACGTCCGTTAGGGTAAAAGGGTTCGAATTGGTCGCTATGGGACCAAGAGAGGTGCAATGGACTCATACAAGTCAATCATTGACCGAGTGGACTCCAACGAGTCGGGCGATTGTTCGATTGATCCACTGAGATCAAGAACAGGTACAATGGACTCGGACGAGTCGAACATTGACCGAGTGGACTCTAACGAGTCGAGGGATCGAATCTAGTGGCCACGGGGGACCAAAAGGTTCGGATTGACCACAAGGGGCCAAGGTTTGGTTTGGTTAGGGTTGTACATATTGAAAAATGGAATGACGATTGTCCGAACGACGAGACATACGTCACGCATTCGTACAATCGGGGCAATGGAGAGACATACGTCACACCATCCCTTTTTCATTCATGTTTTTGGGTAGAATTCTCTTAGAAATCCCAAGGTATGTCAAAACATTTGGTTTGAAAACCCAAAATGGGAAGATTTAGCAATTTTGCTAGAAAACGCACAAGTTCGGCTCATTTTGCGAACGGTTTTGAAAAGCGAACAAATTTGGCGTATGTTCATGCTTGAGTTTTGAAAATCATGAACAATATTTATTGTTCAAGTTTAGATTGAAAATGATGAACATAGCTTGTTTGTTCATGCTGTTTTGAAAGTTTTAGGAACATAACTTGTTTTGCAAGTTATCCACAAAATGTCATACGAACTTGTGATTTTGTCAAGATTGTGCAAAATCCTTGTTATAGTTTGAAAAACATGGGTTTAAAAACTCTTAGGTTCTGAGCTCTTGGGCTAGAACCTCAAAAATTGGTCATTTGGACACCAAAACTCAGATTCTGAGTTCTGTCATGGTCGCTCTGCGACCATGACTTCGCACTGCGAAGCATGCGAATTTTTGAGTTCAGAAGCTGTTTCTGAACTTTCGTTCAGAAACAACTTCTGAACACACTCAGGACCTTTTAGGTGAGTGAAAAACTTTGAGTTTTTGGGATGAAAAGGACTGGACAAACCAGTTTTGATGTTTTGAAAACCTTGGGATTTCTTTGAAATTCAAAAGGGGTTTTTTAGAACCAAATGGTTTTGAGCCAAAATTGCTATGCAAACACAAATAAAAATGCAATACAAAGGCTTAAAAACTTACAGAACTCCTCAGCAAAGCTCCAGCTGCAATGGATTTGATTTGGTTGAAGGCTTTCACAAAGGTTTTTGATATTGGTGGTGAACTTTGAGCTTGGTAATGCTTTGTGTTTGATTGGTTTTTCTCTGGTTGTTTGGCTGAAATGAGTAGTGTTTCTTTGCTCTCTTAATGCTCTATTTTCTGCTCTGTATTATGCTATGCAATGCTGCATTTTCCTTTGCCTTGGGTCTCTATTTATAGGCCAAAATGCAATCTCAAGTAATGATGAAAAAATCCTAGAACCTAGCTGATTTGTGTGCTAAACTCAGGCTATTGGGCTTTGCATTTAATGCTAATGGATAGAGGCAACCCTGCCTTGTGCCAAGGGTTAAGTCTTTGACTGATTTCAGCCACAAAATCAACTAATTCTAGAAGGTAATGATGAGAAACAAAACTGAATTGCGATTGGCCAAGCTTGGGGATCAATCCTTGCAATCTCAATGGTTGATCAATAAAAACGTGCACTGTAATGTGCAGAGATTGAGGGATGAAAAAGGCTATCTATGGCTGGTGTGAGGGATGAAAAGCTGCTGCAAAAACAGGGTAGGCACTCATGGCTTTTCAAGTGAGAAAATCCAGCTAGTTTGACTGGTTTTGGGGAAGCAAGCAGGAGGAAAGTCATCAAGCAGGTGGCTGGCAACCTTGGGGTGGTTAACAGGTCACATGGGAGGGACTAGAGCTGCCCAAGGGCAAGCCCACTTGCTTGTCACATGCTAGGTTGGAAGAAAAAGCTTCCAACCTTGGCATTAATGGCAAGTCCTTCAATTCTGGTTTTGCTTGGCCCAAATAGCCATGAATGCTGATTAAAATAAATATGGAAATGATATGCAACAAAATCTGGAATTAAATCAAAGAAACCAAAAATCTGCAGAAAAATCGCAGACTTCGCAGTGCGAAGTGAGCTTCGCAGTGCGAAGTCAGCATTTTTGAAATGTTGACTTTTCTGTTGACTTTTGTTGACTTTGACTTTTTTCTCCCTCTTTGATTTTTTTGATTTTTTTGTTTTAAAATGCTTAGGACAAAATTAGGGTACTACAATGTGCCACATCCGAAATTTACTCTCAGAAAGACACTTTGATTATACCACCATCCTATCTTATGTTTCCCTCAAGTGCGGGTGTAGGACTTATCTCACCACTCACGTAAAAGTAAACACATAGGCACGTATTTTAAAGCACAAAGATAAAGATAAACAAGATAGGTCGTTAAACCCACTTAGGACATCGTCCCCAGTGAAGTCGCCATTTTTCTGTCGCGGTGATTTTTGGATATCAAGTTATTAATTAGCGTTGACTCGCAATTTTAAGTTCACCATCGAGCTTTTATTTTTTCCGTGGAAAAGGGGGAAAGTTCAAAAAACCCTATTTTTTGGAGATCAAAGGTCCCGGGGTTGGTTACACAAAGGGAAGATATTAACACCCTAAACGTCTATAGTACTCTATAGGAACCTCTTGTTTTTATTTATCTTTATGCTAAATTGTAAATAAATGCCTAAATGTAAAAAAAAGATTAAAGTGATGAATTAAAAATGAGAAAAATGTTTTTGTTATTTTTATTGATTTAGAAAGACAAAGTTTTTTGCCTACGTACCCGAGCGGGATCAAAATCACATAGTTCGGGGTAAAAAGCCGGGTAGTTTGTTATGATTGATTTTAAAGTTATGAAAATGTTTTTGAGAAGATAAGAGGCCGAAAAAGCATAGAATAATAAAATGTAATTTGATTGTTTTTAATTGAAGAAAATGAAGTCTAATATAATTAAAATTGATTGAAGTTTGATTTAAAAAGAAAAGTCACTTGGTTTGAAATCCAAGGTTGGTTTTTTTTTGGTTATTTGAATGTTTTTGAAGTTTTGATTATTTTCCTAAAGTCCAATAAAACTAAGTGTGGTGAGATAAGCTAAAGCGTGCCGGATCTCTCAAAATGACGTTGGATCAAAGTGAGAGTCCTTTTCCTCGGATCGTTTTCATTTTTTGCGTTTTATCGTTTTTTGACATAAAGTGGAAGAAATAAATGTGTGTGTCGGTGCAATATTCTCATTTATATTTTTACATTGTCCCTAAGTACATGCCAAATTATAAATAATAAAATAAAAATGACGTAACATCCCGCTTCAGACTCAAGTATTTATCAGTGGTGAGACAATGTATCAGTGATATTTTAAGGAAGGGCAATTTGGTAATTGTCGCGCCAGGATTTTTATAAAAGGGGCAAAACCCCATTTTCCCTTCATTTCTCATTTTCCTTCTCTCTCTAGAAACCAACCCTCTCCCTTCTCTCTACTCCCTCTTGCGCCACCCTCCTCCATCCCTACATTAATCATTAAACTTCATCTTAATCCCTCAATCCTTATGCAAGCAAGCACCAATTTTGGGAACTTGATAAGTCACGCGTAAGTTAAGATTAATAACGTGAATATGATAAGTCATGTCTTCTGTTGTTCACGCTAGTGGGATACAGAAGGTTAACGCTAGTGGGACGAGTTATTCTGCAAGGATGGCCACACGACGACAAGAGGAGTCTGGTGTTAGTATGATATGATAGAAATTTTCACCGGTAGCAGGGAGATATATCTCGGGGTTACTCCACTCGGATGCACTCCATAAAATGAACCAAGATAACTTTTGTTTGTTACATGCTAACTTTCTAACATAATAAAGATATCAGAAAGATGATTATATACAATGAGAATACGACAAGGTAGTTAACAGTTTCAGAAAGTGATCATAGTTTCCCCCTTGATCACTAAATAATGAGATTATGAATATGATAAGAATATGATAGAGACATATAGTGATCCTAGTTTTCCCTTGATCGCTAAGATATGTAGAGACTGACGACGATCCAAGGATCCCCGAGATCGCCTGAAGCTTAGGGTAGATGGAACTCACTGAGACGCCCGTCTCACCCCAATTCCTTTAATTTTAGTTTCAGGTAAGTAGGTGGTTCGCAAGCAAGAGTTTCATGATGAAGTTCATCAGGGAGACGCTGAGTGGAGTGCAGCTGCTCGTCATGTACCAGTCCAGGATTTTCATTAGTGTATATATATATATATATATATATATATATATATATATATATATATATATACGTACATTAATGGGACTTTCTAGGTGAATAAGCGAGCAAGCTTGTATTCATTCAGTTGTATATTATTGTTATTGAAAATTTTAATGTATCCAGTATCAGATTTAATACGCATGCTAAATATTCTAGATAAATTTAGTATGGGTGTTACAAATTGGTATCAGAGCAGGTCGATACAGACCGTGCCTTGGGTCATTAAAAATTCAATAGACGTAGTGAGACCATTGGGTTCCAGATATTGTTCTAAATGTCACATCTAGTTGATCCTGATCAACTCAATCTAGTATATGACGGTTAGGACAAATGTCTGAGAGCTGAATGGAACCGTGGAGGAATGAAGCGTACGAAGAGCGAAGTTTAAGGTGTTAGTTTTAAGATGGAAATTGATGAAGAAATGTTCAGTGCCAAATGGTGGCCATTAGATAATGGAGTAATGAAGTCTATTGATGGCAAGTTTCGGGAATATTGGAGATATTTAAGAGCAAGGTGAAGTACCTTAACATTGTTGGACGCATCGTCGAGCAATGCCTTGTCTGTGAAAGACACAAGAAGTAAGGAATTATGGAATACTCTAAGCAACGAGTAGGAACCTTAACGGGAACCATGGTAGAGAAGTGAAAGTGAGGTGTATACTAAGGCAACCACTCTGGGTACCTAGTTAAAGAACTGCAGTACCAGATCCATAAGCTCGGAATGAGGAATTATCGGTCGATTATCGGAACCTCTAGACTCCCTGCAAGGATGGACCATGTAAGAACCGAAGGACTCACGTGTTTGAACCGGGCAAAATTTTAATATCAAAACAGTTAAGAGACCTAATTATGGATTAAGCGAATTATTTGGACAGATGAAGCTTGCCCCTCAAGTGTGGTTGTTGAATGTGAAGCACAAGCAAGTTAAACCATGTCAGATCGACCGCACCTCCCGAACTTAAGTGCCAAATTTGTGAATTAAGAAGAGAAGATGATATGCAACCTAGGAACCAAGATGGATGGGTAAGTAGTAGTGATAAGGCCTAGTGCGTATCGAAGTGTGAATCAGACGTGTTCTTATTGGCAAGAAGACTGGAAATAAGATAAGCTAAAACTGGAATTTTACATAGTTAGAAGTGGATTAGATTACACTCCTTTAACATGAGTCGTTGAGATGTTTCGAATGAGAAACGCAAGCTTAGCAACAAGTAATGATTCCCCAGAAAGGGCAAGAGACGAGACATAAATTTCAGTGAAATCAAGGAAAAGGATATTGAATGATAAGTTGTTGGAATCTAGTGATCTGGTGGACGAACAGTATCGAACTTCCTAGATTGGATGTAGAAGGCAAGTTTAAGATAACACAGGATTATAGTGGGCCAGTATGTTGAGGATTAATCGGAATTTTAGCCGAGAAATTATTCTGAGGCTTTATTATATGGAAGATCGTCGCTAGTATGAAAAGTTAAGATTGTGGTTAATGTTAAAGAGTGTTACGTTTTAAATTGATGGATTTCCTTATGTAATCATTTTGGAAAACTGAAAGCAATAACCTTCTATTGGTAAGCTTCCGAAGGTGGTAGAAGGTACAGACCTTGGATTGTTCAGAAC
This sequence comes from Medicago ruthenica, assembly GCA_018208015.1. Taxonomy (NCBI): domain Eukaryota; kingdom Viridiplantae; phylum Streptophyta; class Magnoliopsida; order Fabales; family Fabaceae; genus Medicago; species Medicago ruthenica. Next base: position 40,035,558 of record CM031378.1, read on the forward strand.
CATATGAAGAAGACCTATGGAATTACTTATTATAAATGGAGGATCATTCAAATAATAGAATCAGATTTTGAGTTGTTAATGCAGTAAAGAGTTACTAGAGAAATCCAATAGGTGTTGAAGTTTAAGATTATTTAGTCGGGTACTTGAAGAGACGTAACCTATGATTTAAGCTTTCAAGAGAGCCGATAAGAGTTGAACCTATTCAAGATGGATTGTTCTCGAAGAAACTCAAGGAGTAACCAAATGGACATGATAGATTTATGGAGACCGAAGTTGTCTCGGAAAAGATTATGAGTATGAAATCCTTACGGATAAGAATAGGACGAATGAGAACGAGACCCAAGCCATCAGTGGGTTTAATATACGAAAGACGTGAATCTGTAAGAGTATTCAGGAAATCAATTTGTGAGAACAAGTATAATGTTTACGTCTGAAGGAAAACATAAAGCAGGTGGTCTAAGCCACAAGGAAAGTAATGAACGTAAGAATATTCTATTAGAGTAACTACAAAGTTATAAAAGAGTAAGATTGGTCAAGAGATTTTATATGGTAATAGTGGTGAATTTCTCCTATCCCAGAGTGAGTTGTTAAAAAATCAGAGTTGCGCAGCGGAGAAGTGGTCCAAGAATGAGTTAACGAACAATTCTAAGCTAAAGCTTAAGGAACAAGAAAGCGTGTGGAGTCCTTGCCGGATGAAACACAGAAAAGGTATTCAGTGCTCAGTTCTCGTAACACAGAATAATAGTAAGCAGTGACGACTTGAACATATCATAAGTTCTAACGGGAAATCTTACAAAGTTAAGCTAAGGGATATTTCAAACCTCGAAACCCATGAGTAATGGAATATCGAAGTAGTTTAAGAATATGTGATAAGAAAAAGAAGGATGTGCTTCTATCATGTTAAGTCTAAAGCGATTGAAGTCACCGCTAGTACGGTAATCTGGCTATTCAGCTCAGTAACTCCAAGGGAGCTTGAAGTGTAAGTTTAGCCAAAAGAGAATTATGCATAAGGCAACAATAGTAAAGGTTGCACTTGCGATATGATATGTTTGGATTTAAAACGTCGATCAGGAACGACAATATGATGGCATATGAGTTTATTTCACATTGTACCCATGTTTTGTAAACAAGTCTCATGTACCAGATTTTGTTTAGTATTATGTACTCGTCAGTCAGTACTCATACTACACAAACGGTTGTGTATCATTTTTCGATTTTGTGACATGTAATGTAACTGTTGTATGTGGTCATCAATGCTTAAGTGAGAAGGTACGACCCAGATCAGGTTGTTGATACTGAACACGTTCAGCTGAAGAGTTCGAAAAAAATAGGAACTCGATGTTCAGAAATGAGAAATAAGTTTATAATACCGATAGAATGTAACCGTAATTTATGTTATGGGATAATGTATACTCAGGGAATAAACATGAGTTAAGAATAAGAAGAAGAACTCCAGTTGATGTAGTATTGTCTCAAATTATATTTTGATTAAGTATGATGTCCCGTTAGTCGGACGAAGGCGATGTGACATACTGTGTACCCGTTAGTAGTGTACACGTAATCAAACATGTATGTTAAATTATGTGCTATGAATTGAACCATATGATGATATGTGAGACGGCGTATACCACCCATCACTTGGACAAAGCTCCTATATGCTTTGGATATATCGGCATGGAAATATTAACGCTACGATAAGGATTTTAGAATAAGTTGTGAAACGAATAATAGAAGATTATCAGACTCCTAGTAATGAAGAATGATTCCTAAGTTATTAAGATAAGTGACGTTGTAGACTAATTGAAACGGAACACGAGTAATCTGTAAAGTTCCGCGAACTCTTGATAATTTCACAGTGGAAGTAATGGTTATATTTGTGATAAGTAGGATACCAGATGCTTTTCGGTGTAGTGATGATTCTATATGAGACAAAAGATAAAGATAAGAATTCGTTGGAATTAGTTGTAGTACAATGGACCCCTTGAATATCGGGAATATTTGAGGAAGAAAAGATCGACCAGATGTCGTGCGAATAAAATTATGCGGACAATGAAAGAAAACTTATAAAATTTAGTAAGAGCATCCAAGACTTGGTAGCTTTAAGTTGGAATTGCAAGAAGTATGTCGAACAAGGGACATAGTCAAGTGAATCAGATATATATATATATATGGTTCAGATAACCATACGTCCTACTAGGTAAGAATTATGCAATGTATGTCAAGCCTTTTCAGTTAAGGAAGAGACTGTCGAGTATTTTCGACTTATAGAATGAGAAACCATGGCCGTGAACCAGTTTTAACCAGCCAGTTTTAATCGAGGTGTATGAGTAATCTACATGTCAGACCTAGAGTAGCCATGGAATCCTGATAAGCAAGTTGAATGAAAGAATCAGCTAGTAGAGAAAGGAGTATGAAAGATCCATTCGTATATGATCTCAAGAGAATTCTAAATTTCGAGGACGAAATTTCCTTAAGGGGGGTAGAGTGTAACATCCCGCTTCAGACTCAAGTATTTATCAGTGATGAGACGATGTATCAGAGATATTTTAAGGAAGGGCAATCTGGTAATTGTCGCGCCAGGATTTTTATAAAAGGGGACAAAACCCCATTTTCCCTTCATTTCTCTTTCTCTCTCTAGAAACCAACCCTCTCCCTTCTCTCTACTCACTCTTGCGCCACCCTCCTCGATACCTCCATTAATCATCAAACTTCATCTTAATCCCTCAATCCTTATGCAAGCAAGCACCAATTTTTGGAACCTTGAGCCATTTGGGAGCCAAGAAAACACGGAAGGTTCACGCGTAAGTTAAGACTGATAATGTGAATATGATAAGTCATGTCTTCTGTTGTTCACGCAAGTGGGACACATGAGGTTCACGCTAGTGGGACGAGTTATTCCGTAAGGATGACCGCACGACGACAAGAGGAGTCAGGTGTTAGCCTGATATGATAGGAATTTTCAACGGTAGCAGGGAGATGTATTTCGGGGTTACTCCACTCAGATGCACTCCATAAAATGAACCAAGATAATTATTGTTTGTTACACGCTAAATTTCTAACATAATAAAGATATCAGAAAGATGATTATATACAGTGAGAATACGACAAGGTAGTTAACAGTTTCAGAAAGTGATCATAGTTTCCCCCTCGATCACTAAATAATGAGATTATGAATATGATAAGAATATGATAGAGACATATAGTGATCCTAGTTTTCCCTTGATCGCTAAGATATGTAGAGACTGACGACGATCCTAGGATCCCCGAGATCGCCTGAAGCTTAGGGTAGGTGGAACTAACTGAGACGCCTGTCACACCCCAATTCCTTTAATTTTAGTTTCAGGTAAGCAGGTGGTTCGCAAGCAAGAGTTTCGTGATGAAGTTCATCAGGGAGACGCTGAGTGGAGTGCAGGTGCTCGTTATGTACCAATCCAGGATTTTCATTAGTATATATATATATATACGTACATTAATGGGACTTTACTAGGTGAATAAACGAGCATGCTTTTATTCATTCAGTTGTATATTATTGTTATTGAAAATTTTAATGTATCCAGTATCAGATTTAATACGCATGCTAAATATTCTAGATAAATTTAGTATGAGTGTTACAAATGACAAGGCGATAAATAAAAAAAATAAAATTGCAAATGCATTAAAATAAATAAATATGCCAAAAAAGTAAAAATAAATAAAAATGCATCAGATGTGAGACATTAAATAAATATGTTGCATTAAATAAAAAAGAAGATGAAATGCATGAGATGCTAGACATAAAATAAATATGTTGCATAAAATAAAAAAAGAAAATAAAAATGCATGATATGCAAGACATTAAATAAATATGTTGCATAAAATAAAAAGGGAAAATAAAAATGCATGATATGGAAGACATTAAATAAATATGAAAATAAAATAATAATGAAAAAGGGAAAATAAAAATGCATGAGATGCTAGACATTAAATAAAAGCAATAAATAATGAAAATAAACTACAAAAGAAAGGAAAAAAAACATTAAAAATAAACTAAGACAATAAAGAAAAAAGGCAAAAAATAATAAAGAGCAAAAATACAATAAATTAAATAAAACAAAATAAAATAAATAATAAATAAATAATGGGCAGTAGAGCAAAAAATAAAAAAATGCAGAAGAAATAATAATAGAATAAAAAAAATGATGCAAAAATAAAAAAGAAAAAAGAAATAAAAAGTAAAGAAAATAAAATAAAAAAGATGGGGGTGCAGAAGTAAAAGGGAGGGTATAAGAAGTAACAGAAAGAGAAAACAGGCCTAAGGGAAACATGTCATGGGCTTTCCAAATTGAATCTGGACTGTTGGTTGATCAACACTCCAGACTCGATCTGGAAAATAGGCTATTAGTAGCCTTTTTGCAAAAAAAAATTCATTTTTTAAATCCCTCTCTCTCTCTCTTACAACCGGCCTCTCTATCTTCTCTCCCTTCTCTCTAGAAATCTGGTGGCCGGAAAAGAATTCCGACGCGGTGGCCGACCGGCCTAGGTTGCGGCACCACTGTGCCGAAGCTCAAAACTCCGCCGTTTCAAAAAATTTTACGGTTTTTAAATATCATTTTTCCTCCTCTTTCCAAATCTCCAGTCAAAAATCCCAAAAAACTTTTTTAAAAACCCTAGATCTAAGCTTTTGTTTTGAAAATGAAAACTACCTTTTTGTGTTTTTTGGCTCGGATTCGGGCTTTCGGTTTGTGTTGGTTGATTCAGTTTGATTTGGTTTTGGTTTTGGATTTGTGTGTTGGTTTCAGTTTGATTTTGTTTTGGTTTTGGATTTGTGGTTTCGGTTTGATGGTTTTGGATTTATGTGTTTTGGTTTTGGATTGTTGGTTTTGGATTTGTACGGACGGATTTGGATTTGTGTGTTTTGGTTTGATTTGGTTTGTTGGTGGCCGATTTGTGTTGATGGCTGGATTGATTTGGTGGTTTTTTTTTTTTTTGCCTTGGTGGTGGTTAATTGTTCTTTGATTTTCACTGACTTTTCTAACTCTTTTTTTGACTCTATGAACAGTGCAATCAATGTTGTTTTTATAGTGTCAGAAATTAGGGTTTGTGTAATTTTTTGGACAAAAATGCCCTTGGGGTCATTTTTGTTGAACATGGACCAAAATGGAGGGACCAAAATGACACTTAAGAGCAGAAAAAAACAGTTAAATAAAAATAATAAAAAAACGAAAATAAATAAATAAAAATAAAAAAAGAAAGATAAAAATATAAAAATGAATAATAATAAAACTAAAAAATGAAATAAATGAATAATAATAAATAAAAAAACCAAGATAAAAAACAAATAAAAACGAAGATTAAAAATGTCGCCTTCGGAACAAAAAATGAGTTATTTTAAAATAGATCTCTGCCGAAATTTCGTCTGAAACGACGGAAATTCTCGGCTTAAAAGACGAGTAAAACGAGTCAAAATCGGGTAAAAATGGGGTATGATAATGACTAATCCATATTTCTTCCCGCTGATTGATGTTGTCTCAACTGGTCCAAACAAATCAATATGAAGTAGTTCTAAAGGTCTGAAAGTAGAGACAATGTTTATAGGTTTAAAGAGTGTTTTGACAGTCATTCCTTTTTGGCATGCTCTATAGAGCGCATCTGAGTGATAATGTAGCTTTGGCAGTCCATTGACCAGATTCAACTTGCTAAGCTTAGAGATTAGTCTCCAGTTAGCATGTCCTAATCTTTTATGCCAGAGCCACTTCTCATCATTCACTGATAGAAGGCAAACGACCTTCTGATCAACCAATTCATAATATTTGATTTTATAAATATTGCCCTTTCCATGACCTATGAACATTGTGGATTGATCAGATTCATTGATGACTGTACATATGTTTTTCTCAAATACTGCTCTATAGCCACTATCACAGAATTGGGTAATACTAAGAAGGTTGTGTTTGAGTCCATTTACATACCAGACATTATTGATAGATATAGAAGAGTTACCAATGGTACCGGTTCCAACAATGTTCCTTGTTGGTTTCCTCCAAATCCTACAATACCTCCTTCTTTCATGATCAGGTCTTTGAATAGATGTATTTCTCCTGTCATGTGTCGTGAGCAGCCACTATCCAAATACCAGGATCGATGATTTGGCTTTCCTACGAAGCATACATGAAACATAAGAAGTATTATTCCTGGGTCCCCATGTCTGAATGGGTCCTTTAGGGTTAGTTCTGAAGGCCTTTCCTCTCCTCAGAACTTTAGACCTTAGGCTTTGTTGTTTAGATTTATTTTAGAATTTTGATTTTGAAAGTTTTGGTCTTGAATATTTCTTGGCAGTAGATTCTGAATCCCATTTAGCCATGAATCTAATAATCCTTGGATTAGATTTGTTCAAAATCTTAGCCTTCTTAGCCTTTGGGTCCAAGTTGAAAAGCAAACCCTTCTGAATGCATTCAGAACAAGATGATTTATTTGTCTTTACAGAGTTTAGTACCTCTTTAACAAAGGGTTCTGTGAAGTCAATTTCTTTTCCTTTGTTCTTACTAACATTACAACTTATGGAAGCTAATTTACTTTTGTCAATGTTACCAGTGGTAAGTTCTCCAGACGAGCTGTTGAATTTAGTCAAAGATCTGTCAGTTTTGTTAAGATCTAAAAATTGCCTTTCTTCCAAAAATTTAATTTTTTGTTTCAGATGTTTGTTTTGTGCTGACCATCTTTGATTTTGGTAACTTAGAAGCTTTGACTCTTCTGATAACAAATCACATTGTTTTTGCAATTCTTTTAGAGATTTTGATTTGCTCAGATAGAGTTTCATAAGCTTATTGACAGTAGTCACATATTCATTGCAGGATAATTTAGAGATTACCTCATCATCTTCATCAGAATCTAAACTTAGTCCATCTTCAGAAGCAACAATGACTACTAGACCTAGATTGGTTTCCTCCTTGTTGTCTTCAGAATTTGTCTATTCATCAAGCATTTCCTAGGTTGCCATAAAGCTCTCCTTGAGTTTTCTTCTATAAGCATTCTTCCTCGAGATTTCCCTTCTTTTTGGTGCTTCAGAGTATTCGGCTATGAAGTGATTTGTCTCTCCATAGTTGAAGCATCCTTTATGAGTATCTTTCTTATCTTTAGAACTCGATGCCTTGGGACAACTGCTTCTACCAGAGAATCTTCTTTTCTTAGTTAGGTATTGGAACTTCTTAGTTAAGTAAGCCATCTCCTTAAGATCTGCATCATCACCAGACTCATCATCTAAATTCTCCTATTCTGGTTTAGCAGATTTAAGAGATTTGGCTGACTTTTCCTTAGAGGTTAAAGCAATAGACTTAGACTTCTTAGTTGGTTTATCTCCTTCAAGTTCAATCTCATGACTTTTGAGAGAACTTATTAGGTTCTCCGGACTTAGCTTGTCTAGGTCCCTTTGCCTTTTGTATGGCAGTGACCTTTGGTCTGAACCTTGTAGGAAGACTCGTAAGAATCTTTTTTACATGTTTTGGTTTAGCATAGCTTTTCTTTAGAACCTGAAGACCAGATACAAGTGTTTGAAACCTAGAATACATGGTTTTAATGTCTTCATCTTCCTTCATCTTGAATAGCTCATACTGATGTACCAGTTGGTTTGCCTTAGCTTCCTTTACTTGTTGATTCCCTTCATAAGTAGAGCATAGTGATTTGAAGATGGCTTTTGCAGTTTATGTGTCTACAATCTTCATGTACTCTGTAAGACCCCAATCCCCGAGAAAATTTATAAAACGATAAATCACACTTTATCATACATCAAGGTCTCATTACTCAACATACATCTCATATAAATATCCAATATAAAAATTTCAACAATTATCTTCATAGCATAGCGGAAAAAAAAATCATAACTCAAATGTCATGTCTCAGATCATAACGTAATATCTCAACATAATATTAACATGAGTTTCAATCTTAAAGATCTCATAACATCAAATCAATATAAGGTAAAAATCCCAAAATCCTAGATCAGAGCTCCTAATCTAGACTCCATAAGAAAGCAATAACATGAGTAGGCATCCAACCGTCCTCATCAAACTCACAAGCAATAGCTACTCCTCAACCTGCACGTCTACATCAGAAGGATGAGGCGACAAAAGCCATTAGGGGGTAAGATATATGTTCAACATAAATGATTAATCAATGCATGTAAGTTTAGGCAAAACAACAACATCATCATCAACACATAAACATACATCACAATAAGCCTAGTTCTCATCTTAGAAATATGCATATTATAATCACATTCAATTACAAGTCTGGTTACCCTATACTTCAAATTAAGATCATTAAGTATACACAACAAATATCCATCATCAATCAATCACCAAGTAATCATCAGGATTAATCATATCAATATCTCAACAAAATCCTCATAATGTACATAACACATTCTCATCAATAAGTCATCATCAAATCAAGTCATAACAACCTCATCGCATCATAATCATCAATTATGCAATTACCACTTAGATGCAGAAGTTCATACCAGTACATTGCCACATACAACTCATTATGTATATGCAATGCGCCTAACGAATCTACATGCATGTGGTACCGGGTTGGATATCAGAATTATTTTACCGAGTGATCCCATTGTCGCTTTCATCGTTGCATAATATCGCCTCTTACATCATCGCTGGACTTGACTCATGAATGAATGCATGTGCAGATATTATGACTCAACATCACATACATACATATGACTCATCACCAACATCATCAACATTATTATATATTCTTTAATATGATCATCATCGCTTAATACATCATCATTAAACATTATCATATATTCTTTCATATGATCATCGTTGCTTATCATATATCATATATCATCGTCGCTTATCAAATAACATCGTCGCTTATCAAACATTAACATGTCATTCATACCATAACATCACACCATCATTTAACTTCACTCACATCATCACAACACACACATAACAAACAAGGTTGCATTAACCCATTAACTCATCACCATTCATACCACATTTCTTATTTACTAAGTCCTCATTCATTTCATAACTTAAATCAAGACAAAATATAAGTTCGTCTCAACCAATTTGAAGGTGAGAAAAACACACACACAAGAAGGGGGGGTTGAATTGTGTGACTCAAAAACTATGATCTTTTCTTTTCAAAACTTAAGGTTAAGTTCAGAAGCTGATATGAATCAGTTCTGAACTATTATCAAGAGTTATGCAGCGGTTTCAATAATGAAAAGACAAAGGTAAAGGGAGACACACATAATTTATATTGGTTCCTTCTCAATGTGAGAAGTAGTCCAGTCCCCTTGTTTTCCAACAAGAGAGTTCCACTATAATCAGAAGATTACACTTGCTCAACCACTAAGGAAGAGACTTCCAGTTGCTCAATCACAAAGAAAGAGGCTTCCAATTGCTCAACCACAAAGGAAGAGGTTTCTAGTGCTCAACCACAAAGGAAGAGGCTTCCAATGCTCAAGACACTAAGTCAAGAGACTTCCCAATGCTCAAGACACTAAGTCAAGAGACTTCTGACTCAGACCACAAAGGAATGAGGTTACAATTGCTCAGTATACAGACTGAGACTTTAGGGACCAAACTGGTTTACAAGTAAATGAGTTTGGGATGAACACTTGATAAAATATCAGAGGTGTTCTCGTAATACAACACAGGTTAAGACTCTTAACCTTAAGAAATTCTAAGTTACAAAGACACAGAGAATTTCTAAGAGTTTTATGAACTTATAAGTTTTACAGTAGAAAACAGAGCACAGGTTCAGCAATGTAGTTTCAAGAGTCTTAGACAAATTTCTTCTTCAAATCTTCTTCCTTTTATAGATGAAATATAGCTGTTGAAGATTTGCTTGATTTGAGGAAAGAGCCGTTGCAAGTTGAGCTAGGATTTCTGCAAATGTGTGCTGCACTTTTTCAAACAAAGCAGAGCAGCAGCCATTTTTGAAATGGCCTACCTTAAAAGTTGGGGAATGTCTGGGTCAGGGAGACAACTGTTCCATTGGGTTGTTCTGACACATCCAGGCATTAAATGCGCACATTATCAGTCACTTTCCATGCCACATCAGCTTCAGAAGCTTCTGTGTGAACAGTGCATCAGAAGCTGCCTTTGTACGGATCAGAAGCTGGCTTCAGGATCAGAAGCTGGTCTTCAGACGTTGACTTCAGACTCTCACTTCAGGAGCACTACTTCAGGAGCACTTCTTCAGGAGCACTTCTTCAGGAGCACTACTTCAGGAGCACTTCAGAAGCACCCAGTTTTATTCCAGCTTTGCAACTTGCTTCTTAGCTTTCCTTTCTTGCTCTAAGCTTGTTCTTCCATAACCATTCTTAATAATCAATCATAAAATACGTGGTTCTGAAATCACTTGAACAAAGCATTAGCAAATAACCAATTTTCTATTTAACACTTTGTTATCATCAAAACCATAGAGAGAGATATGTTTACACATAAATGTTTCAACAATATCTCTTAATTCATAAGAGACTTCTAAAACACATTTTGTTCCAACAATCTCCCCCTTTTTGATGATGACAAACATAAGTATTAAATCAGAAAATTGTTGTTAACTTAATTAACAAGTTAACTGCAGGATGTGAGGTTTGTAAGCTCCCCCTGAGTTTGATCCAAGTTAATTAAGTTCAGTTAAAAACACAAATGTGAAATTTCAGAATTGTTGTTAAGTTTAATTAACAATCTGACTTCAGGAGAGGTTTGTAAGCTCCCCCTAGGTCTGATAATCCTCAAGGTTAGGTTTGTAAGCTCCCCTTGATTCTTATCCAGGTTAATTAAGCTTAACTTAAAACAGTATAGTGAAATTAACACTCAGAATTTTAAATAACTTGCTGACTTCAGGTTCTGAAGTTTGTAAGCTCTCCCCCTAAGTCTGATAATCCACATGATGAGTTTTGTAAGCTCCCTGAGTCTTATCCAAGTTATTTTTAATTCAATTTACTCACTAAGAGTAATGTATCTCACATAATGGTATCAGAGCCAGACTTTCAATTCAGAGGCTAAGAATTAAAAAGCAGTTCTCATAAGTTAAGTTCAATCAGTATCAGAGCTTTAACTGCTTTAACTTATGTTCAGAGCCTCAGGCTTTAATACCTTTTACTTCCCTTTCATAAGTTAATTACTGACAGATTTTAACTTATAATGTTGAGCTCAGGTGCTTTAATACTTGTTTTACCTTACTCCCCCTTTTGTCATCAACAAAAAGTTTTTACTTACTCCCCCTTAGAAGAGAAAGATTTCAAAGACAGAAAAAAAAAAAATTCCCCCTTGTAGGAATTTCTTCCCTTTTTTTTTTTAAGAGAGTTTGAAAACAAGTGTATCAGAGCATTTTAATCTCCCCCTTTTTAAAAGAGTTTGAAAACATTTCAAAAAGGTTCAGAGCATATAGGAGGGGGTTGAAAAATTTGTGAGATATTTATGCAATTGAATGGATAATCAAGCAGCAAAGATGAGCATCAGAGCATACTTGATTTTCAATGAGTATATGACTTGCATTAATAATAGAATGTTGTTCAGAAGCATAAAAGGTTTAGAGCTTCTGATCAGGTCATTCTGTGTTCAGACATGGTTTGTTCAGTATATTTTGTTCAGTATCAGAGCAAAACAACCAGATAGTGTTCAGTATCAGAGCAAAACATACAAGAAGGTATCAGAGCAGATCTGAGCTGGTTTAAAGAAAATAGTTCAGATCATAGACTAGCTGAAAGGTTATATCAGATCCTGATACCAAAAGACAGTTTTACTACTACTGAACTTGTATCAGAACCTGATACCCAGATATGAAGGTTTATCTCAGAGTCTGATACCAAATTAAAATTTCAGTGCTGATACCAGGATAAAATAAGTTCTAAAAGCTGAACATGTCTGAAACACTTTGAGCATTTAAAAAAATATGCCTGTGCTAAACAGTTTGAAAACAGACTGATACCAACTGAAAATTGTTTATCAAGCAATTTTAACATTGAATATCAGAGCAGAAAATCACATTTTAAAATTTATGACTTTGGGAGGATTAGAGTATAAACTTTCAAAGCTTTAATCATCATTGCCCAGGGTTATACTTATCAGATTCTGACCAAACATTAGGTTTTTATCAGATTCATAAGTCAGAAAAATCCAGGTTCTGATCCTTCAGACTCTGAAGTTTTTCAGGCTTAACTGTCTTCAGACTCTCAGAAGATGAGTGTCTGATCAGTCTTAGCTTATGATAAACTCAGAATCAAGGTTTCATTCAGATTCAAGCACATTTTCAAGAGATAAAGTGCATGTTCAGATTCTTTTTAATAAAATTGAATCTTTCTTCTGTTAGGGGTTTTGTGGATATGTCAGCCCATTGATGATCAGTATCAATGAACTGAATATCTAAAACACCCTTCTGAACATAATCTCTTATAAAATGATGTTTTATTTCTATGTGCTTGGCTCTAGAATGCAGAATTGGATTTTTAAACAGACATATAGCAGCAGTGTTATCACAATAAATAGGAATATTATCTGCATGAATCTGATAATCCTCTAATTGATGTTTCATCCAGAGCAGTTGTGTGCTACAACTTGCAGCTGAGATGTATTCTGCTTCTGCTGTTGACAAAGCAATGGTTGCTTGTCTCTTGCTGGCCCAGGATATCAGATTCTCACCAAGAAACTGACAGTTTCCACTGGTGGATTTTCTTTCAATCCTGTCCCCAGTATAGTCAGCATCACAGAATCCAACTAGCTTGTAATTTAGAGATTTCTTATACAGAAGTACCAAATTAGTTGTTCCTTTCAGATATCTAAAGATTCTCTTGACAGCAGTCATATGAGATTCTCTAGGATCTGATTGGAATCTAACACACAGACATACACTAAATAAAATATCTGGCCTAGAAGCAGTTAAGTATAGGAGAGAACCTATCATACCTCTGTACAGCTTCTGATCTACTTTAGAGCCATTGTCCTCTTTGCTTAAGGTGCAGGTGGGATGCATAGGTGTTGTCATCAGCTTGCAATCATCCAGCTGGAACTTCTTCAGAAGCTCCTTGGTGTATTTTGACTAATGAACATAAACACCATCTTTGCATTGGTTGATTTGAATTCCCAAGAAGAATTTCAGCTCACCCATCATGCTCATTTCAAATTCGTCCTGCATTAACTTAGAAAATTCCTTGCAAAGGGAGGCATTAGTAGAACCAAATATGATATCATCAACATATATCTGCACAATTAAGATTTCTTTCTTAACAGTTTTTCTAAAGATTGTATTATCAACTTGACCTCTTACAAAATCATTTTTAATTAAGAAGTTGCTCAGTCTTTCATACCAAGCTCTGGGAGCTTGTTTCAGACCATACAAAGACTTCTTAAGTTTAAAAACATGATTTGGATATTTAACATCTTCAAAACCAGGAGGTTGTTTTACATACACTTCTTCAGAAATAACACCATTTAAGAAAGCACTCTTAACATCCATTTGATTCAAGATGATATCATGATTAACAGCATAAGAAAGAAGTAACCTGATTGCTTCCAGTCTTGCTACTGGAGCAAAAGTTTCAGTGTAGTCTATTCCTTCTTGCTGGCTGTACCCTTGAGCTACTAATCTAGCCTTGTTTCTGATCACTTCTCCTTGTTCATTGAGCTTGTTCCTGAACACCCATTTTGTTCCAATGATGTTCTTCTGATCAGGTTTTGCAACAAGATCCCATACATCATTCCTTTGAAACTGGTTCAGCTCTTCTTGCATTGCTACAATCCAACCATCATCAGCAAGTGCTTCATCAGCAGTTGTAGGCTCAATCATGGATAGAAGGCCAAGCATAGACTCATTCTGTGTGAATGCTGATCTTGTCTTTCTTGGACTGTTCTTGTTTCCAATGATCAACTCCTCAGGATGTGAAGACTTATATTTGAATGAGGTTCTGGGTGGATTAGCTTCTGAAGAACCATCAGGGATGTGTTCAGATCCATGTTGATCTTGATTAGCTCCAGGAGTAGTGTCATTGTTGGAGAGTTTCCCAGATTCTTCATTGTTTTCAGCTTCTGAACCTTCATCAGAACCTGAAGTGGGTTCAGCTTCTGAAGGTTCTTCTGAGATTCTGATATCTGCAAAACTCTCAACCAGCTCTGGTATTTCATTACCAGGCTTCTTATCATGAAATCTAATATGTATAGCTTCTTCAACAACATGTGTTTCAGAATTATACACCCTGTATGCCTTAGATCTCTCTGAGTATCCTAAAAAGGTACCCTTTTGAGCCTTGGCATCAAATTTCTTTAGGTAGATTTTATTGTTCAGTATGTAGCATGTACAACCAAACTGATGAAAATAAGAAATACTTGGTTTTCTTCCTTTAAACAGTTCATATGCTGTTTTATTCAAAATGGGTCTGATATAGATCCTGTTCTGAATATAACATGCTGTGTTTACAGCTTCTGCCCAAAAGTACTTAGCAATTTTAGATTCATGAATCATGGTTCTGGCCATTTCTTGTAAAGACCTGTTCTTTCTCTCTACAACTCCATTTTGTTGTGGAGTTCTAGGAGATGAGAACTCATGGAGAATTCCATGATCTTCACAAAAATTTTCAAAAGGTTCATTTTCAAATTCCCCACCATGATCACTTCTGATTTTTAAAATTTTCAAATCAGTTTCAGTTTGTACTTGTTTGCAGAATTTGTAAAACACATCATATGTTTCATTCTTTGTTCTAAGGAATTAAACCCAAGTCCACCTACTGTAATCATCAACAATTACAAGTCCATACTTCTTCCCATTGATTGAAGCTGTTCCAACAGGACCAAACAAATCAATGTGAAGGAGTTCTAAAGGTCTAGAGGTGGAAACAATGTTCTTTGATTTAAAAGAAGTTTTAGAAAATTTTCCAATTTGGCATGCACTGCACAGTGCATCTGAGTGATAGTCAATACTGGGTAAGCCTCTGACCAGCTGTAACTTGCTAAGCTTAGAGATGAGTCTCCAGTTAGCATGTCCCAGCCTTTTGCGCCAGACCCATTTCTCATCACTCACAGACAGAAGGCAAACTACCTTCTGCTGAACCAATTCAGAAAAATTTATTTTATAAACATTGTTTTTCTTGCTGCCTCTGAACACTACAGACTTATCTTTGTTACTAATTACAGTACATGTGTTCTTATTGAACATGACTTCATAATCACTATCACATAATTGACTTATGCTAAGTAGATTATGTCTAAGTCCATCTACCAGCCAAACATTATCAATGTACAGGGAAGAATTACCTATCTTACCAGTACCAATGATCTTTCCTTTCTGACTTCCTCCAAACCCCACAGTTCCTCCCTCTTTCAGAGTTAGGGTTTGGAACATAGACTTGTCCCCTGTCATATGATGCGAGCATCCACTGTCCAGGTACCAGGACCTTTCCTTTTCTTTGGATGTTAAGCATATTTGCAATTGAAATTATCTCAGACTTAGGTACCCAGATTTTCATGGGTCCTTTGGGGTTAGTCCTGAAAGGTTTTGGCTTCTTGTGTCTGAAGTTATGGTATTCAGACTTGTTCTGATACTTAGGATATGGATCCTTATATCTTGACTAAGTCTGAGTTTCAGAACCTGAGTTCTTCAGAACCTGAGTTCTCAAGGGTTTGGACTCAGATTTCTTCAGAACCTGGGACTTGGGGGTCTTTGGTTCTGATTTATTTAGAGTCTGAACCATTGAGCACTTTGGTTCTGATCTCTTCAGAATTCTAACTCTGTTAGCTTCAGGCACAAGGCAAGCTTCAGTTTTGTCTTTCTTAAAACATTTAGAAGCAGAAAACTGATTGGTTTGCTTTTGCTTGCTTTGCTTAGCATTCTGGATTGAAAATGTTTTGTATTGACTGGTTTAATAGATTTTGAAGTTTTAATAAACCCAGTCTTTGAAAAATTTGAATCAGATTTATTCAGATTCTGAGACTTACTAGCTCCAGGTTCTGAACACTTCAGATTCTGAACATTATCAGGTTCAGAGTCTGATTTCCTCTTACTCTTAGGCTTGGTACCTTTTGGCATAGATTTAGGCAAGGTTTTAACATCTGCCTTAGTCTTACCCTTAGGTTCAGAAGCTTCAGAGTCTGAGTTGTTCAGAACTTCAGACTTAGTCTCAGATTCTGACATTTTTAACTTCTTAGAATTATCAGAAGCAGGCACAAAGCATATACCATTGCCTTTTAAGATATTTTCAGAATATGAAGGTGAGTTTAATTCATTTGAAGGTTTGAATGAATCATAGCCAATGCCTTCACCTTTGTTTCTGATCATATTATACATCATAGAGGCAATTTTGGTTCTATTGAATCCAGTTAACATGAAATCCTGAAGAGCTATTTCCTGTTCATTAGGAACCTCTTCAGATTTCTTATGAGCCTCTTTTCTGAGTTCTTCAACTTCTTCATCATATTCAAAAATTTGATTCTGAAGTTTAAGATTTTCCTCAGACAGCAAGTTAGTTTGATTTTTCAAAGATTTAATTTCTTTTAACTTGCTTTTAAGATGACTCATAAGATCATTAACTGTTTCAATCAATTCAGATCTAGAGAGTTCAGAGTATACCTCATCTTCTTCATCAGAATCTGAGCATAATTCTGCATCAGAAGATGCAGTTGCCATCAGGGCCAGGTTTGCTTCTTCCTCATCAGATTCTGACTCATTGTCCAGATCATCCCATGTTGCCATGAGACTCTTTTTAAGCTTGTTTCTGAAACTGCTGGACTTTGAGCTGGACTTCTTTGCTTTCTCTTTAGACTTTTCCTTCTGAAGATCAGGACAGTCAGCAATGAAGTGCCCAGGTTTCTTGCAGTTATAACAGCTTTCCTTCTGAATATCCCTCTTTGAACCAGAACCAGATACTCTAAAGTTACTGCTTCTGTTAGAGAGTTTTTTCTTTCTATTCATCAGATACTGAAGCCTTTTAGAAAGCATTGCAAGCTCATCAGCATCTGAATCTTCATCAGAATTTCCCTCAGGAAAGTCTTCTTCAGATTCAATAGCTTTCAAAGCTTTAGCAGGTTTTCTTTTAGACTTCAGAGCTAATGTTTTTGGTTCTCTAACAGACTCATCCTCATTGAGTCCCAGTTCATGCACCTTGAGGGAGCTTATAAGATCCTTAATACTTAAAGTATTCAGATCCTTAGCTTCCTCAATAGCAGTCACTTTAGGTCTCCATTTGGATGGCAGACTTCTTAAGAGTTTGTTCACATGGTCAGCTGTGGTATAACTCTTCTTCAGAATCTGAAGTCCAGAAACCAGAGTCTGAAATCTTGAGAACATAGTCTCAATATTTTCATCCTCTTTCATTCTGAACATTTCAGATTGCTGAACAAGAATGTTTGCCTTAGCTTCTCTAACTTTCTTATTACCTTCATAGTTAGAGCAGAGGGATGTGAATATGGCTTTAGCAGTTGACTTGTCACTCAGCTTCTGATACTCTGAGTGAGGTAGTGAATCCACAATAATGCCTCTGACATTATGGTGCTTTCTATAAATCTTCCTCTCAGCATCACTGAGTCCTCTTCTGTTGACAGCAACACCTTCTTCATCAACTGGAATGGTGATTCCATCTTCAATGATGTCCCATAATGAATCATCAATTCCAATAATATGACTGTACATTTTACTCTTCCACCAAGAGAATTTTTCTGGGTCACCAGTAAACATAGGAGGTTTATTGTGTGACCTAGACTTCTTTTCTTCAGTACCATAGTCATATTGTACATTTCTTTGATTTCTGGGAGAGGGTGGAGGTGAACCACTAGTTGAGGTCATGTTTTTCTCAGGATCAAGACTGACACACTGTTAAGTGTTAATATCAGAACCGGAGCTCTGATACCAACTGAAGGTGAGAAAAACACACACACAAGAAGGGGGAGTTGAATTGTGTGACTCAAAAACTATGATCTTTTCTTTTCAAAACTTAAGGTTAAGTTCAGAAGCTGATATGAATCAGTTCTGAACTATTATCAAGAGTTATGCAGCGGTTTCAATAATGAAAAGACAAAGGTAAAGGGAGACACACATAATTTATACTGGTTCCTTCTCAATGTGAGAAGTAGTCCAGTCCCCTTGTTTTCCAACAAGAGAGTTCCACTATAATCAGAAGATTACACTTGCTCAACCACTAAGGAAGAGACTTCCAGTTGCTCAATCACAAAGAAAGAGGCTTCCAATTGCTCAACCACAAAGGAAGAGGCTTCTAGTGCTCAACCACAAAGGAAGAGGCTTCCAATGCTCAAGACACTAAGTCAAGAGACTTCCCAATGCTCAAGACACTAAGTCAAGAGACTTCTGACTCAGACCACAAAGGAATGAGGTTACAATTGCTCAGTATACAGACTGAGACTTTAGGGACCAAACTGGTTTACAAGTAAATGAGTTTGGGATGAACACTTGATAAAATATCAGATGTGTTCTCTTAATACAACACAGGTTAAGACTCTTAACCTTAAGAAATTCTAAGTTACAAAGACACAGAGAATTTCTAAGAGTTTTATGAACTTATAAGTTTTACAGCAGAAAACAGAGCACAGGTTCAGCAATGTAGTTTCAAGAGTCTTAGACAAATTTCTTCTTCAAATCTTCTTCCTTTTATAGATGAAATATAGCTGTTGAAGATTTGCTTGATTTGAGGAAAGAGCCGTTGCAAGTTGAGCTAGGATTTCTGCAAATGTGTGCTGCACTTTTTCAAACAAAGCAGAGCAGCAGCCATTTTTGAAATGGCCTACCTTAAAAGCTGGGGAATGTCTGGGTCAGGGAGACAACTGTTCCATTGGGTTGTTCCGACACATCCAGGCATTAAATGCGCACAGTATCAGTCACTTTCCATGCCACATCAGCTTCAGAAGCTTCTGTGTGAACAATGCATCAGAAGCTGCCTTTGTACGGATCAGAAGCTGGCTTCAGGATCAGAAGCTGGTCTTCAGACGTTGACTTCAGACTCTCACTTCAGGAGCACTACTTCAGGAGCACTTCTTCAGGAGCACTACTTCAGGAGCACTTCAGAAGCACCCAGTTTTATTCCAGCTTTGCAACTTGCTTCTTAGCTTTCCTTTCTTGCTCTAAGCTTGTTCTTCCATAACCATTCTTAATAATCAATCATAAAATACGTGGTTCTGAAATCACTTGAACAAAGCATTAGCAAATAACCAATTTTCTATTTAACACTTTGTTATCATCAAAACCATAGAGAGAGATATGTTTACACATAAATGTTTCAACAATCTCTCCTTAATTCATAAGAGACTTGTTAAACACATTTTGTTCCAACACAATTAACTTCTAAACTTACTTATACTTAAGTCCAAGTTAATTCACCAATTACATCATAATTAAACACTCATAGATCAAGTTTAGGGGTTTGGGACCCAACACATGCCTTAGAAACCTTTTAAAAACGATAAAAATGAAGTTTCGAGCTACAGGTAGAAATGCACGATCGTGCGCTATCCACTCACGGTCGTGCGACCCTATGTCGTAACTTACGCACGGCCCGTGCGTATAGGGTGCACGGTTGTGCGTGTTGCAGAGACCAGAAAAGCGGATTTTTACGTTTTCAGTGGAAAAATCCCATTTTAACGACACCTTTCGATCCCAAACCCACCAAACTCGACTACAATCATTTACCTAACATCACTTACTCAATTACACCTCAAACACAACTTAATCAAGTTAATCATAATCACTTTTCTCCAACTCAACCAATTTAATTCCATGTTCGTCTCAAAAATCCATTTCTTTCCAAAACAACTTAATTAACCAAACAAAACATTACAACAACAGTTCCAACTTTCATTCCCACTTAACATAATCAAAATCACTTAATTCAACTAGCATGAATGAACTTAATTCGTTTTAATAACAACTTAATCATTTTCACCATTTTAATCAAAGTTCTCATAAACAACAACAACAACAACTTCAACACAACCAAATTCACATAATCTCAAATTCACAAGCTAAACATACACCCATGTTCAAAATCAACTTAATTAAGCATATTCATCATCAATTATCATGTTTTTCATCAAATTCATCAAAATTCACAAAGTTACCAAAACAACATTATCAAACATGGATTTTGATAAAACAACAACACGAATTCATCAACTTAACACATGCTTAATTTAACCACTAAAAAGGAACACGAATTTAACACAAAGAATCATAAGTTCTTGAATTTAAGCATAAGCTAAAAACACCCAATTGCTTATTAACAACCCATTTGGTGAAAATAATCTTCCCTCTTACCTTAATTCTCTTCAAAAATTGCTTCCTAGCTTCAATTCCTCCCTTCTAGAGCTTTCCCCTCTTCTTTCTTCCCAAGTTTCTTCCTTTCCTCTATTCTCTCTCTAGACTCCTTTGTGATTTTTGCGTAAATGTCTTGACCTAGCTATTCTAACACTAACAATTCTCTTTAAATACTGTTGGGCTAGGGTTACTCACTCTAATGAGCTTAGTCACATTTCATCACATAATTATTTCTCTACACATTTACTTCACTTAAACCTCCCATTTTACTAATTCACCACCAATCCCTAAATTCAAAATGACCAAAATACCCTTAATCACTCAAAATCCACTAAATCACTAATTCCCAATAAAATAATAAATCAATAAATATAATAAACAAACAATGATAATAAATAAATCTAATACTAAAAATCGGGTTGTTACAACTCCGGATACGACTCCTTCATCTTACTCTCCAATTCCCAAGTTATGCTTTCTCCCGTAGGACCTCTGTAACACCCTAAAACCCACATTTTATTTTCTAATAAAATTAAATAAATAATTAAACACGCAAGGGTGTCACACTTCTTAATCAATCCAAAAATACTTCATTTAATATTAAAAACGTCGCAGCAGAATAAATTTCAAAGCATTCAAAGTAATTGTCACTTCATTAAATCGAAATCAAAACTGAATTCTGAAACAAAGTCTGAAATAAAATAAATCCCCATTCCCTAGTGTTACTAATCAGAGCGATGACTCGATAAAACTCCCGAAAGTGGTAAAAGTAAATATAGGAGCCTCCAACGCTATCCTTAGAGACTCACTGCTACTAATATTCTTCTTCCTGCAAATCTACACCACAAAGGCGTAGGCGCCCAACCCGCCACTAGAGGGTGAGAATATATTCAAAATAAGAATCGCATAATCATAATGAATAGAAACAAG